>JASUAD010000024.1:12004392-13205117 GCA_037013555.1 Sextonia rubra
CGATCAAGAGGAAGTTGGGTCTTGCATGTGAGGTGAGTGGATTTCCTTCCATTCCTCTCATCTCCTTTCTCTATCTCTTCTCCTTCTTGTTTCTCATTGCATGGTGTGTCTGTGATTCCAATTCTCATGCATGCATGTGGTTTGATTTGTGTTAGGTTGTGTTTGGGCTTTAGGACAACAATTGTGCACTTGATTTCCAATTAAGGCAAGTATAACCATAACTTGTGAGAACCCATGTTGGTATGCAATTGATTCGGTTAGTTTTACATGAATTGATATGGAAACATGTGTTTACAGCCCATTTGATTACTCACTGATTCAGTACATGTCCATCTCCATTGGAGAATTTCAATTTGAATGGTGTTACAAGAATTCTGTATGTGTTTCAGAAAAATTGACCTCGTGCACGTACGGCTAAGCCGTATGGCACTTACGGCTCAAAGTCCAGAGAGGAGAAAAACCCAGTTTTCCTCTACGGCTAGGGCACGGCTAAGCCGTGGATTGCCCTACGGCTAAGCCGAAGCTCAGCCGTGGCCCAGCCGTAGATCAATACAGGGTGCATTTTCTGGATTTAACTGAGAGTCATCAATTGACAGACCTTCTATGGCCCAGCCACGGCTAAGCCGTAGAATACACACGGCTAAGCCGTAGCACACACACGGCTGAGCCGTAGCACACTAGACTAATGAAAGAAAACAAGGATAGGTGTAATGGAAAGACCGATATGGCCTTCATGATAGAATGTAGAGCACCTATACCTGCCCAACGGAATGTGATACAACACGTGAATGATCTTGAGGGCTGCAAATCATTCATGTTCATTATCCGGATGTTGAGCACCTACCCATGGGTGTTGGTTTAAGGGACTTCGTGCACCGCTCAATTCAATGCAACACTAGACAACGGTGCATCGAATAACTTAAAACTACATCATCATGCACGGTTAGAAACACCGGATAATTAGATTAGAATTGGTTTGTAAATAAAGATGATTCGATTTCGCATGATTTGTTGCACAACATATTGCATTCGAGTATTGACCTCTACTCTCTGACATGATTACTTGTGATCCGTTACTTTCACATTGTGATTCTTTACCTTGAGTATGCATGTATGCTATGTTCACTCACAGATATGCACGTATGATATGTTATCACGATCTACTCAGGGTTTTCATGATTGACTCCTTATGGTCAGGCACTACTTAGCCTCAGCCTTAGGATCCCGACGGGGTGAATTTGGTATAGTTATATGGACTTGCTGCAGTAAGGATATGTCTTGGGGAACCGGACCCCAGGAAACCGAGACCCATTGTACCCTGGCTCGGACAATGGTGTTCTTTGCATGTTATAAGATCCCTCTTTTGGGAGCATATGGTAATGTAGTAGCCACTAGTTATGTACACAGCATGTATTCATTGATTCACTTCGCATATTTCTTTCTTGCATGACAGCCTAGTATACGAAAATGCCTTCTTTAATTTACATGACGTTCTTTATTCTATTAGACACAGCGTGTGTTAACTTGCTATGGTTTATACTTTGCTGAATCTTCGTATTCACAGTTGTTTTTGGTGTTGCAGGCCCAGATACCCTTGCTGAACCCTCGCAGGTCGGCCAGACTCCAGATGAGACCCCCGGGGCCCCATCAGGCCTAGAGGAGTGGATGTGATCACTCCACGGGAGAGCGTTCTTGGCATGCATCATTGGAGTCTTGTTTTGAGGATTAGCTCACTTGTGTATATGTCATGACTGTATATGTTATTTTGTTCTTTTTGTAATACTTTCATATGTAATTATGTCAGTTCGTTCTTGGTATCCTCTTCTTGCACTGTTAGTTTGATGTTTCTGATATTTACAGCTTCCGCGTACATGTTTGGCACGTGTGAATGTTCCCTTGTGCGTGTGCATTTAGACTCGGTCTACGTGTACAAGCACGAGAGTACGTGTGTCATCAGGTTTGGCTTTTGCTAACCCCCGAACTCTGGGCTCGGGTTGTGACAGGAACGGCTTCACTTAAAATAGGAAAGAAGTAGGTTGTTTTTACTCTTTAAATGCTACTCAATGTCTTAGAAGATAATGGGAATGGGAGAGGAGAGCTCCATACTACACATGCAGGCTGTAAAACCTTCAATTGTTGATAGAAATGCTGAGGAAGAGATGAAGTGAAGAGGAATGAAGAGCTGTAGCAGTTGCAAGAGAGAAAGGATGAATGAAATGGGTACTGGAGCCCATTTCAGCATATATATAACTTGAGGTTTTATAAGAAAGTCCTTTCATAAGAGGTTATTACAATTTAAGTCATTCGAGGGTCTAACTAATTCAAATGAAGTCGAATGCACCAAGTCAATTACAAAAGTTGACGAGCTTGACGAGACAAACGTGATGGTATCGATATGATGCATGTATGATGTGAAACCATGAATTCTAAAATTATGAAAAAGGACTTCCATCTACCTAGGTAAGGTCAAACCCAACCCAGACTACCTATCCATGACCTGAACTTGACCCACTAAACTCCACAAGATTGAAACAGACTTGTTTACAATAAAACTACATTAATTAGCTAGTAATCACAATTAGTTACTTGCTAATCAAGCTTAGCTTGGGTTGGAGTGTTACAGATATAGAATAGGATTGCATAGTCTCTTACAAAACCTTGTGGGAAAAGTGTGTCAAGATGAGCAAATCAAGCAAGAAAATTGCTATCAAGTGGCAAGCCGCAAACGATCAAATCTCCTCCTTAAAGAAAGAATTAAAAGGAGCTCTTGAAAAGGTAAAACTTTGGAGACTTAGAATGGTACTATGTCTAACAATCTGACTGATGCCAAATACAAATATTAAGTGTTATTAGAGTAAGCTAGAAAATCTGCTAAGGAGATTGAGTCATTGAAGTAGAAGTTGCAAACATGTCAAACAGGGAAAACTGATTTGAGTTGCAAAATCAAGTTGATTATGTCAGAGCTTGCTACTACAAAAAGGTTCTTTGAACAAGATGAATACTAGATTGAAGAAACTTGATGACATCCTGTGTAACGAAAATTTGTCTAGTGATAAATGTGGACTAGGCTACATTCATGGTGCATCTACTTAAAAGTTCTACTTTGGTTTCCATGGAACCTCTTGCTTCAAAAACTACATGTGCTTGAATCTACTTCAAAGAAGAATGTGTCATGTCCTAAATCTACAACCACATATCATCATTGTAGAATCCAAGGACACATTCGACCACATTATAATAAGTTGAAAAGTCTACTAAAAATATGCAATGGCAGAAGCAGTTGTCTCCGCCAAAGGTTAAGACTAGAGCAATTTGGGAATGTAAGTCTGTTTTCCTAATGATTGGGTATACACTATGCTAAAAGCCCTAAATTTACAAATGTGGGTACCAAAATTCAACTCCTAATTAAGAAGATTAAGCCCTTGACCCTACGTTGAAAGGAGAAAATGATATTAAGGGGGAGTCTTAATTAAGGGGGGCTTGAAGAAGATGATTGATAGTTATAATGAATGATCATTATTTTTGTCAATTATGCACAAAAGGGGGTGTATGAAAAATTTGTATGATAATATAGGTATTTAGGTAAAATTAACAATACGATTATTCACGTAAAATTTTTATTATTTTTTTTGTAGAAAAGTTCAATATATTTTGGGTTTTATTCATGGGTGGACTGATTGTATTGTTTAGAGAGTTTTGTCCATGAATTGCCAAAAGGGGAGATTGTTAGAGTTATTTGTTATTGGCTAATTCATGGGTTGGACAAAACTCTGGGTCCATTGAGCTGTAATTTTATATTTATTTTAGGATGGACTGTGGTATATATCACCAGAAGAGCTAAAGTGAAAAAAAAGAACAAAGTAAAAGAAACTTTAGAAGAAAACAAAATCAGGACAAAAACTTGGTTTGTTTTAACGAAGAATTGTTTGTTTGAATGAAGTTTAGGAAATTTGCAAGTCAAAAATCCAAGAGTGAGTTCGTTTGAAAGAAGGCTCACTCATTTAAACAAAAAGCATGTTTTCTAAAACTAACTTGAGCAAAAACCTTTCATTTTTGTGCCAAGACTTATTTTTTTTCCATCAAGGATTATAACCCTAAGGCATGAATTGGAGGTTACTTAAAGGGTTCCTTTCTCAACCCTAAGTAACACATCTCCTATTCTATGTTAGGAATACCTATTGGAGATACCTCATCTTCTATAAAGCATCCATTAGAGAGCTGTACTGAGTTGCTAAGTATCTAAAGATTTGTACTTCTACTTCCATGTGGAAGACTATCTTCTCTCATAGAAAATTCATTTATCTTGCAGATTCAAGGTGTATTAATTCAAGCATGAGGAACGTGGATGAGCAGTGAACGGCATGGTCGGCAGCAAGTGATAGTGCTACAGTCCTTAGGTTGTAGCAAACCGGATTAGGTCTGTGAGTATCTTGTAAAAGTTTAGTTCATAGTGTTTGGTTTTCATTGGTCCAGCGTGACAGGACTCGTGATTTTTTTTCCGTGTTGGGTTTCAACATAAAAATCATGTGTCTCTCTTTTGGTGGTTGATTGAGATTACACCACATTATTAAGGGTTAGGATTAAAGCTAGGGTTTGTCTTTGTTTTCACCACTTTAAAATAGGTAAGGCTAGTTGCCCTTATTAGTTTATGGGTTTGGAGTTTCCCTGAAAGTCATATACCTCTTCCTCCTAATTATCATCCAAAAGGTATCATTTACAGCCACCATGGTATTGTCTTCCTTTGTGGTACTCTTTTGTCTTCAATATCCTATCCATATATGTTATTTAGGATGATTTATTTTCTTAGAATTCCTGATTAGTGGATTTTTTAAAATGATTTACTTTCATTTCAATAATGAATTGAATTGACATAACCATTTGGTAGATCTACTATCTCATGTTAGATAGGTGACTGGACTAACTTGCATACAATAGAGGCAGGTTTGGTAATGGTATCATAGCCTGCAGGTATAGATTCCAACTCAGGACAGTTTTATGGTTGGACCCTAATTCTAGTGTTCAAACCTTTGCTCCTCAGTTCTGACCTACTAATATAATTATTAAGTTTATTTTAAATTATCGGAATATATTATATCATGGATAATGTGGACCTAACATTATGTACCTATCTCAAGTTATATAGCTTTTAAAGCATTGGTTCCAAAAAGATTTTAATTCCTATTATTTATGAAAACCAATATCTTGATTTTATATTTTCTTCAAGTTAGAAGTACTAATGAATGTTGGAATTTAAAGCATACCCCATTATGAAAGGTCAATATTAGAGATAGAGATTGTCTTTGTGATCGTCACCCTAAAACAAATAAGGAATAGTTGCCTATATCAAGTTTGGATTTTGAGTGTCCTCGTAAGGTTTCTATCTTTTCCTCTTAGATCTCCTCCAAGTTATCAGCTCTTATTTTTTTTTATTATCTCTCCTCCCGATCCATTATCCTCTCCTCATGGTACTCTTTCTTCTATATTATCCATTTTTATCTATTATTTAGAATGAATAAGATTCATATATTTTTTAAGGATGCATGTCACACATGTGGATCACTTGTAGAAGGATATTGGGTTTGGCAAGCATCAGTAGAAAAACTAGAGAGGAGGCAGGGAAAGCAGTGGTGTATAAGTCTCACATCAAAAATATCTAAGTCATGATCCTGGATATATATGTATGTGACTTGGCTTTTACCTCACATGAGGCCTTCTAAAACTGTGTGTCAAGATTGGATTGAAACCACCTGAGCCAAAACTGACAATATCAAGTGGGTAGTGGGCCTGGGTTGCTACATATGATGTCATGCATCAAAACAAACTTGACTTGAACTAGTCATAAGGTAGGTCAAGACATCATATGCCTCATCACTAACCCATCATAGGTCACGCTTGTTTGGGTTGGGGGTAAGTATCAGTCCAACATGGTGTGGATGTATATAGCCCTTTATCTTTTACCTCCAAAATTATTTTAATTTCTATTTTAAGCAAATATGTATCTCAATTTTATTTTTTTGTTCAAAGTAGAATTACTAATGAATGGTTGGGATTTAGATTATGCTACATTATCAAAGAATGAGATTAGAACTGGGGTTTATCTTCATTTTTATCACTTTTAATTAGCAAGGCTAATTGTTCACATCAAGTGTTGGAGTAGAGCTTCTTTAAAGGCTTCTAATTTTTCCTTTTATATCTCTCTAGTATCATCTCTACATTCTCCATGTAGTTCTTCTTTATAGTATTCTTTTCAACTTAAGCGTTTTTCCCTTTATTAATTAGAATGTTTTGAACTCTGCCAGTTTTTGCTATCGATCCCAAGCGCGGGTAAATGAGGATGGTTGCATTAGGTAGGTTGACAACCAGCATCAACTTTGTCACAATCCAAATATGAATTCTGTGGTAATAATATTTCGCGATATAGCTAGGGCGTTCCCCGCTTTAAGAGATGCACTACAGCATCACCCGGTTGTAGTGAAAAGTGTACAAGGGCTATTGCATGACTCTAGGCTAGTGCGTTAATGAAGTTAGTCTGTGAGAAGAAGAGGATGAATATGAAAATTAGACTTGCTACTTGGAATATAGGAATCTTGACAGGCAAGAGCATAGAGTTCGTTGAGGTAATAAAAAGAAGAAGAATTAAAGTGGCTTGTATACAGGAGACAAGGAGGAAAGGGAATAAAGCTAAGGAGCTCACGGATGGGTAAGCTTTTTTTATGCAAGAAAAAGTAATACAAGAAATGGAGTGGGTATATTTGTAGATAAAGATTTAAATGAGAAAATTGTGTAGGTAAAGAGGTTTGTTGATAGAATTATATCAATTAAACTAGTGCTAAAAGAAAACATAATTTATATTATCAGGACATATGCTCTCCAAGTAAAACTAGAGGAAAGTGTGAAAGATAATTTTGGGAGGAGATAGATGATTTATTGCGAGAAATCCCAAATAGTAATGAGATTTTCCTTGGATGGGGATTTAAATGAGTATATAGGAAGAGATAATAGATGAGACGAAAAGTGCATGGAGGGCAAGGATTTGGAGAAAAGAATGAATTCAAAAACACTATATTGGATTTTGCAATGACATTTGATCTTATAGTAGCAAATACTTATTTAAAAAAAAGAGATGAGCATTTAATTTACCTATACTAGTGGGAGTAATAGGAGTCAGATACACTTCACATGTAGTCTCCTTTCACATACTGTACCAAACTCGTTGCCATCCCTACTTTCACATGTAGTCTCCCTTCATAGTATTCTTTTAATCTTAAGTGTTTTTTTTCTCTTTATTAAATAGAATGCTTTAGATTCATAAATGTTCACTAGGATATAGTGAAAGATTTTGGTTTACACCCTCTTTAATTTTTAAATTGAGTTAAGATATTATTTGATGGATACTACACTCCAAACTCAATGGGTCAACTTGCCAATATCAAAGGAGGTTTGTTAGTGGTTTCATGGTTATTTTTTTAGCAGGAAGGGTTTATAAATACTGAGTTGGAACGGGTTTAGGGTGGGATTGAGTTTCAGTTGTATTACTCTTTCTAATTTATCTCTAACTATATTATATATTTATCACACTTTTTTAAAACTTATAGAGTATATGCTACAATGCATTAACCTAACTTGAATTAGTCATGAGGTATTCTTATCATATATCCTACACCTATTAAGGGTCAAGCCCAGATGTGTGAGTTGAGGAAGGTATATATCCAATCCACGTCAAACCTAGATCGTTATCAGCAAGTTTTGGTAATTAAGGTCTCATTCCACCTCCACATACCATTATCATTTACTAATAAAACTAGATAAAACTCGGATTAAGGTGGCCCCTACTTTCCATGTGTATGATGAACTCTAGAGAGGATTCACAAGTTCATTCACTTTTTAGTTCCAAAAAATTCTTAATCTCCATTTACAACCAAAATTCATATGTGGACTTTTCCCTCAAACTAGAAATACTAATAACAACTAAGATTTATATTATGTCACTTTATCAATGATTAAAATTAAAGGTAGGTTTAATCTTTGTTTTTCACTTGAAACATAGAGGATATGCTTCTATCTCTTGCTTTTAGTATGCATCATCTTTCACTTTTGCTAGAATTAATTGAGTGTTGGCTGATTCATGGGTTGGATAAAACTCAGGATCCAATTGAGTTATTTTTTTTATATTTTTTAGATTGAATTGTTGTTTGTCTCATTGGGTCGCTTGAATGAAGTTATTTGGAGAAAAAATGATCATATCTCTCAAATGTACATCAGATCAGGCCAATCTAGCAACCATTTGAAAGCTCTTTATGAGTAGATATTCGTAACACCTAAGATTTCATCAATTAGAGCTAAAACGACAAAGTAATGGCCACATGAAGTTTGCAACATGTCAGCTGGTTCAAACTAGAAAAGGTTGGTTTGAATGAACCTGTGCAAATTAGCATGGAAAGAGACTTAGTTTGTTCAAACCAAGCCTAGTTTGTTCGAACGAAGAGCATGTTTTCTTAAATTGACCTGCACAAATTCTTTCCTATTTCAAGTGTGACTTTCTCAACTGACTTCCATTGTAACCCTTAAGTGCTATCAGAGCAAGTCACACAAATTTGTTGTGTAGATCTATTGAGATTTGTAAAATGGAGTTCAACTGTGAAGGCACATTGACCACCAAGCCACCTTTGTTGGATGGATCAAATTATGCCCACTAGAAAGTTAGGATGATTGCCTTCTTCAAGTCCATTGATGGTGAAATCTGGGACTCTGTTATATTGGCTATTCCAAATCCACGGTTGTGTTTGACGAGAAAATCATTCTCAAACCTAAATCACAATAGACTAAAGAGGACAAGGAGGCTACCAATTGTAACAATAAGGCTATCAGTGCAATCTATAATGGGGTCTTTGCCTTTGCATTTAGAAAAGTTTCTACCTGCACGTTTGCTAATGAAGTATGGGACATCTTACAATATGTTCATGAGGGCACCAGTTACCGTTAAAATTTCTAAACTTCAGAATTTTGACTACTGCTTTGAAACCTCTGAGAATGGAAGATGATGAAACTTTTGATGATTTTATGCCTAACTAAGTGATATTGTCAATTCTAGTTTCAGTTTGAGTGAGCCAATTCTAAAAATAAAATTGTCAAGAAAATTTTAAGGTCTTTACCTAAAAGATTTGATGTAAAGGTTGTGGTTATTGAGGAAAGTAGAGATTTTGATACTTTTAAGGTAGATCAACTTGTTGGTAATCTACAAACTTTTGAGGTAAACCATAGGGATAGTGTAAAATCTAATGGGGTTGCCCTAAAAATTTCCAAGGAATCAGATAAGGATGTTGAAAGCGATTCAAATTTTGATTCTAAGGAAAATGATGCTCAAGAAGCTGGTCAGTTCATGAAAAACTTCAAGAATTTTCTGAAAGGTAAAACTTTTAACTTGAAGATGTCTAAATTTGAGAAGAAAACTGCTAAGATAAATCCTAAATCTGTTTAATGTTTTAAATGCCAAGTATTTGGTCATGTTGCTAATCAATGTGTTAATAGAAATTGAAGACCAAGAGAAAGGTTCTAACAATGACATGGGATAATGATTCTAAAGAAGAAAGTACTGAAATTGAAACTGCTATCCCTAACACTACTAGTGTTACATTTATTGTTTTCTTGGCTAGCTCTAACATTATCTCTTTATAAAGTTCTTCCGACAATAATTTAGATGATGATATTGATGAAACATTAGATATTGAGCATAATTGGGAAGAATAATACAAATTTCTATTGAAAGAATCTTTGAAGATGACCAAAGTCAATGAGAAGGTCACCATCAAGTGGAAAGCTATCTATTGAAAAATCAGAAGAATACTATGGCTTTCTAGCTTATTGATGCTGATAAAAAATATTAATTGTTGTATGATGATTTTGAAAAATCTACACAAGAGATGGAAACTTTGGCAAAAGATGCATACATCTCAAGCGAAGAAAACCGATTTGAATGGAAAACTGAAGATGATTATGTCAGAGCTTACCACTACAAAAGCTTTGTTGGACATGATGAATACCGGATCGAAGAAATTTGATGATATCCTGTGCAATCAAAAGTGGCTTCTAACAAACGTGGACTAGGATACACTCATGGTGCATATACTTCAAAGAATAAAGGGAAATCTGTCTTTGTTAAAAGTTTTACTCTGTCTTCATTAAAAGTTTTGCTTTGCTTTTTATTTCATTTTCTACTCAAACGAAATTAGTTATGAGTTTTGCCAAGAAGAATGTGTCACGTCCTGCATTCGTTCCCACATGTCACCATTGTTGAATCAAATAACACATTCGTCCATATTGCAATAAGTTGAGGAGTCTACCTAGCAATAAGCAATGGTAAAACCAATTTTCCCCACCTAAGGTCAAAACTAGAGCAATCTTGGCATGCAGATCTAATTTGCCTAATGATGTGGTACGCATTGCACTGAAACCTCCAAATTCGCAAGTGTGGGTACCATAATCCAATTGCCATTGATGTACAAGATCAAGTAACCCCCTTTCAAGCTAAAAAGAAGATGACATTATAGGAGAGTCACAATTAAGGAGGAGATGCAAAAGATGATTAACAAATATGCATGATGATCATTACTTTTGTCAATTATGAACAAAAAGGGGGAGAATGAAGGATTTGCATAGTTTAGAGGTAATTTTTTCATTTTCAATTTTTTTTTGAAAATATCAATGTAATTTTGGGTTTATTTGTTGAGTGGAATAATTGTATTACCTAGGGAGTTTTATCCATCAAGTGCCAAAGGGGGAGATTGTTAGAATTAATCGAGTGTTGGCTAATTCATAGACAAAACCCAGGGTCCAAGTGAGTTATAATTTTCATGTTTTTCATCTTGGACTGCTGTATGCTTCATTGGTCGCTTAAATGATTTGTTTGAAGAAAAACAGTCATATCTCTTAAACCATACGTCAGATCTAGACAATCTACCTACCACTGGAAAGCTCTTTCCGAGTAAATATTTATAATCCCAAGATTGTGTCAATTGGAACTAAACAAAGTTATGGCCTCGCAAAGTTCTCATAATATCATTAGTTTGGAAAAAAAAATCATTTCAAACGAATATGTGTAGATTAGCTTGAACAGAGACTTAGTTCATTCAAACTAAGCCCATTTTGTTCAAATGAAAAGCGTGTTTTCTGAAACTGGCTTGCATGAATTCTTTTCTGTTTCAAGTGGGACTTTTCTTTTGAGTTCTATTACAACCTTCAACTTTATTTCTCCTCTCACATGTAATGGGTCACCATTCCAAACTCAACTTGCTACTATCCCAATGTACGCCCAATTTTTGGCCTTTCAAAATTTTGGTTTCATACATTCTATGCATTCCATGTATGTTTGTTAAAAAGCATGGATAAGGCAAAGCTAGTTTTTTGCATGCTTACCCTAGCAAAGTTTTGTGCTTGCATGCCAAAATAACAAAGTTTTGAGCAATCCCTTCATGTTTTAGTTCAATAAAACTTTTGTTTATTTTTTTAACCAAAACTCTTATATAGACTTCAGCAATTCTTACCCTCACTTAAATGTTACCTACACTAAATTGTTCGAGTGGTTAGGGAGTCCAGTAATGAGCTGGAGGTCCTGGCTTTGAACTATTTGCTTTTTCCAATGCACAATATTAGTGGGTAGCGTAGTACTTGGGATTTTACCAATTATCAACAGTAAGGATGGTGGGAGGGTTCCTCGTGATAAAAAAAATGAAATTGAAATTTAGATTTTATAGTGTTATCATAGGTCAAGGTTAGAGCAAGGTTTTATTTTGTTTCCATCTTTAAGAAAGGTGGAGCTAGTTGGTCCTATCAAATTTAGGAATTAGACTTTCATTGAAGTGTTTTATCTCTTCCTCCTAGTCCTTGTTAGCTAAATATAATGTATCCTATGAAGACTAATTGTCTTGGACATATTTCCATCAATCATCAATTTGGCATGTTCATGCATTTTATAATTTTTAAGAGGCCATTATGAATTTTTGATGAAATCGTTTTTAAAATCATAGTATCCACAAGAGAAGAGAGGAATCCCCATGAAATTTTTGCAATCTTATTATTTTTTAAAAGATAGTAAAAGCTCAATTTCACCTATAGACAAGCATTTCTCACCAAACCACATAAAATTCCAAGGAAGCTTTGTAACTCTCTCACTTTCTTGTTTCCCTTTTGTTTTTCTTCTATTATTTTGAAAGATTGGATTCAAGTTCTAAAGGTTTGGACGTCCCAAAACTTAACTTGAATTTCTATATTGCAGCTCAATTTTACAAATTAATGTAGTGGAAATTAAAAGAACTTGCAAGTGTTCAGGTTCACCACCCAAGTAAGAAGATTCATAGGTTCTTACATTAAAAATCCAAACTAAGAAAAAACCACGAGTCTGAACTGGACTAACAGTCAAGCACTATGAATCACATAGTTACAAAAGATATACTCATAACCCTCTTTCGATTTTCGCGCAACCTAAGGGTTGTAATTCTCATTGGACGTTTTCATATTGTAACGACGTCCTGCAGTCCCTTGCACCATATTCAACTTACACTTGACTCATCAGTTAATCCGCTACAAGAGATGTAGAAGCAACAACTCTTTAAAATAAAGTTTAGCCCAATCTCTCTAATGAAAGTTCTATAGAAGAAATGATCTCTAATATATAATCTCCACTTAGAATAATGAGATCTGTACTTTAGGGTTGAGAGATGAACCTTTTTTATAACCCACAATTTGTGGCCTAAAAAATACTCCTTGTAGAATAACAACTGCTAATTCTGGCACATGTAGGAAAGAATTCCGCTTAAGGTCTGTGAGTTTCTGTAGGCTATTGGATCGATTGGGCAATCATCCGATCGATCGGATGATGCCACTATCTGATGAATTCCTTCTTTTAGCCTATTTAACTGAAGCCCTCTCCAGGTCTAATCAATCAACCTCTATCCGATTGATTGGATAAGTTTATTGACCAATTCGCCCATCTTGCTTTAATTTTTCGCTTCAACTTATTCGGCGACATGAACATCAGTCTATTCTATAAGAAATATAAAATACAACTTAATGGACCCAAAGTTTTGTCCAACCCATGAATTAGCCAAATACAACAATCCTAACAATCTTCCCCTTTGGCAATTCATGAATAAAACTTCCTGGATATAAAAGTCTGCCTAAAAATAAAAGCCAAAATTACATTGAGTGTAATTGCATTAAAATTTTATTAGTACGATCAATTTCAACTATCTTTATACTCACATTTTCTGTCCATAATTGATAAAATTAATGATGTTGGCATACAGTATATCTGTTAATTAGGATCCAGCAATAACTCCTCCTCAATTGTGACTTCCCCTTAATTATATCGTCATAGCACTTGGGTGTGGGAGCTTGGTACCCACACTTGAGAAATAGAAGCTTTTCAACACAGTGTGTACCAATTCGGTAAATCAGTGAGATTTTCTAACCCAAATAGCTCTTATCTTGACCTTTGACTCAGACAATTATTTTCACCATTACTTGTTTTTTTTGGTAAAACTCTCAGTCTGATGCAATGGGTTCAAATTTGTTCTTTAATTCCATAAAGGTTGCATGGGGGTGTAGCTTTAGGACTAGACAGATTCTTCTTCTTTACTACATTATTTGTTTGTGCAGCATGTGGAGTAACAAGTGCCTCAGAATTCGAAGCAAAAATTTTATTAAAAACAATTTTATCTTTAGTATTTGAAGTAGATACACCTTGATCATAACCAAGAATGCATTTGTCATTAGTCCTTTTTTTACTGTACCAAATATCATCAAGAGTCATTAATCTAATATTCATCTTGTTTGGTAAGTCTTTTGAAGCATCTAGGTCAGACAATGCCATCTTCAGTTTGTCATTCAAATGTTTTTTCTCAGCTTGGCAAATTTTCAATTCATCCTTCAAGGTCTAAAAATTATCATTTAGCAATGCATAGTTGTGATCTTCAACAATAAACTTATTAGCCATAGAATCTTTTTGACCTTCCAAGAGCCTGATTTTTGCACATGCTTTATCTAACTCGTTCTTAAGAGATCGATTTTGATCATCAGAAGCTTTCCACTTGACAGCAATCTTGTTGCCAAACTTAGTTACTTTGGTAAATTCATTGTATAAAATATTGTAATTCTCCCCCGAATTGAGTTCGTATTCTAACATTGAATCATCTTCACTATTAGAACCAGTGTCAAAATCAATCTGAGAAGATTTAGCCATGAAAGCCATAAAATTTTCATTATTGAGAGTAGGATTTTCAATCTCAGCTTTTTTCACCTCTTTATCAGATGAATCATCAGCCCTAGTTAAATTAAAAGCCTTTTTCTTCGTCTTCTTTATCTTGTTCACACATTCATTAACAAGGTGACCATAGCCTTGGCATTCAAAACATAAAGACTTCTTCTCAAAATTTGGAAAGTGCTTGTCAGTTTTTTTTCCCCTTTATAAATTTCTTGAATTTCTTCATGAGCAAAACAACTTCTTGAGTATCTATTTCCTCATAATCAAAATTTGAATCACTTTCAATTCCTTTACAGATTCCTTGAAAACTTTCAAGATAAAGGCCACGTCCCAGGCCTAAGATTCTGCGATTAGGGTGACTCCTGAAGCGCATCATACGTAATTCCATGCAATCCGTGTGGTACTAAGACACGTACGAACCACTACAGGGGAATAACCACATAACTCAAGTCTGAGGACTGACTGTGACACATGTCCATTCAAAACTTTTACGGAAGTTTGTGTATTTTTACTTGTACTTAATAATATCCTATACAATCCATATTTTGAGATATGGTATTAAACATACACTGAGTCAATTAAATTTCAATTGTAAACCAAAGATATAGAACTTAAAAGTCTTTTATATGAAAGATGAGCCCATGCATATACTAACATGTCCAAAATACAAGTGTCTACCTGAATGATCCCAAAATACAAGTACATGGTGTGATAAAATGCATAGTACCTAAATACAATCTGAATAAGAGACATATATGTCAATCAAATCGGTAACATAATAACAATATGACATAATGGCATGATACATAAACATAGTCTAACAAATGATATAACTTGTCATGCCCCAAAATATACTCATAACGCTCTCCGAAACAGACAACCGTAGGGTGTTGTCAAAGTCCACATTACTATACTATACCCTGAGAAGTCTTTGGAAACTCCTTTAAAGGTGTTTAAGAGATTGAATTGGTACTTAGACTTGTTTATAAAACAAAGGATAGCACTGTAAATACAACGGTTTAGTAATTATATGTGCATATAAAACTCTCATGTTGTATCAACTGAATTCAAGACATTAATTAAAAGAGAGTAATAACTGAAGCTAGGCATGTTATGCATATGAATATAGCATGAATATGAAATCATAATTGGAGATACAGTAACATACTAGTTAGCATTCACGAGGCTATATTCTCTCTAAGGAGAGCATTTATCATATAGTGGGAAAATTACTAGGAGATCCTTCTAGTTACCCGAGGAGAGCCGACCAACTCCTCTATAAATTACTGTAGTAGTAATATAACGAATACCCAAATTTGTCCCGTTGAACTTAATAACGGTACAAGCTAAGTGGTGCCGACTCAACGTATCAAGATTGTCCCGAATTCATATCATTCATACTTATCATCAATCGTAACGATCGTCTTATATTCATACATAAAGGGATTATCAGTCTTGAGATTGTATTCAATCATAAAAATTGAGATTAAACAGAGTAACTGATAATCAAACAGTACATACTTGAATGAGCTAATAGAGCTCGAACCCTCATAACCTTAACTACTCCTATTTTAGCTCACAGGCCCACACTCAATAGAAGCTCTGTCTTCAATTTTGCCTCAAGGTTCACCAGAAAGAATGGGTACATGATTTAACATGTTGAGGGTAAGGTTTATTTAAACAATATGAATGCATTGAATCGAGATGTTAACAAGGATATTTACTAGCCAACCCTAGCTAAAATAATTTAGTGTTTACTTAATCATTCAATACGACATATTTATAAAACGTTTGGTGTTAATGTTCTACTAAAATCTTAGTGGTACATTGTATAAGCGATGGACACTACTTCTTATGCCAACACCCAAAACGTGACGTCGGAAATTGACTGAAAAATTAAGAGGGAATGAGTGACAACTTACATTCTTCGTTCTTAGTATTTAATTACTGTTAGGCTAATTTGTTTGAGGTAAGGGTACCATTTCTAAGGCCCTGCATGGTCTTTGTTTGTATTTAATATCCGAAGGATGGGATTTGCTTTAAACATACCTCTAGGGTCTTAGTAAAAGGCTAAGATAGTTTCCAATTAATCCCTATTTTAAAAGAAATAAACTAAAGTTTTACTAAAACTTGGGGTACATTTTCTCCCTAATAATTCTCATACAAGGTCTTAGAATATTCCTAATATGTGTATAAGGTCCCCCAAATATGTTCATAAAAATTGCTCTCATTTCCATAAAAGATTTATACTCATATAGAGCTTGCCTCATAAAACATTATGAGTAAGTTCCATGGAGCATTTTGGGCCTAAAAATACTAAAGAATTCAAAAAGATACGAATGAATTATTCTTCATCCAATAAAGTATTATAAAGTAATACTCATTTTTCCGTGCATACTAGTTAACACTTACCGGAGTTTTGGTAAGGCCCCATTTTTCGACAATTTTAGTTATTGTTATGGTTGTAGAAAATTCGCATGATCTAATGATTAATATTAGAGCACTTTGACTCCACCAAAGATCAAAAGTGTAGCCTCTCCATATGCCTCGCGATGGACTGTGGAAAGTCTATGGTCAGTCATTTGGACCAAGCCTTTAAAATAAAGTTTTAAACCAAAATCGATCCAGAAGCTTAATTTAACCCTTGCTTGATCGATTGGCCCTGGAGCATTTTAGCTCCAAGTTGATTAGTTTTGAACTGATTTCCCTCATTTCTTTTCCATGTATTCCTGAACTCATTCACTATGAAGAACACCAATTTCATTGACATGTTATTTAGTAACATGAACTGTAAAATAAGATTAAGCTGTAAAATAAGATTAAGCATAGAATTCATCAAGGAATCAACCTATTTAACATACATGTAGTGATTATATCAATCTATATTTGCCTTTACAGTACTTAGTTCTAAAATGCCTTCTGCCTTGGCTCAATGGTGAAGAAAACTCAAGCTTAATCAATCATAGTCATTGAGATAAACAAATAAGTATAAAGATGACATGCATGCATGATCCTTAAGCTTCCCTATTCTAAATGGAAGAAAAGGGGCTGAAACTCTGTACAGTAGAAATCCCCAAAAATGCCCAATAAATTACCCAAAAATGAAAAGAAAATAAAGAAGGAGAGAACCAACTTTCTTATTGGGATTTCATTATTTTAGAGCATGCATAGCTCAGATTTAAAGGAAGGAAGACAAGAATTGACCTATAACAGCTCGGACTAGTGAGGAACTTGAAAATGAAGGGGCTGCCCTCGGCCAAATAACTTGAAAATGGTAGCAATGGGGAGAGAGATATTAAAGGAGAAAGATGGCGGAACTAGTTCTTGAGTTTGAGTGGGAATGGTGGATGACTTGGAGGAGGAAAGTGGCTGGAAGCAAGAGAAGAAGAGCACCAGTAATGGCTGGTTTCATTCTAGCAAAACAAATGACGAGAAGAGGGAGAAAGGAGGAGGGTGGCCCTTTTTATAATGGGTTAAAGTGGGGCCCACTACTAATAATATTTGATGAGTCAATATCTCAAGATTTAGAGCCCGAATAGAAGTGGTGCCAAAGAGTATTATGCTTGAGATTAAATGTAGTTTCTAAAGAGTATAATATCAACACCATTTTAGAGTTTAGAAATTTGGCTCAGATTTTAAGTGAAAAGGTGATTTTGCCCTTATTAGTGAAATTTGGTAAAATGAAAGGTTTTGGCACTCCAAATGGGTTTGAGTTAAATAAAAGTTGAAACCCTTATTGATTAGGGTATGATGAAGTTAAAATGATGCATGAATGCTGTGCCCAATGAATGCATGACTCATAGAATGAGAACCATCAAAATGGGCCATAAATCCTACCTAGGTTTGGTAAAACCTAACTACCTATTCAACCGAGACCTAATTAAATAAAAACAAGATAAATTAAAGGTAAAATACATTAATTAATAAGAAGTTAAGTTTAATTAATATAAATTACAATTTAAGTGGGGTCGAGACCTTATAATAAATCCTTTTAAGTTTACTATGATCAGCAATGAAGTTTGCCTTAAGGTTTGTAGATTCTTTACTAACTTGTCAACTTTAAGATTCTTCATCGATCTTATTAGTTTCCATAATCGCTACTACCTTGGAATGATAGTTATTTGGGAGAGACTGAAGAATTTTCTTAACAACCTTATCATTAGGAATTGGTTCTTACATATTGAAACACAATTAACTACATCACTCAGTTTGGCATAACATTCATTAAATCTTTCATCATCAGCCATTCTTAGTGTTTCAAAAGCAATATCAAATTCTACAGCTTAGTCGCTTTTACCAAATTAGTTCCCTCATCACTGTTTGCAAGATTTCTCATGCCTTTTTTATATTCATATAAGTGGAGATCCTACGAAATTTAGATAGTAATACTCTATTGTAGATTACATTGATAGCCCTCTTATTATAGTTGTAGGTATGCTTTTCATCTTTAGACCACTCATTTATATGTTTTTTACTAGTTTTATCTTCAGTAACAAGTTTGGGTAGAGAGTAGCCCTTGACAACAACTTGTTAGACATCTTCATCTATGGATCTCATAAACACAATCATTTTGACCTTCCAATATGCATATATATTAGATCCATCCAAGAAAGGGGGCTTTGTTGTAGATGTGCCTTCTCAGTTTAATTCTATTCTAAAAATCACAAAGGATCTTCACATAGTAACTTAGTATGACCCTTTTTAACACCAATTGAAGGCCTGGAGGTCCCAAAATTAACTCGGATTTCTATACTGTAGTTCAATTTACAAATTAATGCAATAGAAATTAAAAGAATTTGAAAGTAAACCAATCAACTACATAAGCCAGAAGACACACATATTTTTACGTGAAAAATCCAAATTGAGAAAAGACTACGAATTCGAACTGGATTAATAATCAAGCACTATGAATGACACAGTTACAAGAGATATACTCATAACCCTCTTCTGATTCTCACGCAACCTAAGGATTGTAATTTGCATTACATGGCTTTATATTGCAATGATGTCCTGCTATCCCTTGCACCAAATTCTACTTGCACTTGACTCCTCAACTAATCTTCTATAAGAGATGTAGAAGTAACAACTCTCTAAAATAAAGCTTCAACGCAATCTCTCTAATGGAATCTCTTGAGAAAAAAGATGATCTCCAATATGAAATCTCCACTTAGAATAATTAGATATTTTCTTTGGGGTTGAGAGAGAAATCCTTTTTATAACCATAACTTGTGCATTAAAAATACTCCTTGTAGAATTAGAACTACTAATTTTGGTACAAACAGGAAAGAATTCTGCTTAAGGTCAGTGGGTTTCTATCCGCTACCTAATCGATTGGACTATTATCTGATTGATCGGATCACGCTGCTATCTAACGAATTTCTTATTTCAATCTGTTTAAATGTAACCCTCTCCAAGTTTGATCAAACGGCCTCTATTTAAATGATACGATAGGTCTTTTGACCAATTTTCCCATCTTACTTCAATTCTTCGCTTCAGCTTATTTGGCGATATAAACCTTAGTCAATTCTATAAGAAATATAAAATACAATTCAATGGGCTAAAAGTTTTGTTCAACCCATTAATTAGCCAAATATAAAAATCCTAACATGTTCTTGTTTGTATATACCTTTAAATCGATTTTCATCTGTTATAATGTTAAAAAAATGTCAAGATGACTACCTAATAGTCAACTGTTTCGGGTGAACAAGTGACTTGCCCTGACCTGCCTCTATGAGGCTCGGGTTAAGTGGTAGTTATAGTGATGACATGCATGTAAGTTTTTAGATTTTGACTTGAGATATGTTCAGGGTGGGTTAAAGTCTTGGATTCTCTTCTTTGCACCCATTTTTGACGTATTTATGCATTTATTGTATCTCTTTTTATTTATAAGAAATATTTTTAAATTATCAAAGCAAAACATTACATTAAGGAATCAATTAAAATATTTTGATGAATTAGGTCCTGTAGATAATATCACCACATGAGCATGTCCATCACCAATTTGTTGTGCAGAGCAAGCATTTGAGCTGCTTCATTAGCCTCCCTTCCCACATAATTAACTTCATACCAATTGAAGCATTTGAGGAGCTCATTTATCTCATCAAGCAATGCTTTCTGTTTAGCAAGATTTGGAATAATATATTTTAAAGCTTCAATAGTCGCCAATAAACCACTCTCAATGATTATTTCAGGTATCCCTAAGTGATATATTAATTCTAAGTCCTCAATATTGCTAAAACTTCAACATCCTCCACCTCTTCCACCTCATATTCAAGTTTACCTCAAGCACACTATCATGAGAAAGTGAATGAGTATATAATAACAACCATCAAACCCTAGATAAACCTCAACCTGTCAGAGGGTTGAGTTTGGTATCACACATCCCAAACCTTTCATTGCTCAAGCCTAGTATGAGCCATCCCCACTTAGTGTGAGATAGATGAAAGTATGGGTCTGCCTTGAGTCATTCCAAATCCAACTCGTTGCTATATCCCTGCTACATATGTATGCTTGATGAACAACCCTTGAAAATTGAGGTTTTGTACGGTCTACACATTTCTAATTTTTCATTAACAAAGCATGGATAAGGTGGAGCCCACTTTGCACGTGTGCAGAGCATACGGAGGATTTTATTTTCATTCTCTAACCAAAAAAAAAAAAAAAAAAAAAAAAAAGAAGAAGTGAACTTAATATGGCTCACATGAGGGTGAAAGATTAGATGAAGAAGCGTGAGATGCCCAAGTGGTGAAGGGAATGGATTCTCAGTGACGGTGCGATGGATCAACCCCTAGCAATAGCCCGAGCACGGATAGAGAGTGCCCTTCGATGGATCACGGTTGATGGTGGACTTCCGATTGCATAAGCATGTGTGATTATTTTACCATTCCCAACCATGTGATGGCCCAAAAAAAGAAGTGTTATGCGAGTTGCATGGATTACAAAACAGTCAACCCAACAGGTCATGTGACCTTCAACCTACGCATCTCTGGTGCTGGGCGGGTGATTAGTGGGTCTCTTTGGAACTCGACTAACCCATTTAAAAACACATACACACACACTCTCTCTCTCTCTCTCTCAAATGTGGGGCCATTTCACTTTTAAACTATCGTTGTCCCCCCAAATACGACTCTATAGAAAATTGCATCATTGACATTCTGGGCCCACCCTTATTCACTTCATATGGCTGAGGCAGGGTTATATGGGTCAACTATATCAGCGACCCATGGACTTGTGGATAAGGATGTTATGGCCCACAACCAACCTATATACATGTTAGATAGGTCAATTTGGAATCCAGTCAGTCGGTCGGGTTGAGACAAGCTAGACGAGTCAGGTTTACAAAGAATAATTCTGCCATGGCCCATCGCTTGGATGAATGGCTCTGATTCACCGAAAAGTGGCCCATGTGCAAGTAACCAGAACATCAAATTGCGGTGGCCTAGAACAAAGCCAATAAAGGCCACTTCACCGAAAAGAGGGCTGTGTCCATCCCAATATTTAGTGCGGTAGGTGATCATTAGCAAAGCATTTAATTTAAACAATTTTTACACTTAGACCCTTCCCCGTCTCTTCTTTTTCTACTTCTAATTTAAACAAGTTTGACACTTAGGCCCTTCTCCTCCTCTTTGTTTTTGTTCATGTCCTACAATCGAACAAAGACAAACGTTCTATAGGACAAAAAATATGGACTGATTATCAAAACTAAGGTTCAAAATGTCACATATCTTTATGTAAATGTGCACTGAGAAAAGCAGCTCTCTTCCAGTTATCGCTGCATTAGAGAGTGAGACAGAGGAAAGAGCGATATATATATATATATATCACGATTTTCCGGCGAGGCTGTTGTCCATTTCCGGCGATCCCTGGATCGGGAAAACTGCCGGGAGTCGGGAATCCGGCGAGTTGGAGCTGAGGTTGGTTCTCTTTCTTTGGAGTCGTTGATGCACAGTGGAAACAGAAAGAATAATAATAATAATAATAAATTCTTCTTTCTATTTTAGTGTTTGAAATAAACCATTTGATGGTTTGAAGATTGTGTGAAGTGGGGGGTTTTTTTTTTTTTTTCAGCTGATTGAATATTGGGTGTTGTTTTCTTGTATAGTTGTTTGTTTTGGGTTTCTGGTGATCTGATCAAAGTGGGTGTTTTTGTTTTCTACAAATGGGTTTTCTTGGTTTGCTATCTAGTTTTGATTTTTGGGTAGTTGTTGGAGTGACTGAAGAAAATTCAAGGAATATACTTTTGGGAGAAGTTTGATCAATGTTTTCTCTTTTTAATATTTGGTTTATATAATTTTTTTTCCCTTCCCTTAGGAATTCTGAAGTTTAGGAGTAGTTTGTGGAGTTTCTTTTAAGCTCTTTGGCTATTTGAAGTGAAAATTGGGATTTTTATTGTTGTCTGTGAATTGATTTATTGAGAGGGAAGAGAGGAGCTTTCTCATGTTGCAGGGTTTTTTGGTTTCTACTAGTTTATGCACCTGTGATTTCAGAGCTAAGTTGTTTCTTGGTTTCTTTTTTTTTATTATTCTTATTTTCAAAATCTTACTATTTGTTATTTCTGAAATTGGTATGTTTGGGTTTTGAGAGTGAGGAGGGTTAATTTTCATAGAATCTGATAGTTGGTGGTGTGTTTGAGATCTAGGGACTTACTTTAGATTCAGTTTTGGGCATGAAAGGTGGAAGTCCATCTAATTTGGTTTCCATTACCCACATTGTCCAGTACACATGTGAAGCAGATTGTTATATTATTTTGTTGCGAAGTGGTGTATGACTCAATGTACCCTATGGACTTTATTTAGATATGAAGTTGATTTTCATAATCAACTTTATTATCACAATACTTTTCAAATTTGGAAGGAGGTACATTATCAGCTATACTGTATAAGTGAGTGGTGGGATGATACTGATGCAGTTTGGGTTTGGTTTGACTAGCTTGAACCACAATGCAAGATGAGATTAAGGAATGAAACAATTCCAGTCTTAGTCCACTAGTATCAACCGGAGTAGAAGAAATAAAGTGAATTATCCCACTGTGATGCAAAATACTGTGGGTCGCAAGAGAATTTCCATGCTAAATAACATAACTTGAAACTAGCCCCACATGAGCTAGACTTCATACCTTCAAACTCCAGTGATGTTGAACCACTTAATAAGGGAAAATAAACATTACTAGAATCTATGCTCTCTATCTCTCATTTGTGGAGCTTCTATAGGCTATTACATGGACGACTAGTTAAATGACATACTCATAGGAACTTACAATAGTTAAATGATAGGCACACTTTCTGCTAAACCCAATAATTGTACTCCAGTCTCTGATAAGACTCTTTGATCACTACATGCAAACATTTTGCACATATTCTCCTAAACATATTAATTGCAATTCAGTCTTTTGTAAGACTCTTTTGATTTATTACATGAAAAATGAACTATGGACACAGGTTCCCATGAGCACAATTATTATATAACAATCTCCTATAAGACTTTTTGACCTAATACAATCAAATATTTATGCAAACACATGGGATCAAGCAACTAATATATCTAAATACTCAAGAGGCAAGACACCACCATTATTTTTCCCTTATATTTCTTATGACCACTACGATGACGTGGATGGTCCCCTTAAATAATTGGTGAAATCATAAACAGAAGAACTGATAAAAAATTGTGATGAATTCATTAATGATGGAGCTCATTGGTAGGGGCAGATGAACTTATCTATATTTTGATAATCTAACTCTTTTGGTGTACTGCACCTTTTTTCATTGACATTGCTAAATTCCTCCTTCCAATTTTTAACATCCTTTACATTTGTTTATAAGTAAAACAGTAACCAATCATTCGTCCACCTGTCTAACTCATGCGGTTCCAAGGTGTCTCATCTTCTACCATGAAATCTTGCATAAAGAATATCATCAAATGAACCAAATTGTCTAATATTCCATCACATTGTAGTGGGGGCCAGGGGCATAACCACATGCATGGTTATGGGGGCAGTCGCCCTCGTCGGACTTGGTTCTGCCTTAAAACCCACTTGAAATTTCTGGGTCACCCCCAAAACCCACATGGAAAATCTTGGGTTTGTCCACAAAATCCAACTATACTTGTTTGGGTTCATGTCTACCCACCTTAAATGAAAATCCCAGTCTTACCACTGGTGGGGGCTATTTACATCATCCCAGTGGGGATGTCCATTGTCTAACTCATTAGAAATATGTGCAAAGTATAATGGTGATGTGTTAAGTATTTGCACATGTAGTGCCATAGTTAAATGTGTCTGCACGTAATGGGTAAGAGATGTCTTATGGGAGATTAAAGTAGAAATTTGTTATGAGTGAAAGAGTCTTATGAGAATTTGGATTGCGACTAATATGCTCAAGGAAATATTTGCTAATAGTTAATATTTGAATGTAATGAATTAAAGAGTTTAATGTGAGATTGGAGTATTTTATTGTGTTTAGGAGATTATGTGCTTATCAATAAACTGTTCTAAACTCCTATGACTATGCCGTTACTGGTCTGGCATTATAACCTTTTTAAGCTCAATATATATATATATAGAGAGAGAGAGAGAGAGAGTAGATTCTACTATTGTTCGTTATCTCTTGTTAAATGACTCTCCACAAGTGGGTTTGGAGGCTGTATTTGGGGCTGATTTTAAACCATATAGCTTGGTATGTGAATAATCTTGCAGCTTTAGAGTATTTACATCTGAGTTGGATTTTGCTTCATTTCCTTCTCCTCATATTGAAGTTTGCGGCGCTGTTAGTGAGGGCGGAAGAAGACTATCCCCCCACCCCCAAAATATAAATTTGGAAAACCTTCTATTGTTTTGTACAATTTTTTATTTTTTTCATATTGACTCCTAAAAAACATTGGAAAACCCTCTAATTACTATGTCATTGTAAATTTTGTTTTATGTTCTAGAATTAGCCTTGCAAAGAATTTCTTTTTACATAGTGGTCCCCAAGGCAAATTTCCTACTTCAGCCCCTGGCTGTAAAATTGTGGGATTGTACATTATATATTTGATACATGATAAGTATAATTATACATTTAAACTCAGGTTTTTGGGTCTGAAACAGATTGGACCCTAACTGATAAACAAGCATTCCTGAAACATGGAATGGATGCAATTTTTAATTGGGTACCATATCGTTGTATTAGATAATGTAATATAATATTAGGTTAATGGTGATTCAATGAATGTATAGAAGTGAGGGGTGCCTTAGAGAGTACTTTTTGTGGTTAACGCAAATAGTGGAAATTCTAATCAAGAATGACAGGACCTGTTCATTATCTTCTTTATTGTGACTCTTCTATAGAAATTTGGGATCACATCCTACTGAATGGCAATGGTGTGGACTTATCCAGATTCGTTTGGGGAGGTGGTGCTTCTTGGTACCATTCTTTTCAAAAGCGAGGCCAAATTTTGTGTAGCCTCGAATCTCTAGTATCTTGTGCTCTCATGGGGAGAGAAATACTAGGGTATTCTTAGTAAATGAAAGTTCTTAATCGGAGCTATGTGAAATCATAAAATTGCGTATTGGGTAATTGGTTTCGACTAGGAAAGAGTCTGCCAACATCTCGCTATCTTAGAAAGAAATGGGGAAGCTTGTATGAAGGCTTTATGGGGAAATGGGGGAAAAAGGTAAAGTTCAATATGGATACAGCAGCTAGGAGTAAGCTGGGGCGAGCCTTAGTGAGAGAAATTCTACAAAATGATTGAGGGGTGGTGACTCAAATTTGTTGGCAGTAGGGCAGCGACTTAGCCTTGAGTTTACATTTTCAGGACCGCTGTGGATCAGAAACAAATGAGCAGAATCATTGCATTAAGTTAATCGGCTAACTCCATTTTTGACTATTAGAAAAAATATGGATAAGTGTTTCCAACTTTTGACTCTCATGCTGCATAATTATGTGAAGTTACTCAGCTCACTTCATTTCTTTGGTGTAAGGGTAATAAGGGTCCATGAAGATTATCCCATTGAAAAATTGTTGTTGATGCAAGTCCATGGCCATAGTACTTTAGTCATGGTTTGACTAGCGCAAATATAATGGCAAATTCTTAAACTAAATAGAAAGTAGATAGATCTATCTTCTATGCAGACATCACAACGTAACTTTTGCTTTCTTTATTGTTGCTTCATATGGGTATATTCCTCTTATTACCATCCCAAGTTATTATATGTTTTTATGCTACAAAGTTTTATCATTGTTGTTTATTAATTAGAAAAAGTAAGGCCAATGGTAGTGTTGAGAGAGGCTGTTTTTAGTCATGTACCGGGGACTAGGGAGTTACATGAGGAAGTGGATGCCCTCAACCAAGTGGGAGTCTTAAGAGATATTATGAGAATTGCGAATGGCATAGCTTCTTTGTTATGCGTTCAGAATCTTTTGGACTAGGCTTATTGTTTTATTTGTTTCTGTAGTTGTTTAATGTTTCTTATTATTTTTATTTATTTATTTATCTTGCAAAACGGAATCTGCTTTGACGAAATGTTTGTAAAGATCTGCTGATCCTCATATTATCTAAGATGGTGGAAGAAGAAGGCACAAAAAGAGAGATGTGGAATGTTTGTTGTATCCACCAAGAGGGATCAACAATTATATTTACTACATGCTTTAATCAAGGATACAATTACATCCTAATTATATGTGATTACAAGAGAAAATGGAATGTAAGGATATTTGACCATCTTTCAGTGCTGCTGTTCTTTCAGTGCTGCTGTTTTTTTTTCACGCAGAATCTTCTTCTTCCACGTGCAGTTCTTCCTCACGCTTCTTCCACACAAATCTTCCTTATGCTTCTTCCACTATCCAAACAGAGTTCTGGACTCTATTCTTCTTCCCTTTTTGGATTCTGGGTTCTGCAACTAGAACAGCAACTGCTGCTCTTCCTTTTTTTTACTTTTCGTCTCTGCAATTGGTCTTCCTTTTAGGCCAAGAAGTAGATTGAAGAAGTCCTTCTACCGTGAGTGGTTCTTCCTTCCTCACATAGTTCTTCTTCTTCTTCTCCTTCTTCTCCTTCCCCTCCTTTACACAGCTGCCGTTGCCTTTCTTTTTCTCCTAGCCGATTCCCCCTTTTCATTTTCACAAAAGTCTGAAGAGCAAAGGCATTAGGGTTATAACTTATAAGTTAAAAAAAATTACATTTACCCCCTTCAACTTTTTTTTTTCTAATTTTAACCCAAGTTTAGCTCCTTTTTTTTTATATTTTAGCCCCGCCGTGTCCATCACGTGTCTCGCCGTGTCCACCCTGTGAGCCGTGTCCGAAATTTAAAAAATAAAAAAAAAGTTAGGACACGTTTTCGGCGTGTCGAACATGCATCCCGGCATGTCTGAGCCGTGTCCATGTCCAACATGTGTCCGACACGGACACGGGGACCATTTAGAAGTGTCCGTGCTTCATGGGTCAATGCCATACTCTTATTTATAACCTTGGGATTTGTTGAGATGATCTTCTTGTGATCAGAAGGATTTGTTTCACCTATTTGATGAAGCAGAGAAGGAAGCAGATGCTGTCTTCCTATGTTTGAATAGTGTTGGATGACAGAAAAGAAAGGAAGAAGCAATGAAGGAAATCTCCTTATCCTTTGTTGGATGTAGTTCTTCCACGAAGGGAAGAATTCAGAGAATAACCTTTCTTTGATACCATGTAAAGATCTGCTGACCCTTATATTATCTATAAGATGGAGGAAGAAGAAGGCACCAAAAGAGAGTTGTGGAATGTTTGTTGTATCCACCAATAGGGATCAACTGTGATATTTATATTCCCTGGGTGCTTTAATCAAGGATACAGTTACATCCTAATTATATGTGATTACAAGAGAAAATGGAAAGTAAGGATATTTGACAATCTTTACAGCTATGTACAATGTTTAACCATATCTCCTAGACATCCCTCACATGGAATATCTTTTATGGACCTGGATCATGGGCTTTCCATCATGAGCCTGGATCATGGGCCTTTGTGTCTCTACAATGTTGATTGTCAAATCTCACTTAAAATGAACATAGTCATGGTTCAAAACTGCTTGTTTATGTAACTTAAAATGAACTAAATTACAGTTTTAGTGAAGTTGCATATAGATATTCCAGCGGTCCAGCTGGAAAGTAGTAAACTGTGTTCTTAAGGCAGTGTAGAATTCTGAAACCTCAATTTTCTTTTCTGTCGTTTTTGCTTGATAATGAAGAGGAACAACTCAAACCTCAATTTTCATGTCCAGTCTTTTCACCTTAAATTTCCGTTAGTGCAAAATCATCCGTCATACTTTTTTCTGGGGCATCCAAGCAACTGATGAAATTAATGTGATTTTTTAAATCAAGATTGCTAATTTTGGTATTAACATTTTACATGCATTCTTGCTTCTATTTATTTATATTTATTTATTAATTAATTTTATTGGTAACATGACTTGAGCCCACAACCTTGTGGTTGTGACAGTGACTCGAACCTACAACATTGTGGTTGCAATGGTGAGAAACTTCAAATTGTGCTATGGGCTCTTGTCAGTGAGAATGTATTATGATCATCTTTCAAGTTTGGAAATTCTGTTGCAGTCGTTCTTGAAAGCAATTGCAAATTCCTATTGCCCCAAAATAAGGACTCTTTGGTTCAGAAAATAATGGGTTATTATGCTTGTTTTCCATATGTGACCTCTTATATATATGTATATATTCTTTTGCTCATTTATTATCTCAACAGCATAGTCAGGCATGTATAAAAATCAGCTACAAGAATTAGCTCAAAGAAGCTGTTTCAACCTGCCATCATATGCATGTATTCGAGAAGGACCGGACCATGCTCCTCGGTTCAAAGCAACGGTTAACTTTAATGGTGAGATCTTTGAAAGTCCAAGTTTCTGCTCCACTTTGAGGCAGGCAGAGCATGCTGCAGCTGAGGTTGCACTTAATATTCTATCGAGTAGAGGTCCTTCTAGATCTTTAGCTGCAAAAGTTTTGGTATGTATATACACTCTTGTTTCCATTGCCCATTCTATGTGTTCATTTTTGTTTGTTTGAGGATCTCCCTTCTGCTTTAGTGAACCTTATCCTGGCTTAAGGTATTTTAATTAAATGATGATTTCTTCTGTATGGAGATGGAATTAACTTGCAGAACTGGCAGATTTAAGATTAATTAATAAACTCAAAACATGGAATGGTTAAGTTGATTAGGCCACAGTTTATTTATTTTATTCTCACAATAGTTTGCTCAAGTTTGACAATATTGTATCGAATCTCTTATATGGAAGCTTAGGGCCTGTTTGGCATAATTCTGGGAATGTCATTCTGAGAATGAATGAAGAAGAACTTGCTATGTTACATGGGCTCGGCATTAGTATTGGATGCGGGTGTGTATTAGGTGCGGGTGCACTTCAAGAAAGTATGTCAAATACCTTATAAATGAAGTATCTGCACGAGTATTGGGTGCAGGTGCGTATGTGTCGAGTGTGGGTGCGTTATGGTTTTAGATGAATCCGTGTATCATAAATAACTTGTTTTGCAAGGATTTTCTCTCCCTTTCTCCTTCATCTCTTTATCTTTGTAGATTATCTCTCTCACAAAATGCCTTTTAAAAAAGTTTTTCTCCATCCATTCTCAGAATGAAACATTTCTAGAATGATGTCATTCCTCATATGGCCCTTAACTTCTACAGTGCTTGCTCATGATTATTAATAAGTGATGGGGCAATGGTCGGGTTTGCTTATTATTTCAATCATGGTGATGCAATCCCAGATCATTCATCACTCTCCCAATGGATTGATTGAATTCAAAGATAGATTCCAATACTGGGACACACTAAAAACAATGGGAAGCATCATTATTGAAGAGAAAACTCAAAGAACTGTTTAATTAATTGAAATAGTAGAACTACAATGAGGATGTCCATCCATATATATAGAGTAGTTTCAGTCCTCTCTATAGCTTAGACACCAAAACTTTCCTAAAAAATAAAGGAAACTATGTCACTAAACTTGCTTAACAATCCAAATAAAATAAACTCCTAATTTTAAGTACTTATAAATAAATCAATTCTCAAAATACGATTCCTGATTAAATGGGTGTCCTGCAGGGCCTATGGACTTTTAGCCCAATGTGTTGGCCAACCCATGGTCTGGCTTGCATCACATGGATTAAAAATTCTCATGATGGCAACATATGTTGACATGGCGGTTCCCTAAGTGGACAAAAGTGGAGGTTTGGGCCAAAGAGGAATGCTTCTTTTAGTTACGTACTGATCAACATATGCAAAGAAAAACACATGTTGCAGAATCCTTTAGCTATTTACACTGCAGTCGAAGATTAGTGGGATTTACCAGATTGTGGTATGGATGTAGAAGTGTCACAAGAATGTCACAGTTAACTAGTTGCACTGTAAGCAATAATGAAACTAGGTGTACTCAAACTTCTTTATAATCAAGTTAAGAAAAAACCTAATAGGAGATCATCAAACTGCCAGCAGTTCAGTTAAAACAGGTTCAACCATTGATTCAGTTCAGTTCAATGATAATGTCACATGACATAGAAAGAAAATGATGATATTATTGGTGGAAAATGGTTAAATTACCTTTCTGAAGCTGTCGAGCAGGTGCTTTGGATGATACTGGTTTTCGAGAGATAATGTCATCTGATTTGTTCCTTTTTTGTTTAGTACTGTTACCCCTTTCATCTTTTTATATTATATTCACTCAAGGTGAAAAATAAAGGATCTCTATGTTGCAGCTGAGACCATTCACTGCTTTCCTGCATGGATATTTGTAAGATAGAGTATTTTATTCTATTTGATTAGGATCCTCACTCATAGGCAGGATGCATACGTTTGTAAATTTTGGGTGGTATTCTGTTCACTGTAATCACATTTTCCACATCCATGTATGGGCTGGCTAGCATGTGACAAAAGACTACCATTTAGAGCCTAAATTCCTTGTTGGTTCCTGTTTGTGTTATTGAACTGGTGTTGGAACTTGGAACTGACCTTGGACATAAATTGCTGCTTTGTGTTGTAGGATGAGACTGGTGTTTACAAGAATTTGCTTCAAGAAACAGCTCACAGAGCTGGGTTAAAACTGCCAGTTTATACCACAGTGCGATCTGGACCAGGACATATTCCTGTTTTTACTTGCACCGTCGAGCTTGCAGGAATGAGCTTTATTGGTGAACCTGCTAAAACCAAGAAGCAAGCTCAGAAAAATGCTGCTATGACTGCCTGGTCTGAGCTGAAACAATGTGAGCCCCATATCTTTTTTCTTGACTTGGAGATTTGTCTGATACCTGTGCATGTAATTTATAAAAAAGTAACATGGATCATCAAGTACTTAATTTCATGGAAAGCTGATTTTGTAACAATGGAAACAACAATTGTTTTAGGAGAAGAAAGCATTTAGGATTTTAGAGTTGACACATCAATGTTATCAATCCAATGAGAGATTCATACTTTAGATTCAAGGAGAGATAGTATCTTCAATTTGACATTTATGTGTGGTAACTGTTAACGAGTCCCAATGTAACATGAGCTTATGGCCCACTGTACTAGACCCAGAATCTTTTAGATTACATTGGACAAATTAGATTAGTATATATTCCTTGTATGTAAATCACGATTAGCTTTAATAGATTGTAAGTAGGCAATGATGGAGCCTTAACTAAGGCAACCATGGCTGTTAAATAGAGATGGATTTTCCTTCTCAAATGGCAACCAATTCCATTCACTATTTTGCGTCTTTTGTTTCTATCAATGTTATGAAACTATCATGGTATCAGAGCAATCAAGATTGCCATTAGAAGAAGAAAAATTTATTTTATTTATCATGCCAGAATTCTTTAAAGATAAACAAAACATTTGAATTCAGATGTCCTAATTTTTTGTGCCACAGATGCACATTTTTTTGGGAAACACATGAAAAAGCAGAAGTAGATTCATCTCTATTTGGTGTTGGGAAACAAAATGGAAACAATCGACCACACTTAGGCCCCTTTGCAATCATCTTCCCCGTTCCTTGATCTTGTGCAACACAGTCAGCCAACAGATAAAAAATTTGTAGACAGATCAGGAGAGAGAAAAACATGATTCAAGGGTAAGGAATGTGGGATATCGCCTATGGCCTTGATAGATAAATGGGTAACCTACAGTTCGCCCCATTGGGTGTAAATGGGTTTATTTGGTCAAATTGAAATCTGATGGATTTTTAGACCGATACAAGGCATGTTTGGTAGCTCTGGGAACCGTCAAGAGTATGGAATTGAGTATGGGGAAACCTTTACTTTGGTCATGAAGATGACTACTGTCTGGGTGATTATTACCATTGCAGCATCTCAGTCTTGTCCACTTTATCAGCTAGATGTCAAGAATGCTTTTCTTCATGGAGATCTTAAAGAAGAAGTCTATATCCGCCTTCCTAAAGGATATCCAACTACACGTGAGTTAGATGTGGCTAAACTCCAGTGTTCCCGCGCTTGGTTTGAGAAGCTTCGCACCGCATTGCTTGCGTTGGAATTCTGGCCCGGTCCATATGACCCATCATTGTTTCTTCATGTTACCACAAACAACATCACTATCCTTCTTGTTTATGTAGATGACATTATCATCACTGATACTGATTCAGCAAGGATTTCCAAGTTTCAAACTTCATTGCATCAATCTTTTCATATGAAAGACTTGGGTCCATTGACCTAGTTCTGAGGCCTTGAAGTTCATCAAGTAGGAAAATGAATCGTTTTGCATCAACACAAGTAGACGCTTGACCTGGTTGAACTGGTAGGACTCCGACACTCGACCCCAATTGATACTCCTTTGAAGTAAATTTGAAGCTTTCTAAGGGTAGTGGGGATATTCTTCTTGATGCCTCAGTATATCTACAATTGGTTGGCTGCTTGATTTACTTTACTAATACATGCTCAGATATTTCTTATGTTGTTAATCTTGTCAGGCAATTCATGACTGAGCCTAGGCGTCTTCATTTTGTTGCTGTTCGATGAATTATTCGTTACCTGCTTGGTATAACTACTTGTGGCCTATTCTTCCATCCACATGAAGCCAACCACAAGAATGATTTTAATTCTCGAAAGTGGACTTATTTTTTTTTCCAGTAAGGTAATCTTACTGTGGTTGGAACAATGGGCACCTTCCAAATGTATTATGAGCTAAGCTTTCTTGGCCAAGCAAAGGCTGATCAAACATTGTATATTTTTTTCACATTATGATCTGTAGTCTCCCAATTGTACTGATGCTTTGAAAAAGAAACAATGGTTTATCTCTTCTCAAACATCATGGACTATATAATGGAACCTATAGCAGCGTATTTATCATTATGATTATTATTTTTTGTGGTGGCTGTTATCCATTTGTAATACACACATGCACATTCTGTGTCCAAGCATGACAGATTTTCATAATTGTGCAAACAAACAGTGTATCTAGACTCTATTGCCAGTTTACATTATTTTGGTTTTTCTAGCAGTGCTCAATCTTGCCCCTTCCTCGTCCTCATTATCCTCATCTCCATCCTTAGAGCCTGAAAGCAATGAGGAACAGGAGCAGGTCACTATCGCCCGTGTTCTTGCCAACTTGCACCCGAAGGAAGGAAACAAACCGTCAACACAAACCGAATCAAAGCGTGTAAAGCGGAAACCAGTTCATGTTTGCAGGGACATGAACTCATCCAGCAGTGTATCCATGTATCCTGTCTCATTCCCTACCTGGACATATTCTGGTTTCTCACCTCAAGTAGCCATGTACCAGCAGATGTGGCAGCAAGAGCAGGCATCTCAGCAGCATCACCTGTTGACACAGCCATCACCACCTTCTGGTGCTCGGATTACACCTTTTATTCAATCTGTATTCCAGCCAAGTCATAGCCAGTATTTTACTGCAAGAGAGCAAGAACCCATTGGAGTACCAGGGATCATGGTGCCCAACCTCAATTCATCACTCTTTTTCTCAAACCATCCCAGCCCCGTTCCCATCAGAAGTAGGTCTTATGTAACCATACAAGAAATACCAGAGGAGAAATGCCAAGGTGAAGATGAATGGCCTGATAACCGTAGAATCAATCTTCAATCACAGTCTGTCATTCTTCCTCTAAATGAGGCTCAGAGTCCTCCAGTCGACATTCACAATGAACCAGATCATCTTCAAGAGTTGCAGGAGGACGAGTCCAAGAATGGTGGATCTGGTATCTCGAACTTGCCGGTGGATAAAGAACCAAACATTAGGCACTCAATATTGAAGTGTGCTGCTGATTCATCCCCAGCAGTGGCATCCAATGCCAGTGAAAATGCAAAGATTCAGGAGATTCCAATAGAGGGGAACCGAAAGGAGCAGTTTGATTGGGTTCATGATGGCAAGGATACTGGATTCATGGCTGGGTCTTCAGTCCCTGCTCATGTTCCATTCTTTCTACAGAAATCTGGGGGCTCTACATGTGACAGAAAGGAGGCTGGATTCATGGCTGGCACTTCAATACCAGGCCACCTTCCATTCCAGTTACACAAATCTCGTGGTTCATACCTCTCTCATGTGAATCCGATACCCCATCGTCCTCCAAGCCCGAGTTCCTCAGGAATGACCAAGTGCTTTAGACCTAGACCTTCAATGTTGGCAGCACCAGTGACGATCAGAACTGCAGTCCCTGTGTGTTCCTCAAGTCCCAGAGCAGTGACCGCCAGACCATATGCTAGTTTCATGGCACCTGCAGTTCAAGTCAGATCTGTTATCCCTGTCTGTTCAGCACCATCGACTAGTAACATACGTGGTTCAGGAAAGGAGGGAGCGGTTTCCAGTGTCCAAGTGAAGGCTCAGAAGTTGGATGATACGTTGGTGGAAAATTTAGAACTCGGTAAGCTTCAAATATGATTAGCATACCTTTTGTATCTTTGTCCAATTATATATAGAAATAGAATGCTTTTTTGCTTTTGAACTTAAATAGATATATGTTTGAGAACTATTGCTGCAATTGGTGCGGGAATAAAGTTATTGATAACTAGTTTTATCTTGGCATCTTGCATTTAGTATATTGTTGAATAAAAGGAAATCATTTTTTTTAATTTGTGGAGCGCAATTTTGGATTGTTGTTTTTTTAATTGTTGTGCCACTTGATCAGCATTGATAGGGAGGAGGGTACCATTAAAGAACTCATCTCCAATATGGAATGTCTGAACTCGTTGCCCACCAATTATCAGATGGTGCAAACTATGCAGACACAATTTGCTTCTGTATGTCAACTTGAGCAATAAAATACTGCTGATAGATGGTTCAAGCCGAAATGTGCAGTAATAAAATGGCGATGGTGTCTTTTGCTTTGGATCATTGATCTATCTGTTGAGAAGTGGGCTCCATCCAGGAGTATTAAAAATTATGGTATTAGATGTTGCCTCTACTACCTCGAGGTTTTGGTAGTAATGCTTAGCTAAAGAAACTTAATATGGTATTAGAGCCAATTGGTCATGAGTTTGAATCCCAGGAGGAACAATTCGATGCTAAAAAATGTGTGTTGCCAAAAGTGTGCTGACTGGATTCCACCTGAGGGGAGTGTTGAGGAGTGGGCTCCACCCGAGGAGTATTACAAAGTATATATACTGCCTTTACTAACGCCTTGATGTTGTAGTAGTAATGGTTTGTGAAAGAAACTTAATAGTATCAGCAAGGGGATCAGTGTTGACTTGATGTCTTCAGATGGACAAGATCATTGTTAACTTTATGTCTGCACCCCTTTAAATAACTGAGGCTGCTGATATACAAGCTCACTGCTGTGCATCAATTTTAACTTGAATGGTGAAGATCTGCTGATGGACTCCTCAAACCAAAGTTTACAGTATTACAGAAGTGATGATGTTTTACGCTTCATTTCCTTTATGTGTCATCATGGACATAAAATTGATTGTCTGTCTTTAAATCACAACTTGTGTTGTAGAAAATTAGTTTGTTGCATTTACTTTAAGATGCTGCTCAATCATCATCATTGGCATTATTATTGTTTTATCCCATCTATTTGGGGTTGGTTTAAAGGACAGGCACTGGCCTGGTTTGGTCTCCAACTTTTCTGTAATCCAATGTCAAAAACAGGGAAAGGAGGGCCACGGAGATCGGAAGCAAACACTGGGTGCTGGCAGAAAATACGAGTGGGAAATGCCCGAGTACAAGTGCAACTTGACTTAAATTTAACTAGGTGATTTTCGTTTGAATATTGTGTTAGGTAACTACAAGGAGTTGAGTAGTTTGAAAATGACTTTTATACTACTCTAGATGCGTATCTGGAACCCTTGAGAAAGGCTTTTGAGTTAAATAGTTTGGAAATCACCAAAATCAAGAGAAGATATGAAGTACTAGTTTAGAGCAAGGAGGATGATCATGCAATAAGTTAAAGCTATTTAATGCTACAGAGTCATAGATTTCAATATCTGAGCTATTATGGGTAAACAAAAGCGTAATGAGGTTATTTAAAGAAATGGTGTGGAGTGAGACTCAATATCGAAAAAAGCTAATGTGGCTTATATAACTGTCTATTACCTCTTAATTCATAGGGGGCGTTCTTATGAGATGTCATTTAGACTTGCATTGCAGCGGAGCTGAATGTTGGAGAATGAAGAATGACCAAGCAAGTTAATTATGGTTAAGATGTATGTTAAAATGGACATGGAGAATGAGTAGAGAGCAGAGGAACTTCTCTGGTGACTCTATTGAAAGGAAATAGTCAAGACATAATCTAGGATTAGGAATATGTTTAGAAGTCTAAAAATCTCCATGCTGCGAAGAACTGAATCATAATAATGTGGAAGATGACTAATTTTCTAGTGTAGCTCCAATTGAACAAATGGATTTTAGGACTTGTTTGTGCCTAAGAGAGGATTTTGAACTCCTCATATTTCTGTTTTTCACTAGAGAGAGGAATCATGTATTTCTACTCCTATAGGATATAACAAACCTCTCTATGGAAGAAAATCAGTTATTATTATTCTAATAATAATTTTAAATAATAAAGCCTTTCTACAAGGAAAATGTGTTGCACCAAATAATAGAACAATGTATTGAATGAAAAATTAGAACAATTTCCTCTCTATTGTGGATTCTTCTCGTCATTCAAAGCACATATGTGGGTGATGAGAGGGAAAAGCCTCATTTGTAAAGTAGGGCTCCTCAAAAATCGGCCCTTTTAGATTTTGTTATCCTTTGATTTAAGTTCTTAGAGTTTCAAGAAAGAGTAATACAAGAAATGGAGTGGGTATAGTTATAGATACTCTTTGGATTATACAGGAAATAGTAATATAAGAAATGGAGTGGGTATAGTTATAGATAAAGATTTGAAAGAGAAAATTGTGGGGGTAAAGACGTTTGGTGATCTAAATCTAGCAATTAAACTAGTGGTAGAAGAATACATAATTCATATCATCAGTGCATATGCTTCCTAAGTAGGACTAGAGGAAAGTGTGAAAAGACAATTTTGGGAGGAGATGGATGATTTAATGTGATAAATCCCAAATAGTGATAAGATTTTCCTTTGAGGGGATTTAAATGGGCATATAGGAAGAGATAATAGATGATATAAGAGAGTGCATGGAGGGAAAGGATTTAGAGAAAAGAATGAATTCGGAAACACTATATTGAACTTTGCAGTGGCATTTGATCTTGTAGTAGCAAATACTTACTTTAAAAAGGGAGATGAGCATTTAATTACTTATAAAAGTGAGAGTAATAGGAGTCAGATAGACTTTATTTTAGTTAGAAAATAGAACCAATTGGCTTGTAAAGATTGTAAGGTTATCCCAGGAGAAAGTTTGACTACGCAATATAGGCTTTGAGTTTAGATATTTGTATTAGAAGTAAAAAGAGAGCAGTAGTAAGCAAAATGGACCTTAAAACAAGGTGGAGAGATTTGAATGGGGAAAGAGCCAATATATTTAAGGAAAAAATGATTGAAAAGGGAGAATGAAATTTTGAAGGAGAAACAACAGTAATATGGAATCAAATGGCAAATTGCATTAGAAATGTTACAAAGGAGGTATTTGGAGAATTAAAAGGAAAGAGACATTAATAAAGAAACATGGTAGTGGAGTGTGGAGGTTTAGGAAGTTATTCAACAGAAAAGATATTGTTACAAAGTTTGGCAGGGGATTAAGAGTATGGAAAATTTTGAACTGTATAAGAAGGCAAAGAAAGAAGCTAAGAAAGCAGTAAATAGTGCAAAGTTCAAAACGTACGATGACCTCTATAATAGGTTAGGAATAAGAGAAGGAGAAAAGGATATTTTTAAGCTCGCAAAAATAAGAGAAAAGAAAAGTAGGGACTTAGATCATGTCAAATGTATCAAGGACAATAAGAAAAATGTTCTGGTAAAGGACAATGACATTAAAGAAAAGTGGAAGGAATATTTTAGCAAACTTCTAAATGAAGAACATTTGGAAGATACAAGAGTTAAGGAGGATACTTCATCACTAGAGTATACTTTTTTCCGTAGAATTAGAGGGGTGAAAGTGAATGAGGCATTGAAGTGAATGAAGATAGGAAAGGCAACAGGCTTAGATAGTATTTCAATAGAGGTATGGAAATGCTTAGAAGAGGTTGGGGTGAGTAGGTTATGTAGATTATTCAATAAGATACTTGTGATAACGAAAATGCCGGATGAATGAAGAAGAAGTATTGTAGTACCTATATATAAGAATAAGGGAGATATACAAAATTGTACCAACTATCGAGGGATTAAACTTATGAGTCATACTACGAAGTTATAGGAGAGAATAATGGAGCAAAGATTGAGACGGAAGACTAAGATCTTTGAAAATCAATTTGGTTTTATGCTAGGGAGATCAACTATGGAAGCAATCTTTTTACTTAGGCAATTAATGGAAAAATATCAAGCAAAGAGGAAAAATCTACACATAGTCTTTATTGATTTAGAAAAGGCCTATGATAGGGTATCGAGGAATTTAATTTGGTGGATTTTAAATAAAAGGAATGTTCCCAGAGGTTACATTGAAAATTTTAAGGATATGTATGAAGGAGCAGTAACAAATGTGAGAACCACATGTGGAGAAACTGGTGGATTCCTCGTGACTATATGTTTACATCAGGGATCAACCTTAAGTATTTATCTCTTTTCATTAATTATGGATGAGTTAACAGTGTATATTTAAGAAGAAGTGCCATGGTGTATGTTATTTGCAGATGATATAATATTGGTGAATGAATCAAGAGATGGTCTAAATGCAAAACTTGACGGATGGCGGGCGGTATTAGAATTTAGAGGCTTTAAAAAAAGTCGTACAAAGACAGAATATATTGATTAGAACTTCAGTGGACATATATAAAGTATTGAAACCACTGTCAAAATTGAAACCTATGAGATACTATGTAGAGATTCTTTTCAGTACTTAGGCTTGATGATTAGTAAGTGTAATGACCCAAGTAGCCCACTGGCCCAATAACTCGGTGAGCCTTTCACGTGGCCCAAAATGCTTAAGCCCAAGTTATTAGTAGTAACCTTCATGGTTCATTATATACTATACTCATATTTCATTCATAAGTGATATGGGATGGGGTGTTACAATCTACCCCCCCTTAAAGTCACACGTCCTCGTGTGAATCCATCGAACTACACCAGGCGATGTGGGACCGAAGCATTCCACACCCGTGTCCCTTGCGGATTCCCCTATCTTGACTCACAGGCTCGCGTACCATGGCTCTGTCCTGATCTTGCCTCAAGGGCTCTCCCAGCGGGATTAGGGGTCCCACATTTCCGGTTGGTTATAGGCTCTGATACCATTTGTAACGCCCCATCCTTCATACATGTATGATATTGTCCGCTTTGGCCTATGGGCCTCACGGTTTTGCTTTTGGTGAGCCTCAACCCACCAAAAGGCCTCATGCATAGTAAGGGTGCAAGCTCGATATATAAACCCATTCACTTTCCTCTCTATAGTCGATGTGAGACTCCAGGATGTCACAGTAAGGATGGGGAGATTGACGAAAATGTGGAATATAGGATAAAAATTGGATGGCTGAAGTGGAGACTAGCTTCTGGAGTACTTTGTGACAGACGAATGCTAACGAAATTGAAGAGCAAATTTTACAGGACAGTAGTTAGACCAGCTATGATATATGGAGCAGAATGTTGGCCAATTAAGAAGACGCATATTCATAAGATGGATGTAGCGGAAATAAGAATGCTTAGGTGGATGTGTGGAAAAGTTAGGAAAGATAAAATTAGAAATGAGCTCTTTTGAGAGCATTTAGGGGTAGCACCAATAGGGGATAAGATTAGAGAAATCCGTTTAAGATGGTTCGGGCATGTTGAGTGTAGGCCGGTAATGGCATCGATGAGAAAAAGTTTGGCTAGAAAGGTGGATGGCCCATCAAGAGGTAGGCGTAGGCCGAAGAAAACATTTATGGAAGTCATTAATTCAGATTTGAAGAAGTTTAACTTATCGAAAGATTTAGCTTAAAATTGAACGAAATTGAGAAATAGAATTCATGTAACTGACCATAACATGGTTGGGATAAGGCTTTGATGATGGTGATGAGTTTCAACAGTTTTCTAACCATATAATTTTTTGAGAATCAAACCAACAAGAACTCTAGGTAGGATATACCATACTAGGATTTGTCAATTCTTCTTTGTTTTCAAAAATTATTTTTTAGTTTTAAATTTTCATGATAGACTTGAAATGAAGTCACAGGTTAGAACATGGAGAAACAAATAGAAGATAAGGAAAAGACCCACAAAATTAGACTCCAAATAAATGGGGTCTTGCTTTTAATTATTGTAGTGGCTCCATCGCAGTAGGGTTGCTCATTTTAGTAGGCTGGATCCCCAAATCATGAAGCCCACTAGTCCAGCACTTTGTGCTCTGTTGCATGAGGATGTTACACTGTCAGCCTCCCCAGTGTACAGTTTTTTGTAGGTCCAAGCTCTACTCAGGGCACACAGTTTCCTGACCCATTGTGGAGACCAGAAAAATTTCATCATCTTGCAGATCCCAACCCAAAGAGAGAACACTAGCTACAGTATAAGATTAACAAGAATGTAGCTATCTAATATTTAGGCCATTCTACAGTTCTACACTGAGGTTCATGTAATCAATAGTTTGGACTTTACAAGGATGGAATATACTGGCTCAAAAATCTGAAAGGAGAATTCATGATCACTGATCATGCACAAGTGCACCTAATGAGAGGGATTGCCCTTGTTTCTGTTACAGAGAAATTATTTTGTGGCTGTCAATGGACATGGGTTCAGCCTTGGATCTGCCTGGGCCCAAATCCGAACGCCAAATTCAAAATCTTCAGCCAGAACTGGACCAGACTTTAGGGTTAAAAACCCTTATAGGGCTGGCTGCCCCTGATTCTTGAAATCTAGAATGGTAGGGAAGAGAACTTTATCGGCCGGGCTTGGTCTTTTATCAGGCGGACTCTGGCATCCCATAACATTTTCAGGGAGGCTTGGATTCAGATTTCTGGGTTTGTGTTATATCTGGATTCTTATTTGCTGCAGGCCGGCCCTTCGTTCTCTTTTGCCTTCTTTTCTTTGTGCTTTCAGTGAACCTAATAATCCTTCAAGAGCCTGCAAAATTTTATCGGTGTTCCATGGGCCAGGTCAAGCCTGGCCGAATGCTTGTTCAAGCCTGCCCAGTTTATAGTTTTATGAGACAAACAGTCAGACCCGGACCCAGCTCATGTGACAAAAAATCACATAAAGGCCTCCCAATTTGGAAAGAATATATATATATATATATATATTTATGGACAAAACTACTATGCATCTATCCCTCACCTTGTGGTGAGAGACACTTTCATGTATAGAAAGTATTGATGTGCAAGAAGACAAAACCATCACTCTCATGATACCTTTTTGACCTTGTTAGCTCTAGAAAGTGAATTGTCTCTCACCACGAGGTGAGGGATGGATGCATAGTGGTCTTTCCTTGCATATATACCTTAGTGCTAAATATGTCAGGATTGGGTTGGTCTTTTCAAGCACACATTAGCTGAGGTCTCATTCAATTGTTTGGCCAGAACATTAGCCCCGGATCCAGCCCTTTCAACTAAAGTCACGGTACAAATACAGCACCAGATGGGCTGCTAGGTAGTCTTGACTGTCTCATTTTCAGATTATCTAAACAGGTTTATTTATCCAAAATAATCTCTGATGCTCATGGTCCTGGGTTAAACCTCTTCTCAGTGCAGTGAAAAATCATTGATTGAAATGTAATAAATTTGCTGATTTGAATTTATTATTATAAATATATGTAAACAGATGAATGTCTAAGTTTATAAGTAGTTGATCTATTTTTTAAATTATTTAAAATATTTTTAAACACTGGCGAGGAATACCCTAGACCATAAACAAAAACTATATATATATATATATATATAATTTTTAAATAAACATGACTATCCTAAGTCCTCAAGTTGAGTCTCTCAAGTTAATATTATTAACTTTCCTTTGCTAACTATGCCTACCACAACGTTGAAGCATCTCAGATGGGGCAGCATAAATACTTTTCAATTCTCTCCCTTTATATTCCCACTTAGGTGGAGCCTACTTCTTAATAATCTCTCTTAGATGGGATCAGGTTGGCGCACTTTTGGTGGCACGTATATATATATTTTTTCGCTTAAAGTAGTTCCTCCCATGATTCAAACATTTGGCTCTGATACTATATCAAATTTTATGAGTAAATTCAAACATTTGGCTCTGATACTATATTAAATTTTATGAGTAAATGCAACATAATTACTTTTCAACAAATATATTAGAGTTAAATGAGTCTAGTTGAGTCACGAGTTTCCAACCTTGCCCAATAAGAGAGGGATATAAGACCATTTTGGATCAGACAACCATACAAGATATCCCATAAATGGTCGTAGTCATCTTATAGAAAACCTACTTGGGTGAATTAGAATTGTCTGATATGTTCATTCCCCACTTTTCTAGCTTGGTGAAAAGAAAAGAAAAAATAAATAATAAAAACAAACACCTGAAAACATGGACACTAATTTTAAGTGGTGAAACCATGATTATATTTGTTAGACGAATGTCTTCAAGTCCAACGTCTCTCTTCTTTTCTATTTTTAAATAAAAATGCCCTAAGTCTTTTAATTGTGGTACTGACTTTGAGCCATACAATTAGTGATTAATCGTTGTAATATTTAGGATTATAGAACCCATTAGGGTCAAAATTAGGGTAGATCCTGTTAGAGATGTTTTCTTTCTAGATCCTTTCCCTCAGTAAACTTAAAGTGAATTGACGCAATGTGTTTGTTTCTTTTTAAAGTTATCATAGCACTGGAGCTATGGCCTAATAGTGATTTTGCACTTAGACCGGCCACGGTCCATCTCTTATTCTTCTACAAAAATTTCAACATCATTTTTTTTAGTTCTGATTAAAAACCAAGCACCATACTTTATCCATCCATCATTCGGACCTCAAGATCGCATTATCGTCATCATGCCACATGATAACGCTTCTTGAAGAATCATGATAGATCTAATCTAATGGGCCATGGGCATTGAGAGACTCAAAGTAGGTTGTGATAGTGATGGACTCTTAATAGATTGGCAACCGTCATAACAATTACTGATCCTTTCTAGGGTGTTGGTTTGTTGAGATAGGATACAAAGATATTAGGAGAGAAAATTGAATTTTCAGTTATTTCCTTTTTATGCATCGGGAATTGGGATCCTTCTCTTAATATAGCTAGCGTTTGTTTTTTTCTCAGAAGCTATGAGATCCATGGGAGATTCTCATAAAAAAAGAGAATTGACTGAGAATCTTACCTTGATTCCTACTCAAATGGAACCGAAGATTTTGGGGCGTTCTAGATTTCTAGATTGCAAGTGAAATAATATATAGCGGAAGAAATAAAACAAACTTACAAATAAACAATCAACCACATAAGAAAACGACACATAGATTTTTAATGTGAAAAACCCAATAGAGTAAAAAACCACAAATCCAACAAGGATTAACTATCAAGCAATACTGAACAGTTACAAGATAAACTCAAAACCCTTATCTAATCACTCCTTCCGACTTAAGGATCGAGTTCTTCTTGTACAACTCCTTGTCACGATACTTCTTCGTGTGCATTACTCTTCTCTCGATCAACTCATTCCTTGAACACGTAAGATGACCTCAATCTTCTACAAGAGATACAAAAGTAATATTATCTAGTCCAAAGTTTCAGTACAATCTCTTAATGAAAGCTCTAAAGAAATTAAGGAACCTCTAATTTAAAATCTCAATTCAGAATATGGGGAAGGATCCATTCGGGTTAAGAGAGAACTCCTTTTTTATAACCTACAGTCTGTGCCTCATAGGTATACTCATTGTAGAACTCAACTTACTAATCTTGACACAAATAGAAAATAATTCTGCATAAGGTCGGTGGGTTTCTGTACGCCATTCGATTGATCTGACAAATACTCAATCAATCAAGTATTGCCTATGCCTCCAAATCGATTGACCAGGCAAGCTCGGATCAATCGAACAACTTTGTGCTTTTTTATTTGTTCTCTTTAACTCTTCCGGAGATGCAAATATTAGTCTATCTAAAAGAAATATAAAATACAACTCAATGAATTAGCTAATTACATAAATCCTTATAATCTTCCCTTTTGGCAATTCATGAATAAAACTTCCTAGACATACATTTTACCCAAAAAATAAAAAAAATTAAAAAATAAAAAGTTACATTGAGTAGATTGTTAAAAAATTTGTACCATCAGCATTTACTTCATTTGTCTTCATGCTTTCTCATTCTTCATATCCTTTTATTTGTCTAGAATTGACAAAAATAATGATGCTAGCATGCATCAAATATGTCGATTATGATCCAGCATAGCTCTTCCTCAATTATGACTCCCCTTTAATGTTGTCTTCGTAGTAGCTGGGGTTGGGAGCTTGATCTTTTTTATTAGGAGCTTTTGCATTTTAGTACCAACACTTGCAAATTTAGGAATTTCAGCATAGAGTGTATCGACACATTGGGCAAGTCATCTTTCTTAACTCAGATGGCTTTTGTCTTGACTTTTGGCTTAGACATTTGCTTCCTTCGTTACGTATTCCTTGGTAGAGCTCTTAACTTATTGCAATGAGGTCGAATGTGTCCTTTAATTCTATAATGATGATACGCGAGTGTAGTTTTAGGACTTCATGCATTCTTCTTCTTTGAACTACTTACCACATTATTTGTGCTTGTAGCATGTGGAGTAGCAGGTACAAAGAGTTTAAAGTAAAACATTTAACAAAAACAGTTTTAACTTTTTCCTTTGAAGTGGATGCACTTTGATCATATTCGAGACAACGTGTCACTAGACCTTTTCTGGACATGCATAATGTCATTAAGTGTCCTAGAACTAGTGTTCATTTTATCAAGCAATTGCTTTGATGTAGTCAGCTTTGATATTGTCATCTTCAACTTGCCATTCAAGTCAACATTTTCAATTTGACAAGTTTGCAGCTTTTTCTTTAACTCTTTCATCTTTTATGTAGATCAACAAACAGCAACTCATACTTTTGTTTTATAGCAGTCAACTTGTTAGCCAAATCATTCTTATGATTATTGAAGAGCTGTACCTTATCATGAGCTTTAGCCAATTTAGCATTCAATGAGGAAATCTGTTCTTCTATAGCTTGCTAATTAATTGCAACCTTTTCATTCATCTTGACTATTTTAATAGTTTTGTTAAACAAAATTTGATATTTTGTCTTCTAATCATATTAATCCTCTGATTCATTACTATCATCATCAAAGTCAACTTTAGATGAGACCAGTGAAGACATAGAATTAGACCTGGCCATAAAAGCCATCAATTTCTCCCAGCTAGGAGTAGGATTTTTGGTTTTAGATTTGTCCTCCTCTCCATCAAAAGAATCATTATCCCATGTTAGATTGAAAGCCTTTTTCTTTTTCTTTTTACCACAGTCACTTGCAGCGTGTCCATACCCTTGACACTCATAACATTGAATCCCTTTAGAAGACTTCTTCTTTACAGATTTTGATATCTTCAAATCAGTTTTCTTCCCCTTCATAAATCGCATGAATTACTTTATAAATTGGACAACCACTTGTGGATCAATTTTCTCAAAATCAGAATCTAAATTTCTTTTAATAGCCTTGTCTGATTCTTTGGTAACTTTTAAGGCAACTCCTTGTGGCTTTACTTTTCGATCGACATTGAAGTTTGCCTCAAAACTTTGAAGGTTTTCTACCAAATCATCAACCTCGAGAGTCTTCAATCTATTATTTTCAGCAATTGCTACTACCTCAGCATTATAACTATCTGGGCGAGATCGAAGAGTTTTTCTAATAATCTTATCTTCAGAAATTAGTTCCCCCAGATTGACCAAAAATTTACAATGTCACTTAGCTTGGCATGAAGTCATTAAACTTTTCATCATCAGCCATTCTAAGGGTTTCAAAGGCAGTAATCAGGCTTTGTAACATAGTCTTTTTGACGAAATTAGTTCCCTCATGAATTCTATGCAAGATGTTCTACACATCTTTTGCAGCTGTCCAAGTGGAGATCCTACGAAATTCAGATAGTGATACTCCATTGTAGATTTAATTGATAGCCTTATTATTGCAGTTGCAGGCATGTTTTTCATCTTTAGGCTACTTCTGAATCAATTTTCCACTAGATCTCCTATCAGCAACAACCGTGGGTAAAGAGTAGCTATTAACTACAATACGCCAAACATCTTCATTGATGGATCAGCACCACTAGCTAAAGATGGCCTAGAAGCAAGTTATTCAGTGTCTGGGACATCGGTTCTAGTCATTTTGACCTTCCAGTATACATAATTAATCGATCCATCCAAAAGAGGAGGCTTGGTTGTATATGTGCCTTCCCAGTTGAATTTCCATTCTAAAAATCTCAAAGGATCAACATAGTAACTTCGTGCAACCCGCTCTAATACCAATTGAAGATTTTGGGCTATCTTAGATTTCTAGATTACAAGTCAAATAAAATGCAGCAGAAGAAATAAAACAAACTTGTAAATAAACAATCAACCAGAGAAGAAGACGACATGCAGATTTTTAACATGGAAAACCCCAACAAGGTAAAAAATCACAAATCCAATAATGGTCAACTATTAAGCAATAGCGAACAGTTACAAGATATACTCACAACTCTTATACAGTAATTCGTTCGACCTAAGGACCGAGTTCTTTTTGCACAACTCCTTGCCACGACACTCCTTCACATGCACTACTATTTACTTGATCAACTCACACTCACACCTTGAACATGCAAGATGGCCTTAATCTTTTATAAGAGATGTAGAAGCAATATTCTCTAGCCTAAAGTTTCAGTACAATCTCTTAATGAAAGCTTTAGAGAAAGGAAATAATATTCAATGTGAAATCTCAACTCAGATTATGGAGATGAATCCACTAGGGTTGAGAGAGAACCCTTTTTATAACCCACAATTTATGCCTCATAGGTATACTCCTTGTAGAACTTAACTCACTAATTGTGGGACAAATAGGAAATCATTCCGCATAAGGTCGGTGAGTTTCTATACGCTATTTGATCAATTGGACCGTGTTGCCATGCAAAAAAGTATGAAAGAAATTTACAACGAATTCAGCAAGTCAAAAGACAGGTTAAGACTCAAACATGATCCAAATCACAGCACAACAGAGTACAAACAGTTCAAGGACAAAGCCTAAAAAGACACCTTAAAGCCTAAAAAGACACCTTAAAGTCTAAAAAGAAAACAAGTCAAAATAATTCAAAAAGTGAGGAAAGAATACACTGGCCGATTGAACAAAGTAGTGGCCGAATGTATAGTGACCAATTAAGCAAAATAGTGGCCGATTACACATTAGCTGACAGAGGAAAGTGACTAGCCGACAGTTTTAAATTTTAACAGCTCATTGAGTAGCCGATTGAGATATGGTCAAATTATTCTGAGCTGATTTCAAGTTGATTAGCACAATCCAAGGACGAAGATCCAGTTGCCACCCCACAGAGTTGATTGTGGGATGGTTGCTGACCATACAAATGCACAGTCGGCTACCCCCTTTGTGAATTAAATTTCATTGAATCTTTTTCCTATTACAAATGATTGGAGAAGATTCTTAGAGGCTATAAATATCCCCCTTGGGTGACCATTCCAACACACTAGCAAGAACGAATAGTACATACAGCATACAACAGAGACACTCCAAACTCTCTAGATTCTTTTTGAGAAGACTCTGATGCTTCGACTTCTTCAAGCTCTAAGTTTCAACTTCAATAACAAGGTACTTAATCTTCTAAAAATAATCAGAATGATAGTGCCTCAGTTCGAGAAGATTTCCAAAGATGATACGAGAAGATCTCCAAAGAAGATAAGTCTTTTGAGACTTTCTTTGTTTCCTTCATTTAGGAGTTGAAGGTGGTATGGGCAAAACTATAGCCAACCCATCAATATAACGTGATAAGCAATGCATTGGGGGCCACCATGACCATAGAACCTTCATTCTAAACTCCCCTTGGAATTTTGTATCAAAGGAAAATGAGTGATAGGTTATGAAGATTGCTCGATCGATTTAAAACATGAGAAGGCAACATACATCCAATACACCTCAGGTTAATCTTCTTTATGTTTTCCTTTTTTATGTAAAATTCTTATGTACATTTGTTTTCTTATGTGTTGATGATTCGAGACCAAACAGGGTGGCAATGATAAAAAAAAAAAACATATAAACAGCTTGCACCTAAGAGATTAGAACGCAAAAGGACCCACAAAAAATAAACTTGGAATTGAAAAGGTTGAAAAGTTCAACATTTTTTTTTCTTTCTGTTCTATGTCTTTTCCTCTTCCATCAAATTGGGGTGAATAGAAAAGATTGGTGCCATCTATTAGAACACAAACCAATTAAAAGCTTCTAGTTTGATTAACCCTTGAAAGAAAAAATCCTACATGGAGAGGAACCGACCCATGCATGGACCGGCTACCCTAAAAAAAAAAAGGGGATCTTCCTTTGGATTTCTAAATTTTGATGTAATCCACTTAGGTGGCTGTGAACCACCTCAAAGTCTGATCAAGTGGCATGGTGAACACTGATTCACTATAGTCCTTGGAATAGATAGGGTCCATGGGGCTAGTTGAAACTGGTTGCACTAAATGTTGTGCTTTGGCTAAGCTATGCTGCATCCGATATTTTTCTCCCACTTCGGTACCAATCCCTTCGCATCGAAAGATGTGAAGAGGGTTGGAAAAGTAGAAAGAAAGAAGTAATATTGTTAGTCTATCTAAACAGCGTGGTGAACATTGATTCACTGTAGTCTTTAGAATAGATAGAGTTCATATGACAAGTTCAGATCAGTTGTGTTAAACTTTTACACTTTAGTCAAACCAAGTTGGACCCAACCCTTATTTTTCCCACTATTGGACCATTCCTTTCACATCAAATGTGGATGGATTGGAAATAAAGAGAAAGGGGAAATGCTAAAAATACTTATTTGCCCAACCTATTTTGTAGGACTAATGGCCACCTTCGTTATCGTCTTTAACAAGGCAAAGGAGTACTCATTCCGACTTTCCCTTACTCGTGCCCAGTCTGCACTAAGAGGGCCCACTCAGTTCACTGCTAATGTGACCAGGATGCAATTACTAATGCAACTCGGGTCTCTACCGTCGGCTCAGCCAAAGTCCCAGTTTCGCAAGGACCTATGCCACTAGAGCCAGCATGGCACCATTAAGACCCCATGTTCCAAAGAATACGGGCCCAACAACTACACCCTAAGTTTCCATGTATGCTCAGAACCCCTTTGGAGTCCATTTCTGGCCAAAAAAGTAGAGCTTGCCAAAAGAACGGCACACATGCCACAAGACAACCAGTCCACTAGCCTCCGTATCTCCAAGGAGGCAAGCAGAGCCAGAATGGCCCAATTCACCCCGCAAAAGACATCATGACAAAAAAGGGTCAAATAGGAATCTATAGTACCTGGATGCAGCACTTGGTCTCTTGAACCACGGAAGTCTCGAAGAACTCTGCAGACTGAAGAACCCTTGGGAATACTTGAGGACAACTCCTTCTACCCTATAGCCCAAAGAGGGACCCTACCTAAGTCCTAAAGGATTAGCCTAATTGCTCATCACAAAAGTTAGGTGCAACGCAGAAAGAATCAGTGGAACAAGGTAGCATTCACTAAGATTCTATCATGGCCAGATGGGAAAAGACCCATGCTTCTTAAATTCTGGTTTGGAGACAGAGGCTAAACAAGTAGCACCCTCTCCATCTCTCAAAGTGGTATAGACATGGATTATGAAAGAAATTGACCCAAATGTCGCACCAGTCAATATGGTTTGACCCGGGTTCGCACGGAGGATCACTAGAAGTACGACTCGAAGACGGGATTCCCAGCTACCCTCTAGATTAGAGGAAACCTCGGAAGACCATGTCCAGACAGACTACAACTCAAACAACGGTATTGATGCAAAAGAAAGCATCACTGCCCATACCTTCTGCTCTGTTGAACCCCACCAGTACTCTGTTCTTCATGGCTAAAGGAAGTGGGACAAATTTGGAAAATGCAGAGGAAAACAAACAAACATTTGACAATGACGAGGACGAGGAGGTTGACCTTAATCGTTTGGTCAAACAACAAGGGGAGTGGATTGGCCATATTGCCACTGAGCTACAAGTCCTCGTAGAAAGGACAATGGCATCAGACGACTTTAGTCCCCAATGCAAGTTGACCAAAAGTGTAGCCTGCAAAGGCTAGGATCCAGTAGTTCAAATCATGGCCCAAATTAAAGCTTTGGTAAAAAAAACATGGGAAGCAAGGACTTTAGGAGATCATTCCTCTAATGGCAGTCGAAAGAAACCAATGACATAGAAAGAAGTCACCAACATGATGACCAAGTCAGAAGGACAAAACCGACTGAAGAAAAAAGGAATGTTACCCAAATACCCTCCTAAGTTCGATCTGGTCCCATTTCCTAAAAATTATAAACAACCTACATTCCAACCTACATTTTGTAACAAGGATCTACACATCAGCATCTACTATAGTTGAAGTCCTTATTCGAGAGTTTGCCAACCATAGACACCTTGAAGATCTGCTTGTTTATCAGCACCATCAAGGGAATTGCCTTTGACCGGTACAAACAACAGCCTATTACTCCCTCACTGCATGGGTTATTTTAGAAGAAAAATCCCTACTAGATTTCTTGGAAAAAGATCAAGCAGTGACTCCCAACTTCCTCAACAACACCAAGTAGGAGGATGATGAATCTGCCCAACCCTTCATCAATAGGTGGAGGGCACTTTCTTACGATGCATAAAACCACCATCGCAAGAATATGCGGTGGATATCTGCATTGATAATCTCAAACTTGATATTCATGCCATCATGGTGGTCTTGAAGACCAAATCATTCTCCAGACTAATTGAAACAAACGTTAGGGCTGAAAATGTCCGCAAAGAATTGGACAAGAAAAAAGGAAAAGAGGTAATGCCACCAATTCAAAGATGCCACAGAGTGAGAAAAAGAAAGAGGAGGTGTTTAACATTCAAACCTCTAAGGCACCATGCAAAACTTAGAGCCCAACAAATGAACATGCTCGCAAGAAGCACTATGAGAAAACAAAGAATGCAAAATACCCTTTTGATGAGGATATCAAACTCATCTTTCGATCCTTAGTCGAAAATGGGAAGATTGAACTTACTTCCTCCAAAAGGCCAAATCAAGAAGGGAAAATTGACGAACCAAACTACTGTCCATACCACAAATTGGTTTCGCATCCTTTAAAGGATTGTTTCATCGTCAAGGAAAAGATCAATGAGATGTGGAAAAATGGGATCATCACCTTCAATGAAAAATATGATTCGATGCCCGTCAGTATGATATCGTTTGGGCAATTTGAACTTTTGGCGGTTTCCGTAGTAGCAACACAAGAAACAGTCGAGGTCTAGGTCATAAATTGAGTCTAGCATGAGAATGGACTGATACTTATCAAGACTAGCTTCGGAGAAGAACTTTGGTTCCATCCTGATCTAGATGACATTGAGGACTAGGAATTGGTCAGAAGTCCATCTTCAAAAGAAAAGAAAAAATGGAAAAGAAAGGCCAAAAAGACAGTCTGTGAGGTCCAGACACCTCCAATAGCCACAAAAGCTGAAAAGTTGTCAGAAAAAGAAGTCTCCTCCACAGTTGGCAAGAAACCCTTCACACTGTCAAACTTCATGACTCCAATTCATGATAGCGATGAAGAAGACCAATAAGTCTCTAGTTACAATTAGATATCTTTGGCTAACTATCCCTTAGATTTCGAAAATGAATATAGGAGTCTACCTTCGCGGGACGATTTAGAGGATGAAGAATACCTGTCTGACGAAGTCTTAAATGAAGACAATATATTCTGCTTTGAGATGATAGAGGTAAATATGTCCTTCTACAACTGCAATGCACCAACAGAAAGCGATTGGCTTGTTGAGTAGAGGGTAAGGATAAAGGCTTCACCACAAAGAAATGCTGACCCCCACTTAATCAATTGGCTAAATTTGCAATTCAACCAAGTTTGCCTCAATAGCGAGCTTCAAACTCGAGAAGTTGCACAATAAGACTCAGATATTAAAGAAGAAGTGCCAATAGCACCAAGTTTGATGGTGGCTAGCCCCTGCCTGCCCTCAAACTCCAAAGATACGGGGAATAAAGGGGCAATTCATGTCTGTTAGAAGCAAAAGAAATCTTCAGCACCCGAAGGACTTCAAGAATAGTGGCAAGTCTCGTCTTAGAAGAAGGGACCTGGTCAGGGAGAAACTACAAGGCTATCTACAGTTAGCCCTCTGCATCTTATGTAAACCCCACACAAAGGGGCATTAATGTAAATGTACATAAAAACAATAATGAAAAACCCCCAGGCACATTCAAGTATGATGTTGTAGAACATTTGATGCATATCCAAGCATGCTCGCATGTCCTTGACTGACTACAAATATTAAAGGAAACCCATAGCAACTTTATTCGGGAACTGCAAGCACTTAATCAAGAGAACCAAGATTATGTAGGGCAAGTTTATCTCATGGGGAAAGAATATCAAAGGCAAAAGACTAAGAAACCAAAAAGATGCTAGGAATGCTTTTCCATCCAGAATATGGCCAAGGCAATGGTCTTCTTTTCAAACGAAGACTTGCTGCAGGGTGAAATTAAGCACACTTGGCTCCTTTACTTCTCAACGCATGTGAAGTAAATACCAATGCCAAGAGTGCAAATCGATCCTATATCAGTGCTCAATCTCATCACGATAACAGCCTTACAGGAGTTGGGTATCCTAACTAGCAAACTGTCCATTACAAACACATCAACACAAGGATATAATGGGGAAGTGCACAACCTAATCGGAAAGGTATGGATCAAATTCCAATTTGGGTGACCTTAAATTTGAAGCCACTTTGCATGTCATCAAAACTAAAGCCTGTTACAACATCTTGCAAGGAAGACGGTGGCTATATGATTACGTTATCATTCCTTTCAAGCTGCATCAGTGACTCAAGTATATCGATGACAATGGCAAAGTACACTACGTCTTCGCATATAAACAACCTTTCAAAGGGAAGAAGGTATACTTTACAAATGCAACCATGCATAAAGAAGAGTTTGAGGATTCAAAATCCAAGAAAAATGAAGCAAAAGCGCCTTTAACGGGGGAATCAACAAGCACTCCTCAAAAGAAAGAAGAAAGTAAATCTCGAGGAGTCAAATTCGTAGAATAACCAACTGTGATCAAAGATAAAGACAGCCCATTGGTCATCCCAATAAAGGCCTTTTGAGATCAAACCTTCATGACTCAAACCAAAAGGCATAACAAGCCAATCCTGGTGGTAACATCATAGTAGCCAATCTCCATCACCCAATTACCTAGAACCAAACAAGAAAACAATGGGCTGGTGCTTAAATTTCATCAACAGATGGATAGAGATGGTTGAAAGGTGTGAAGACCCCCTATCAAAGCAAGTATGTCATACTTGGTGTTGGCACCGACTCCAAAACCACATTTATTCCAAGATGATTGGAATGAAAATCGAAACCCTTGATTAGTTAGCCAAAATCACTATAAGGGTAGAAAGAAATCTTCTATAATTGCCAAATTACCACATTGATTATGAGGTGAGCATTGGAAGAATAGGTCAAATAGTTATCCTGGGGATGCTACTCCAAGAGCAAGGGGAATCACCTTAAAGATTTGTCAATAGGTAGAAAAACTTGGTTGATTAATGTGCTGATATGCTTTTGCAAAAAACTTGCATTGCCTTATGCTAATAAGGGCTCCATATTAACATCTAGAAGGCTATGATAGGTATGGACTTCCTATCATACAAAGAACAATTTATAGTGGCTATGACATTGAAAGAAATGCTACTAATCCGATCAGAAAGTTGAAAAGGTGTCACTCGATGTTCGTTGTGTCTACTGCATACGATTTCGACATTGAATTAGAAGAAGATATAGATGAATTTGGAGAAAGGAGCTATCAACCTTGCTTCCACCTTTGCATCCATGGCCAATCTCGGCCCCTATGTACAATGCTCAAGGGTCACTTTTTTTGGTTGGGCTAGCCCGGTATGATCCACACCCGATCATTTTCTCCGGAGCAAATGACTACACCTTCGCACATCCCCTTGAAGAGATTACAAATCTTGGCCAAGTAATGTTCAATATCTACAGCTGCCAATCCCATCAAATAATGCAAATAGGATGTGATTTTAAAAGCCAACCAGGCTAGGGAACCAAAAAGGTTTCCTAGTCCCTTATGATGGCATGGCACCTGAACAGCGGGATGAGTACAGACATGATGGTCGCGTCTACACTGATACATACGACTTGGGATATGTTCTTTACAGAAACATCTCTGTGGAAATCCATGATCTTGAAGATAAGGTTGATGCATCCTTAGATGGATGAGACAGATGGTTTTGAAAAAAATATTCTTGGCTCATGAGCCAAATGACTAGGCTTCCTTCCAACACGACGGAGAAGGCAACAATGATGATAGCACTCCTCGACAAGCAACATGGCTCGTAGGTGAAGAAATAAGCAAAAAGATTCAAGGTGGGTGGGATCATTTTGTACTAAATGTAAAAGCCGAAAGGCCAATAAAAATAAACCTTTGGAAAGGGATAAAGCCTTTACTCAAGACAAAAAATGACATCCCAAATGGATTCATAGAGTTGGGAACTTCTGAAAACAATGTAGAAGAACCTCCTCTTAACTGGATTAGGTCCAAGAAATCAATCTAGGGACCTTGGAACTCCTTGCCCCACTTTTGTATGTTCGAAAATAAAAGGAAAAGAGCTTGCAAAGTATATCAGCTTCTTGCAGGAGTTTGTAGACTTTTTTTTATGGACCTACGCAGAAATGCCTGGACTCAACTGAAAAATCGGAAGTCATAGGCTAAACATCACTTTAGATATAGAGCTTGTGAAAAAAAGTCAAAGGCAGATCATGCCTAACAAAATGGACAAAATAAAAAAAGAAGTTCAAAAACTCAAGGATGTTAACTTTATTTGTGAAGAACAACAACCGGATTGGTTGGCAAACATAATCCCAGTCATAAAGAAAAATGGTCAGATCAGGGTCTGCATCAATTTCAGAGCCTAAGCATAGCATGTCCAAAGGATGACTTTTCGTTACCTATTCCAGAACTCATGATAGACAATACGTCTGAATATAAGAGGATGTCATTTATGAATGGGTTTTTGTGGTATAATCAGATAAAGATGCATCCGAAGATGAAAAGCATACTTTTTTTTCAAACAACATTCAAAATTTACTGTTGCACCGTCATGCCCTTCAGACTAAAAAATGCTAGAGCCACCTACCAGAGGGCCATGATGAGAATCTTCAAAGATATGTAGTATAAGTTTGTCGATTGTTATGTCGATGACTTAGCTGTCAAGAGCAAAAACATTGTTGATCATCTAATAGATCTTAACAAGGTCTTTGAACGGCTACGAAAATTTAAACTTTGTATGAATCCACTAAAGTGCTTCATTGGAGTTTCCTCTGGAAAGTTCCTAGGGTTTATTGTTCAGAAAAACGGAATCGAGCTCGACCCTAGCAAAGTCAAAGTAATACTGGAGATGCCTCCACCTTGAACACTGAGGTGGCTTTATGATTACAGGGAAGGTTGGCATACATCAAAAGGTTCATCTTGAATCTATCAAGAAAATGCCAACCATTCTCCAAACTAATGAAGAAAGTTGAGTTCAAATGGGATAAAGAATGTAACGAGGCCTTCCAAAATATTAAAGGGTATCTCACCAAACCACCTATTCTCGCAGCCTCTGTGTCCGAGAAACCTTTCATCTCCTATACAAGGGTTGTGGAACACTCACTAGGGGCATTGCTTGTCCAAGAGAACATTGAAGGAAAAGAAGTCGCCCTCTACTACCTTTCTTGGATGATGATAGGAGAGGAACATAAATATTCGCCAATCGAAAAAGAATGCTTGGCTTTCGTGTTTGCGGTCCAAAAACTACAGCATTACCTACTATCTCATATGATATAACTGATTTCTGGGGTAAACCCAATAAAAGTACCGCTCTCAAAAGCCAAAGATCTAAGTGACTATTTGGTGAAATGGTCCATTGTGTGAACCTAGTGTGACCTCAGATATGTTCCAGCAAAAGCCGTCAAAGGGCAAGCCTTGCTTGATTTCCTAGCAGAACACCCGCTATTGGAGGGCCTTGAATTTGAAGAGGAACTACCCGATAAACCCTCATTCCTCATGGAAGAACCCATGACAGAAATAAATCCAAATATTCACTAGACCATGTACTTTGATGGGGCCTTTAGAAATAATAAGCATTGTCAATTGGTGACAGGAGCTGGGATAGTCTTCTGCAGTCTAGAGAAAACATATGTACCGCTTCTTGATAACCAAAGGGTGCTCTAATAATAAAGTAGAATATATAGCCTTTATTATCAGACTAAAACTCACCTTGGAATTGGGCAACGATACCCTTGGGGTCTATGGGATTCTTAATTTGTAATCAGACAAATGAATTCAGAATACGAAGTGAAGACTCCAAGTCCGTTGCCTGACCATGACCAGGCTCAACAACTGAGGGAACAATTCACTTTAGTGGAATTCAATGATGTTCCGCGATTTCAAAATGCCAAAGCAGATTCATTAGCTAGCCTAGCGGCATCACTGGCTATACTAGAAGGCAATTAAGTTAAGATCTTAATTGTTGAAAGACGGTTCTACCTCCTCTAAAAACTATCCCAACTTCAACAGAATGCTTTAGAACAACTGGAAGTCGAATCTCCTCTTTCAAGAGTCCCTTCGGCACTGGTAGGAACTCTTCATCGACTACATATTGTACAAAGTCCTACCAAAAAATCCTATGGATAGAGCAAGCATTCGAATGAGAGCTCTCAAATTCCATTTTGATATGCCATAAAAAATGTTGTGCTGTAAATCCTACGACTAGGTACTCTTTTGTTGACTATCTCAAAAGGAAGTAGAAGAGACCCTAAAGGAGGTACACGCAGCCCCATGTGGGGCATGTTTGTTGGGGCCAAAACTACATGATCAAATCTAGAGACTAGGTTACTATTGGCCAACAATGATATCCGATGTTATGAGATTCGCAAAAAGGTGTAGGGAAAGCCGAGTTCATGGAGATTACATTCATGTGCCTCTCGAAAAACTTGCACCTGACTTCTGTTTCATGGCCATTTGATGCCTAGGGAATAGACATTATCGACAAAATTCACCCACCATCAAATTAGGGACATCATTTCATCCTAGCTAGGAATTACTTCTCTAAGTGGACTGAAGCAGCACCTTAATCAAAGTCAAAGCAAGCATGATTATCAATTTTTGTGTAAACAAACGTCATTTGTAGGTTTAGGGTGCCAAAACGGTTACACCATGACAACGGACCACAGTTTAATAATGACAAGTTCTATAGGATGTGTGACAAATACGGGATTCATTGTTGCCCATCCACAATTTATCACCCTGCAACAAACGGCTTGGTGGAAGCATTCAACAAGACGATTTGCAAAATACTATAGAAAATGGTCTCAAATAATCAAAAGTCATGGGGCACAAAATTACTTGAAGCACTATGGGCCTTTTGAACTACTGTGATCAACCCCACTAAGTCTGCACCATACTACTTGGTATACAGCTGTGAAGTAGTGGTACATCTAAAAATACAACTCCTCCCCTTTTGCATAGCTCTCACAAAAAAACTCACACAAGAGGGGAATGAAGAATTAAGACTCCAAGAACTAGAGAGTCTCGACAAAAAACTGTTGACGGCCTATCAAAGCATCTAGCAATGCCATGCTCGAATGGCCCGCGCCTTCGACAAAAAGGTGAATGAAAGTCATTAAAAAAGGGCGACTTAGTTCTAGCTGTTAGAAGATCAATCACTTCGACTCACAAAACAAAAGGAAAGTTTGAGCTAAAATGGGAGGGACCATTTGTGATCAACAAGGTCTACCCCAACGGCGTCTACATTGTCCTCACCATGGAAGGAAACCGGTGGATGATGCCAGTTGGTGGAAAATTTTTAAAGTGATATTACTCTTAAGGCATCGCTTCCCTCATCCGTAGGATATACAAGATCAGCAGGGAATAACCTGCAGACCCCAGAGAAAGTCATGTACCAAGACATCGGTGAAAGTCCATACGATGGATCCTTCTTGATGCCCAAAAGGAATAAGTCAAAGACCCCAAATAAAGTCATATAAGACACTAGCCAACGTCTACTCATTTGAACCCTTTCGGTGGAACAAAACACATAGGCCTAGGACCTTGGATAAAATCGTACCCCGACGAAAGCCCATTTACAATCTAGAGGTCATACATACCAAAACCTTTCAAATTCATGCAAAAGAAAATAAAAGTGAGAATAGATAAAAAATCCAAAAAAATCTTCATCTATTCATTTCAAGAAAAAACTAAGTTACATTGAAAACCCACTACATAAAGAAATGCTTGTTCTGTTCTGAAAAGTTTTGAAGTCTTGTGATAGTTTGCTGGTTGAGACGAGCGATGCATATAGGCCTGGGCAGTGGTTTCAGGAGCAGCCTCATCAATCTTTATTTCAAGAATCTTCTCCACAGATTGAACCAAGTTGTTTAGCTTAGCCTCCCCGGTGACTTATCATCGGTGCCCCACAACTTCTCAACCACCGCTGCATTAGTTGCTTTTTCTATAGCATAAATTGCACGGAGTTCAGCTAACATTTTCTTGGCAAGGTAAACCCATTTCTCTAGAGATGACAATGAGTTCCTGAGAATAGCTGTCCTCAAGAGAATCCCCCAATCGTGATTGCTTAAGTTTCAAAACTTCTCGTTCAAGGATTTTCTCTTGTCAAGCAATGCCCTTTGGTAAAACTAAGTGGGTCTTGACCAGACAGGTCCTGCCAAGCCTCCGCTTCCTAGGAAAAGGAAAAAAAAATGGCCATTAGAGGATATACATCCATCACACCAGCCTTTATCCCCAAAACGAGATCAACTAAGCGTCGGAAGGAGCCAATAAATATAATATCACTAGAAGACAGCCAAGAAGAAGCCGCATTAAAGCTTTTGCAATCTTAACAGAGTCTAAGTCTTCCTTGGTTGTGTACTTCTTGCGAGGAGGTTCACCTTCCAAAAAGTGGCTCAGGCTTGTTGCAACAGCCTGGGGAGGATTGGTAGCGCCTTTTGAAACTGACTCTAACCGAGACACAAGGTTTGTTCTCACCTCAACAGTAACCACGCTAGGTGTTGGAATCTCACTTGAGCGCTTCCTCTTTAAAGAAGTTCCCCCTTTGTTACCCAAAGTCACAGAAGTTGGAGAAATAACCTATTGTTGAACCCCCTCCATGCTATCAAGCTTCATGGTACCAGCGTCAGAAACTTCTTGGCCTAATCCAGCTGTCGGTACCAGGGCACCCGCATCTTGGGCTATAGGAACAACTCCATGACTAGAACCCTCTTTGCGAGACCCCTTAAGTATGGCATTCGGACTTGAGCAGTGGATCCCATGGCCACTGTAGGGTCAGCTCCTTTCTTGATAGCTGTCTCCTTAAGAACCACCTAAGCAGGCTCATTGACAGCAATGGAAACTTTCTTATTCTACAACGTTATAACCCCCGGTATGGATTTAACTTGTGAAGTAGCCATTTCAAGCACAACACCCATAGTCACAACAGTTGCCTCTTCCTTGCTAGCTTCCATAGGGGTCAAACTCTGAAATGACGATTGTCCCTTCGAAATATCCATTTTAAGACATTCAAAAAAGAAAAGAGAGAATAGATAAAGACATCCAAAAAGATCTTCATCTATTCATTTCAAGAAAAGTCTGTTACATTGAAAACCCACTACATAAAGAAATGCTTGTTTTGTTCTGAAAAGTTTTGAGGTCTTGTGATAGTTTGCTGGTTGAGACGAGCCATATAGGCCTAGGCAGTGGTTTCAAGAGCAGTCTCATCAATCTTTATTTCAAGAATCTCCTCCACAGATTGAACCAAGTTGTTTAGCTCAGCCTCCCCAGTGACTTATCATCGGTGCCTCACAGCTTCTCAACCAACGCTGCATTAGTTGCTATTTCTATGGCATAAGTTGCACGGCGTTCAACTAACTTTTTCTTGGCAAGGTAAACCCGTTTCTCTAGAGATGACAATGAGTTCCTGAGAAAGCTCTCCTCAAGAGAATCCCCCAATCCTGATTGCTTGAGTTTCAACACTTCTCGTTCAAGGACTCTTCTCTTGTCAAGCACCGCCCTTTGGTAAAACTAAGTGGGTCTTGACTAGCTAGGTCCTGCCAAGCCTCCACTTCCTAAGAAAAGGAATAAAAAATGGCCGTTAGAGGATATACATCCATCATACCAACTCTTATTCCGAAAACTAGATCAACTGAGCGTCGGAAGGATCCAATAAATATAATATCACTAGAAGATAGCCAAGAAGAAGCCGCATTGAATCTTTTGCAATCTTAACATAGTTTAAGTCTTCCTTGGTTGTGTACTCCTTGGGAGGAGGTTCACCTTCCAAAAAGTGGCTCAAGCCTGCTGCAACAGCCTAAGGAGGATTGGTAGCACCTTCTAAAATTGACTCTAACCGAGCCACAAGGTTTGTTCTCACCTCAACGGCAACCACGCTAGGTGTTGGAATCTCACTCAGGCGCTTCCTCTTTAAAGAAGTTCCCCCTTTGTTACCCAAAGTCACAGAGGTTGGAGAAATAAGCTCCTATTGAACCCCCTCCATTCTATCAAGCTTCATGGTGCCACCGTCAAAAGATTCTTGACCTAAGCCAATTGTCGGTACCAAGGCACCCACATCTTGGGCCACATGAAGAACTCCATAACTAGAGCCCTCTTTGCTAGACTCTTTAGTAAATTGGATGACTACACTATGTGTATGGTAGATATTAGTTTATTGAGGAATCCACGTCCTGTAATAGATATTGATGATATCCCCTTAATGAAGCTTATAAGTTTTGATTATGTCAAACCCTGCAGGTGAACTTTGTATCCAACATATCAAATTACTTAAGTGTGAGGTCTCAAAAAATTACAAAGATATTGATTAAATATAAATATCAGTAATTATTTAATTGATGGATATTTAAAATCTTAACATGGAGATATTAATAAGATTTAATAACAAGAAGCTTGAAATATTATTTTAAGAATAAGGACAGGAGTGCAATTATATTTCTCTACTGGATTAACTTATAATTTATGGAACTAGGATTCTAATTTGCATTGAATTAACGTTATATATTTCCATAAAAAGCCTATTCCTTGTTTCCTTCTTAAGGTCCATATTGTAGTATTTAAATATGCGCTATTGCTCTCTAAGTAACATGACAGGAGAAATCTCATTTTTTAGAACAAAGAGAATTCGCAGAAGAGGCTTACACCTTACTGCGAGTTTGAGCATAGAGGAATACAGTAGAAGGTCTTGAGATTTTTAGGTTGCTATAAGACCGAGATTAAATCAAAAAGATCTCGTAGGTATAGTTCTTGAATCATCATCATCTAAAGTTATTTTTGTAGTAATTTGTATGCAATATATGGGAATCCTGGTAGCTGCCCTCAACATCTTCATCATTGGGATACTTGAAGGTGGCACCGGTCTTTATTGCAGTATAAAATTTGCACACGTCCCTAGCATCCAGCAGTGAACCATGACCAACTCTCATACTACCAGGGATCCCCACAATGCCCTAAAAGAAGCTAAACCACTAATCAAAGTGGGAAAGCACATGGGGCTCAATCTCAGCAACTTTGCCTCTCCTATATATAAGATCCCCAGGGTGAATGGAAAGCAACCATTCTCTCTTAAATTCCGTTAGAGGAGTAGCCCTATCAGGTGTGTTGGAGCGATTGATGGGGGCTTAGGTTCTAACAATCATTGTCCTCTGAATTTTCAAAACCATCATTGGCATCCTACAAATTCTGAAGTTATGGTGATTATGTAGCCGACACCGTACTTCAATAATAGAAAGATGAATGCCGCTGCCATTTGTTACAGATCGATAAAAAGGAACGTCCTCTCAGTTGCTCAGCTTGTGCAAGTTGGTGCAATGGTAAACTAACCAAGCGTACAACAAATGCTCGAAGAAGACCCTATTAATTACCTTCCTCAGCCACACCAAGAAAGACACAAATTTCAGCTTGGTACACAAATAACTGACCAGAGCTGGCGCAAAGGTGAGCCATTCACCAAAAGCCATGCACTATACAGGTAAAATACAGCTATTTCAAACTTCCTTCCCTATAGCTATGAAAATAACTTTTGAAAGCCATAAATAAGGTACATGGCCAGCATCCAACGAGACTTTAGATTTCAACCATCCTCGTTTGCTTCAAAAAACTCGAGGTAATTTGGACAATATATCTAAGTCACCACGTCAGCATCTTCCCGCATCTTAAATACGTCTTTGTTGGTGAAGGAAGGAGTGATTGTATAAGCATCTTTGCTAGAAGCATTTGCTACCCAAACTGCCATCTTCACCTTATGCTTGTTGTCTCTTGACATCTCATTTATGGCGAACAACTGAAAGTACACTTTTCTAAATCCATTGCTCCTCACATGGAGAGATTTGTTGTAAGGAACTATTTCCTCATACAAGCCGCCAGAGATCAGTAATTTTAAGACTTCCTTTATCTCTTTAAGGGAAAACCCCAACTCTGCATTAGGAGTGACGAAAGTACTGGTGGTTAGACAAAAGCTCTCAATAATTACATAGCACACTTCCTTGTGGTCTTGTGAAACCCAATTCCAAGTGATTAAGATAGCTTTATAAAGACCAATGTTTTTTAACAAATCTTTGCATTTGCTAAGGACTACATTTGTCCATGACTGCTAGTCATTCGAAGGAACAAACCACCCTTGAAGAATGTGATACTCTATCCAACCACTACAATCATTAGCAAGAACTGCCAGTCTGACAATATGAAGCTGAGAAATCTGGCTTTGAACAGGAAGGTTGTCGTACTTTAGAAGAATGTTGGCATGCAGTCCCTTCAGCAGAGCACATATTTTGTATTGATGCTCGGTGGAAAGAACACCTGTTATACCCTCTTAGTTGAAATAACAATGAATCAAAAAGTCAACACTCTGATCGTATTGATTCTAGTCACAATTGCCAAAAATATCATTGGGTTTCCTCAGAGTATTTTGCCAATCATCCTTCCAAGGGAAATCAGTAAGAATGTCTTCATAAACTTGCATATTGCCACTGCCTAGTAAATGGTTCTGTAACTCAGACAGCATCTTGACAGCATGTGCCTCAACATTCTCTTGAATCCTTTCAAATCGGGCTTGATTCTGCTAGCCAATAGTCATAGGGGGGGGGGGGGGGGGGGGGGGGGGGGGGGGGTGTGTCCGAAGAAAAAGACCCAGTAGCCTTCTTGCCCTTGGTGGAGGAGGAAGCAACTCTCTTACCTTTGTTTGCAGAAAAGCAAGGAATGACATGAAAGCTAAGTACAAAAGTTAGCAAAATTTTCACTGAAATTTTGGCAGCATCTCCCTTTAGTAAAAAGGAAGGGGACAAAGCCCTAAGAAAAAGGAGATACTTACCTCTGAGCCCTGGCTTCGCTCAAGGGTGTGCATATAGCCCAAAGATAAGGCTTCCAAGTCAAAGCTAAAATGGAAGCAAATTAGGGTTTTCAGTCTGCATAAACATGTATACAAAAATAGTGAGCAATATACAACATATCAAAGAAAGCATTTAAGCACAATGGAATTCAGTAAAGATTCTAGGTGTCTGTGACAAAGTGATCAAGCACTCTCCTAGCCACAAAAGGAAAACTTATAGTTGGCCAAGGCATGAGGACCACTCAACTACCCAGAGAGGACCTCTTGATCATCTAAAACAAGGGCTAAAAAAAACCGAAGGCATAGAAGCCTCTCGACCATTGGAAGTTCACCCTCAAGCCACTCAAAAAGTTTGAAAAAATGCCTAAGGCATAATGAACCTTTCGGCTACTTAAAAGAACTTATCAGCTATCATAGAATGGGTCCAAAAGGCCTAAGACATGGAAATCCCTCGGCCAATCAGCATAATGAACCATCGACCACATAGAAGACGAGTGTCAAAGTGTACAATCGGCCACTTTAAAAGGGTTTTGGAAAATTTCTAAGGTAGATGTGCTGTCAACTACGCCAGAAGTCTAACGGACAACTATTGGCTATTCAAAGCAGACCAAAGGTCACTGCAATATAGCATAATTGTCGACCACTCCAAAACCCGAATTTCAAAACTTTCCAAAACTCGTGGAAAATCCACTAAAACTAGAGGGGAAACCTAACCTTTTTCCGAAAACTAATCTGCTCTACAATTCTTCCACAAAATATAATCCAAAACCTATAAAAACCTAAAGTTTCCTTTTCCTACGAGAGGAGTAGCCGACTGCTACCCATTTAAAAGTGAAGGCAAAAGCTCATGGAAACTTGCAATTTTTGGCAAAAAAATAAAGCAAAAATCTTGCTAAGCATGCCGTGATAGGAGAAAGAGGCCACCGCATGGGTAATAACAAGAAAACATGAAGAAAACCACTTGATTGAAACAAAAGAGAAAGAAGATGAACATTCATCTTTTTGGTAGACAAAAAATCAAGCCTCAAGGCCCCTTCTTTATCACAAAAAAAAAATCAAACGAAGAAAGAAAAGCAAAATAATAATAATAATAATAATAATAATAAGCATGCATCCATTCCTAAGGAATAGCCATCACACAAAAGCTTGAAAAAAGACAACAGCAGCATAGATAATCGGCTTCGCAACACAGTGAAAAAATTATGAGGAAAAAAATGGTTTACCTGACATTGGAGCCTTGGATTGGTGAAGAAAACTTGAAGAAGAAACAAGAAAAACGCTAGGAGAACTCGAAGGAAATCTTTAAAAATCCTAGAAGGAAGATCTCAGATACAAGGAATGAAAATCAGAAGGTGCGAATTTGAAAAGGCTCGATTGCCTTTTATAAACTCGCTAATCGACTACCTAGGGTAATGCTTGCGGTAGTCAAGAGGCAGTCTCTCGTCATTTTTTCCCCACTTTTCGGATTTTTCAAAACTCAAACATCCAAAATCTTCCTTCCTAGATGCTCCCCTCCAAAATAACTTCGAAACAACTGGTTACATGATCAGTTTCGACATCTTCGACCCTCCAACCCTTCAGTCATATGAAATTAATCGATTTTACTTAGAAATTTATGGTGGATCCATAGCTCATGAAAAAGAAATTCACTCGCTAATTCCAATATTTTGATGGAAAGCATCTCTCTTATTAGCATTACAAGGCTTTTCCATGCCCTTAATCAAAGACTTACCTAAAAAACCTCGGTCAGAAGCACCTTCCCTCATTGAAAACCACTTCATAATCACCAAAAGCACCCCGAACTTGGTCAAACATCATGTCAGGGGAAACAAAACCATAGAAACCAACCTAATTTCCATTCAGAAAAACCTTACATATCCTCACGAAAAACCCTAAAACACTTCAAGCTTCAAGAAAACCCTCAATCACATGGAGAAAAATAGGATATAGGAGATAAAATCTCCACATTCCAGCCCATTTTCCATTTACAAGAACAAGATTCACTAGCCTCTTCAAAACCTTAGGAACCTTTACAAATTAGTTGCCACGGATTACGAACACAAAGCATTTGTGAAAAGAAGGAAGTGAGAAGTAAGGAAATAATCATTTGCAAGTCAATATCTTTCGAGGCACAACGATTATTGGGAAAGCCTTTCATCATTTCACCTTGATGGTGCATTTGATGATATGCAAAAAAGTTTGGAAGAAATCCACAAGAAGTTCAGCAAGTTAAAAGACAAGTTAAGACTCAAACATGATCCAAACCACAACAAAACAAAGCACAAGCAACTCAAGGACAAACCCTAAAGAGACACCTTGAAGTTTCTAAAAAAAACAAGTCAAGATACTTCAAAAAGTGGAAAAGGAATACATTGGCTAACTGAACAAAGTGGTGGCCGAATGTACACTGGCAAATTGAGCAAGACAATAGCCGATTGCACACTAGCCAACATAGGAAAGTGATTGGCCAGTAGTTATAAATTTTGACAAGTAGCCGGTTGAGATCTAGTTAAATCATTCTGAGTTGATTTCAAGACGATTTGCAGGATCCAAGGATGAAGATTTGGCTGCCACCCCCATAGAGTTGACTGTGGGAGGGTATTTGACCATACAAATGATTGGAGAAGACTTTGGAGGCTATAAATACCCCCCCTAGCGTGGCCATTCCAATACACCAGCAACAATGCATGGTACATACAGAATACAATAAAGACAGTCCAGACTCTTTAGATTCTTTTCGAAAAGACACTTACGCTTCAACTTCTTTAAGCTCTAAGTTTCAACTTTAGCAACAAGGTACTTGATCTTCTTAAAATAATCAGAAAGACAGTGCCTCGGTATGAAAAGATCTCCAAAGATGACAAGTCTTTTGAGACCTTCTTAGTTTCCTTCACATAGGAGTTGAAGGTGATGGGGCTAAAACTATAGCCAACCTATCGGTATAACGCGATAAGCGATGTGCTGGGGACAACCATGACTGTAGTGCCTTCATTTTAAACTCCCCTTGGAATTTTATATCCAAGGAAAATGAGTGATAGCTTATGAAGATTGCTCGATCGAATTAAAATATAAGAAGGTGGCATACATCAAATACACCTTGGATTAGTCTCTTTTATTTTTTCCTTTTTATGTAAAATTCTTATGTATATTTGTTTTCTTAAGTGTTGATAATCTGAGACCAAATGGGGGGGCCTATGATAAAAAATACATGTAAACAACTTCCATCTGGGAGGTTAGAACGCAAAAGTACCTACAAAAAATAAACTCGGAATTGAAATGGTCAAAAAGTTCAACATGTTTTATTCTATTCTTTGTCTTTTCCTCTTCCGTTGAAAAGGGTGAACAGAAAAAATAGATACTCGACCGATCATGTATCACCTCTGCCTCCAAATCGATCTATCGGGCACCCTTGTTTTTTTCCTGATTCTTCTCTTCAACTCTTTTAGCAATGCAATTTCCCAAAGCATTTCTTTGAAGATGGAATGTAAATGGCCACCAAGACCATAGCATTAATGAAATGGGAGGATCAATATCACCATCATCTGATTCAAAGAAGCACCACATCATATTGCCCGATGCCCAATAGAACCCACCCAACCAAGTTTCTGAATGGGAAAAAGAGATTAGCTCCATAATTTTTTCTAACTGAACTGTGTTTGAGTCAAGAATTTATTTATATAATTAAAAGTTGTACATCAAGTGAAGCCGAAAATGAACCACTCGTTACCCAAATGGTAAGTAGCAACTGTTCTTATCTGGCTATCTAGGTTCGAACTATGGATTTGCACCTTTCTTCCTATGTGTGCAGGCTGCCTTCCCACTTTGTAGCTAGATTACAAAAATAAAAAAAAAAAAGTGAAGCCAAAACTGTTTTCTTTTCCCTTTTTTTTTTTTTGTTTAAATTCTTAGTACCACCCTTGAGAGACATGACTAATGAGGGAGTAAACACCAGCACCCACGGGGGAGAAGACCACACACACACACACACACACAGAGGTGAGAGAACTTAGAATTTAATACTAGGCAGTTGGGTAAGAAGTCGAACTTTGTTATCACTTTGAGAGAGTGTTGAACTGATTCATCTTACAGTGTTCATGGGCCGGGTGGGATTGTCTGGCCTAATATTTAAGCCTAGATCCAACCTATGACCGATGACCCAACCCAGTTACCAAAAAACATGCAACTCTTGTGTTCAATATGTCAAGTTAGGGGCCTTTAACCTAGCTCATTTAACAACTTAATTGAAGGTAAAGGCGACACAATATTTAACATGAAAATCCAAATGGGAAAAAAACCATAAGTCCAAAGTGGACAAAATCAAACACTAACTTCCGCAGTTACAAGATATACTTACAACCCTATTGTGAGTCATAGACACAAGGCGTTGTAGTTGTTCCTGCTAAATTACTCGACATGTAGTCCCTCGGTGCCTTGCTATATTAGTGCTTTGATCTCCACCTCAAAAAAATCTCTTCAGTGAGAGAACAATCTCCTACGATGATATAGAAGCCATAGATCTCATACGATAAAGTAGAAGCACCAACTTTAGAACTTAAAGCCTTTAGAACAACTCTCATAGAAGCTCTAGCAAATGTGTCCAATGTGAAATCTGAACCCAGGTTATGAAGAGGTGTCTCTTAAGATTGAGAGGAACACCTTTTTTATAACCCACAACTCGTACCTTAGGCTTATAGTCCAAATATGAACAAAACAGGAAATTTTGGCACAAATAGGAAAGATTTTCATGCAATTGGTGGGTTCTTGCACAATGTTTGATCGATCAGTAAAAAGTCAGATCAATTAGATTAAGCTCTTGACTTTGGTCGGATCAATCGGATGTTTGCTTGATTGGATGAGATTTGGCACAAATTTTTGCAAACTTCTTAAGGCTATACCTTTGTTGTTTTAGCTCCAATTGACACAATCTTGGGCTCTATGGATCTCTACTATAAACAAGCTTTCCAACGATACATAGCTTGCCCATATCTAATGCTCAGTTTGTGAGATATGACATTTTTGAACCCTGTTATCCTAAGAAAGACACTTTAATTTGTCGTTTTTTCTTCGATTTCTTTACTTCAGTGTATCCGGCGATTCATACTACAGTTCATGCTAAAGATATATAAAGTACAACACCAATGAACCCAAGTTTTGTCCAATGCATGAATTAGCCAAAAGATTAAAAAAAAATTCCTAACAAACTTGGTCAAAAAATTTGGCACGAAGTTATAGCCCACGCACTGAGTCCTAATCCAGGCTACGCTGGGGTTAGGCTAGGGATGACTTGGCCCTTGAGCTGCCTTAGTCCTACAGATGACCTGATCAAATAGTCGATATAGGTGTCCATGTCCATTGAATCCCATTTCTCATGTCCTAAATCCAAGCAACTCATGTTTTGAATCTGTAAAATCATCACACAATCGGTTAGTACTACTTCGTGGGAGGCTAGTGAGTTCGAGGGAGTTGTATTTGTCATAAACAGGAAGTCCCTTTTGGTGGCAAAAACCAAACAAAAAAAAAAGTTGTTCTCTTAGTCTCTCACACAATTCACTAGTGGGGCCTACCATGGCCCAAATCTATAAAATCTCTCACTCTTTTTCTCCCTCTGTATCCTTAGATTTTTCGTTCACAAAAGGTCAGTCTAAATAAAATTTTCTTTATTCATTCTCGAAATGAAATATTTCTATATTGATGCCAAACGGGCTAAGCATTGAAGGAGAGGAACTCGGCTTTAGAGACGCATCATGAATTTGCTTATTATCAAAAGCAATATAAATATCTATGAGTCCACTTCATGGGACAAGAGTGAGTTTAAAGGAGCTGGATTTGTAATTGGAGGTCCCACGTAGTGACATAAATGTTACTTCTCACACAATCCTCGAGTGGGGCCTACCATGAACATGCCTTAGCCCAAGTATAATGTGCCTCACTTATCTGATGGGTTTCATTTCTTTCATATATGTGTTTGTAAGAGAAAATTTTCTAGCACGAGCCGTTTCCATATGAGAACAGCTTTATGGGGCCCAAATTGGTGCATGCCAATGATGGGCTAGGGCTGGATGAAAGTCTTGTAACCCGCTGAAGATGGGCAAAAAGTTGGCACCATTGGAAGATCATAACCATATATTCACTAGCGGACCCTAATTTTTTAGAATTGGAAGGCCCTTTTTTTTTTTTTTTTTAAATTTCAAACATTGGGTGGGGTCTTCAGCCCCCAAAGGGCTGTACTTGGGTACGACCCTCCATATGTTAAGGACTTGAGATCATGTTAGGATTTTTGTAATTGGCTAAATTTATGTCTCGGACAAAATTTGAGTACATGAATTTGTATTTTATATTCTTGAATATGGACTGTTAATCGTGGAGCAAAAAGTGCTAAAATTAATGAAAATAAAAAATAGTGAACAACGCTCGAATGAGCTTCCTCAAGCGCTTGAGCGGGCTAGACAGAGATGACCGCACTCAAGCCCTCGAAGACCACACTCAAGCTTGACAGAAGAAATAAAACTAACTAGATGCGCAATAATAGTGTTCGAGCGGGCTACCATCTGCGCTTGAGTGCACCTGCGGAAGCTCACTGAACTGCACGGATTTCTTTCCAAGTTGTGCAAGACTTACTTGTTTCACTTGGATTTGGTTTTTAAACCTAAGGCACAAATTTTGGGCTATATAAAGGGGTTCTCTCTCAACCCTAAGTAAAGGACAACGCATAGAGCTCTCCAAGTTCTAAATTTAGATTTCTATTGAAGAGATTATCTAGAGCTTCCATGAAAGATTGGGGTGAAGGCTTCAAGTTCTAGAGTTGGTATTTCTATTTCTTTGTAGAAAATTTATGGCGTCTACTTCCTTGTAGAAGATTGTTCTCTAAACGTAGAGATTATTCGTTGTGGAGATCAAGGCACTAATAGTGGAACACTAAGGGACTGTATGCTGTGGATATCTATCAAGAACAATTACAACACCTTATGTCGAGGGACTGATTGTAGAGTTGTAAGTATATCTTGTACTGCGGAGGTTAGTGTTTGATTTTGTCCAATTTGAACTCGTGGTTTTTTCGTTTGGGTTTCCACGTTAAATTGTGTGTCGTCTCCGTATTGACGTTGATTGCTTTTATTTTTTCCACTGCATAGAAGCAATATCCAAATCATAATCTAGAATAAATTCCGGACATTATAAAATCTTTCAGATCAACTGCATACCCAAGTGGTAACGAGTGACAGTTCTCACTTAACTATCTAATATTCAAATCTTGGCTATGCCAGTTTTTCCTACATGTATAGGTTTTCTTCCCGCGTGTATGGGCTGCTTTTCCGCGTGTGTGAGCTTTCTCTTGAGTCCTGGTCCCCTTGAATGGGTAGTAGAAAAAACCATATATGAAGGGCTCTTAAAATTTACAATTTTGTATGTGTATAAACTAGGAGAATGGGATATACCAGTATGGACTTTTTAAGGAGGAAAGAAACTGTAGAGCTATTAATGAGGACATCGCCATTTAAGCGTTGTGTTTCAAAAGTTCACAAAGTTCGACTGAGATGAATGCGTGGGGCCTTAAATGGAAGGTTTGTTATCAATTAATCATATGTTGATTTTTACCCACCCGTAACAATGATGCCTAAATATGAGATGTATACAGTGCGGAACATCCATGGATAATACGGGCATACGAATTTTACATATACAACATGAAATATCAAATAATCTATCTACACTAGGACCTTCCAAATCTCACTTACCTCATAATTGTCATGCATAACCCCACAAAATGCACACTGTTCATACTAGATACCTCTCAACAGAACCATTTGTCATTTTTCCCTCTAACATTGTGATTTTCTCAATCACTTGTGACCTCTGAGAAGAATGTCTCAGAAACCAAAATATCCCTCACATCTCTCAAGGGCCATCCACATGGTGATATCAAGCGGACAGCCATGTGGGGCTTACTGGGCACTAACCTAAATGGAGCATCAATAAATTTACTTTCGATCCATTGGATTCGGACTGATTTGAATGAAATTGGACCATTGGATGAGGGTTTGATTTAAACTTGTTGGTTATGAATCAAGGGGTTAAGATATCTAGTGGACTTACAAGTTTGCACGGTACTAGGTCACATCAAGATCTTCCAATCTCCCACCACCCCCATCTTGATGGGGCCCCATGTGCTGCAAGGCTGTCCTCATGGACGTCCATGGGAACCATCAGCGCGATCCCACAGTTTATTAGTTCTAACATTTCTCACAACAGAGAGAACCAGATGCAGGGGTTGAGATTGGGCAGCAGTGATGAATCTGCAACTTCTCATTGAATTCTAAATTGAAAGACCAAAACTTACATTATGAAATCATATCAAGCTACAAAATACCATATAACAATCAAAAAAGGAAAGGAAAAAAAAATTCAAACACGCACACACTGAGGGAGGCATCTAAATTCCATTGAGTCAATGACATGGGTAGCAGACTGCAATGACGCGACGCCTTGGAGGTTTGCTGCAGATAGCTACTAGCAGCAGGGCGATGATGATGATGACGATTATTCCGGTAGAATCCAACCCACCTTCATCTGATTCAGTGCAACAAACTTTGCCCATGCTCAAAAGTATTTCACACACACAATCCTAGTTTCTTTCTCTGAGAGGGAGACAGAGAGAGTCTTGGGAATCCTATGGTAGCTGAGAATGTGATTAAGATGGACTTGGGAGCACTCTTAACAATAGAAAGACTCTTAGTAATGATTGGTTGCATGACCAACTTTTACAGAACAAGTTTCCTTAGTCGATAAGGAAGTTTCTTTCGAAAAGTTTCTTTCATAGTGGTTGAGGTAGTTGGCTGTCCACGTTTGTTACAAGGCTGATCAACTCTCTGCAGCCTTCCTTGCAATGATCACTGAGACTCTCTTTTTAGAGAGAAATGATGTATCATGCATGTGGCCCATCCTCGAACCCATTCAAATTAGACAGACAGGGAACTGTGCGAAGTGCTTTACATTATATGAACCATTGAATAGATAATATGTAAAAACTTTGAAAGCTTTTATGTTTGGAATTTATTCTAAATTGCAGTTCGATTACTATTTTTATGTAGTGGAAAAATAGAAGCAATTAACCACATAAATGTTGGGTTTATGTCTTGTATTCCGGTTTAGCCGGATGAGTCCACTGGGTTAGCCAGGGACTGGTTTAAGGTCAAGGGTGTTTTGGTAATTGTACCAGGGCTTTCTTGGTGGCCAAGAAAGCTAAGATTATATATATGTATAGTCTATAACCCTAGATCTTGTGCAGTTGAAGAGAGGTGAGAGCTCTTTTACCCGTGGTGTCCCACACCACGTAGGTGAGACGATGTGAGAGAGTGAGAGTCTCTGTACTTTACTTATCATAGTGAAGATGATCGTCTCTGTGCCCGTGGATGTAGCCTTGTTTGGGTGAACCACGTAAATCTCGTGTCTCTTCTTTTGTGTGGTTATTTCGTGTTGATCTTGTGATTGATGTATGTGCACAACGAGTGATGTCAAAATCACAACAAGTGGTATCACAACGCGTGTATGCGTAAGCAACTAAGATCAATAATCAACCACACAAGAAGACAAGCGATTTACGTGGTTTGCCAAGGATGCCTACGTCCACGGGAAACCAATTTCCACTAGGTTCTCCTCCAATCTGTGAAACCACAGCCTTGGAGTCTAAGCCTCTTTCAGCCTCTCTTCAAGGTTACAGATTACATCATATATATAATCATTACATCCTTATCCCCCAAGAACTCTATCTCAAAAAAAAAAAAAAAGAAAGTCCTAACCTATTAGAAACTACTGTTTAAGAAAACAAGAAATTCCTAATATCATTAGGGAAACCACCCCAGATACTGAACCCAATTATGGCCTGGATCCACTTGGCCAACAATCTCCCCCTCCAAACCATAGGGAAGATGCCCTGAACCCCTTACTGGGAGTTCAACCCTGCCAACTCTGAACACAGCTTCAGCTTTCCCTTAGACACAACCTTTGTCATCATGTCCGAGGGATTCTTATCCGAGTGAATCTTTTCCAGCTTCATGAAGTTCTTCTCGATCACCTCACGAATCCAATGGTACTTGATATCAACGTGCTTCAGGCGACCATGATATGTAGCATTCTCATTGAAATTCATAGCACTCTGACTATCATAGTAGACTACATATTCATCTTGCTTCAAACCTAGTTCTTGAAAGAATCGCTTCAACCAAAGCATCTCTTCTTCCCGTTGATTTGACGCGCACAACTTCGATTCTCTATTACCACTTGTTGTGCCTGTGTGTGCGTAAGCAACTAAGATCAACAATCAACCACACAAAAAGACAAGTGATTTACGTGGTTCAGCAAGGATGCCTACGTCCATGGGAAACTAATTTCCACTAGGTTCTCCTCCAATCTATGAAACCACAGCCTTGGAATCTCAGCCTCTTTCAGCCTATCTTCAGGGTTACAGATTACATCATATATATAATCATTACATCCTTATCCCCCAAGAACTCTATCTCAGAAAAAAGGAAAGTCCTAACCTATTAGAAACTACTGTTTGACAAAATAGGAAATTTCTAATATCATTAGGGAAACCACTCCAGATACTGAACCCAATTATGGTTTGGACCCACTTGGCCAACAATAAAGAAGACAATACAATAGTTAACGTAGAAACTCAAATGGAAAAAAACCACGAGTCTAAAGTGGACAAAATGAACCACTAACTTTCGTAGTACAAGATATGCTCACAACCCTATAGTTAGTCCCTCGATACACGACGTTGTAATTGTTCTTGCTAGAATCCTCAATATGCTATCTCTTGATGCCCTGCTATTAGTGCTTTGATCTTTACAACGAACGAATTTCTACAGTGAGAGAACAATTTTCTACAAAGATGTAGAAGATACATTCTACAAAGAAGTAAAAGAACTAGCTCTAGAACTTGAGGCTTTTAGCCCAATCTCTCATAAAAGCTCTAGATAGAAATCTCGAAAGTGAATTCTCAACTCAAAATATCGAGAAGGTGTAGATAGGGCTGAAAGAAACACTATATTTATAGCCCATAATTCATATCTTAGGGTTAGAGTCCAAATATAAAAAAAAGGCAATTCTGGCACAAATAAGAAAGAAATCCGTGCAGGTTGGTGGGCTCTTGCTACATGTGTGCTCGAGCGCAAGTGAGCGCCTATTTGAGTGCATGCTTGGCACATCCAGTTATTTTCAATTCATTTGTTAGGCTTGAGAGTGATCTTCATGGGCTTAGGAGCAATCACCTCAATTTAGGCCCACTCGAGCACAAGCTCTATTTTTTTATTTCTTTAAGTTCAGCACTTCTTGTTACGCGATCTACAGTCCCTACTAAAGAATATGAAATATAGATCAAAGGACTCAAGTTTTGTCTAATACAAAAATCCTAACAAACTTAAAAATATCATTATCTTTTGCATGTGATTAAACCAACTTCAATGGAACTATGTTTGGAGTAAGTTTTAGATTTGGTGCAGTTCCTCTCTAGGGGTCTATGTGAAATGAATAGGTTTATCCAAAGAAAAGTATGATCCACATGCGATGAATCATGTTTTAGTCTTCGTTGACACTATGTTATGCATCATGGGATGGTTTTCCTTGTTGAAATTAGCATCCACTATGTTGAATTCATTGCAGACTCTACACACGTGAAAGGGCTAGTGACATGTGAACCATGGGCGGAAACTAGAGGGGTCAGGAAGGGCCATTTAGTAGTGGACCTAGAATTTTCATTTGAAAGGGGCTCACGATAGCCAATTGAAAAAAGTCAATCAATAGTTTACTATTCTTTCTTAACATTAACTTTGGCAAAAGATAAAATGTATTGCATTTACAAAATATTTAATTACATTAAATTTTTATCTTCAAAAGTCACCTGAGAAACATGTGATCGGAAGTTATTAATTTAAACAAATGTACCACTCCACTTGTATGATCAGACACATAGATAAAGCCACAAAAATATACACATTAAAATGATAATCATCAATTTGTTAAGTTTCATGTAATTTAAATTTTAATAGATTTTGAGAGTTTGTAAAATGCATCCAAAAAATCCAAATGCATTTAAATTGCTGGATGTATTTATCTACACATGTGAAATTTATGTAAAATTGTTTGGGGACATTATGTAAAATTGTCCCATTGAGAAGGGGCTGTGTGAACCACATTTGGTATCATTTGTATACTCTCAGTTTTAGGGTTTCAATCAACACCATTAGTGGGTAGTAGAAATTAAACAAAAAAAAATCGTTCTTTGCAACAGTTCACAATTAAAATATTGCAATCATCATCCCATAAATGAAAAAGGAAAAAAGGAAAATTCATTATAGTGGGGATCCAGAGCAAGTCTATCTAAGCCAACACAATTAAAATATGGCATAGGTCAGATTCTGTGACGCACAGGTCTAGAACTAGTGCATAGGATAGGTACGATCGAATCTTGAAGTGGGCCAGGATCATTGTAGAAAGGGCTTGATCGGTTTTTCCCGAAATAGAGGATCCGGATCGACATATCGATTCTGCCTGGTTTGGAGGAGACCTTGGTTCGGTTCAGACTTCAGACAAGAGAGCAGAAATCAGAGGGCAGGAGGCTCTCGGATTTACTTTGCAGGAGCCACTTTAGGACCACGACCTGTTCGGCTTGGTGTTTGAGTTGCAGATTGAAGCCGGAGAAGGAACTAAATCCAGAAGAGGACTCTCTGGAAGTGGAACATATATTTGATTGAAGGCAGAGGATTCATTCTTGGTTCCTCATAGTCGTAGGCAAAGAGCACCGCAGAGAAGAGGGAAGACTTTTGTAGTAGAGCTGGTTTGGTTGAGGTCAGGTCCTGGTCAAGTGGATCCCCCCAGAAGCCAATTAGGCTCGCTGCCCGATCCATAAACACCCTTGGAACTTTTAGCTTCTCTCCTTGCAAACAATAAAAAGATTTAGGTTCACTGGGATACTGAAAAAAGTCAAATTACGGGTTGTGGGACGCGAGTTGTGGGACGTGATTTGTGGTGATAGCACATTGCTGCCATCATATGTCGAGACAGAGGCAAAGTGGATTGTGAAAAGTCAAAAGAGCGCTCCATTCTGTCTAGCAGTAGCAGATAAGATGCCCGTTTGCACAGAAGGTGGGAAGATCCACGTGATATGTAGATTAATTTTATTCTCCTAATACAGTAAATGCATAGTTGTCTTGCGAAGATCGCAGTTACAGTTACAGGTCGAACCAATAGGGAGAACTTTTAAATATTTTAATTTAAAATCTAATATTTTAAAAAGAAAACAATAATAAAATAGATGTGTGATATGCAACTAAGAAACTAAACAGAATCAAAATCCCAAACTAAGTTCAAAGATAACAATAATGTAAAACAGAGAAGAATGCCAAGAGTCCATTAAATAAACCAATCCATCATTCCATGTAATTGATAAAATAAAAACTGCCTAAAAAATAATTTAGATTAGAAACAAGTCAGTGTTTCTTATCTGAATAATTTGTCTATCACTAAGCATAAGTTTTTCAAAAAAATATCTAAGGCTAAAAGCTCCTTCACCTCATGAAATTATGAATTGAATTAAACATCACACATAAATTAAATATAGACTATCAAATATCTAGATCCGATCATAATCTGTTAAGAAATCATGCATGATTATAGTATCATTTAGTTATAACTAAAACTCAAAGGTTACCAAAGACTTGAAGATGGATTTATTAATCAGATTAAGTATGCAAAGAGACAATTAAACTATCAAATCAAATCACATGAAAAGAATGAGAAAATTTACTTAACCTCTTCCGACATTCCGATCTAAAGGACTACTCCTCCATAACAAAAGAATTTCTAAATTTTATTAGAATCTCCAAGAGAATAAAATGAAAGCTCACAAATTCCTTTTCTAATCCTAGTTTTTGAAATAGGGATTTAGAATACCCAAATGTTAGTTCTAACTTTTTTTACACTAGAGAGAGAAGAGAAGAAAAGAGAGAGATGAGGTGGAGAAGAATATAGACGACGAAGGATGGGGAGGAAAAGAGCATGCAAGACACTTCCTTCTTGGTTCCTTTCATGGTTTCCTGTTTCTTTTAGATTTTTTGAATCTGGACGGCTTTTATTACTTGTTGATAGAGTTTGCAACAACTGGGTAACTTAGTGACCAAGTTAAGTAGCGATAGGGTTATCTCTGCAGGCATAGTTTATCTCTAATGGGGGCTTCTCCATACATCGGATCCCACTTTGGATGTGTAGCAATGGATTTTCAACAGTGTGGATTTAATTTCTTTCCCACTTAAAAATGTACTTGAAACTTTTTGGGCCCATAACATGGCCATTTTAGCTTTGTTCTGTGCGATCTTAGGCTCCACGAACATCTACTTTGAATAAGCTTTCCAACGGTGTGTCAATTGTGTCGATCTAACATTTGAATTGAGAGTTATGTCTATTTTAATATATACTGTCCAAAGAAAAACGAGATGAACTTTTGCATTTTGATTTACAATAGACTTTATATCTATAGTAATTGTGACTTGTTAGCCAAGTCAGAGGAATGTTTATGGGCACAAGTAGGATGAGATAAGAAGCTTCTTGAAGCTTCAACTTATCTTTAAGTGGGGTTCATCAGCAGATGAACTCTAAAGGTGTGGATCTTCACAATTCTTCAAGCAATGAGATCCGTGATAGAGTCCTGATGCTACTAGGACACTTTGCAAAAGTTTACCTCCCCAAGGTCCGGCGGGTCCTACATTTCCTGTACATTCTAATTTGACTAGTAAAATGTTGAAAAGCCCACATTGAAATGAAGCCCATTAGGATAGAGTTTTACTCTAACTAAGACTCTTTGAAGAAAAATTGCATAAAAAACTAAATATAGGCAGAAAATGTGTATATTGCAATTTCTAGGAAAAATTAATGAAATGATGAAATTCTATGAAATTTGATGCATTTAATCTAATAATCCCCAATTCAACTTAAAATGATGTATAAATGTGCAAATTCATAAACTTAATACACCCCCAACCAATGTTAGTGTAGTCCCTAGAAAAATTTGTGAGGAAAAAAATTTTGAAGTTCTTTAACCTAATCTAAAGAAAACAAGTAAATATGAAAACAAAACTACTTTTGCTGGTATTCTTGGTTGTATTTAGCATATGCAATGAGCTCTTAAACCCATAAGTTTTCCTTAGTGGACGAGTTGTGCCTCGTGAGGGTTTGCAATGAATCTAACCACAAAATTTTCTTCCAAAAAGAAGCAAAGGTAAAAGAAATTTTTCAAAAGAAAATCCACTCCTATAGAATATTTTTGAAATCTGAAATGATTAAAGTTTCAGAATTTTCAAAATTCGATCCCTCATTCTATTTTCAAAAACTTTCTCAAATTCATTCCAAGACTTGCATGAATGGTTAAAAATGTATATATCACTAACTAGTTTCAAATATTCCACACCAATGCCACAAAATAGAATTTTCCTTTTAATTGTTCGATCCCCAAAAATCCATCCAAAATAAATTTCCTTTTTTCAGGGCTACTATGACGGCTTTTACACTTCTGTTGAGGTAAAGAAAACTTCTCCCCTAAATATATATGTATTTACATAATAATCGAATCTATATTAGTGACTTTGATACTGATGGCAGCCATTCTCACTGTATTCGCAATGAATTTTTTTTCTTTTTTCTTTTTCTCTTCTTTTTTCTTTCTTTTTTTAGCAAAAGAATAACAGTATAACTAATATGGAGAAGCACATCGATTCCTGAACAAAAGGTAGTCGTTTCCAAGTCACTCGAATTAATTGATTTGAGTTTACCCATGAATGAACTTGGAAACAAAAATATTTATAAACTAAGCCTCAAGTTCTCATTGTTATTCTTCAGAGAAATTCTGTAAGCATCATTTTAGCGTTTTATTCAAAATGTTGAAAAATGTAGTGTGCGTATGTGGGGACAAGTTTGGATAATCCTATAATAGTCTTTGTCATTCAGAAAAAGCAAATTATTTTTTTACTTCCTTCCAAAATTTTGAAAATTCCAAATTCGTTTTATATCTTCAATTTTTCTCAATTCTTTTGAAAACTATCTTTTTCTAAAACTTTTTATTTTCAAGAAATAAAATAACCTAAGATATAAAAGGAAATGCAGCCTAAATTGTTCCACCCCAGACCGACATGGGGTCTTTTAATGTCAAAGTCCTAGATGATACATGCACCACAATAAGAAATATTTGTTTAGCCCACTAATCTAAATCGTCTCAAACCAAAGGTCTTACTCAGCAGTTCCCAATCTCAGTAACATCCTACTCTCTTCCCTATTGAAGATCACACTAAAAAGCCTAAAAGCTAAGAATTCTGAAAAAATTGAAAACATTTTACCTAAAATTTGAGAATAAGAGTGAAACTGAAGAAAAAAAAAAAGAAAAGTTTGAATAAAGAGAAAAACTGAAAAAAATGGTTGTCTAAAAATGGACAAATGTGGTTATTGCCACTGCCCAACATTAAACTAAACATCGGCTTCAATGTTATGCATGTAATGCATCATGTAAATGAGTAAATGAGGAGGGTAAATCATATAAATGAATGTGGCTTTTGGATCCTATCCATGATTCGACAAATCATAAAATAGTTAAAACAAATCTGATCTAACTAATGTGCAAGTGTGGATCTACCTATCTCCCAAACAAAATTTTCCTCTACACCACCAAGGAGGATCTAAAAAGAGTCATCAATGAAATCTTTAAACATGTTGATTATGTGGATCACATGTTTCTTTTTACAAAACAAGGTGTTGACCACAATAAAAATCACTTCCATTTCTAAAAATGGATTCTAAAATCTATAGGAAGATGGATCAGCTCCAAATAGGGTGGTTCATATCCTCCGGTCTGAATAATTTCACAAAATCATGTTCCTTAATTTTCTTTGACACTTGCATGGGCACAAGAAATGCATTGGTACTGTTAGAATATGAATCGGTAAAATGTTCCATGCAATAATCCAAGGTGTCAGACTTTGAGTTTAAAAGAGGGCCATTTTTCTCTAATACTGACAATTTCTCATAACAATAATTTGGCCCAATAAATGTATGAACAATTTCTCGAAGACTTGAATCATCAGTATTCATTAAACATTCAATACAGCATTCCAATGACTCCAAATTATTAGATTCTAAATATGGAGAATAGGATCAATCTCCCAATTTTTCTCTATTATTTAGGTATTGTTGTAATAAAAAACAAAAGAGTAGAGGGAGGAAGAGAGACAGCTCTTATTAATGAGATGTGTGCACATAATGGGAGGGAGGAAGATCTTATTTATAGAATAAGATTACTTCCTCCCCAAGCAACCTAATTGAGAAAGACTCTAACCCTAAGTAATCCCCTTATTTCATGTGGGTCCCAATGTTGGCATCCACCTATGATAATAACTCTTATAACACTCCCCCTTGGATGACCACAATTCAATGACAGTTGCCTTATTAAAACCTTGCAAAGGAAAACCCAGTGGGATAAAAACCAAAGCAAAGGAAAAAGAGTACAACATTCGATAGGATCATTGATTTGGTGTTGGACGTGCATAATACTGCCTTATTAAAACCTTAACTAGGAAAACCCAATGGGATAAAACCTAGAAAAGGAAAAAGAGTACAATGCACAGATGTCCTGGGTAGCATACTTCAGGATGCCTCCCCCTGATTGACTACTCCCCCTAATGATAACAACCTTTCACATAGCTAGGCATTTCAATCTTGAATACTAGCTTTTAGAATACTGATTTTATGCAAAAACTTCATAAACTGATCAGCTAAGTTGTTGCTTAAACGAACTTGCTTGACTTCAATTTTGATATTTTTTTGAAGCTCATGAGTGAAAAAGAACTTTGGTATAACATGCTTTGTCTTGTCATCTTTAATGTATCATTCTTTCATTTATTGAATACATGCCCCATTATTTTGCAAAGAATGCTTGGGGTACCTGTACTAAGAGGCAATTGATAAAAACTATGAGTATGCTGAGTTAAAGATTTTAGCCACACATATTCTCCATTGGCTTCATAAATGACTAAAATCTCAGCATGGTTAGAATAAGTAACTACCAAAGTTTATTTAGTTGAAGACCAAAAAATAATGGCATTGCCATTAAGAAACATACAACATGTCTATGATCGACCCTTATGAAGATTAAAGATCTATTCTGAATCTGCATATCTTACAAAATTTGAATCTTTACAACCATAAAAATAAAACAGACATAAATATCATAGCATTTGTTTAATACCAATCCAAAGCCTTGGTGCAAAACTATATATGAGAAGCATATTTATAAAGAATGAAAAATCTCTTAGAACTTCTCTCGATCTGCGGGTTGAGATAAAATAGTCAATAGTTTTCTTGAGCTTTTTTGGAGTCCCGATTAGATTTATAAACTTCTACTATTATAAATCTATTTAAGGATTTTATAAAGATACACGGGCATATGAGATTGTTTTCATACTCTTTATTATATAAATATTCACTAAGACGACTGTACCATATTCTTCTGGAATGCTTCAGGCTGTACAATGAACATCTTACTTACATTGAATACGTACACTCTAACTTTGCTTCAGGAAAAGCAAATCCTTCTGCAATTTTCATATATATGTCTATGTATGTTTTCAATCCCAAGTTTCTGCAGGAAACCTTGTATCACAAGTCTTTCCTTTCATTCATTTTCCTAACAAACACCCATTTGTAACTTGCAGGGTTAATACTTTTTGAGGTTTGTACTATAGGTTCAGATACACCACATCTATTGAGAGACTGTAATTCCTTAATGGTATCTCTCTATTTTGGCCAATATATTCTTTGTCGACATTCATTTATAAGACGTGGTTCTGTATCCGAATCATCATTCTCATGTTCCTTTGATATTTGTGTAGCTACTGCATATTCAAATGCGTCATCGATGATAATTTCATTTCTATCCCATCTCTCTTTTGAATAATTATAAAGTATAGAGATCTCTTTATTTAGTGGGTACCCATTGCTTCTTCAGGGGCTTCCAAAGTCTCTTTTGGGACTCGTGTCTTTTTTCGGGACATTAATTTCTTCAAAAATTTGGGAGAGAGTGGATTTTGTCATAAAATCTTTCTGGAGTATACCTCTTCTGGAGTATGATTGGGATATGATTTCTCATTTCTCCTCTTCTGGGGAGCTGAGTCCTTGAAACCTATAAGTCTACCATGTTTCTGGCGTGTATAGATTCATTTGCCACCATATTTGGACTTTGTATCTTACAGGGACACTAATTCATGCTTGTCCTACAAGGACATTAATTCGTGCTTATGTATTTATAGCCGGTAGATATGACCTAGTTACTTTTACTGTATCATTAAAAGCATCAGGAAATTTTTTGTAATTAAGTGCACAATTCTCCATACTTCATTCTTACATTGTGAAGTACATAGATTTAAATGAGATAGAGTGGCAATATTTCACATTAATTCTTGCCGTTCTTCAGGAATGGGTTGTTCTACAGGAACAAGGTATTCTTCAGGAACTCTCTTATCTCCTTCTAACGGTGAGAAAACCATCTCATCAAGATGACAATCAGCAAAATGAGCAGTCCATATATCTCCTATCATTGACTCTAGATATCTAATAATTGGGGGGGTGAATAATACCCTACGATATTAAGCCTTATAAATTTATTAGGATGTGCAAGTAAGTGTACCCTAGGGTTAATAAGTTGTGCTAATAGGCAGGATTTGATGAGTTTACAAATGTCACACTATATCCTTTGCAGAAAGGATGGTCAATAGATGGTACTCTAAGGAGTATTTAACAGAATTATCAATAATTTGCCTTAGTATAGTACCCCTAGGGTGACCTATCCTATCATGCCAAAGCATTAAAGCCTTAGGGTCACTAAGTCTAGGGCTTAGTGTAAGCTTCTGGCTTGACTTTGTCGTTTTGCTCATAATCAAATGTGATTCGAATATTGGAGATTGTCGTGTAATATAGCCATGAGATCTAAGGAGAATGCACTTAGCTTTTCTAGTATCAGCTTCTGGCTATCAATACTAGTAATGATGTACAAATATTTTGTATTACCTTCACTTAAAGTGTCTATATGTGGTAACATTATGTGGACTCTTCTGGAGCATTCAAATATTTGTACATATCCAGTTATGATTGATGCTGTGCACGAATTAAACATTAACTCTGAGAAAAACTTTTGGTTTTTTCAATATAGTGTATTTTGTTGTACTGTCTACTGGACAAATATTATGCTCAATTTCAAACATTCCATGATCCATACAGCAAGTACTAATACACTAACATAACTATCCAGTGGCATGACAAAAAATAAAATTAAGAACAGCTAAACAATTTAGCATTCAAACCAAATATAATGTATAAACATAATATATGGGGGATAAAAGAATAAGTCTCAACATTCAACAAAATATCGAAAAATTGAACTCAATCTTCAAACTCATAAAAGTAGTTGTAGGTCTTCTAAACCATGCTTGGTGGTTCGCCCAATTTCCAAACAAAATGCCTTCTCAATCACCTCTCCTAGGGTGGTTATTTTCAGCTCTACTAGAGGACCTATTATATCTACCTCTTCTGGAGTGATTTTGTATGACTAATCTGGCATTTATTTTAAGCATTTGGTGTATGACCATCTGCTGGTGATTATCCCTATCTAACAGGGATATAATGGCACAAAAATAAGAGCATATGTCATATCCTCCAAGGATATCTTATTTCTGACTTTGATAGTATCACGAAGTCTTTTAGAGTGTGTAAAGATCGATTTACCAATAACAACAAACAAAAATAGAACTTCGGGTTCTCAATATCTGATGACAAAGTATAATGAAGAATTAGCCAATTTAAAGTTAGAACTTCGGGTTCTTAGGTGACGAATCGGAACTTTTAGTTCTGTTAAGACCTCAGGTTAGAGATTGAACTTTAGGTTCTTAGAACTGCTAGTTCTATCAAAGCTTCAGGTTTGAATCACAACTTCAGGTTTTGTCAAAACTTCAGGTTTGATTTTATGGCCTTCGTATCGATCTACACTACTTTGAATCTTTAGAAATCAAAGCTCCAAGTTTGATTACAAATATGAATCTTTAGGTTCATATTCCAAATCTTAGAACTTCTGGTTCTAGATAATTTATGGATCTTCGGGTCTAGGTTATTCAGTTGATATAAAACTTCAGGTTCTATCAAGACTTCGGGCTTGATATTATGGCCTATTGGTTTTATTTTTGGATCTAAAATCAAACTTCAGGGTTGAGTAGGAATATGAATCTTCGAGTACATACTGTGGATCTGAAAACTTCTGGTTTCAGAGTAAAATAACCAACGGATCTTCTGGTTCGAATTCGAAAGAACTTCTGGTTCATAAACTAAAATAATTTATGGAACTTCGAGTCCGAATTATAGATTCCATATAGAACTTCTACTTCTAAATATCGCATGGAACTTCAGGTTCTAATTACTTGTATAGAACTTCTGTTTTTATTTATGATCCATGATTTTCAATTTTATCATGATCTCTTTTTGATAAGAAATAATAAATTATTTATCACTCGAATTAAAATCATAAATACTTGCAGATCGAAAAGGAATAAAAATAAATGCAGGTGTATAATTATTAAACTAATAAAAGATAAAAAAATAAGGAGAAATTACTTAACCATTGAATCGTCCTTCTTTTGTCACCAATGTGTAGATTTGTTAGAGTTCCTTCCGTAGACGTGAACGGATTTTAAATCAGACTCCGGATCGTCAAGACATCGCAGTTTCAAATCTCAACCCTTCGATCTAACAAAATAGTCTTTTGAACGTAGTTTGCATCTACTGACATCATCAGTAGTGTAACACTGGTCCTAGGCCTCACTCGGATTGGGCTGACCTGAACCTGGACTGACTTGCCCAAAATGTAGGCCTAAGGGATCACAATGGATTGTGGTGCCTTAGTGCACCATGCCTAAAGTGGGGAACACACCCATGTGACACTGGAAGCTTTGGAAGACAAATCTGAGAACATGTCAATTTTTTTTTATTAAATCACATGTCTAGAACTCCAGACCTTTCTTTTCCTTTTCTGTTTCAGTTATGTAAATAGAACCTGAAACAGAACCCCGTCAGTCTGCAGATCATGGGCACCGAGTGGGCTTGTCAGGAGTAGCGACACCGGAACCAGAACCCGCAGATCGTGGTCAAGCAGTAGCACCGGAACCGGAACCCCACAGATTGTGGTCCAGCAGCTGCAGCGAAACCCCATCAGCCCGACCTTTTTCTGGCACGCTGAGGACCGAGTGGGCCTGTTGGGAGCCTATTCAGATAGTGCCAGTGGCGACGAAATGGCTGGCGACAGATCTCGTCGCTCGTCAGCAGCCACCGTTAGATCTAACGGAGAGATGACAGAAGCGTAGACAGACTTCTTGATGGCCATGATCGCTGGCTGGGGATCACTCTTTCCGGGAAAAGCCACGGAGGAGGAAGAGGTCGCCAAGCGGAGAGACCTAGCCATTGGATTCGGTGTGGAGTTTGACGTAAAAGATCCACCTCTGCTCGTATCATGCTGATAACATGTTGTAATAAAAAACAAAAGAGTAGAGGGAGGAAAAGAAATAGCTCTTATTAATGAGATGTGTGTACATAATAGGGGGGAGGAAGATCTTGTTTATAGAATAAGATTGCTTCCTCCCTAAGAAACCTAATAGGGAAAGACTCTAACCCTAAGTAATCCCCTTATCTCATGTGGATCTTGTCACGCTCCGAACCCGCAATTTGGTGATTTGTTATGGGTTTCGAGGAATGACACACCTACCCGTGACAATTCGTGCCATGACCAGGCATGTACAAACTGTTATAAGGGTGATCCCACAGGTACGTGTGAGGAATATCCGCGAACACGTATTATCGAGATAAGGAATTTAAGTGGAAATCTAGAGATTTCACCTGTAATTATATCATGAGTGTCCATTAAATATTCATATTAATCATTTATATAAACACATTCTGTTAATTAACCCAACTACATGCATCAATATGAAAGTCCAAAATAGTAAAATAAGTCCAATGCCAAGATGAACCCTAAGTCTATCCCAATATGTCCTTGTTGCACACTATTGAGGAAAATCAGGAAAAGATGTCTTCCTCTTTCTACTCGTTTATATCCCGAGGTAATGTTGGGGTTCCCTTCGGGGGTGCACTGAACACCGGATTGGCATCGGGTATTGTCCTGTAACACCATGAAAATTCTAGTTAATACGAGGGTTAAGCAAAGATAAGGATACATGAGCTTAACATGATAGATCAATAGAATTAAAATGACATACTGATTAAAGGAGATCAATATCAAAATCTAGGCACTGATGCATATGAGTTAGCATGAATAAGGAATCATAAATAAAGTGTACATCATACCAAAATGGCAACCACATTCGCTATCTCCTCTCTAAAAGAGAGTAAACTGATCCTTGGGAAACCACTAGTGGCTGGGCCAGGACCAACTAGCTGCCCGCGAGAGCGTCGACTCACTCTCCTGATACTACTGCAGTAGGCAACTGATAAAACACTCTCATGGGGTCCCGTTAAACCTCCTATGTGGAATAAGCCAAGTGGCGCCGACTCTAAATATGTCGGAAATAATCTGATGTCCTTACTTACTATATATTGATCTGTTTATACTGCTACGAGAAGGTAACTCAACCTTGTTGAAGATATCAATCATAGGTTCACAACTAAATAACTGATTATAATTAATGCAAATGATTTAAATCCTTATGTGGAGGTCAAGGTTATTGTCAATATGAATGCAATTAGATTATAGGGTTATCAAGGACAATTACTAGTTAAACCTATACTAGATAATCCGGGTTTCCAAGGTCATTCAATACGGTATATTCGTAAGACATCCGAAGTCCCAGTATTACCATTCTAGGTGTTACCTTATATATGTAAAGGACACTCCATCTTATGCCAACACCCATGATGTGACATTAAAAACTAACAGGATAATCAAGAAGAAAAGAGTGACAACTCAACACTCCTTCTCCTCTGTGTTTATTCACCGTTGGGCTAGTTGTGGTAGCAAGGGATCCAATTCTATGGTCCTCTATGGTCTTAGGTTGAACTTACAGCCTATAATAAGTGTGGGTGGATACCTTGGTCTCTTCCTAAGGTTTAAGGGAGTAACCCATCATTAGGCTATCCCATAGACTATAGAAAGTCCATAGTCAAGCATAAAATTCATTTTGGAATACTTCTCTAAAAAGTTACAGGTCAGGCTTACCCGACCGGTCGGATATGAGTTCGACCGATCGGTTGTTCCTAGAAGGGAAATTCGACCAGTCGAGCTAGGTGATCGACCGGTCGGACTACCCGAGGGGCAATTCGACCGATCGAGCTTTAGGACCAACTGATCAGCCCTGAAGCACTCCGTTATGGGAGGGTTTCTATTCCACTAATTCCTCTCTTCCCATACACCATTCTACCTGCAATAAAATCCACCTACAAGCTTCCATTCCACACCTTTGGGTTCCCTAAAAGACCATTATCAATTTATCCATCATAAATCACCATAAAACACTAATCAATCTATTTGTTTTCCATTGAGCTGTAAAAAGAGGTAAAATCACAAATCTCATCAAGGATCAATAAATAAAGCCATGCACGTAAAGATAATGTATCCTTATACTTGCCTTAAGCTTGGTGCTTCACTCAAATCAATTTGCCCCTTGTTTGGACGGTGAAGGAGGCTCCTCTAATGAAAATCGAATACATGTATGAAGTGTTTACTTCCAACATGAAGAAGAATGAGAATGGAATGCATGCATGCTAATAAATGGGTTCTCTTGACCCTCATGGAACTCAATAACTGAAAGGGAAGATGGGATTCCTTACCTCAAGCTTCCGACAAGCGAGAGGACGAGGATGGTGCCTTGATTCCAATGATTCCAACAAAGAGCAAGGAGAGAATGGAGAGGAAGAAGACTCTAGCCTCTAGCATTCAAGTCTAATCACCAAGGAATGAGGGCTAGGAGGATGAAGAAGATGATGGAAGAAAGGGGGAAAACCAGCTGCAACGCGAGAATGGAGGAAGAAAGAAGAACGAGGGTTGTTGGTGGGTTAGGGTTTTTATAAAGGGTGAAATTTTGGAAATTACAAACAGGCCCTCTTGTTTCCATGGATTTCCAAATCGAGTCAGTTGGCCTTAAATGGGCTTGAATGAACTCAAATGGAATTGGGCCAAACATGAAAGATGTCCAACAAAATGAAACTCACCCAATGCAACTAACATAATGCATAATTAATGTAAAACCATGAAAATATAAAATGCAAAAGGTCCTGGACTACCTAATAACGTTCAAACCCGACCCAACTACCTATCCATGACCCAAACGCAAAGGGATTTAGGCTTAATTAACCAAATAACTTATTAATTAAAGTAAAACCAATTCAATTACTATAAATCATAATTATCTAGGGTTGGGACCTTACAGGTCCCAATGTGGGCATCCACTTATGATAATACATCTTATAACAAGTATCATAAAATGCATTTGCTCTCTTCCTTAACTGTGGATCATCAAACTATTGGGCCATATATGATTCTAAAGGAACAAGGCATCCATTTTTGAAAAACCAAGAAATTGATCCTTAAGAATGGCCCCTAATAAATTGATTTCATTAGGGTCAGTGTCTTGACCTTGGTTTGCAACATTGAAAATTTTAAGTTCTCCAATCAAGTTGACAAAAGAAATCTTCATAACCCCATTTTGGTAATTAATTAGTGCCTTCAATGTGGCTAAGAAAGGTTAGCCCAAAATTACCAGAACTTGTGTGCTTATATTCACTAGAGGATGTGTATCCAAAATAACAAAGTCAACTGTATAGTAAAACTTCTCAATTTGCATTAACACATTCAATCACTCCTCTCAGTCTTTTTATGGATCAACCAGCAAGCTAAAGGGTCACTTGTGTAGGTTTTAGGTTGCCTAAGCCCATTTTTTCATAAATCAAGTAGGACAACGAATTGAAACTTGCCCTTAAATTGAGCAAAGAATGTTAAATTATGATAGCCTGGGTCATTGTATTTGATCAAGGTTGGATCAGAGATAATGAAGCTTGTTTGCTGAGCTAGGAATGCTTTCTTGGGCACATTGGTGGTCTTTTTGAAGGTGTAAAGGGCCTTAAAGGACTTGGCATAGGCAGGTATCTGTTGGATGGCGTCAAGAAGTGGAATGCTGATCCTCACTTGTTTAAACACTTCTAACATTTTATCTAACTGGGCAATTGACTTAGCTGGGCCTAGTCTCTGGGGATATGGTGCCATGGGAATGTAGGTCCTAGGAAATGGCTCACTAGCTATGATTGGGTTTTCCTTGATTGCCTCAGATTCTGCCATGGGTTCAGCATTGCTTACAATTGGTTCCTCAATTTCCACATCCTCGGTTTTTCCTCATGAGTTTGATTTTCTTCAATGCCCTTTGGGAGCTTAACCTTATTATCAACACATGTGCCTAACCTAAGAGTGATTATGGAATTAACTTGCACCAGGATTTCTCCATTGGTATCATGAATGATTTGACTTTTGGGATTAGGTTTTAGTCAACTAGGGATGGTTTCCTTTTCTCTAACACTCAAGGAATTAGCTTATTGACCCATTTGGTATTCTAATTTTGCAAGGGTCTAGTATGGCTATTCAAAAGTTGAGAAGTGGTCTACTGAAATTGATTAGTACTTTGTTGCAACTAAACTGTGGTCCGGGACATAAGGTTCATGGCCTCATCTAAGGAATATGTCCTTTGGGCCAGTGGACTGGGGTTGAAAATTTTGGCTTTTGAAAGCCTGGTGGGCCATAAGTATGAGCCTAGATGGGTTAAGATTGAGTGGATTGGAACGAGCCACCTTGAGTTGGACCCTTGGTCTAAGAAAAGTTTTGGTTGTTCTACCAACTTGGAATATATGTATTGGAGAATGGGTCATACATTTGACGGTCATCAAAATGAGTATTTTGACTTCCTCATTTGATTTGACCTGACCCAAAGTTTTTGGGTCAATCCCTCGACTTAAGGACTGACTATACTTTTAATGACACTAAAGTATTTGGAGTGGATGTTTTGGATTCCTTGGTTTAACTCTGGGACCTCTACTCTCCTCCTTAATGTGGCTAGTTTGGAATTTGTCTCAATTTTTTGTTTAACTTTGAACATTCTCCCTTTTTTTTTGTTTTGGAATGATGGTTTTAGCTGGCTCCCTCTTGATAGGGGCCTACTGTAATGTATTTTCAGTGGTATCATTCAAAACTGTCCATGTTTCTTCCATTGTTTTCTGTGTGAAGTTACCACCACAGAAAGATTCCACCATTTCTTTGGTTAGATAATCTATGCTTTCGTATACAATTTGGAGCAATTGGATTTTGAAATCCATGGTGGGGACATTGGATCAAGAGGTCTTTGAATGGCTCCAAGTGTAAAAGTGTCACCCCTTTTCTTCGATAAAACCCATTGATGGCTACCTAATCAAAGCAATTTTCCACTTAGTGTAGAATTTTTTGTAAAATTATTTGATTAGCTTGGCCCATGTAGTGATGGACTCGGCCTGCAAGCCATAAAGCCATGTCTTAGCCTTCTCTTTTAAGGAAAAACAGGATCACCTAAGCTTGAGGGCATCCTTGAGCATATGATTGATTCTTATGGTCCCAAGAATGTCTTCGAATTCCCTTTGCATGTTGACATGGGTTCTCTTAGTCTAGCCCACAAAAGAACATTCGGAGCATCTCGATCATGCTAGATTTCAGCTCAAAGGTAGCATTGGTTTTGGGTAGGGTGATGGAGGAGGGTTGAGTTGTCCTAGTGGGGTAAATGTAGCCCTGAAAGTCATGGGTGGGTTTGCTTGGTCAGCCATCCTAACATGATCTTTATAGATTGAAGACTTTCCTACAACAGTTAAGGCTAACTCAGGCTCTATCTAGATCAACCTTTTGTTTTGATGTTTGCAAAATTCTTCTCTCTCAGGTCTAGATTGCATGCACTGGGTTCAACATTAAAAAAATGTTAACTAATCTATATGCAAAGTCCTACTGGTCCTAGTATAATACAAAAGTAGTCATGCACAATCATGGAGCACAGGGAGGTCATATGGTTAGCCTAGATTGTAACACTCCGACCCAACTTAATCTGGCTTAGCAACTGCTTACTGTTGAATTTGTTGCTAATGGTGTTTTGTCAAGTTCAACAATCATCATAACATAAAACAAATCAAGGTAGCAATTATCCTTGAGATTCTAAGATTATTTCAATAAAATCACAATATTCATGATTGAAGGCATGATTGAGGTAAGGAACATGAAAACTCAAGTACTAGGGTAATATAATAAGACTATTTGCCTAGATTAACAATGATCAACGGATCAGACTTGTCCTGACCCGGATGTCTGAGTGACTTATTGTGGATGCCTGTTAATGATCAGTAATCAATAATTAAGATTAGGGTTCATGCAGAAATTAAGGGTCAAGTTAGGGTATGAGTTTTAATGCAATGGGTTGCACATCTTGGTGCTAGCCCAAGTGAGGTAATGCTAGTGGGTCGGAATAATTGGGTTTCCTTGCATATAAATTAAGCAAGTTGAGATTAGGCCAAAGGATTGCATAGGTGGTTAATGAGTGGTCCAAAACTAATGGGGTCAAGAATTTGGGCCTTCACATGAATGAAAACTATAAACCAACTAGGCCAGGATAGTGGGTCACAGGTCATGTAATTAGGCCTGAGTAACTTGAACTAAACGTACATGTTTGGTGAGCTACATGGTTGATCAAGGGATGGGTTCGACCATGGTCTATGGGCATGGAACATGAAATCTAGATTTTCATCTCTTGTGATAAGATTGGTTTGGATGGAGAAGTAGGATTTTGTTTTTGTGACCTTAGATGAGGATAATGGCATATCCGAAGTGGGGTTTGCATAAATTGTAATAACCCATCCCACATCGCTTATGAGTAAAATATGAGTCTCCTATATAATGAACTAAATAGGTTACTACTAATAACATGAGCCAAAGCGGACAATATCATGCATGTGTGAAGGATGGGGCGTTACAAATGGTATCAGAGCCGAGGGCGGGTTTCCATGTGGGCTGGCCAAGAGGGTTGGCGGGCTGAGCTTACACCCTTACCTTGCATGAGGCCTTTTGGTGGGTTATGAGTAAAATATGAGTTTGGTATATAATGAACCATGTATGTCACTACTAGTAATTTGGGCTTAAGCATTTTGGGCCACGTGAAAGGCTTACCAAGTTATTGGGCCAGTGGGCTACTTGGGTCATTACAAATGGTATCAGAGCCTATAACCAGCCAGAAATGTGGTACCCCTAATCTCGCTGGGAAAGCCCTTGAGGCAAGATTAGGATAAAGCCAGGGTGCGCGAGCCTGTGAGTCAAGATAGGGGAATCCACAGGGGACATGGGTGCCACATCACCTGGTGACGTTAGATGGATCCACAGGAGGACGTGTGACCTTAAGGGGGATAGATTGTAATACCCCATCCAACATCACTTATGAGTAAAATATGAGTCTCCTATGTAATGAACTAAGTAGGTTACTACTAATAACATGGGCCAAAGCGGACAATATCATGCATGTGTAAAGGATGAGGCGTTACAAGTGGTATCAGAGCCAAGGGCGGGTTTCCATGTGGGCTGGCCAAGAGGGCTGGCGGGCTGAGCTTATACCCTTACCTTGCATGAGGCCTTTTGGTAGGTTAAGGCTCACCAGAAACAAAACCGTGAGTCCCACATCGACTATAGAGCGGAAAGTGAATGGGTTTATATATAGAGCTTACACCCTTACCTTGCATGAGGCCTTTTGGTGGGTTAAGGCCCACCAAAAACAAAACCGTGAGGCTCGTGGGCCAAAGCGGACAATATCATGCATGCGTATTGGGTGGGGGCGTGACAAATGGTATCAAAGCCAACTCTCGATTAGATTAAGTATGGGTCTCTGCCGTGGTCTAATGCAAGTGGGCGGGTTCATATATGGGCGGCCTAAGAGGGCTGGCAGGCTGCAGGAACTGATAGGCTACTATACAGGGATGTGCAGCCCTATTGTGACATCCTGGAGTCCCACATCAACTATAGAGAAAAAAGTGATTAGGTTTAAATATAGAGCTTGCACCTTTACTATGCATAAGGCCTTTTGGTGGGTTGAGGCCCATCAGAAGTAAAACCGTCAGGCCCATGGGCCAAAGCAGACAATATCATGCATGCGTGAAGGGTGGGGCGTTACAAATGGTATCAGAGCCAACTCTCGATTAGATCGAGTGTGGGTCTCTGCCGTAGCTTGGTGTAAGTGGGCGGGTTCATATGTGGTGGGGCCAAGAGGGCTGGCAGGCTACCGGAACTGACAGGCTACTACACAAGGACGTGCAGCCCTAAGGGGGGTGGATTGTGACATCCTGGAGTCCTACATCGATTATAAAGAGGAAAGTGATTGGGTTTAAATATAGAGCTTTCACCCTTGCTATGCATGAGGCCTTTTGGTGGGTTGAGGTCCACTAGAAACAAAACCGTGAGGCCCATGGGCCAAAGCGGACAATATCATACATGTGTGAAGGGTGGGGCGTTACATAAATGACAATGCATGCACTGCTTTGATGTTGCATCTGATACAAATAATGGATTTAAAAAATGGGCACAAAGATGGAACTAGGGAGGGAGGTTCAAGAGTCAGATTAGATGGGTCCATTGGCAACAAAAGGTTGGTGGCTTGACTTCAATAGTTAGTGCTTGCAGATGCTTAGTTGGGCATTTAAAGGTACACAGGCTGCTGGCCTCTAAAAAGTAATGGGTCTAAAGTTGGGAACGTGTGGAGTACGGTAGGGTGGTAGGTCACAAGTTGTGTGGTGTTACAGGTTTGCATGTGTCCTACAGGTAAGGTCTAGCTGATCTTGGCCAATTCGGTCAGGGATCCTGATCCAATTCCAATTTTAGATGGGAAAGAGGATTCTAATTGATGTATATTTTAAGAGAAAAAAAATGAAAAAAAATAGTAAGTTGATACATCATTACCAACCTCCTCCAAAGTTGAGATTTCAATTTTTAAAAATTCCAAGTAACACTTGAAAATATAATAATTGCATGAAAGAAAAAGGGAAATCTTCTAGGTCGGTCCCCCTTGATGCGGAATCCTAGTTCCAATTATGACACAGGATCATGTTGAGGATTTGATCTGATGAGGTAATGGGTACTGGTGTGGCAAGTCGTCTCACAATGGTGTGGCTGTGCAAATGGGTGGGTCCATCTATTGGCTCGTGTATGATATCAAGTGGGCTCAACTACCTGATTTGAGTGCGGTTGCTCTCAGGTGAGCAAGTTCTGGGTTGATTGCAGTGAAGAGCTTGATAGGATGGGTTTAATTCTTTGAGAAGAAGATGAAGATGGTTCCGAGACAAAGAAGTCAAAAAAGGTTGAGAAGTGGGTTCTGAGGCTTCATCGGTTGAGTTGGGTCCGTGCAGCTGGGAACGTGATGGAGAGATCAGATGTGTTTGTCAGGAGGGGTACTTGTCATTATGCATGGCTAAGAGGAAAGTTGGAATGGTGATAATGGTGATGATGCATAAAGATAAAATGTAAGTTATCATGCTGACTTGAGAAAGTAAGAAACAAGAAAATAATAACAAGAAATGAGAGAAAAAAGATTATCTTAGAGGGAAGAACCTTGGGGAGAAGAAAGAGAGAGAGGATGAATTAAGTGGAATGAGTCTAATGGGAGAGTGGAGTAGGCTATATATATATATATATAAAAGAGGGAGAGTACTAAAAAGCAAAAGAAATGTGCACTAAAAATGGCAATGAATGGTAGAGTTACAATTGGATTCGAAATAAAAGAGAACGAGAAAAGACTCCCACATTTCAAGAAACCTCTATATATATAATCTCTAATTAAACCCAAAATTTTGAACTACCTCTAACATAAACACAAATTTTGTATTCCAAGATGGGTCCTACTTGTTAAAAATTTAGAGATAATAATTTGCCCAAATAATTTGAAAAGGTAGTAGTAGTAATAACATGGCTAAAACATAGGTGGGGGTCCACGAAAGAGAAAAAAACTATGGTCCAGATTAAAACTTACCAAAAATTAAAAATTTCATTTTTACACCCATCCCACATTAGGAAATTAGGTCCTCCAAATTCTACTCACATAGTCGAAGGAAATTGGAAGGGCAAGTAGTTGGGGTGTTACATGCTTCCCCATTAAAGTAGTTTTATTCCGCCTAATTGTTTGAAAATTAAGGAGAAGAAATAGCTGAAACTCACATTGGGATTTTTTTTGTACATAAAACACATAAACACAAAAGAACAAAACATTCCAAATCTTTTAATTTTTTTTAAAATACAAAAAAGTCTATAAACATTCATAAATAATTTGATAATATGTTAAACAATTCATTAAGCCATGAGGGGAAACATGTGAAAATGTGAAACTGCAATGTTTTTTAATTTTTTTTTAAATAAGCAAATAAGCTTCATAGAAAATAACTTCTAAAGATGCAACTTATCTTGGAAAATATCATAAGTTAGTGGCCAAATAACTTTTTTTTTTTGAAACAAATAAATTTAACATAATCAAGTGATGTTGAAAATGAGATGAAATAAGTAGGAAAACTAGTTCTTTTTTTTCTCATGCATTTAAATTTAAAACTAAGATTCATGCATAGTTAAACAACAAACAGTTGATAAATATTACTATAATTTTTAGCAAGAAATCTCATTCTAATTTTTCTACCAAGCAATCTCACACTTCTTAAGGTTTCTATCAAATTTTACTAAAATTTTAAAATATAGTCTCTCATACCATTCTGTCACGACTTGAGATCTAAGATCCATTGGACACTCAAATCACAAGGTCTGATAGGTCCACAATAATTAAAACAAAAAAAGACGACTAACTTTATTTAAAAATCTCAATTGAAAAGTAAAGTTAATAAAAATCCAACTAAAAAAGTAATTTACATGCCAGTCTTAAAATAGTAAATAAAATGCTAAATCAATCCACTAATTCCTAATGCCAAATTTTTTGTGGCTCATCGTAATCCCGACCCCCACAAGCAAGCTAGGTCACTTCGGTATCTAGCTCAACCTTGAGATTTGAGGAAAAACAAATGGTGAGTAAACACAAGAAGTAACCAAGCCATGAAACCATAGCATAGAATATGGGCATACTACCTACCATTGAAAATCCTATTTCAAGTAGATATCCCTAGAGCCTAGGATTATGTAAATTGGAGCTAAAATGACATTGTCATGGCCTTTGGAAGTCTACTGATGCATGCAAGAAAATCATGTGTGCTCGCATGTGAGTTTGATAGGGCTCAAGTGCTGAAGATAGTGGTGAGCGTGCTTAAGCTCCCATTTGATCGTGCTTGAGCATAAAAACGGCAAAAGCCCACCGACCTATACGAAAACCTTTCCTATTTATGCCAGACTTACCTGTCTCACTTGGATTTGGTTTTCAAATCTAAGGCATGAATTATGGGCTATAAAACAGGAGTGTTTCTCTTTACCCTAAACACAACACAACACATAGAGCTCTCTAAGTTCTAAATTGAGATTGCCATTAGAGAGATTATCTAAAGCTTCCCTGAGAGATTGGGTTGAAGGCTTCAAGTTCTAGATTTGTTGTTTCTACTTTCTTATAGAAGATTATTCTCTTATTGAAGAGACTTGTTCATTGTGGAGATAAAGGCATTGATAGAGGGGTAGCAAGGGATTGGATGCTGTGGAGATCTATGAAGAACAACTACAATGCCTTGTATCGAGGGACTGACTGTAGGTCTGTGAGTATATCTTGTACTGCGGAAGTTAATGATTGAATTTATTCACTTTTGCCTCGTGATTTTTTCCTATTTAGGTTTCCACATTAAAATTGTGTGTTGTCTGCTTTGTGTGATTAATTGATTTATTATTCCGTTGCATAGAAGTAATAATCGAAGCACAATCTAGAATAAATCTAAGACATTTTTAAACTTTCACTAAAATGGCAATGAATGGTAGAGTTACAATTGGATTCGAATTAAAAGAGAATGAGAAAAGACTCCCACCTTTCAAGAAACGTCTACATATATAATCTCTAATTAAACACAAAATTTTTAACTTCCTTTAACATGAACACAAATTTAATATTCCAAGATGGGTGCTATCTATTAAAAATGAGATAATAATTTTCCAAAATAATTTGATAAGTGGCTAAAACATAGGCAAGGCCCACAAATGTTAAAAACAAACACTATGGTCCAAATTAAAACTTATCGAAAATTAAAAATTGGGTTCTTACAATCACTTTCAAATTTCTACATTTGATTTATCCAAATTGAAATAACTATTTGTAGTGAATAAATGTAAGCTACTAATTTTGTTATTGACTGTAGCTTTCTTTGAAGTTCTGCTTAGAATAGGATATCTTAGTTGCTATCTATTATTTATATAAAATGCTAGCCACACTCCCCCATCTCACACCTCATCTCACAACCTTCCTATGTGGTAAGCCTAACTCATTTGTTTCATTTTTAACATTGTAGAGATGAGAGAAAGGGCAACTGCCACATATGATGGTTATGAGATGAGTTGTGAAATGAGGAGTGTGGCTAGTATTTCTCATTATTCATAATTTGCATCTCTAGTTTTAACTTCAATAAAAATGATGGAAATGATATTAAATCCTAATACATGATCCCATAGATGATCAAGTGGATGGATAGGTCAAGATGTGGGTGTGAGATGTGTGCTACATCAACTTGATCAAATGATCCTAACCTTTACCTTAATATAATGGCCATTTGTCAAAATAATTTTCGCGATAAAGTTCAAAAGTGAATAATGTTGTGGTCAACATAAAACTAGGACCAGTTGTCTATTGTATTTGTTACAAGGACAATAGGGTAAGTTTCTAATTAAAAAAAGGAGTAAAGAAATGAAAGTGCATTTAAACATCCTTTTTATCTCTTTACATGGAAATATGCTCAATACAATGAGGAGATAAGAAGTGTCTTGCAAATTAACCATCCAAAGATTTTAAGTCCCCAAGAAAGATTAGGTGAAAGTGTCGAAAGACAATCTTGGGAGAAGGATCATTTATTATGAGATATTTCAACTAGTGGAAAAGTTTCCTAGGAGGGTCCTTAAATGAGCATAAAGGATAGGATAATTAAGAGTACGAGAGAATGCATGGATTGATGATAAGGATTTAGAAAAAAGAATGAGCACTTAGGACACACTATCTTGGATGTTGCATTTTCATTTGACCGGCCTTGTAATTGCAAATAATGGTAAGGTTCTTCCATGAGAGATATTTTTAAAAATATATAGGAGCATTCCATTACCTATAAAAGTGGAACTAGCTTGAGCCAAAATAGATCTTTTTTCTTAATTAGAATACATGACAGTTGCTAATAAATACTGTAAGGTTTTTCCATGAGAGAGTTTGACCATACAACATAAGTTCATAATTTTAGATATTTGCATTAGAACCAGAAAGTGGTGTGTAATAATAAATAAAATATGCCATAAAACAAAAGGTGGAGAGATCCAAAATGAGAAAGAGCAATAATAATTAAGGATTATGTAACTGAGTAGGGAAAATGAAGTTTTGAGGGAGAAACTATAGTGATGTAGATTCAAATATCTAACCCTATTAGGAACATTAAAGGTGGTGCTTAGAGAGTTGAAAGAGGAAAGACATTATAATAAAGAAAATTGGTGGTAGAGTGTAAGGATTTAGGAAGCTATCTGAGAGAGAAAAAAACAATATTACCAAATTTGGTAGGAGACTAGGAATATAAAGATATTAAGATGTATAAAAAGGGAAAGAAAGAAGGTGAGGAAACAGAAGGTGATGCAAAGTTCAATGTTTATGATGATCTATATAATAGGTTAGGAACAAGAGGAGAAAATGATATTTATAAGCTTGCAAAAATAAGGACAAAGAAAAGTAGGGACTCAGACCTTATCATATGTATTAAGAGAAATAACCAAAAGGTTCTAATAAAGGCCCCAAATAAAGGTGAGAGGATTGTTTTATCCAACTTTTTAAATGAAGACCGAGTAGGAGACATAAAAACAAGAGATAATACTCTGTTAGCATAACATACTTTTGTCCACATAAAAAGGGTGGTGCAAGTGAGGAAAGTATTAAAAAAAATGAAGACGAGGCAAGGATACGGGTCCAAATGACATTCTAAAGGAAGATTGCAAAAATTTAGTAGAAGTTATGGATTTTCTTAACTACGCTCTTCAATAATATATTAAGGACAAAGAAAGTGTTGAATAAATGGTGCCTATATAAAAGAGCAATGTGCATATACAAAACAACGATAACTAATGTATGATTAAAATTTTGAGTTATACTATGAATCTATGCAAAAGAGTAATGGAGCAAAGAATTCGATAGAAGACCATATATCTACAATTCAATTTGGTTTGCAGTCATGAATTTCAACTATGGAAGTTATCTTCTTACTTAGGTAGTTAATAACAATGATTAAGCTAGCAAAGAGAGAAAATTTACATATGGTCTTCATCAATCCAAAAAACATTATGGCAAGGTACCTAAAATGTTAGTTTAGTGGGTTTTGAATAAAAAGAATCTTCCAATAGGTTTTATTGAAATTATTAAATACATATATCAAGAAGTGATCAAGAATATGAGAAATACCTTTGGAAAGATATGTGAATTCTCAATGACTATAGGTTTGCATGAAGGGTCAACTCTAAGCCCATATCTCTTCATACCAATTATAGATGAGCTAACTGCTCATATTCAAGAGAAGATATCTTAGTGTATGTTGTTTGTAGATAATATAGTGTTGGTGGATGAATCAAGAGTCGGTGTGCATGTAAAACTCGAGAGATGGCATGAGGCTTAAGAATCCAAAAGCTTTAAAATAAGTCATGCAAAGACAAAATATATGGGCTAACTTTTGCGGGCATCTAAAAAGAGCTAAAAACTATTGTGAGAATTCAGGCTCAAGAAATACCACAAAGCAATTCATTCCATTACCTTGGCTCAATAATTAGTAAGGATAGGGAATTGATGAAGATATCAAACATAGGATAAAAACAAGATGGTTGTAGTAGAATCTTAGTTCTGGAGTGCTTTGTGATTGACAACGAACTCTAAAAAGGTTGAAGGAAAATATTATAGCACAATTATTTGACCATGTAACCTATGGAGCAAAATGTTGGCCAATCACAAAGCAACATATGCACAAAATGGATATAGCAAAGATGAAATCTTAGGATGGATGTGTAGTAAACTATAAAGTATAACTTTAGAAATGCATGCTTTTTGAAGCGCAAGTAAATGAGGAGGATTGCATTTGGTAGATTAATAGTTAGCACAAAACCTTGTCACAACCCAAATATGAATTCTAAGCATTTTTGAGAGCATCTAGAGTTAGCAATGACAGGGTATAAAATTGAAGAAACTTATTTGTGATGCTTTGAGTATGTCCAATGTAAGCCAACAACGGCACTAGTAAGGAAAAGCTTGGCTAAGCAGATTGATGTCCCACCAAGGGAAAAGGGTATTGATCGGACTAAAAAAATGATGATGAATTCAACAGAATCAAGTCCAACATCAACACATTCAAGTACGCAGAAGAATAGGAAAATAACTATGGGTCATCATTAAATTCCCTTTGTTGACATAGGCTCAATGCTTTAACTTCGGGGATGAAGGTTGTTTGCAAGTTTTGAAAAATTACAGCCCCTCCCTCTAGTCTAAGATGTGATCCAAGCTGGAAAAAATTAAAGAACTTACATAAAAAAAAGTAGTGAAATGCATAAAAAATAAACATAGAGGATTAGTGACCGTGGCCCACATGCCCAAGCTTGTCTTTTATAGACTTCGGAGGGAGTTGGGATGGTTCTTGGCAATTGTGGGAAGTTGAGTTTTGAAATAAAATAAAGAAAACTGCCAAAAATCTTTGGAAACTACTTTGTAGGCCATGGTCATGGATAGGCCTAATTTTGGATTTTTTACCTATGTGACCAATTTTCATCAGTTTGGGGCTCGAATGATGTCCAATCGTTACAAAATTAAAGAGATGTTTTCTAATACCATTTTGAGCATGTTATGAAAATTATAGCTAATTTTGACCTTTCCTTTGACTTTTCACAAAAATGGGCCCTTATTTTAGCCATTTGAGGCTCAAATGACCTCAGCTTGACTTAAAACTTGAAAGGATTGATGTCAAGAGCATCTTGGAGTATCATCCAAATCTCATATGGTTTGGATATGCGGAAGTAGGATTTTGACTAGTGGCTTGTTTGTTGCATATTCTAAGTCAATGTCCCTTTTGTATTGTTAGTAGTCTACATGTTTTCTACCCGAATGATGTTCAATTGCTTTGAAACTTTGAGGAGTTGACATTGAGGAAATTTTGAGTCTTTGATCCAATTGTTATCAGCTTTGGCTTCCTAGAAGTATGATTTTAGTCAGTGACCCCAAGTTTTTTTTTGGGGGGGGGGGGGGGGGGTGGTCATTGACCCCTAAGTTGACATATAGCAAAAGTAGGGTCAGACAAAGTCTCCTTGGATTGAAAATTTGTAGATTCATTTCTAAACATGACTTGATATTTGCATCCAAATTTTATCAACTTTAGTCACTAGGAAGTAGGATTTTGGTTAATGGCCCAAACGTTTGGTGGTCACTAATCCAAAGTTGACATGTTTATTCGACTTTGGGTCAAATGACTTCTATTTGACTTGAAATTTTGCAGAGCTACTCCTGAATATAATTTGAACTTTCCTCAGGAGTTTCACCTAATCTTTACATGTAGAAGTGTCGGTTGTCATAGTAAACCCGAGGTTTTAAATCAATGAACCTTGAATTTGGTGTTTAGTGAGTTGAGTGACCAAATGGAGTTCACTAACTCGAAAATTTAAACTGCTGCATTCTGCACTCATCTAAAGTCTTCTGAGTGAGTTACATTAGCTCTAAACATGTAGATGCAGTACTGGACTTGTCATTCCACAATCCTACGGTTTATATGCCCCAGAGCTTGGAATTTGCTTATAATGTCTTTACTGCAAAACTAGTGATATTTTATGGGTCAAAAAGTGCCCCTAAAGCTGCAATAATTGAAGTATAACAATCATTGTACCTTGGAAAAGCCAATATGTGGGAATGGATGAATAGCTTGATGGAAATGTAGTTTTGTCAAGGAAGGTCATAGGCCTAGATTTGAAATTTTGATAAAAAACCATGAAGGGATTGATGATGAATTTTGGTAAAAACATAAAGAATCTAATTTTCTTTACCTTATATTTTACAAATATCAAATATAGCATCTCTGTGGGGACTATAGAGAATGCCCACAAAAGGAAATCCCTGAGGTATTGTTAAACTCAAAAGTTTATGAATTTGGTTTGAATTTCAGAAAATGGATTTGATTTTCTCATAACCTATGAATCACAGATATCTAAGGTAGTATCTCTATGGAGATTGTAGGGAGTACCCACCCAATGAATCCCTGAGGTTTTAAGAAAAATCAAGGTTTGAATTTGGAATGGATCTGGGTTTGGATTTTTGATGGATTTTGGTTTATTTTTAAAAATCAAGGTTTAGATTTTCACTTGGCTTGACTTGAGTAAAAATAGAATGGCATTTTAAAGGAGATTGAATTTTTGTGGATTTTAATCCAAAAGTAATTTGAAATGACAAATTTGGCTCAAAATTTGGTTTGACCCTGGATGAATTTTGAAATTTGGGGTTTGACCAAATCATCTTGGGACTTGGCTTGATTTAGACTCGAGAGGAAACCAAGAAATTTTCTTTTTGAAAAGATGCCCAAAATGGTTCATTTTTCCTTTTCTTTTTCTCTTTTTTTTTTTTTTTTTTTTTTGTCTTTTTGCTGTGGGAAATTTGAATGATTCCATTGGAGAGAGTAGACCTTGAAGCCGTGGACCCACTGCTCAGAACAAATGTGACCGTGCCCTCCATCGTTTAAACACGCAGTGCTCACGAAATTAAGGGTGAAGCGTCAGTGACCGTGGACCCCCAAAAGGATTTAAAACAATGGTGACTATGGGGATGGGACATGGTTTATAAAACAGTGTCTTTCCTTTTTCTTTCTTTTCACTATTTTGAAAATCCAAGGGCATCGAGAGCTAGTGTACCTTTGAGCATTCCTCTCCTTTGAATTGTGCAAGTAGAACCTAAGTTTTCTTCTTCCCAACCTTCATCAATGGCGGTTAAGGATTTCAAAAACACCCCTTTTCTTCTCTTTTTTTTTTTTTTTTTTTTTTTGGTTTTGTTTTGTTTGTTCATAGTCGAACCCATGCTCTATGTCCGTATGGTTGTTGCTTGATAACTTTAATGATTCTCATGCTCCCATTGATTCAAAGATCACATGCTTACTACAATTCGCTTGCTCCATGAGTTTACACCAGAGCAGATCTACAACATCGAGGAATGCCTATGGTCTTTTTGGGTTTTGTTCACAGCGAAGTGGGGTCTTGTACATGCCAAATTGGAGCTAGGGCTTGGTCCTGCTTCTTCCTTTATTTTCCTCCCACTCTTTTGGCTTGCCCTTGTTATGAGGATTTGTTTAAACTCCTTTTGTGGTGGTTTCCTTCACTTAGGGTACCACTATAACATGTACACAGTCACAGCCAAAACTATTTGTGGAAGTCCACGGTCACCTCTTGTTTGAAGAAAAAAATTTTTCCTTCTATTTTTTTTTTTTCATTTTTGAATTGCTTCTATAATTTCATGACATAGACCCCAGAATGCCAAGGGTTGCTCATGGTTTTAGGGTTCTGCGTGTGGTAGATCGGGACTAGGGTGTAGAAACCAAATGTTTGGATTCAAATGCCCCATTTGATCCAATCTTGATGTAAAGGTGATCCCAGAACTTTGTTCACAGTGATGACATGAATTGGAGCCACAACTCATGAATATTGCTCAAGCTAGAATAATGTTTGGGCAAGTTCACAGTCAATACTCATTTGACACAATGTCTGTTTGATTTGATTCTTTTTTTCTTTTCACTCTGATTGCTTGAATTAGTCATTTCATCCTCTGTTCATGAATCGGTGCAAGATCTCACAAGGGATCACCATATCCAAGTAGTCCATGATCATGGCTTGCAGAATAGCTCCTCTGTTTATTTATTTATATTTTTTTGTTGCTGATTGATGTGCATGATCTCATCAATGATCTTCAGGTGAAATACACCAGCACAAAATTTGATGGCTTAAGCCACTATTTGATCATGCCCACGATCACAGCCAAATGGGCTGGATCCCCCACCCCCCCACCACCACCCACCATTTTTTTTTTTTTCATTTGAAGTACTTGATCCCCTCAATCCTCTGAGATGCAAGATAGCTAATGGACAGCATCCTAATCTCATGTTATCACAAGGAATTGGATTCAATGAGGTTTCTCCTTCTAGCACATGAAACCTTGAACTTCAAAATGTTTGTAGAGAATCTACTTTTCAACAAACTTGAAGTGAACAAGCTTCACTTGGGGAAATGTAGAACTTTGATAGAACATTAGGCTTCACCATTTGTACCATTGAATCTAATGAATGCACACCCACCTACTGTGCTTGAACACTTGACACAATCTTAGCACACACCTGGCTTTTACAGATTGTGGGAAGCACAGGGGGTTGAGAAGGGACAGTCCACTTGATCCTTAGCATAGTGTATAGTAGAAGTTAGTTCACCATGGCCTTTGTGGGAACATGGTTAGAGAAATAAGCAGCCATAAGGCACACTTTTTTTGCTTTTGATGAGAAGGTTACTCTCATTAAATCTTAACAAACATAAGAAGTAAAAATTACATGATCGTGGGTGACCAGTGTAGAAACTAATGAAAATAAGATTAGCCTCCGGTCAAGTGACCATATGTGTCACGACCCGAGCCCAAGAAATCAGGGATTGGGATTAAACCTAATCAGTGACACACGTACTCCCGCGCAATTCACACCCGAACCAGAATTTGAATGGAATTACACAAGCGATATTCATATGCTTACACATGTGAGATGCTTAACAAACAACTGTCCAAGCATTCAATACGTGGAAGCCTATTAATATCGACTATGATTTTTCACTTTTCCTTGAACAGTTCAACAATATCATTACAACTATGGAACAGTCCAAAAACTTAATATTAAAAGAACGTAAGATGATTGTGTTAATTCTACACAATAACCATGCAACCCAAAAATGACATGCACATGTATGCAATGAGATCAAGGATAAACATTCGATGTAGAATATTGGAGTGCAAGAAATCAAGAAGCATTTGTAGAAAAAGCAAAACATGCAAATTAATGGTCGGTATGGATGCAAATGTGACAAGTCCCCAAAAAACCTAATATACACAATTCTTAAGATACTAGTGAGTCACTCTCAACACAAGGATCAGTCAAGAAGTTTTGCTGCCCACCCATTAAAATTGAAAGAACCACTACGGTCTCCTTCTTTGACTCCTAGGTCTGTGTCAGATCGGATTCGGGATCTGGACGTATAACACCATTAGACAATTTGTGAATAAGACTATTCAGCAAAGTATAAGCATAATTAAGGTAATACACATTATATATAAAACAATTAATGATAAGTGATTAATAGAGTTTAAGTTAATATACTAGGCATATCGTGCATTTGAAATAAGCATGCTACAAGAATCAATCGTGAAATACATACTATTTGCTACTACATTTGCCATATCTTCTCTCTAGGGATCTATGCATTGAGAACACCCCCGACCGGGCCAAGGTACAATGGGTCTCTGGTTCTTGGAGTTAGGAAGCTCCAAGAAAAGCACACTACACAGCAACATTCATACTATACCAAAGTCAAACCCGCTGGGTATTATAAGGCTGAAGCTGAGTAGAGATAGACCATGTCGATTCAATCATATCATTGAGCTTGAATAATCATGTAATGCATTTCATTCATTCATGTAAACGTTCATACTCCATTCAATGTTAATAGTCAATGTCAATCGAATATCATGAAACATATCAAGTAGATCTAATGCATACAATATTGGAAGATTAGAAGTCAAGACATACGATAATCATTCAATTCCTTTCATAAGAGTGGAGGACAATAACCATTGTCTAATATTCTATGCAATCTAATTTAATAGCGTTAAGGTAGTTTTACTAGCCAACCATAATCTAGTTATTCATTATTTCTAACCGAACATGATGATGTAGTTTTAAGTTATCCAATACACAGTTGTCTTTCTTTGGTATTACATTGTGTTAGAAGGTGTATCAAAGTCCCTTAAACTAACACCCATGGGGAGGCGCTTAACAAATGGACAACATCACATGAATAAGTTTTAGCCCTCAAGACTTTTCATAATCTTTCATTATTCCATTGAGCTGGTTACTGAGGTAATAGGATCTGGTATCTAAAGTCCTACAAGGTTTCATACAATACGTATTTTCCCTTAAGTTTCACTGCCTTTACGGCTTAGCCGAGGGTGACTTACGACTTAGCTGTAAATTGCACTATGGCTTAGCCGTAGGTACCCAAATTCACTTAGATTCACGGTTGAACCTTGATTTGTCTTACGGCTTAGCCGTATTTATTCTGCGGTTAAGCCACGGTTTGATTATGGGTTAGCCGTAGCACATTATACGGCTTGGCCATGGCTTAGCCGTAGAAGAGAAATACAATTTACAATTTATGGCTCTCTGCTCTTGAGCCATAACTTATTTATGGCTTAGCCGTAATCTTCAGTTTTTTGAAGCAGCTTTAGGTCGTTTCATGAATTCTCAAGTCAGTGGAATAGAGGTACAATTAAGGGCTGCAAAAACACATTAAAATTGATAGATTTACAAGAATTATAATATACCAACATGCATTAAACCAAAATTTGCTTATATTTGCCCTAGATTAAGCTTTCATCCAATTAATCATTCATTTGGCTCAATTTGAGGAAAATCACCTACTTCTTCAGCCCAAATGCCATGCATGCAAGAAATGAAGAAGAAGATGAGTGCATGTGTTAGAATGAGAGTCACCTTAAATCATTAAACCTTGAATCACTAGGTTTGCTTGCTGGATCCTAACTTTCGTTATTTCATATGAATTTGGAAACCCTTGCGTTAGAAAAGAGAGTAAGATAAAAGGGACCCGTCGAGGTAAACAGTAATGTGTTAGCCATCTTAGTAGCTTTGAGAGGAAATTTATTTTTGCTAAATTTAAGGGGATCGGACTATTTAAAGGAAAAATTATTTTTTTTAGCATTATATAGCATATTTGAAACTAGTTTTTTATGTATACATTTTTCACCGTGCACGCAAGTTTTGTTTGAATTTGAGAAAGTTTTCAAAAATCAAACTATGAACCGGGCTTCAAAAAGTCTGAAATTTTGATTATCCCAGATTTCAAAAATATCCGATATGAGTGAATTTTCTTATGGAGAATTTCTTTTACCTTTATTTTTAGTTTTTTAATTAAAAAAGGGAAAAAAAGAATTTGTAGGCATATTGATTGCAAACCCTCACGAGACACAATTTGTCCACTAAGGGGAACCTAGGGGTTTAAGGGGCTGCTACATACGCTAAATGCAGTTGAGAGTGTCGATGAAAGTGGTATTTTCCTTTTTTTTCTGCATTTCATTTTTATCATTTGGGATAATTTAGTTTAGTTTTTTACTCTAGATTGCATATTTTGCTTGAGACTAGTAAAATACTGGTTGGGGGGGGGGGGGTGTGATAAGTCCTTAAAAATGCATCATTTTATGTGTACTTAAGGAATTTTAAGAATTTATTCATTAGAAATTTCTTCATTTGGGCAAAAAACATGTTTTCATAGTTTTGAGCATTATTATTGTGTTTTCCTGTAAAAATCATTGAAAATCATCAATTTTTCAAAAAATTATAAAACTTTCCATTTTTGGAAGGTTCTTCAAATCCAAATTTTAACATAAAAATGATAAATTTTTTTATCATCATATTAAGGTTAAATCATGATCAATGATGAGAATTTATTGTGTCATTTTATGTAAATTAGGCTCGCATTAGCGCATCATGACTTTTGGTCAAAATTGTCATTTTAATTAAAAGTTGTTTTTGTGCTTTGGGAAAATTGAAGACAAGGTCCTGCATCAAATTTTGGAGCCAATGAAATATTTTTGAAGAAATCCAAGAAAAAACAAAGGAGAAGGTTGGGCATCATATGGATCCACACCCATGTGTACACATGTGCACATGAGCTTAGAAGTCAAAAGAAGGTCCCACTCTTCAAATTATTACATGAATCTAAATTGGAATTTTAAAAAATCAAATTGGGAAGAAGAAACGAAAGCCATGGTGGAGAAAATTCAAGAAAAGGAAAGTCAAAGAAAAAGAGATAAAAAATGGAAAGTCAATCCTGTTTTTTATTTAGATGGCAAGGATTAAGATAGTTATAACTCTCAAACTAATTGTCAGATTAGGGAAAGCTTTTTTCAAGCAGATGTCTATAGAACCCAAGATTTTGCTAATCGGAGCTGAAACAATAAAGTTATGGCCTTGGGAAGTTGGCTGTGTATTCTTAAGTGGGATTGCATAAAATTGAAGTTCAAGTTGGGTCTTACCATGTACAATAAATTTTTATCAAAGGTAGGCCCATTCCATGAAAATTTGTACAAAATCTAATTTTAAAAGGTGGGTGTAGAGAGGAATTTACATAAGAAAAGCAACCAAGAATATTTCCAGTTTCTATATATGTTTGCTAACTTTTGGCCAAAGAAATAGACCTTTCCAATTTAAAGTTTTTGCAAGCTAAAAAAAAGAAAAGAAATATAGAAAAAAGGGAGGCTACACATTATAAAAATGATTCAAAGGGGAAAGTGCACGCCCAACACCTTGCCTTCATCTCTCTCTCTCTCTCTCTCCCTCTCCTTCACACCCCACTTCGTCTTTTTCCATCTCTTTTTCTTCCATCAATTTTCCAGCCATAAGGAGTTTGGCCAAACCCTTTGGATCCGTCACATCCATCTTCTTCCACCATCTTCTTCACCTTTGGAGCATGACTTGAAGTGAAGACAAGTTGAAGAGCTAGGCAAGCAATTCTATTTTCTTAAAGCTTAGGACTGTCGGTAGGATTGATGTATTTATTTTAATTCAATAAATTTAAATTTATTACCTTTTTGGATTGAGTTTGTCATTGATAAACAAAGTTAGTGATGTTATGGTTGTCACCATAGAGTCAACATCGTATGTTTATGCGTAGTGACAGTACGTAATTTGGTATGGTGGTTTTAAATTTACTTTGATTCCATCAAATAAAGTTTTAAATTCAGATTTAAATAATTTAAATCAGTCCTTTTCTCTTTTATTTTATTTCATTCTATTTAATTTTCAGATTTATTTTATTCACTTCTAATATCATTCAATTGGTGGTTTGATGAATTTTATAGTTTTGCAATTTTTAGTTTTGAATATTTTTATATTAGGGTTTTTAGATTAAGTTTTAAATCTGATTTTAATTTTAAATTTAGACATTGGTATTTAATTTTAATTTGATTTTCGATTTAGTAGGACATTACTTATATAGATTTTTCAAGGATAGTACTGTGTTTCAATAGGACAGGTCTGTGTAACTCATAGCTCCCTGTGGATTTGTCCATGACTTACCAGGTAAAACTATATTAAAGGCCTTGCACTTGGGGCTTTCGATCAAATTGGATTCTCAAAGATGGAGGAAATAGGGACTTCCACTTGGATTGGTCCTATATATGCTCGACCACTGCCCGATTGATCGGAGCTAAAACCAATCGGGGAAAGATACCTTAGTCCGATCGATCGGGCCCTTAACCAATCAATTGAATTGAGATTTTTCCTCAAAGTTGGGTTTTGGTTTGTGGGCCAATGTAGTGATGATCAATGGGTTCCTTGGGACCATATTTATCCTACATTCGTATTATTGCCTTGTTTCAATTGTGGGCCCCCATTTGACCCGTATTTCAATAAACCACCTTAAATTGTTTTATAAAAGGCATATTTGGGCATACGTACCTCTTACGAATCACTTGATTGGTGTACAGTGAACAATTTACCTTACACTTAGTTAAAATGGGAGTTGGGGCTGCGCATCTTGACTGATATTTAACTTTCAATACCCCAAGCTCACTTCAATCTCGATTCGAGTAAGAAATGTCGCTTTCATAAATGGTGATGGATTAATCAAGAGTTGGTTGGTGTACTTGGTCTTTGTGTTACATGTTCAAATGGTTTTCTTAATGTACACTTGATGTAGATGTCCTTAGATTATACCGTGAATTTGGACTTAAACTGTGCAATGGCTTGGCAGTGTTAGTACTTAGTTACCAGAGGACTACTCATATTGTTTGGGTTTAAATTATGATTTTAAAGTAGTTCCTCCTTTTATTGATCCTGAATGCTAACACATAAAGCTCGCCCTTCACTTTGACTTAGATTTGAGTCTGAGTACCTCAGAGTTGGGTTCATATTTATATTATGTACTTTGAGGTCTTTGACGACTACAACAGGGCTATTTTGAACTAATTGATCACCGTATTTGACAGATTGCTTGGCATTCGATGTTTGATAAGCTTTGCCCGTTTTCGATAAGTTGACCCCCTAATTTGATATTGGATTGCTTTCCAATGAGTTGAGGTTATCCCTCGTGGTTTGGACTTATGTGCTCAGTTGTATAAAATGTATTATAATTCCTTTTTTCTTCTTCTTTGTAATTGTTACTGTTTCTCTTCACATGATCACGTCATCTTTATTTGCTTTCGATATTGTATGTTTATTATAGTTTCTATTTTCATCTTGTTGACTCATCATAGTTTGATGATATTGTATTGGGGCGTAGGTACCGACCCTTGCTACCCCGAGAAGGCGGTATAGGATGAGGCATTATAAGCACTTGAGACACCTAACAAGCTTGTGTGGGTTGCAGATAATGGTGTTGGGCCCATCTAGCCTTACACGAGTGATCCTCATTGGGTTGACTTTATTTTGGGATTTTATTGGGTTTATTCATTTTGGGGCTGGAGTTTTTGTGGGCTTGTAATCAAAACTTTTTGTTAACTTTGAAACTTTAATTTTAAATCCAGTATCTTTTGATTGGCATACTCTATATTGAATTTTGATACCATTTTCTAAATAATGCTTCTGCAGGCCTTGGTGTATGCTTAATTGGGTTCATGAACTTACTGCAGACTAAGATCCTGTGTGGGATTGATTAAGAGCCACGTGTTGCTTTAAACACGAAAAAGTTTTAATTGGCACCTAATCTCATACTTTACCTTGGATTACGATTTGGAGGCTTGACATCTCTAGTCTATTTACTTAACTTAAAACCTACCCTATTTGTAGTCAAACAAATACCCTTGAGAAAAGTTTCAACAAGTTTTACTTTGTCACCCTCAAAATTTATCACGTGAATTATAAGACAAGTAGTCATTGAGCTTTGGAGACCTATAATTAAATGTAAAGTTAGGATCTTGTGGTCACGTTGATATTGCACCCATCTCATACCCACAACATGACCTATCCACAACTCATCAATTGCATCATGTATTAGGAATCGATATCATTTCCTTCTTTTTCATCGAAATTGAAACTTGAGATACAGATTATGAATGACATATTAAAATTAACCATCCTCCCCTACCAAAAGTTGAAACTTAGAAGAAAGCTATAGTCAATAATGCTATTAATAGCTTACTTTAATTCTCTCTAAATATTTAATTCAATTTAGTTGAAACTAGTGGAGAATTTTGTAAGAGATACCAGTTTGAACCATGGGAGCTTTCCTCCACATTTTCTCCTTCCTCAAATAAAGCCCAAGGATTTTTAGAACAATCTTCTTAGGATTTATAGAACTATCTCCTAAGGATTTATTGAACAATCTTCTGGTGCAAACAAGAGCACAGTATTTTCTGCATCAAATACAAACTTCATGTTGTGCTGCTGCCAAGCTCCCACTACTGAAAAAGCCGCAAGTGGTCTTGTTGCATAGCAAAAGTAACCTTCTTGCGGGCTAATGTAGAAAACATTTTCTGGCGGGATCACAAGATCTGCATCTTTGAGATGGTAGGTCATTGATGGGTAATTTGTCATATCTGCTCTGTAAACATAGCATAGAGTCAAGCCATGTGCTGCCCCATAGTATCGTTCCAGACCGTATTGCGCAAAGTAAACGCTTGAAGACTTCCTCAATTTTGCCATACGCAAATGGATGTATCCAACTAATTGTACTCCCTGAATCAATTATGATTCCCCCAGAGCCATCTGGCTCCTTGGCGAATAGTCCTGGAGGAAATGCCATTCTATGATGGCCGATGCTGATATCATCCAGGTACAAGTAGTAGTGCGTGTTTTCACCATACCTAAGAGAAGTCAGATTATCATTACTCCGATTTTTGTTGTTATGAAAAGAAAGCTAGGAGTCATTTACCATTTACATATATACAAATGTTATATATGTGTGGATATTATTTATGCATATATTACATATGCAAGTGCACACTCAGTGAAATTTATTACCATGTTTGTCAAAATCATCATTTACATGTATAAAGGACTATATCTAATGATTTTGTATGTATTTAGACATTTTGTAATTTTTACTAAATTTTTAAAATAAAAAAATTACGATAAAAAAAACTTTACCTTTTGATGTTTACCGTTAATACAAGAATATTGAAGGGTTGAATTGGGCGCTTGAGAAGTGAAGAAAAGCTAGATCTTTAGGTTGGGACTTTTTCAAAAATTACTAAAAATGCCTAAAGCCTTTAATATAATTAGCTTCAAGATATAAGTTTACTTAGTTAAATAAAGAAACTGAATGGTTTGGGTTAAAATTTTGGCCTAAGAGGAATGAGAAAAATTATGGTCACTGATGGACCTCATGCAAAAAATCACTGTAGAACTTGTACAATGTAAGGACCCGATCCGACTTAATCACAATTTATACTACTTAATCATGATTTCATATTAATTAATATTTTTAGCTTTAATTTATCTTGTTTTAGTTTAATTGGGTCTTGGTTGGATAGGTCGTTGGGTTTGACCAAACCTAGGTAGGACTTATGGCCCATTTTGATGAATCTTATCTAGGTTTGGTGAAACCCAACTACTTATCCAACCAAGACCCAATTAATCTAAAACAAGAAAAAATAAAGCTAAAATATATTAATTAATATAAAATCATGATTAATTAGTAGAAAGTGCGATTAAGTCGGGTCAGGTCCTTACAGACAATACTAACAACTTTTGTTGGAGGTGTAAAAATGATGATGTGTAAACACCACGTAAGGCTGTGTAAACAAATGACAGTTGCAATGGTTACATATGTAAATTATCTAGATACGGAAATCAGTGGAAAGAATGACCCCTCACATTGAGGACCACATATTTACATGATTTAATCAAGGATTTAATCTTGCTGAGTATATATTTTCAAGCTGATCTAATAATTAAAATAGAAAAGGGATATTTGGCTATTGTAGTTGTCCCTTCCCTTAGCTTTCTACTTCATTAATATTTCTTCTCTATCTCTCAAATGGATTCACGCCCAACCCAAGACCTCCCATTTTAAATATATTTAGATTTTTAAGAGATCCTGATCATGACCAATCTAACAATTGACCAAGACAAAATATCAAATTAAGAAATCAATTATCGAAAATGGGGCATTTCAGGCAATTACATAAGAAAAAGAAAATCTCGAATCTTGTCATAGAAGACGTGGATCCACCGCAATCAAGAATAAGAAGACAATAATCATCCTCCATATTTTTTTCTCTCATTTATTGTAGGAAATTCGTCTCTCTGGCATGGCCCCATCACAAAGTATGTGTGTCTCATATGTTTTTTTTTTTATCCCTTTCTTCTATTGCTCCTCCTAATGCATATTCGTGTTTGTCCATCACCATCCTTCTTTGCCTCCTATTAATTAATTTTTTTTCAGTTTTCGTCTTACCTAAAATTGATGACCAACTCATCCTCTCTTTTCTTTCCCACATTCTTTCTTCAATTATTCAACTTCATTATCTCAAGAATTTATTTTATTTTGTATTTCCCATATATATATAAGCATAAGCAAAGGAAAGGGAGGTTGGATGTTATCACTCATAAGTTCTCCTTTCAATAAAATGCTTAAAAAAATCGTACACAACTTAGTCTTTGATGTGGGCCACACGACACATCTCCAAATTTCCTCCTCTCCAAATTACACTTACAATTATGTCATCTCACAGCACGTTAAAAAAAATGTTTTCCTATAAAAAAATTAATTTAGTCATATCTTTCCAAGAGATTTTAGCTTTCTAAATCAAATAAGTTACTCTATTCCTAACACCTCTCCAAACCTACTCCTCTCTAAATCATAGCCAGAATCATATCATGCCATAACATTCAAATTCTAAGTGAGTTGATTGCTGTAATTGGTTTCAGGAAGTGGGTTCGATCATCAAAGTTGCCTATGTTTTGTTTGGTGGGACTTAGCTTGGATTGCTACTGGCTGTATAGTAGAGAATCACTCGGGTCTCCAACTCCAATTGTCTTCTCATGACATTTGTTTGAAACTAAATTCAATATGTAAACCCCACTAAAAATAGTTTTATTGTTGAGGGACTGTATGCCTACTTAAAATATGTGGCTTTCCTATCAATATTTGGGCCCACTGAGAATGATTTTTATCTTTTTTCTTTTATTTCTTCCAAGTTCAATTTCGTTTTATCCTTTTTTTTAATATATTTTGTCTTTTCATGGTACTATGTGATGTAGGTACATTGATCATAGAATTTTAAAACTAAAAAACAATGCTATCATTCCATTATTTCTTCTAAACCTTTTATTTCTTCTTTACTCATTAGTGGATACCAACCTTGATTTTTATCATTGATGGGGCCATAATGGGTGAAGAAAGGTGATGGAAATGATGTGTTAAATTTTACTGTTGATGCATTGAGGGACCCACTAATTGGATCCTTGTGGGCCGTAAGAATATGATTTTTTTTGTTACCTTTTTAACTTTTTACACGTTCGAGCAAAAATGTAGGCATTGCTTCAACATCTAACCCTATAACAAGTGGTTGAAGGGAACATTAATTGTAAAATCTTATTTTTTCTTCTCAAGTATGTTAAATTGATCATCATTTAAATGACGTGGAAAAATAACTACCTTATTTCTTAGTTAGCTCATATTTGAAACTAAATAAATTAGTTATTATTTTGGATTAACTTAAATTAAGTTTAAATAATAGTTTATATTACATTATTATAGTATCATATTTATGTGCAAATGTATATATTTGTGCTCCCATCTCTTAATGGCTCTCATCATTTCCGTTGAATAGTAAGACAACTTTTAAAATGTTGATTGTTATCATAGGGCCCGAGCTAGGTGCTGTCCTGCTAGTTTTTAACTATTTGAATCTATGTGTAAGAAAAAAAAATGATAATTTTTAAACACAATAAATCTTTGATTCTTGTGATATTTATGAGTAATTCCACATATATGAATTTGATAATTAATGAATATTAATATTGCAGATTTTGTGATTTCAACAGTATTAATTAATCGACCACCCCATGCCATGACATATGGGCCCAGCTCTATTGACTGGAAGGGTTTGGGTTAAATTGGCTCTGCAAGGCTGGTAATCAATGAAATATTGCATGCACATGAACTATGGTAATCACAACCTACAACACAATAATAACAGTACCTCAAGAGTGGCGTAACTTGATACTGGCCATTTATGAATGCATCAGAGCCGAACCGCAAGTAGCTATGGAGTTGTGATCGAAAGCCCTGCAGACAGTAAGAGAACCGGCCCCTGGCAGTGCGCCCTAACTGTGACCACAAAGATTGGGACCCAAACCCCAACCCCAAGATGCCCGCGAGTTGGTTTGAATCATCAAATGGAAAGTCTACGTTGTCATTGCTGCACCCAAAGGCAACGCCTGACACGATCTGTACGCTTTGACCGGTAGACCATGAGCTGATCGTTTCGGATGAAAACACACCTTTCGTTGTGGAAGGTGTTCCATACGTGATCTGGTAAACACAGTCATCCCCAGAACAACTAAAGACAGGCGGACGACAGAGAGGGTGGCTACAAGGAATCTTCCTGTATGTGCTGGATTGAGTGGGGTCGAAGATAGGATAAGCTTGGGGGAAGCAGCGTATGCAGGGCTGGCACTGGATCCATATCACACGACTACCAGTGTCCAATATTAGGAATTGGGATTTGGTTGGTGAACCAAACCCCACTTCCACCATGTACAGAAAATCCTGGTTTCTAATGGGTGGGGTTAGGCCATCAGGATGGATCGACCCATTTGTCGCCTTACTGATCATAGATGCAAGGTATGACATTCGTGCTCGGGATATTTCTATGCCTCTCTGAAGAATTTCAGTGTCTGATAGATTCCTGCCAGGAAAGAGAGGGGAGTGCACTGAGTCTCGATGTATTAGCCTGAAGCTGAAAGCATTAACAGAAAGCATGAAGGAGACTAATATGCAGAGGTAAAGAAAAAAAGAAAATGAGGCATTGTTAGGTGCATCCGGAGCCATGTTGGATATGGGTTGAGCTCATATTGGAGGGTTTTGTAGCAGAAGCCCCTTTTATAATGTTGGTGGAGAAGGAGATAAGGGTGACATTAAAAGCGTAGTAAGCCTTATTTTTAAAAAAATGGTAAAATGAGTAATGTCTGTTATCGTTGTCAGATAAAAATAGAACTAGTTGTTAATAAGATAAGTATCCATCACCAATTCATACAGACTAGGATTGTTTGAATGCATTTTCCCATATTAAGATCAACTACATTCATGAAAAAATATTTTTGTTATTATTATCTATATAGAAATAGGTAGAATATTACAATGCATCCTTCCCTCACCATGTGGTGAGGTGAGGGAGAATGACATGGTGAGGGACAATGATTTTCCTCTTTACATACAAAGATTCTTCTTTTTTATAATACCATAAATAACTTTTGATCTTTTGTGCATGAATCTTTTCAAATATGCATTTTTCCTTTACTATATGGTGAGGAAAGGATGCATAATAATATTGCCCTACAAATAGATGTGAATTTTTAATTGCTTTATGCATTCACCTTGCACGGATCTTATTATTGGAGGTAGTGTCATGGACCCAAAGCTAGGTGGATCCAAACCCAGCCTTAAGGGTGAGTGAATTAGGGCTAATTTAAAATTTTCTTGAATAATAACACAGCCTCAATTCTGGGTAGATTGAAGGCTATGCTTGTTGATCTAGCGACTATAATCACACATGGAACCAAAAATACATAATTTGCACAGCTAAGTATCATATACAACCATATACAAATTTCAATTATAATTAATAAATGGTCAAGAATTTCGAAGTATAACAATTAAAGTTAGAATTCGCAAAACAATAAATTGGATAAATACTTTAATGGCCCCTAACATGGCCTTATTACAAAGTCTATTGTTCCAATCACAGTACAATCACTAAGACACCTCAGACGATGTTATTGGCACTCCACTCAACAATTTTGCCATCTGACGGAATTTCCTACGTCGCCTGACCCTCCGATTTGGTACTCACAATGGGACCTAGACACCATAAGATTGATATAATTTGGCAAAAGGTAAACTATAAGTAATGAAATTAAACAACTGAATTAAATCATATTTTACATCTTACCCAAAATATACTGAATGCAAACCCAATTGCGTGAATGCACAAAAACAGGTATTCCTATAGATACAATATAAATAAATGGGTACTTCCACCATATATAACAAATGGTACAGCTGTGTACCATATCCCTTTGTACACGTTGACTTGATGGCGTATGTGCACTTCCAAACTACAATTGGTTAGATATATTTACGAATACATACTATATATGAATGTTTAATGAATCATGCTATGAAACCCTTAACGCACAACACCCAATCATTAACATTTTGATGAGTTTAGATTGCAGAATTTAAAAGTGTATTATACTCATGTAATATTTTCCATTTTTACTGGGGGTAAGCTCTACACCACCTAGTTGTCAGAGATAGTTAAATCTACGCATAGAAACAGACCTTCCTTCATAATAACAATGAGAATCCACGATGCCATTGTCCTATTTTGGTGTTTATCATGTGTTACATCGCGGAACTCTCATTCCTATTCCGAGTCTGGTTCAATCCTCATGTGTACATTTAACTAACTTTCCTTAAGACCAGCATCCATTTTAGTGTTTGGACCCAATTATAAAACCGATTCAATTATAAATTATCTGATGTGCATGAAGTAAGGTAAGGTGGCTTACCTGTAGTGTAGTTCCACACGGACGAGTTCTTCCACCCTGGTCATCTATCCTAACCTACCTTTCTATCAATTTAATTAAGGTTCCTAGGGTACTCACAGCTTTACCATGATCATCCTACGGCTTAGTCATAGTCCAGTTTCGGTTGAGTTGGAAAGACTTAGGGCTTATGGCTTAGCCATAAAGCTGGCCGTAGTGCAATCCCCTTAAAAATGACTCACTGGAAAGTGAGATGTAGCCTAGCTGTAGAAAAGTCTCGGCTTAGCCGTAGGTGCAAACTATTTTGCCTCTTTTTGGGTTTTCTCATGAAAACTCATCGTAATTATAGATTTAGAATGAAACATCAAACTCATCCCTTTAAATCAGATCTAAAACATATCCTTCAATAAACTGAATAAATTAGCATTATTTACAGTTATTCATTTGCCTCGAATCTTGTACTAAACTTAGGTCTATTATGGCTAAGTCTAATCGGACAAAACCCCTGTCCAGATTCGATTCCTCGGTCAAAGTCCTACAAATTCAACAAAGATGCACAGATCTCCTTAAGCTATTGAACATGCGCTAATCAATCCAAAAGGCATTACTTGCAATTTAAAAGATTGGCACTTATTGGGGTTGCAAGCATTATCAAGACAAACAGAGAGAGAAAGAGGAGGAAAATGAAGAGATGATGGTGTAGAGGAGCCTCTTTTCTTTAAAAGAGCCTTGGTTCTCTGGAGATGGTTATGGCTTGGTTACATGGAAGAGACAAGGAAGAGAAACAGAAGAAAAGTGTGTACAATAAGAAAATGATCGGATGCTTTTAGGGTTGGGTTTACTTAAAGGTTTATCTAAATTACAAAAAAGGCCTTCTTGCTCCTTAGCGAGTTTTACAAATTTAAGAAGAAGGGCTTTTGGCTCACAAAGGTCCAAATGACGTGGGCCCTAGGCCCAAGAAGTCCAATCAGTCCATCCCCAATGGCCTTACACAAAATATGCTGATTGCAATGACCCAAGCATCTAAAATGGCCTACCAAACATCTATCTAACCTTCTCAACATGACTCGAGCCCAACAAACGGACCAGACTCAAAGTTAAAAGATCTAAGTCTTGACATCCACCCCGCCTGAAAGGACATTTAGTCCATTAAATAACTGACATACCTCGGAAAAGGGTGCAGATACTAATTCTTCACTTCATCTCTAAACTCCCACGCAGCTTCCTCCGAGTGATGATGTCTCCATTGAACCTTCACCCAATGGATGATGCGGTTTCTCAACACCTACTCTTTGGAGTCAACAATCCCCATTGGCCACTCAGTGTTGGTTGTATCGTCATGCACTTGCAATGGTTCATACTGCAACACCTGTGAATGGTCTGCCATATGCTTCCTCAGCATAGAAACATGAAAAACATTATGAACACCTGATAGCTCTGGTGGCAGTGCTAATCGAGCCACATCATTAACCTTACTAATAATCTAGAATAGTCCAACATATCTCCTAGAGAGTTTCCCTTTCTGCCCAAATCGTAAAGTACCACGCATAGGTGACACCTTTAGAAATACGTGATTACCAATCTCAAACTTTAACTCTCTCCTTCTCTTATCTGCGTAACTTTTTTGGCAAATACGAGAAATCTTTAACATTTCCCGATTCTGCTCGACCTTACCACTAGACTCTCCAACCACAAATAGTCCATGAAAACCATGGGCTCCAAAATTTGCCAAACATAGAGGAGTTCTGCATCTTCTTCCTGTACAATGCTTCGAAAGGTGCCATGCCGATGCTTGAATGATAGCTGTGATTATGCGCAAGTTCACATAGAACTAAGCTATTATCCCAACTTTTCTTCAAATCCAAGATACATGCCCTCAACATATCTTCCAAGGTCAAGTTCGTACTCTCTATTTGTTCATTAGTTTGGGGATAGTAAGCTGTACTAAATTTCAACTCAGTTCCCAAAGCTTCCTACAGTGACACCCAAAAACGAGATACGAACTTACCATCTCGATTGGAGACAATAGAAACTGGTGCTCCATCCAATCTCTCTAGTTCTTTGATATACAGATCTGCTATTTTCTCCATTCCCTGACCAATCTTAAGTAGTACAAAATGGGCTAACCTAGTTGAATGATCTACTATCACCCAAATTGCATCAAATCCCTTCCTAGTATTAGGCAATCCTAACTCAAAATCCATAGTTATGTGCTCCCACTTTCACTGAGGAATTTCAAATTGATGCAAAAGACCAGGGGGTCTTCTATATTCCACCTTAATCTGTAATATCGTTCTTCATATTCTTCCACCAGTAATGGTTCTTCATGTCTTGATACATCTTAGTACCACTGGATGAAAAGAATACCGAGTGTGGTGCGCCTCTACCATAATCTCATCCTTCAAATATGGAAAATCAGTCACACAAATTTTGCCTTTATAATACAAAATACCATCTTCCAGTTTAAATTCAGGCCTCCCATTCATATGATCTTTAATTTTGCTGCTCTAGGTCCAATAACTGGTTTTTTTTTATCCTTGAAAGGAACTCAGGTTCCCACGAAATTATCTTGTGACACTACCCACTCACGACAGGTCAGAAATACACATCCATATCTTCCAAACACGGAACCCAAAAGTATTCTACAGCCATTTCACCAATGAACGCTACTTTTCTACTTAGTGCATTTGTAACTACATTAGCCTTTCCTGGATCACATTTAAATCCAAAGTCATAATCCTTGATATACTCTATCTATCTTCTCAATCTCATGTTCAATTCCCCTTATGTAAAGAGATACTGGAGGCTCTTATGATCTGAGTGCATTTCAAAAGTGGCTCCATAAAGGTAATGCCTTCACATCTTCAAGGTAAAAATCACTCTAAATCATGGGTTGCATACTTTTGTTTGTGGTCTTTTAACTATCTAGACTAATATGCGACCACATTTTCATCTTGCATGAGGACACCACTAAGTCCAACTCTAGATGCATCAGTGAAAATCACAAAACCATCAATGCCTACAGGTAAGGTCAATATAGGGGCTATTGTCAATCTTCTTTTAACTCCTAAAAACTTTGCTTAGTTTCATCATCCCACACAAAAAGAACTTCCTTATGAGTCAATCTCGATAGTGGGGCTGCTATTGTAAAAATTCTTCCATGAATCGACAATAATAATCTGCTAAGCCTAGGAAACTTTGTATCTCTAACACTGTTTTTGGCTTTCCCCACTTTATTACAATTTTAATCTTTGCTAGGTCCACTGTTAAACCTTCCTTGGAGATAATATGGCCAAGGAATCCTACCTGCTCCAACTAGTATTCACATTTACTTACCTTAGCATACAATTGGTGCTCCCTCAATAGTTGTAATGAGGTACAAAGATGTTGAGTGTGCTCTTCCTAACTCTTCAAGTATACAAATACATTGTTAATAAATACCACCACAAATTGGTCCAAGTACTGTACAAACACCCTATTCATCAGAGCCATAAAAGCTACTGACGAATTTGTCAGTTCAAAAGACATCACTAGAAATTCGTAGTGACCAGATCTAGGTCCGCATGTGGTTTTTGGAATTTCCTAATCTCGTACCCTCAACTAATGATGTCCTAACCTCAGATCAATCTTGGAAAATTACCAAGCACCTTGTTACTAGTCAAACAACCCATCCATTCTAGGTAAAGGGTACTTATTCTTGATGGTCACTTGATTAAAATGCCTATAATCAATGCACATTCTTATAGAACCATCCTTCTTTTTAACAAATAAGACTGGAACTCCCTAAGGAGAGACATTCGGTCGGATGAAACCCTTGTCTAACAACTCCTACAATTGCTTTTTGAGTTCTCTTAACTTAGTTGGGGCCATCCTATAGGGCTTTTGAAATCAGAACTGTGCCTTAAAAAAGCTCAATTGTAAAATCAATCTCACGGACCGTTGGCAATTCGGGAATATCATCAAGAAAAACATCTAGAAACTCGAAAACCACTGGTGTCTCCTTCACTGCTTTAGTCCATTTATCCTCTGTGATAAACATTAAATACCCCTCATAACCTTTCATCATCAGCTTCATAGCCTTAATGGTTATGATCATCCGAGGAACCACTTTCTCCTTAGATCTGACAAATCGTATAGTACTACTATCATCAGCTGCCAATTTAATTTCTTAGCATGGCAGTCCATTATTGCATTATGAGCTGTAAGCTAATCCATGCCCAAGATGGCATCAAAATCATTCATTAGCAAGAGCATTGAATTAGCCTTGAACACAAAACCACTTATCACCAATTTACAATCAGAGTAGTACTCCAGACAACTAACCTTCTTACCCACTAGGGTAGTCACCACTAAATCAAACGGCAACTTTGTTGCTCTAACATCAAAATTTAAAGCAAATTTAGGGGAGATAAAAGAATGGGTAGATCTAGGGTGAAATAAGGCCTTAACATTGTTATCACAAATAGAAATAACACCTTCCACACTATTCTCTACAGCATCAGCTTGTTCCTGAGTCATCGCATAAACTCTGGTTGCGTGCTGATCGCTCTCGAAAAGTGATGTGAATGCAATAGATTCAAGTCCAATATTCACACATTTCAAGCATTAAGAAGAATGAAAAAATCATTATAGTACATCATTAATTTCCCTTTATTTACATGGGTTCAAATGCTCTATCTTAGGGGATGCAGGTTATTTATAAGTTTTGAAAAATTACAACCCCTCCCTTTGGTCTCAGATGTGATCTAAACTTGGAAATTATAAGAAAATACATGAAAATGGACAAAAATCTGAAAAAAAAAAGTAGAATGCAGTGCCCACAGTCATTGATAGACAGTGGCCGAAATGGCCACTGTTTATCTCCGTTTGTGCTTTATTTCGCTTCTGTGATGCATTCAAAGTACTAGAACTGATGTTCTTCAGAATTTTGTAAATAGTCTTACTGAAAGCTTCAACAAGTCCATTAGTTGCAGGGTTATATGCTGTGGAGGGACAACATTAGATTCCATATTTGTCACAAAATCTATAGAATTTGTCATTGTTGAGCTGAGGACCATAGTCATGATGTAGACATTTAGGTACCCCAAACCGACAAATGATATGGTTCTTCAAGAAACTAAGGACTGTATCTGTTGACTTCTGTAAGGGGCACTGCTTTTGGCCATTTGGAGAAGAATTCCGTCGCGGCCAAAATGAATTGATGACCACGTTCTAATGGTGGATTGATTTTGCCAATGATGTCCAGCCACCGAGAGTTAAATGGCCAAGAGGTAGACGTAAGATGTAGATATTTAAGTGATTAATGGATGTAATTGCTGTGAATTTGGCATTCATTGCATCTCTTTGCAAAATTGATGGCATCGACACTATGGTAAGCTAGTAGTAGCCTAACCATCGAACTAGAACATGAAGCTTTGGCTCGGCCAGGCGAGCTCCACATCGGCTAGAATGAACTTCTTTGAGTACTTGATTGGCTTCTTTTGGTGACAGGCAACAGAGAAGAACTCTATAGTATGACTTACAGTAGAGAGTCTTTGAAGGCATATCAAAGTGAAATATTAAATCTTACCTTTGAGCACTAGTTCTGTCCTTAGCATTATCTGGCAGGACTACATGAAAAATGTAATCAATGAAAGGATCCCTTTAATCTCTGAATGAGTTTTGGAAGGATGAGACTTGATTCCTAATCACATCAAAGCAATCTGCTACTACTTTATAGGTGTCCAATGGAGATATAAGTCTATTCATTTGTTTGATTACGAGTTGTGAATCTCTATGGACTCTAAGCATATTAATGCCTGATTCTAAGGTTAGCTTAAGACCCATAGTAAACACTGTGTATTTTGCCACATTGTTTAAAGATGGCTTGATCAATGAGAAGGAGTGAGGGACATAAAATCTTTCTAGACTGCAGAAAATTATTTTAACCCCAAAAACTGGATCTCCTAACTCATTAGTTTTGGAAGTTCCATCAAAATGTATGATCCAATGTAAGTCTGAATCAATGGTGGGTTTCCATATTTGTTCCACGAAGAAGACCGGCTCATCAGGGAGATTGTCTTTGAACAAAATCTTCCAAAAGTGGATGATCTACCAGAAAATCACCAAAAGCCTATCCTTTCACCGCCTTTGCAGGACTGTATCTGATGTCATATTGAGAGAGAAAAATAGACCATTTGGTTGGATGATCATTTAATGGACTAGCTTTTGTCATAAATGTATTCAACGAGTTGATGTTGGAAACCACACCACATTGGAGAGGATGTAGTGACGTAGTTTCTGTACTGCAAAAATCAATGCAAGACATTCTTTTTTCACTAGATGATAATTATGTTCAGCACCAACTAGCATCGATGACAAATAATAAAGAGCCACCTCCTTACCCTTGTCATTCTTTTAATCTAATAATGCCCCCAAGGAGTGATCAAGAGCTCGGATGTAGAGGATGAAGGGTTTGCCTGGAATTGGAGCGGAAAGAACCTATGGGTTTGTGAGATATCGTTTGATATCTTAAAAGGCATCTTCGCAAGCTTTATGCCACACGAATTCAACTCCTTTTTACATCAGTCTGAAGAATGCTCTGCACTTTCTAGACAAGTTTGAGATGAACCGGCGAATGTAAGTAAGTCTGCGCTGCAATCCCTTGAGTTCTTTGAGAGTTTTTGGAGAAGGCATCTCCAATATAGCTTTAAATTTGATTGATCTCTTTGAGGGTCAATTCTGCATCAGTGGCAACCTCAACTAATCGGGCCGGAGGCTTAGTTTTGTGACTAACTATGATAGCCTTGATTTCTTGTGGCAAATTGGTTTTGTACATTTTGATCGTTGCCCTTTGAGATGGTTGTTCCACACATCTATAAAATAATACTCTCTATCTACTGATAAAGGCCTATGCAATTTCATTGTCTACCTGCCTCATGCTGCTGAGCATAGTGAAAGTGACGATTTGATCCTCCTCCGGGAAGTGGAGCAATAATTTGTCTTTTGTGATTGGCCATGTCATGAAGGAGAGTTCTGGTAACTACTTGTACCAGTCGATGGCAACTCCCTTTAGTGTGTCAACAAACAACTTAATCTTTAGTGCATCTAATTTTGATAAACTTCCCAGAAATGATTTAAAATGCACGAAGTGCTGATAAGTTAACCCTTTCCCACGGTATGGCTGGAAAGTTGAAAGCTTATAATCTGGTGGAAATGGAACAAAATCGAACTCTGGAGGATACTTTGGTGTGATACACTTCTTTTTCATCTTGATGTCCACTATTAATATTGTCAATATTTCCTCAACCTCCTTGAAGGTTACATGCTTTTCAGAATCTATATGAACACCCAAGATCAACGAATGATCACTAGAGTAACATGTAGCTATTATTTTGTTTGTCAAGGATTTGATTTGAGCCATGAGCAAATTGATTTTAGTTGCATTCTTCTTGATCATTGCCAGTTCTCTTCTGTTAGTGAACAAAGGATTGACTTGAGCTTTAGTCAGGCCACTTAGTTTATCTATTAAGACTTTCAACTTGGTAGTCAAGTGGTCGATCTTGGTTCCTTGTTGCTTGCAACATCACTGACACTATCATCATCATTTTCACCAGTGTCTTCTTTGCTGACATACTTCCATTAGCATCATCATTTCCATTTTTGCTAGTTTTATCCTCTCAGTCATGAACACAATATACTATGGGGGTAGGATGATGTCAATGCCTGAGGTGTGGTCTAACTATCCTCTGTGTCCAAGATAGTGATAAGATCCATCAGAGTCTATTTCAACATGACCTTCAGAAGTCCTACTTGAATGGGAGTTTGAATCAAACCCTTGTGACTGAGTCCGAGCCATACTCCAAGTAACTCCCTGAAAGGAACCCGGCCCGGCCATGCAAGATGAGGTAAAGTCAGGATCATCTTCTTTAATCACCCATTTTTTAGTGATCTTACACTGTGACAGCTTTTGAGTCCGATCCATGTAGCAAACCAAAGCTTTCTTATTAATTTGGTTAGTCAATCTGGTTGCCAAAGTTTGATCTTTAAACCTAGCAACCAGTGGCCTAGAAGTGGCAGTAACTCGCTTCCAATCCATTGGATCAGGAGTGGGAAGCGAGAGGATGTCAACGACACCTCTTTTGTTTTTCTTCTTTTGCTCATTATTTTCTTGAAGCGAATCTTTAAAGTGAGCAAGATCAGTCGAATTATTGAGGATCAATCACTTAGCCTTCTTTCGGTGTTCAACGGATGTGATAGACACTAAGGTGAAGATGGCCGGGTTTGTGCTACAATGATAGAGGCTAGATGCCTCCTACTAAACCTTTTTCCCTCCTTCCGAGTTAGAGGGTAGAAGGCATTTTCTTCAAGTGAGGCTAAGAGTTTGTTCTCAGCCTTGTTGGATTTTTAAATACGTGGTTGTGGTGATGTAACACTCCGACCCAGCTTGACCTCGTTTAGCGGTTAGTTAATCTTGTTTTCGTTGCTAATCGTGTTTTGTTTGTGTTTTGTTTTCGTTACGGGTCATGGATAGGTAGTTGGGTTGAGTTTGACCTGGATTAAGTAGACCAAGCCCTTTTTCGTAATTTTAGCTTTTCTAAGACATGGTCATTTTTGCATCATCTTGATGTCAACACGTGTCTTTCGTTGAGCTCGTTAACTTTCGTAACTACGTCACTTGCAACCGAGGTCGTGTGATTCGATTGGACCCGGATTTGACTCAAACTGGAATTAGCATTCTCACTTGGCTCTTATTGCAATTTGAACAACCCACTAACTTATATAAACTTCATCCATCGACCAAGGCATGTTCTTTCACTCGTTTTCTCTCAACATCTCTCAATGCACGTGGAGTTCTCCCTCCTTCACTTGATTTCTCTCCATTGATCAAGCTTGTGGTCCTTGCATGTGAGGTGAGTTGGTGGAAATCCCTTCATCCTTCTCATCCCTCTTCTCTAGTTCTTCTCCCTCTTGTTTCCCTTGTTGTATAGTGTGTCCATGACTCCAATCCTCATGCATGCATGTTGTTTTGATTTGTATTAGATTGTGTTTGGGGCTTAAGAACTACAATTGTGCAAGTGATCTCCAATTGAGGCAAGTATAACCATAACATTGAGAACCCATGTTGGTATGCATTGAATTTGGTTGATCTTACATGAATTGATGTAGAAACAAGTGTTTACAGCCCATTTGATACTTATTGGTTCAGTACTTGTGTCTCCCCATTGATAAATTGCATTTCTGATGCATTTCCCAGACATTCTGTACAGGTTGCAGGAATTTGAATTCGTGCAGGTACGGCTAAGCCGTATAACACCTACGGCTCACAATCCAGAGAGGAGAAAAACCCAGTTTTCCTCTACGGCTAGGGCACGGCTAAGCCGTGGAATGCCCTACGGCTAAGCCGAAGCTCAGCCGTGGCCAAGCCGTAGAACAATACAGGGTGCAATTTCTGAAATAACTGAGAGTCAGCAACTGACCAACCTTCCACGGCCCAGCCACGGCTAAGCCGTAGACCACACACGGCTAAGCCGTAGCACACACACGGCTAAGCCGTATTCACTCTAGATTAATGAAAGAAAATATAAGGATAGGCGTAAAGATAAGACCTATATGACCTTCATGATAGAATGTAGAGCACCTAGACTTGCCCAACGGAATGTGACACTACGCGTGAATGATCTCGAGGGCTGCGAATCATTCATGTTCGTTATCCGGATGTTAAGCACCTCCCCATGGGTGTTGGTTTAAGGGACTTCGTGCACCGCCCGATTCAAGGCAACACTAGACAACGGTGTATCGAATAACTTAAAACTACATCATCATGCACGGTTAGAAACACCGGATAATTAGATTAGAAATTGGTTTGTAACTTAAGATGATTCGATTCACATGATTTGTTGCATAACATATTACATTCGATCATTGATCTCAACTCTCTAACATGATTACGTATGTTTCGTTACTTTCACATTGTGGTTTATTTACCCTGAGTATGCATGTATGATGTGTTCATTCACGGATCTGCACGTATGATAAGTTGTCACGATCTACTCAGGATTTTCATGATTGACTCCGTATGGTCAGGCACTACTTAGCCTCAGCCTTAGGATCCCGACGGGGTGAATTCGGTATAGTTTATATGGACCTGCTGCAGTATGGATTTTGTCTTGGGGAACCGGACCCCAGGAAACCGAGACCCATTGTACCCTGGCCCGGACAATGGTGTTCTTTGCATGTTATAAGATCCCTCTTTTGGGAGCACATGGTAATGTAGTTGCCACTAGTCATGTACACAGCATGTTATCCTTGATTCACGCAGCATATTTCTTTCTTGCATGATAGCCTAGTATACGAAAATGCCTTCTTCAATAACATGATGTTCTTTATTCTATTAGACACAGCGTGTGTTAACTTGCTATGGTTTATACTTTGCTGAATCTTCGTATTCACAGTTGTTTTTGGTGTTGCAGGCCCAGATCCCCCTGCCGAACCCTCGCCGGTCGGCCAGGCTTCAGATGAGACCCCCGGGGCCCCATCAGGCCTAGAGGAGTGGATGTGATCACTCCACGGGAGAGCGTCCATGGCATGCATCATTTTGGAGTCTTGTTTTGTGGTTTTTCAGACTTGTAGTTGGCATGACATGTCATTATTGTATATATTCTTTTGTTTTTTTTGTAAAACTTTCATATGTGATTATGTCAGTCCGTCCTTTGTATCCTCTTCTTGCTTTGTAGTTTTATGTTTCTGATATTTGCAGCTTCCGCATACTTGCTTGGCACGTGTGCTTGTTCCCTTGTGCATGTGCATTTAGACCCGGTCTACGTGTGCATGCACGGGAGTACGTGTGTCATTAGGTTTGGCTTTTGCTAACCCCCGAACCCTGGGCTCGGGTTGTGACATACGTATTGTATGGTATCAGAGCCTTCCTTGCTCATTCCTTGTTCTAGATGATAAGCATGTAGGCATGTAGGATCGTGGTGAGGATACGGTTATTTCTTTGTGCTCTTTCTAGACTTTGGGGTTTGTTGGGTGCTATTGTTTTGTGTTTGTGTCTGACTCTTTCCATTTTTCAGGATGGCATCAGGTTCTGGCTCGCAGCAGAACGCCGGAAATAACGAGAGCGGATCTGCCCCGTCACCGCAGACACCGAATACCGATGAACGCATCCTTATGCTATTCCAGTCCCTTCAGGCACAATCGCAATCGATGCAGAACTTGCAAGCCCAAGTTACCACTATGTTAGACCGACAAAGCCAAGCCCCAGTTCAGTCGCATGTAGACCAGCAGGTGATCTTGCAGCCTCGAGAGAGTGACCCGAATGCCCTCTATGGGAAATTCCGCAAGCGAGGAGCCATTGAGTTCTATGGGATAGAAGAGCCATTGAAGGCAGAGCAGTGGTTGGAACAGACGGAGGATGTCTTTGAGACCGTCGTGTGCACGAACCGGCAGAAGGTCGGACTAGCAACTTCTATGTTTAGAGATGTCGCAAAGACTTGGTGGAAGAGCGTGAAAGATTCGTATCGAGACATTCCTAGTGCTACGGTGTGGGAGATGTTCAAGCAACAGTTCAGGAGGAAGTTCATCCCGGCTCATGTGTTTCGAGCCAAGGAGGTTGAGTTCCTAGCTCTCCGCCAGCAGCAGATGACAGTAGCAGAATACGTGAACAAGTTTATGCAGTTGTCGCATTTTGCTCCGGACATGATCAGTACTGAAGAGAGAAAGGTGAACAGGTTTGTTGAAGGTTTGCATCCCCGGTACATGCACCACGTGACAGCGTTTCAGCGTCCGGCTACGTTCGACGATGCAGTGGACAGGGCCTATTCTGCCGAGGCCATCCACCAAGCTGCGAGAGCCGTTGAGCCTAAGCGACAGCAGCCTTTCAGTGCACGAGGACAAGTACAGAAGAAGACCAAAGGCCAGCAGAGTACTTCTAATTCTACTGGAGTGACTTGTGGATATTGTGGCAAGAACCATGCGACAGAGGCGTGTTGGAGGAAGGCCGGTGCTTGTTTTATCTGTGGTTCGAGGGAGCATATGATCGCCAATTGTCCTCGACAGAGAGCCTCCGGTGCAGCTCCATCTGGTCCTACTTCCGGTGCAGTTCCTAGCAGACCCAGTGCACCTACAGCTCCGAGCAAGCCACAGTCAGCTCGTCCAGGCTCGAGACAGCCTCGCCAGACAGCCCGTGCTTACGCTGCTACCCACGAGAGTGCCGAGGATCCACAGGTGGTTGAAGGTACTGTTTTGATTTCGCGCGTCGAGGCTTTAGCTTTGTTCGATTCGGGGTCTACACGGTCTTATGTAGCACCTCATTTTGCCGAGCGGTTGCATCAACCGTCTAAGCCGTTGCCATATGTGCTGGTTGTATCCACCCCAGTTGGCAAGCGAGTGGAGTGTAGTATGTACTACCCCCATTGCGACGTGCAGATTGCAGGTCATCAGTTACCTGTTGATTTGATCCTGTTGTCGATGCTGGACTTCGACGTGATCCTTGGTATGGATTGGCTCGCTCGATATCGTGCCTGTGTTAACTGTTACAACAGGACGATCTTCTTCGATTTAGGCAAGGGCTTCCGTTTCGAGGGCAGTCAGCAGAGATGCCCCAGACGTGTGATTTCGGCGTGTAAGGCAGATCGCTTGATCCGCCGAGGGTGTGAAGGCTTCATTGCCTTTATCTCAGCGAAGAAGGAGACGAAGCAGCTAGGTCAGATCCAGGTGGTCTGTGACTTTCCCGATATCTTCCCAGACGAAGTGCCAGGCTTACCCCCGGTTCGAGATGTGGAGTTCGCCATTGAGCTTGTTCCCGGCACGGCACCGATCAGCAAGGCTCCGTATCGCATGGCCCCAGCAGAGTTGTCAGAGTTGAAGAAGCAATTGCAGGAGCTTTTGGATAAGGGTTTCATTCGCCCGAGCGTTTCACCTTGGGGAGCACCAGTCTTGTTTGTCAAGAAGAAAGATGGTACTTTTCGGATGTGTATAGACTACCGACAGCTGAACAAAGTGACAATCAAGAACAAGTACCCCCTACCCAGGATTGATGAGCTGTTCGATCAACTTCAGGGTGCAGCCTATTTTTCGAAGATTGATTTGAGATCTGGATATCATCAGTTGAGGGTCAAAGAAGATGACATTCCCAAGACTGCCTTCAGGACTCGTTATGGACATTATGAATTCCTCGTGATGCCTTTTGGACTAACCAACGCACCTGCAGCGTTTATGGCATTGATGAATCAGATCTTTGCTCCTTTCTTGGACCAATTCGTAGTCGTGTTTATTGATGATATACTGATCTATTCTAAGTCAGCAGAGGAGCATAGGGAGCATTTGAGAAAAGCCTTGTCGTTGTTGAGAGAACATCGATTGTTTGCTAAGTTGTCGAAGTGTGATTTTTGGCTTGAGCAGGTGGCATTTTTAGGTCATATCATTTCACGAGAGGGATTGGCAGTTGATCCATCTAAAGTGGAGGCAGTAGTGAATTGGCCTAGCCTCAAGACAGTGACAGAGGTTCGCAGTTTCCTTGGTCTAGCGGGTTACTATCGTCGATTTGTCCAGGACTTTGCTAAGATCTCTTCTCCTTTGACGAAGTTGACCAGGAAGAATGTACCATTTGATTGGACTGAGGAGTGTGAAGCCAGTTTCAGGATTTTGAAAGAGAAGTTGACTACAGTCCCAGTGTTAGCCTTGCCAGATGGTTGTGAAGGATTCGTGGTTTATTCAGATGCTTCGCGAGTTGGTCTAGGCTGTGTGTTGATGCAGCATGGGAAGGTTATTGCTTATGGATCGAGACAGTTGCGAGAACATGAGAAGAATTACGCCACCCATGATTTGGAATTGGCAGCCATCGTATTTGCGTTGAAGCTGTGGAGACATTATTTGTATGGTGTGCAGTTTGAGGTTCGTTCTGACCACCACAGTTTACAGTATTTATTCACACAGCAGGAGCTGAACATGAGACAGCGGAGATGGCTTGAGCTTATTAAGGATTATGACTTCCCAATCAAATATCAGCCAGGCAAGGGGAATGTGGTGGCAGATGCGCTCAGCCGGAAAGCAGAGTCAGTGCAGCTTTTGAGCAGTTTCCTCTTAGAGTTTCGCGGTCTCCCTGTTGAAGTTAAACTAGTGGATGAGTGCGTGACGTTGGCTAGTACGCTAGTGTTTCAGCCTGAGATGATTCAGCAGATTAAAGACAGGCAGTTCGAAGATCTAACTTTGAAGCGCATTCGAGACCACATTGGAGACAGACCCGATTTCAGACTCGAGGATGGTGTACTCTACTTTCGGAGTAGGTTGTGCGTGCCAGCAGTTGATGAGTTCAAGGAGAAGCTGATGAACGAAGCGCATTACGCTCGCTACGCGATGCACCCAGGCAGCACGAAGATGTTTCGGAATCTCAAAGATCGCTTCTGGTGGAATAATATGAAGAGAGAAGTAGCAGGCTTTGTTGCTCGCTGTTTGACATGCCAGAAGGTGAAGGTAGATCATCAGAGACCGCTAGGCTCGTTGCATCCTTTGCACATACCGCAGTGGAAGTGGGAAAACATCACCATGGACTTCGTTTCCGGGTTACCGCCGACGAGCAGGAAGAACAACGCCATTTGGGTGATCGTAGATCGATTGACGAAGTCAGCCCATTTCATTCCTTTTCGGAAGGGTATGACGTTTTCAGAGATGGCTAGGAAGTTCGTGGATGAGATCGTCAGGCTCCATGGTACCCCCGTGTCGATTGTATCCGATCGTGACAGCCGTTTTGTTTCGTCCTTCTGGAGAGCATTCCAAGAGGCTTTGGGCACGAAGTTGAGTTTCAGCACGGCATACCACCCACAGACGGATGGGCAATCAGAGCGGACGATTCAGACTTTGGAGGATATGTTGCGAGCCAGCGTGTTGAGCTACGAGAAAGAATGGGATCTTCATCTATCGTTGTGCGAGTTCGCCTACAACAACAGTTTCCACGAGAGCATTGGGATGGCACCATATGAAGCATTGTACGGGAAGAAGTGTAGAAGTCCGGTTTGTTGGGAAGAAGTTGGAACTCGAAGTTTTCACGGACCGACGATCATTGCCGAGACTACGGAGAAGGTACAGAAAGCCATTGAGAACTTGAAAGTTGCTCGGTCGAGACAGAAGAGTTATGCAGACACCCGCAGACGACCCTTAGAGTTTCAGGTTGGCGAGTGGGTTTTTCTGAAGGTCTCACCGATGAAGGGTACGATCCGTTTTGGCCAGAAAGGCAAGTTAGCTCCACGCTATGTCGGACCGTTCGAGATCAAGAGTCGGATTGGTGATTTGGCCTATCGATTAGAGCTTCCCGAGATGTTTTCAGGAGTGCACAACGTTTTCCACGTTTCGATGCTTCGGAAATATGTTCACGATCCCTCCCATGTCATTCATTACGATGAGGTTCAGATTCAGCCGAGTGCTGCATACGTTGAGCGACCGCTCCGTATTGTGGGAACCCGAGAGCAGATACTTCGCACCAGGACAATTCGATGGGTCAAAGTGCTTTGGGAGCATCCCAATCCCGATGAGGCTACTTGGGAGTTAGAAGAGCAGATGGCACGTCAGTATCCCGATTTGTTTTCCCAGGTATGAGTGAGTTAGTGTTCATTCCGAGGACGGAATGATTCTCAAGTAGGGGAGGATGTAACACTCCGACCCAGCTTGACCTCGTTTAGCGGTTAGTTAATCTTGTTTTCGTTGCTAATCGTGTTTTGTTTGTGTTTTGTTTTCGTTACGGGTCATGGATAGGTAGTTGGGTTGAGTTTGACCTGGATTAAGTAGACCAAGCCCTTTTTCGTAATTTTAGCTTTTCTAAGACATGGTCATTTTTGCATCATCTTGATGTCAACACGTGTCTTTCGTTGAGCTCGTTAACTTTCGTAACTACGTCACTTGCAACCGAGGTCGTGTGATTCGATTGGACCCGGATTTGACTCAAACTGGAATTAGCATTCTCACTTGGCTCTTATTGCAATTTGAACAACCCACTAACTTATATAAACTTCATCCATCGACCAAGGCATGTTCTTTCACTCGTTTTCTCTCAACATCTCTCAATGCACGTGGAGTTCTCCCTCCTTCACTTGATTTCTCTCCATTGATCAAGCTTGTGGTCCTTGCATGTGAGGTGAGTTGGTGGAAATCCCTTCATCCTTCTCATCCCTCTTCTCTAGTTCTTCTCCCTCTTGTTTCCCTTGTTGTATAGTGTGTCCATGACTCCAATCCTCATGCATGCATGTTGTTTTGATTTGTATTAGATTGTGTTTGGGGCTTAAGAACTACAATTGTGCAAGTGATCTCCAATTGAGGCAAGTATAACCATAACATTGAGAACCCATGTTGGTATGCATTGAATTTGGTTGATCTTACATGAATTGATGTAGAAACAAGTGTTTACAGCCCATTTGATACTTATTGGTTCAGTACTTGTGTCTCCCCATTGATAAATTGCATTTCTGATGCATTTCCCAGACATTCTGTACAGGTTGCAGGAATTTGAATTCGTGCAGGTACGGCTAAGCCGTATAACACCTACGGCTCACAATCCAGAGAGGAGAAAAACCCAGTTTTCCTCTACGGCTAGGGCACGGCTAAGCCGTGGAATGCCCTACGGCTAAGCCGAAGCTCAGCCGTGGCCAAGCCGTAGAACAATACAGGGTGCAATTTCTGAAATAACTGAGAGTCAGCAACTGACCAACCTTCCACGGCCCAGCCACGGCTAAGCCGTAGACCACACACGGCTAAGCCGTAGCACACACACGGCTAAGCCGTATTCACTCTAGATTAATGAAAGAAAATATAAGGATAGGCGTAAAGATAAGACCTATATGACCTTCATGATAGAATGTAGAGCACCTAGACTTGCCCAACGGAATGTGACACTACGCGTGAATGATCTCGAGGGCTGCGAATCATTCATGTTCGTTATCCGGATGTTAAGCACCTCCCCATGGGTGTTGGTTTAAGGGACTTCGTGCACCGCTCGATTCAAGGCAACACTAGACAACGGTGTATCGAATAACTTAAAACTACATCATCATGCACAGTTAGAAACACCGGATAATTAGATTAGAAATTGGTTTGTAACTTAAGATGATTCGATTCACATGATTTGTTGCATAACATATTGCATTCGATCATTGATCTCAACTCTCTAACATGATTACGTATGTTTCGTTACTTTCACATTGTGGTTTATTTACCCTGAGTATGCATGTATGATGTGTTCATTCACGGATCTGCACGTATGATAAGTTGTCACGATCTACTCAGGATTTTCATGATTGACTCCGTATGGTCAGGCACTACTTAGCCTCAGCCTTAGGATCCCGACGGGGTGAATTCGGTATAGTTTATATGGACCTGCTGCAGTATGGATTTTGTCTTGGGGAACCGGACCCCAGGAAACCGAGACCCATTGTACCCTGGCCCGGACAATGGTGTTCTTTGCATGTTATAAGATCCCTCTTTTGGGAGCACATGGTAATGTAGTTGCCACTAGTCATGTACACAGCATGTTATCCTTGATTCACGCAGCATATTTCTTTCTTGCATGATAGCCTAGTATACGAAAATGCCTTCTTCAATAACATGATGTTCTTTATTCTATTAGACACAGCGTGTGTTAACTTGCTATGGTTTATACTTTGCTGAATCTTCGTATTCACAGTTGTTTTTGGTGTTGCAGGCCCAGATCCCCCTGCCGAACCCTCGCCGGTCGGCCAGGCTTCAGATGAGACCCCCGGGGCCCCATCAGGCCTAGAGGAGTGGATGTGATCACTCCACGGGAGAGCGTCCATGGCATGCATCATTTTGGAGTCTTGTTTTGTGGATTTTCAGACTTGTAGTTGGCATGACATGTCATTATTGTATATATTCTTTTGTTTTTTTTGTAAAACTTTCATATGTGATTATGTCAGTCCGTCCTTTGTATCCTCTTCTTGCTTTGTAGTTTTATGTTTCTGATATTTGCAGCTTCCGCATACTTGCTTGGCACGTGTGCTTGTTCCCTTGTGCGTGTGCATTTAGACCCGGTCTACGTGTGCATGCACGGGAGTACGTGTGTCATTAGGTTTGGCTTTTGCTAACCCCCGAACCCTGGGCTCGGGTTGTGACAGGTGACCACGTACTGCATCCTAGAATGGATAATCTTTCTATGCCTTCTTGCGAGTTAGGAACTGCCAAAGGTCCTCTAGTACTCGATTGTTAACGACAAGTTGCTTGGATCGAATGGATGATGACTTTGGGCCCTAGGCAGCCACTGAATGAGGCTTGCCAAGTGCCATTGGCTTATGATCAGTGAATCAGAACTGTCTTCCCCCTAGATGGCCGGGTTTGTGCTACAATGATAGAGGCTAGACGCCTCCTGCCGAACCTTTTTCCCTCCTTCTGAGTTAGAGGGTAGAAGGCATTTTCTTCAAGTGAGGCTAAGAGTTTGTTCTCAGCCTTGTTGGATTTTTAAATACGTGGCTGTGGTGACCACGTACTGCATCCTAGAATGGACAATCTTTCTATGCTTTCTTGCGAGTTAGGAATTGCCAAAGGTCCTCTAGTACTCGATTGTTAACGACAAGTTGCTTGGATCGAATGGATGATAACTTTGGGCCCTATGCAGCCATTGAATGATGCTTGCCAAGTGCCATTGGCTTATGATCAGTTAATCGGAACTATCTTGCCCCTAGATGAGGCTTACTGATGTGAAGGCAATTGCCTCTTGACTGCATCTTGCGTTTAGGTTCCTCATGAACCTTGGTGAAAACCCCAAATGGATTCTGGACATATTTGGAAACCTAGGGTTTGGGAGTCTCGATCTTCTTGATGGACTTAGGGGTCACTGATGACCCATTCAAATCAGAAGAAGTCATGGAGCCCACAGGAGTGGAGAGTCTCTGGAAGACTGAACCTCTTGATGTAGGAAAGCTGAGTTGGTTCGAGCCCTCTTTGAAGTTCTTGCAGCTTGGTTATTCTGAGTCAAAGATTTTGAAATGCCTCTCATTGGCTTCGTTGAATGTGATGAATAGAGAACCCATGGTTTTTTTGTAAAACAGTAAGCCTAAAGGCTTGTATCAATTTCATAACCAACATGACTGCCTCTTGGGCTATCCGGAATGGTTTATAAATGCATTTTGAACCAACATGGTTTCCTTATTAGATGAACCCAAATGGTAAGAAAATAGGGATGAACCCAATCTCATTATGCTATGCTAACTGTCCTAGTTGTCAAAATTTTTACAGCATTTTGGGACTATGTTGTCAGACTTAAAGCATACTACATTGACTAGACCTGGTTATCAAAATCTTGACAGTATTACAACGCTATCTATGTTAAACTTATAAGCAGAAGAGGGTTGGATCTAATCAAAGGGATAAGGCCCACATGATCAAGCCTACAACACTACCACAATGATCACAAGGCATCCTGATGAGTTCTTAAAAATGCATATTTATATATATATTTTGGACCATTTTAAGGACTTATTAAGCCAAAAGAGCCTCATTTGGTGTGATCTAGAGGTTTCAAGCATTTTAAATTCATTCTAGTATTTCTCTACATAATTTGTTTAAAAAACACACTTTTTGCATAAATTCAAGAAACCCACCATTTTTAGAAAGTCTATTTTTGGAAAGTTTTATGAAAATGTATATTCTCATAAAATAAATTTAATTTTCATCATCATTAGTTTATTCACATATAATCATGAAAAATAGTGTGCATTTTTATTATCATGTCATAAGAGATGGGCCCACAGTCATGAATTTGTGATCTTAGGGGTAAAATTGTTCTTTTACATGAATTTACATTTGTTTTGTAGGAAATTGATGATATGAGTCTCATTTATAAAGCATTGAGGCAAGGAATTGATTTTCAAAAGAAAGGAGAGAATAATTGAAGAGAGAAGAGAAATTGGAAGAAAATTGTAAAAGTTCGCTTCATGGTCCCACACACATGCATATGTGTAGGGTACACTTGCAAAACATCCAAGATGGGGTCTATTTATTTGTTGCACATTTTCAAAAGATTTTGAAGAGAATTTAAAGAATATCTCATCAAAGATGGACAAGGAAAGCCACATAGGAGTTTTTTTTAGGGAAGGAGAAGATTTAATTGAAAAAAAAAATCTCCAGGCAAGCATGGACATCCAACACATGTTTTGAATCAGATTTTGTCTAAAAAAAAGGAAAAAAAATAAAGGGAGAATTATCTAGAGGATCTCTTTGAGTTTAGAGCCAATAAGGAGTACTTTCCAAAAAAGAGCCAATAAGGAGTACTTTCCAAAAAAGAAAAGTTGACAATGCAAAGAGATAAAAAGGGAAGTTCTACACCTCATGTGGGCCAAGTTTGATTCTAAGAGAGCATTCTTATCCCTAAATTATCTCTTCGAAGATCTCAATGCAAGGTGGCAAAAGACAAAAAAGGAAAGAAGCATGCAAAAAGGATTCCAAGCCAAGCAAAGAAAGAAAGAAAAGAAAAGAAAAAAGAAAAGAAATCCCAAAAGGATCTCACACCCAAGCCATTGTATGGAGCCCATTCTTTTCCATTTTTTTAAATTATTTTTCAAGATTTTATCAAATCAAGTAAAGAGGGAAACTTTGGGGCTAAAAAAAGTATAAATAGGGCTTCCCTCTCCCATACTTTTCATAGAAAAGAGCTCCTTCTCTAGATCTCTATACTTCATCTTCTTCATCTCTCTCTCTCTCTCTTCATCCTAGTCCTCAAGGAGGCTTAGCCCTAAGGCCACACTACACCCTTGGGAATTTCAACTAGAAGAAGTTTTTTTTCTTTTCCATCCTAGCATGTATTGTTCTTAATTTTATTTGATAATCTTTTGTAAAGAATTTTTGCATGTTAGTATATGTTGTTCTTCGTAAAATCTTTATTCTTTTCTTATAGTTTGTGTGGACACTTTTAATGTTTCTTATGCTTGGATTGACAACCTAATGTACTAAGATCATATTCGAAGAAATCATGAACCTAATTTAAAAGAGAAATTTGAGAAGATAACTTTACTGCCTTTACTACATTTAATTTTATGCAATACTACATTTAAATTCCTGCAGTTTTATTTTACTTCTTGCATATTTTTTTTATTTTTCTGCACTCTTCTTATTTTTTCTGCACTTTTAACTTCTGACACTTTTCTTTAAATTCCTGCATACTTTATGTTCTTTAAATTTCTGCATACTTTTCTTTAAATTCCTGCATCCTTTATGTTCTTGCACAATTTTTTAGATTTGTTTACTGCTGAAACTTCCATTAGATTTTTGTTTTCAGAATCAGATTTGATGGTGTTAGTCAGGAAGTCTTAAAATCAGTTTTAACATCTGAATCTCAAGTGTTTGAAGTTTTTAAAAGCAAGATAGAAGTTGAGATAAATCTAAAGATTTGTTGATTGAATTTTTTCAATTAGACTTGTTCATAAATTTTCAACTTTTATCTACTTCATGTTTGGGGTTAGTTCAGAAATCTGAATTGCAGAATATACTATTTCAGTTCAGGATTTATGATAAAAGTAGAAAATTGTTGAGCTGAAACAAAAGTAGAACTCAGAAAGAAATAATTCAGAAACATATTTGGCCGAATTGTTCAGTCCATAATTCAGAATGTTGTTGGCAAATTGGCAAATATGAAAATCAGAATTATGATTGAAAACTTGTGTAGGAAGTTGTCTCAAAAAGGGCACTGGTGGACGATTTATTTGCGCATGAATGATTGACGTTCACTACAGTTTTTTTTTTAATATGTGAAATCAGATTTGAGACCTAAGTGAAAACAGTCCAGATGTTTTGCATACAATACTCTGAATTAAGCCTATGTTGGACGGTTTACAGCAGTTGAATTATAATGTTTATGACAGTTTTTGAAATCTGCAGTTTTTGAAATCTGAAATCAGAATTAAAATGCAAGTGAAACAGTCACGTGAATAACAGATTTTGTGCAGTTATCTGTTTAATGTATAATAGTTTTCTGGATTCAGAACTGAATCATATTTGTTAACAACCCAAACTTGTATTTCAAAAGTAAAAAAATCTAACTAGAACTAAATACAAGTTTGGGTTGATTTTGTGTTTCCATTTAGAGTTCTTTCTAAGAATTAAGTTTCTTTCTAATTTGAATTGATGTTGTAAATGTTTTGTTTTTAGAAAGTGTAGATTCTTAAACATAATTTAGTTTCTAACTTAGGAAAGTTTTTGTTTTCTCTAACTTTTGTTAATTTTGTTTCTAACTTTGTTTAGTTTTATTGTTTAGTAAGTTTCTAATTTTACTTTTGATTTTTTTGGAAGTTCTAACATGTGCTTTGTTTTACAGTAAATTTAATTTTATCTTTAGGAACTTTTTAGATTTAAGATTTACTTTCTTTATTTGAATTGTGATTGTATTTTTTTTTTTTTTGAAATGTATGTATTTGTTAGATTTTAATTAGGATAGTTTTAGAATTTTGATTAGGCAGGTGACAAGTTGAAAATATTTTAAGTATAGCTCCTTGTTGATTGACTTGGTCTTACCAGTATTTTATTACATCGCAGCTCTGCACTTGGAGTTAATGAACAAAATCAGTGCAAGATGTTGGACAATGCATGACAGCACTGTGCTGTTCTTATGACTAACTTGATATAAACATTTTTTTAGGTCTTATAAACGAGCTGGTGATCAGACAGCCAATAGCGTAAAGCCTTTTGGACTGAATCAACACTCTTCTATTGCATAACAGGGTGTTGATTTGGCCCGTGCACTTCGAGGTGCAAGGTTCCTTCATTTAAGTGGCAAAGGATGTACTTCAAAGTGCAATATTCCTCGATTTGAATGACAAAGGCTGCATTTCTAAGTGCGAAATTCTTCTGTGAATATTCTCAAACCCATCATAGACATCAAGGTCTTGAATAAGGTGTCTTTAAAGTCAAACGGCCCATCTGCAGTCAAAACAGGTCAGTGACCGCAAATGCACAGTCATAGCACTCTGTGGTCATTGCACTTTTTACATAGCATCCTACAGTCACGCACTTTTTACAAAGCGTCCTGCAATTACAGCACTTTTTACACAGCATCCTATGGTCACAGCACTTTTTACACATACTTTGCAATCACAGGCTAGTTGACATAGCATCCTACATGTCAAAGGCCTACAACAGTACTTTTTAGCACTTCTTCATTTTTTTATTTTTTGGCATTTTTTAGTGTCTTTTGGCCATGTTTGATCACAAATTATGGCAAGAATTCCCACAGAGGGTGCTAATCTTCTGATCGCACTCGAAAAGTGATATGAATCCAACGGATTCAAGTCCAACATTCACACATTTCAAGCATTAAGAAGAATGAGAAAATATTACAGTTCATAATTAATTTCCCTTTGTTTACATGAGTTCAAATGCTTTGACCTTAGGGATCCAGGTTGTTTACAACTTTTGAAAAATTACAACTCCTCCTTCTAGTCTCAAATGTGATCTAAACTTAGAAATTACAAAATACATGAAAAATGGACCAAAATCCGAGTAACAAAGGTAGACACGCAGTGACCGTGACCCATGGTCAGTGATAGACAATGGTCAAAATAGCCACTATTTGTCTCTGTTTTTGCTTTGTTTCACTTTAGTGGCACATTTAGAGTGCTAGAACTTGTGTTCTTTGACTTTTAGAGTGTTGAATGACCACTAAGAGTGTTAAATTCAACCACAGAATTGCCTACAATCTTCGGTAATCACCACTTCTTTGATGCGAATCACTTTTGTGCAAATTTGGAAATGGTCCCTTTGTGAAGGCAATTGAAGCCAAAATTGTGTCATTATAATCCTATGGTTTTCAAAAAGCAAAATGAAGCCTAAAAGGCTTTTTCACAACCTTAGGAATGGCCTGAAACCCCTTCAAGTAGGAGAACCAAAGAAAGTAGTTTCATCTATTTGTGCTTGATGACCTTGAGATTCATTTTCTTTGAGGAACAAATGTGTGTATTTTCCTTTTTTGAACTATATCTTACCTAAGTTTTGGTGAGAGGAAGAAGAACAGAGAATGAACTTGGAAGTGTGATGCTTGAGAAGCCTTGTGACCTTGCTTAGAGCTTTGGAATCCTTGCTTTTGAACTTCTAACCTTGCTTCAACCCCTTCTTCAGAGCCCAAGTATGCCTTATATAGGATTCAGGAAGTTGAGATAGTTCCCAGTAGCTGTAAAGCAGTGACACTTTGAAATAAAGTGAAATAACTCCTAGAAACCATCTTGGACCAATTTACAGGTGTCCATGACCACGGCCGCGATCACAGATAAGGCCTAATTTCGGGTTTTTGCATTTATGATCATTTTCATCAGTTTTGAGCCCGAATAATGTCTGATCTTCATGAAACTTTGAGGGATGCTTTATAACACTATTTTGAGTGTTTCATAGAAATTTTAGCCTATTTTGAACTTTTGATGTTGGTCAACCCTCCATTGACTTTTGATGAAATGGGCCCCTGTTTTAGTTGTTTGTGGCCCAAATGTCCTCTAGGCTTGAAAATTTGCAGAACCACTTCTGAGTATGACCTAAACTTTATGTCCAACTTTCATCAACTTCAGTCGCTTGGAAGTGGGACTTTGGTCATTGACCCTATGGCTTGGGGGTTAATGACCCAAAGTTGATTTTTTTGTTGACTTTGGGTCAAATGGCATCCACTTGATGGGAAATTTTGCAGAGTCTCTCCTAAATATAATTTAAGCTAACTTTAGGCATTTCAACCGATTCTGACATGTAGAAATATCTGTTGCCACAGTGACCCAAAGGAGTTGGAAGACAATCACTGAAGCTCGACTTTAAACTGAAATGAGGTCCAAATGCTTTGAAATTTTGCAAGATCATTCCCAAACATAATTTGGAGCTACCATGTGATTTTTAACCACTTTGGCAACTCAGAAGTTTGAGTGTGTTCAATGACCCCTAAACTTTGAGCCACTGAACCTTGAATTTGAAGTTTGGTGAGTCGAGTGACCAAATGAAATCCATTAATTCTGAGATTAGAACTACTGTACTCTGGGTTTATCTAAAATTTTTTGAGTGAATTACATTAATTGTGAACTCTAGACACAATATTTGTCCTACAATTCCACAATCCTAGGGTTTATGTGCCCTTGGCTTGGAATTTGCTTGTAATGTCTTCACTGCAGCATTTGTATTTTTTATGAGTCAACACTTGCTAGGGCCTAGGTTGCTGCCTGTTAAGTCCTTGAGGTCGTTAGGGTCCTCTCTGAGGTAGGGGCTGCTAGGGAGGTCAGTGCAACCTCATCTATTGTTGTGGTGCCTAAGGTCGTGGTTGTTGCGGAGGAGCCAGAGTGATTTGCCTCAAAGGTTGTTGCTCTGTATGTTGATGTCTGCTAATATTATTGACCTTTCTTCTTAGGGCAAGCCTTAACTTGATGACTGGTGTGCCTACACTGAAAACACCCTCCTATTTACCTCCAACACTTAGATGTTGGGTGGTTATTGCCGTAAATTCCACAAGACTCCCTCTTTTGCTTCTTGAATTAATGTTGCGGGGCCAGAAATGAAGCAACTTTTTGCTTGGGTTAGCTTGGAGGGGCCATGCACCCAATCACCTCTTAGACCCAATACGCCTTGTCTAGATTTGCTTGATAAGTGTTCAAGACTAGTGACTTAGCATGCAACAAGAAATCCAATCGAAGGCCATCAAGAAATAGTCGAATCCTTTCACTTCCTAAAGTGATGAGAGTTGGTACAAGATGAGTAAACTACAACTCATACTCTTAAACAAACAATTTCTCTTGCTTCAGCCTATCAAACTCTATCCTCTTTTAGATACAAACATGCTCCGATACATGCTTCTCGTGAAATTGATTACGAAAGTAGTCCAAGCCACTTCTTCAGCCATTACACCATTTATTTCCTTAACAGTGGTCCACCACCCATTAGATACATCTCGAAACATTGAAGTTGCCAACTTAACCTTTTGTATTCCTATGCAAATTAGGTTTTCAAATATCTTTTCAACTTGGATCAGAAATTCTTCTGCCACCATTGGGTATTCACCCCCATCAAACTTCGGTGGTCCCCTCTTTTTAAACTTCTCAAAAATGTCATTAGGATCCTGTGGTCTGGAGCAATAAAAACCTGAGGCCACCTAATCCTCTACAAATCCTCAAGTACTCTGGTCTAAAATGTTGTCTAATCCACTATCTAAGGTCGTACCACAAATGTTGGCTACAGGGTGGTGGTGGCGGAGGCTGAGGTGGCGGTGGTGGCGGAGGCAAGGTTGCATGCGCCACATGGGGTTGTTTCACCCTCTGCAACATTTCCAACAACTAAGCCATTACTGATCCTAATGTTGTTATGGACTAACATAGCTTGGAGTAGAGTTAATATTGGATCACTAACCATTCCACTAGGCCCATGCTATTCGTTAAAGGATGGGTTGGCTTTCGTTTTCCTTGTCATAGGTGCCATGTCTGCAGAACAACCAATTGTTAGAGACTAAATGACCTTTACCGTGGAAGCCAAACGTACCCATGTAGTCTCTAAACATTGCTAAAAATCATAAACAAACTATACATGTCAACACCAAATGTTCCCATTTAAATTTTCTAATCGTTACATAGGACCTACTTTTCTAGTATCTTTTAGAACTTCTAGAAACTTGACGGCTCTGATACCATTTGTCACACCCCAAAACTTGGCCAAATCCAAACCCAATCTTAAGGTTATGAGAATTATGGCCAATTTAAAATTTCCTTGAATAACAACATGGCCCTAGTTTCGAGTGAATCAAGTGCTTCGTGAGGCTATGCTTGTTGATCAAGCAACCATAATCATACGCAGAACCAAAAATCCATAATTTGCGCAGCTGAGTATCATATATAACCATATACAAATATTAATAATAATTAGTACATGGCAAAGAATTATGAAGCATAACACTCAAAGTTTTAATTCCTAAAACAATAAATTGAATAACTACTCTAATGGCCCCTAACATGGCCTTACTACAGAGTCTAGTGTTTTGATCTCATCACCAGCACAAAGACACCTTAGATAATGTCATCGGCATTCTATTCAACAACTCTACCATTTGGCGGAATCTCCTGCGTCTCCTGACTCTCCGGTTCGGCACAAACAATGGGACCTAGACACCAAAAGTAGTGGGTTAGATTGACGTAATCTGGCAAAAGGTAAATTGCACGTAATGATGTTAAACAACTGAATTAAATCATATTTTACATCTTACCTAAAATATAATGAATGCAAACCCAATAACGTGAATGCACAAAAACAGGTATTCTCACAGATACAATATACAAAACAGGTATTCCTGCTAGATATAACAAATGGCATAGCTGTGTACTATATCCCACAATACATGCTGATAAATGCATACATCCACCTCCAAACTACAGTCGGTCAGATATATATACGAATACATACTGTATAAAAATGTGTAATGAATCATGCTATAAAACCCCTAACGCACAACACCCAATCATTAACAATTTAATGAGTTTAGATTTCATAATTTAAAAGTGTAATATGCTCATGTAATATTTTCCATTTTTACCGGGAGTAAGCTCTACACCACCTAATTATCAGAGATAGTTAAATCTATACATGGAAATAGACCTTCTTTCACATTAACAATGAGAGTCCATGATGCCATTGTCCGATTTCAGTGTTTATCATGTGCTACATCCTAGAACTCTTGTTCCTATTCCAGTTCTAGTTCAATCCTCATGTGTACTTTTAACTAACCTTCCTTATGACCAGCATCTATTTTAGAGTTTAGACCTAATTACAAAACTGATTCAATTATAAATTATCCATTGGGCATAAAATAAGGTAAGGTGATTCTACCCTCCCTAAAGGTCACTTACCTATAGTGTAGTTCCACAAAGCCAAGTCCTTCCACCTTGGTCATCTATCCTAACTACCTTTTTACTTCCCTAGGCACTCACGGCTTAGTCAGGATCATCTTATGGCTTAGCCATAGCCCATTTAAGGCTGAACTGGTTGGACTTACAGCTTTGCCGTAAGGCTAGCCGTAGTGCAATCTCCCTAAAAATGGCTCACTGGAAAGTAAGCCGTAGCTTAGTTGTAGAAAACCTTGTAGCTTAGCTGTAGAAAACCCTATGGCTTAGCCGTAGTTGCGAACTATTTTGTTCGTTTTTGGGTTTTTTCTCAGAAACTCCTCGTAACTATAGATTTCGCACGAAACATCAAATTCATCCCTTTAAATCAGATCTAAAACATATCATTCAATAAATTGAATAAATTAGCATGATTTATAGTTATCCACTTACCTTGAATCTTGTACCAACTCGGATTAGTTATGGGTAGGTCCAATCGCACACAAAACCCCATCCGACTTCGATTCCCCGATCAAAGTCCTACAAATCCAACAAAGATACACAAATCTCCTTAAGCTATTGAACATGCCCTAATCAATTTGAAAGGTACTACATGCAATCTAAGAGATTGGCAGTTACTGGGGTTGTAGGGACTATCAAGATAAATAGAGAGAGAGGAGGAAGATAAAGAGATGATGGTGTAGAGGACCCTCTTTCCCTCAAGGGAGCCTTGGTTCTCTAGAGATGGCTAAGGCTTGGTTACATGGGAGAGACGAGGAAGAGGAATGGAAGAAAAGTGTGTACAATATGAAAACAATCGGATGCTTTTTAGGGTTGGGTTTACATAAAGGTTAATCCAAATTACAAGGAAGGACTCCCTGCCTTTTAATGAGTTTTACAAAATTTAGAAAAAGGGCTTTTGGCTCACAAAGGCCCAAATGACATGGACCCAAGGCCCAAGAAGGTCCAATCTGTCTATCTCCAATGGGCCCTACACAAAATGCCTTGAATGCAATGACCCAAACATCTAAAATGGCCTACCAAACATCCGTCTAACCTTCTCAACATGACTCAAACCTAATAAACTAACCTGACCCAAAGTTAAGAGATCTGGGGCTTGACAGGTAGCATGTAGGGTCCACTTATGAATCTATCACAACTTGAAATCTGAGAGCATGAGGACCTTCAAATCCATTAAACAGTTCATTTAATCACAGGATAATGATCCAACATTGAGTCCAATTAATTCATCAATATTTTTAAGTGAAAATAGTAAAATCAAAGATCAATAATCTAAAGTCTATTATAAACTATGGACCCAAACATGTCTAGAAATATTAATAAATAAGCAATCAATGAAATAAATAATATTCATGTACATAGAACTCCTATACTTTACCCATTACTTAGGCTCTTGCTAATTCCCACAAAATAGCTAGTGATCCTTGGTCCGTGGTTCAACCTCAAGAAGGTGAGACTAAAGCTTTGAAGTAAATAGACCATAAAGTCATAGTAAAAAGGGTTATCAACCAACTAAAGTAACAAAAATTATGGGTGATTAGTACAAACATCTCATGGACATATACAATAAAGATTAATGCAATCGAGGCAAATTGTTAGATGTTAAGTTGTAAAATTGAATCATAAACTCATCATTTAATGTATAATTATGGACTTAATTAGGTTAAATGCATAGTTTTTCTTGGAATTTCATCATTTCATGCAATTCCACTTCAAAGTTGAGATTTTAAGGAATTCATACACATTACCTACATCATTTCAACATTTTATGAAAATTTTCAATTTTTCAAAGAATCCCAATTGGAACTGGACTCTTTCTAGAGAAATCTTAATCCCATTAAGATTCTTCACTACTTCACCAATTGAGATAATTTGCGTAAGAAATGAGAATTTTAGGACCCACGAAACCCTAGGCAAGATTTTGAGAAGATTCATAGTTGCATCATGACTTTGACATAAGACCCACTTCAGAGCACAAATAGTCATCACGGGCCCCACATTGATGAATTAAGACTGAAAAGGAAGAGACTTGAAGATAGAAGGAAGAATTAAGTAAGTGGACCCAAACACACATACAATGCGAGGGTATAGCCCGAAGGTGGACATCTATCCTTATTTGAGCCAAGTCTGGGACGTCCACACCATCTCTCTCTCTCTCTCTCTCTCTCTCTCTCTCTCTCTCTCTCTCTCTCTCTCTTCTCTCCAATTCTCCTCCCTCCATATTTTCTAATTTTTATTTTAAGGTATTTTGGACCCATATTCTAGAAACTTAGGATTTTAGAAGAGATATTTCTAAGAGATCATTGTACAAGAAGATGCTACCAATAAAAACTTTCCTTCAATTCTTTTCAATGGCCGGCGGGTTCTCTTGATCGAAGCAAAAAGATAAACGTAAGTAATTCGTCATCTTAGTTTATGTTATTACTTTTTTTATTATGTCTATTATTATGAGCTTTGAAGAATAAAATGATAGATTACGTTCGTGCCAAATGGAACAAATTCCATTTTCATTTCTAATAAAATAAAAAGGAAATTTGATCATCTATGCTTATTTTGATAGGTTATGCTTAGAACTTTTTTTTTCTTTGATAATCTATATTGAGTTTGATAGGTGATACTCATGACTTTTGTAAAATTTAAAGTGAAGGACATCTTCTATTTTGATATTTGTCTCTTTTTAAAGGATTATTGTAAAAGACAAACTTTTCGAATCAGAAACATTGATTTTTTTTCCTAATATGTGTTAAATTTGAGACAAAAGATAGAATAATTTCATGAATTAATTTGTTTTATTGGTTGAATTGTATTTAATTAAAAATGAAATTGAAAAGTATTGAAATGAATTGAAACTTAATCGAATTGAAATGAATAGAATAGAATTAAATTGAGATGAATTCAAATTGGTATTAATTCTAATCTGATTGAATTCAAATTGGATTGAGTTAAATTGAATTGGATCGAATTGAAATTTAGTTGAGTGAAAATGAATTGTAATTTTTTTTAGAAAGATTAGTTAGGGTCTATTATTGATAGGAGTAAAAAACCCATAATCTACAAATCAAGTCCATAGATCAGAACCTAGAAAAAAAATTACACAGAATAGAAATGAATTGAATCGAATTGAATTGGATTGAATTGAAATCGAATTGAATTTTTAATTGAAATTGATTGAATTGCATAGAATTTAATTTAATTTAATTTAATTTGATTGAGTTGAAATTGAATTGAATTGAATTGAATGGAAATGAATTGAATTGATTCAATTTGAATTGAATTGAATTGTATTTAATTGAAATTGAAATTGATTTGAACTTTTTTTTGAAAGATAAATTATGATTTATTATTAATAAGGGTAAATGTTGATAATGTACAAAAATAGGTCCACGATGAGAATCAATGGAACCTAGAAAGAAAAAAAAACCCACATCCCAAGTTAAGAAAAAGAATATACCAACTATCTTGGTTTAACTCAGGACCAAGAAATAATAAGCAAAACCCTGGGTTAAGAAATAAAACTAATGCAAAAACACTACCCATGAAACAGCTAACTTCATATCTAAGCAATAGTTTTGAAATCCATATAACTCAATTGGAATGGCACCAAAGCATATTTCTTAATTTTCTTGCTAAAACAATTGTAACAGATGAGAGAATATGATAGGTCACATTGTGATCAAGTAAAGCCACTACCAATTTCCGAGTTTGAAATCTTATTTGCCAATTTGATATGTTTGGATTTTGGAGAGATGCACATGAAGCACTATTGACCTTTAGATGAAATTATGAATATGAGGTGAAACATATGTAAGGAGGGATAGAAAACCATCATGAAAAGAGCTATCTGATAAGATATGAGCATCTTCAGGTACTCCTCCTGGGTCCCAAAGAATGCCAATACATACTGTAGCTAAATGAATCAATGAGTATTTCCAGCCAAAGATCTCAATACTCATGGGATGAATGGGTTGATGTACTTGATAAGGAATATCCCAAGAGCAAGCAATAGGATCCGGTAGAGAAACACCCAAAAAAAGAATACAGCTCTAGACTTGATATAAATTTGTCTAAGAACTTGATCTTTAGATTTAAAAGCATTTGAGACAATCCGATTGTTCCTTTCATTCCATATATGCCAAACAAAAGCAAGATAAATAAGCAAACTTAATGGACTCACTCCATGAGCACAATCCATTCAATTAATGATGGAATGGATCATCTAAGATGCTAAAGTACAATTTAATGATAGAAGGTTGAACTTCAACAACAAATTATACCAGATGAAGTTTGCATGCAGGCAAGATAGGAAAATAAGCCTAGATGTTTCCCAATTGTAACCACAAAGAACACAATGAGTATCACATCACATATGTTGGAAAAAAAGAAAATCTTTGGTTTTAAGGCATCCTTGAAAAGTCATCCAAGCACAACAAGTGTGCTTCCCTTAAACCAAATAAGGTCTACCCAATTTGGATGGGTATATTCATTAAGTTGATAAAAAAAGAACACCATAAGCTGATTTCAAAAGAAACTACCATTTTGCTCTAGTGACTATAACAACTCATCATCGAATGGATCAGATGGATAGATCTCTTCTTCTATCATGGACCACATTGAAGGAAACTCTCCAAAAGAGGGGAATCTCCACTTTCCATTTTCAATAAAAGTACTAACAATTAGCCCAATGTCATGATTATCAAAATCACTAACCTGATCACGAAGTCTACCATCTCACATCCAAAGAATAGACCAAAAATACATTTTCTCTCCATTTCCAATTATGTGATGTCGATACGGAAGAACAAACTGTCTCATCTTAAGAATACATTTCCAGCCCCAAGAAGCATGATCAGGAATAGCAATATCCCATAAAGATACAATTTTCTAGTACTTAATTCTAATCCATTTATTCCAAAGAGTATCTTTATTATGAACAATATTCCAAACTTGACGCATTATTGCTGCCTTATTCAAACCTGCAACTGAATTAATCCCCAAACCTCTATAGGACAAAGGAATGCAAATTTTATTCCGAGCAAGAGGATGAAGATAATGAGATGTCCAAGCATTCCAAAAGCAATCCCAAATTAATCTTTCCATAGCTTGAATAACAGCTTGGGGAAGAAGATATACCGTGCCCCAGAATAAATGAAAAGTGTTCAAAGATGATCTAATTAATTCAATACGACGTGCATAAGAAAACATCATCAATTTTTATCCCATAAGTTTTTTCCTAAACTTTTCAGGCAGAGGCTGACAATCATTAAAAGTTAAGAACTTAGGAGAGAGAGGCATACCCAAGTACCTTATTGGAAGATTTCCAATTTGCACACCTAGTATGTAAGAAATAATAGCTATCTCCTCCTGCCCATAATTTGAAAAGAAAATATTGCTCTTAGGCCAACTGATAGCAGACTAGAGAAAGTATGGAAATTATCAAGGAAAGCTTTTAAGTTCCTAGCTGCTAAAGGGGATGCTTTACTGAAGATAGCTGCATCATCTACAAAGAGCAAGTGTGAAATGGAAACTTTTTTTTAATTGAATTAAAATGAACTGAATTGTAACTTTTTGTTTTAGAAGGTTAGTAATTTCTTTATTAACTAAAAAAATATGATACAAAAAATTGAGTTCATCACACTTAATGAGCTCTAAGGGGCATAACCCTTAAACAATCAAAGAACCCACATCTTGGGTTTAGGTATCATCTAAAACAGGATTACAAGTATTTATATCCAACACTACTGATGGGATGTACACCCTTCTAATCTTTTTAACCAATCTCCATGCATTGGAAGAAATTTGGAGTAATGAATAATAGGCACTTGTTGAATCTCCTAGGTCATTCTTCTGTAGGGGAATTTGTTGGATCTTGTAAGAACCTAGATAATTTTCAGCCGTCTCCAAAGTTATAAATTGAATATAATTTCAGAGCCATCGAAGAAGGAAAATAATTTCCTTCTCATAATGATCATGAAGCCAAACAAAAACTTCAATAGGCCGACCACTTAGCTGCCACAAAATCCTAAAAATGGAGTCCCTATAATGGATAATCGAATAATGGCATCCCTTGGAAATGACAACTTTCCTTTGAATTATATGCGTCTGCCCATACTGGAGGTAAATTCGATAAACTGCCCTAAAGAGGTTATTCTACTTTGAATCTACTGAATAATCCCATACATGATTTGTAAAGGCCTTTTGAATTTATTGGAGAATATTCTACTATTACAGTTTTTCCAAATATGCCAAGAAAAAGCTAGGAAAAGTAGATGAGTCAAGCAAATTACTCCATCAGTAGCATTATCAACAGCCATGATCACAGAAGCAACCAACTCTTAAATTGAATTACAAGGAGGAACTTGGATTCTTACTCTATCTATGAAACTTGTCCAAACTGTTTGTGAGAACATATAAGATAGAAATAGGTGATTGATATCCTTTCTTTGAGAATTATATAGAACACACAAATCATCACAATGAACACCTCTAGATAGAAGAAAAGTCTTAGTTTTAAGGATTCCTAAAAAAAATCATCCATGCACACATTGAATGGTTAGGAACAAAATGATGAATGAAAGGAAAGGCTTTTTGTCTCATGGACAAAATACATCTCCATCCCCAAGAAGCTGTAGGTCCAGATTTTACATCCCAAAAAGAGTTCCCTTGCAGATATTTGGCTTTTACCCATCTCAACAAACAACTGTCCTTCTGAGAAGCTTTATTCCAAATTTTCTTGAGGAGTATAGTGTCATTTAAAGCCCTCACCTTTTAATTCCAAGTCCTCCAAGAGAATGAAGCTTTCAAATGGTAGTCCAGGCAAAAGGATGTAAATAATATTGATTCCATGCATTCTAAAAGAAATTTCTCATGATCCTATCAATGGCTTCTAATACTGAAAAAGGAAGCATAAAAACAAAGGCCTGAAATAGATGCATAGTAGACAAAGTAGTTCTGATCAATTTAGCCTATCCTGCATAAGATAAGATTATAGACTTCCAACCAAATAATGTTTTATGAAATTTATCCAATAAGGTCGACAATCCTGAAAAGTAAGCTTCTTCATTAAGAGGGAAACTCCTAAGTACTTGAATGGAAATTTGCCTTCCATAATTCCTAGCATAGATAATATAGCTTCCCTATCTTCTTCACAGGTATTAGAAAAGAAAATAGAGCTTATACTCCAATACAGCTAAGCCAAAGAATCACTCAAAGTCTTCCAAGAAAGCTTTCAAGTTTCTTATTGCCAAATGAGAACTCCTACTAAAAATATTACATCATCATCAAAGAGAATATGGGATATAGTAGTACCTACCTTAGAGTAAGGAAAAGAGATCCTCATAGAGATGGCATAAGCATTTAGCATAGAAGAAAAGAATCTTGTAACGATTGTGAATAAAAAAGGTTAAAAAGGGCATCATTGACAAAGACCTCAAGTAGCTGAAAAATACTCCTATGCTTGGCCATTTACTGTAGGAAAATAATAGGGATTTGTCACACAGGCCTTAATGATGTTAATAATCTATTCCAGGGAAGGCATTTTCTTAAAAGCTGCACAAAAAAAAATCCCATTATTCACTATCATATGCTTTTGCCATACAAATTTTCAAGCACATACAAGGATGACCTTTCTTGAAATGGAAATTGAATAATAAGTCATGGACCAATAGAATATTATGACCAATAGATCTACACAGGATGAAAGTAGATTGAGTAGGTCCAAATAATTTTCCCATGATTATTTTCAATCTTCCTACCAAGATATGAGTTATAATTTTATAAATCTTATTTGTGAGAGAAATTGGCCTAAACTTATCAGGAGTAATAGCATTTTCTATCTTTGGCACAAGAACTATAAAAGTTTCTTTGACTTGTTGAAGAAGTTTGGAAGAAAGAAAGAAATCATAAATAGCCAAACAAATGTCATTACCAATAAGAGGCCAATATACTTTGTAAAAATGGGCATTAAACCCATCCGGACTAGGAGCTTTATTTGGATTGTTGTTTTAATAGATTCTAAATCTCAAGACTTTTAATTGGCTGACTGAGTTTTTGAGTATCCTTTACTAAAAGAACTCCATGAGGATCAATATGTGACAAATCAAATTTTATTTTAGGGAATGTTCTTCCAAATAAAGGTTTGAATGATAGACAAAAACATTCCCTACAGCTTTTGCGTTTGAATATTCAACCCCTCAGAATCTTCAATGTTTCAAATGTAAGAAGTGGACTACCTTTTGTTCATTAAGCCATAAAAATATAAAGTATTTCCATCCCCTAAGTTTACAACTTGATCTCAAGATTTTTATTTTATCATATTTTCTTCTAACTGGAGAAACACATCAAGAGAATTTTTGGCCTCTTTTTCGTCCTCTTGAAATCTAGTATTTCTAGGATCCAAATTTAAATGATGTTAAATGTCATCCAGTTACCTTTGTGCAGGATAGATTCTTTCTGGAATTTTATGCTTGTTTTAGATCCAAATTTTCAGCAAATTTTTAACATTTTTCAATTTTGTAACTACCCAGAACATGGGAGTTCGATTAATTTCAATTTGCCAAGCATTTTTAACAATATCATAGAATCCTTCCATTCTAGCCTTGAAATTAAAATAATGAAAAGGTGATTTCCTTTTAGAAGCACCAGAAATAGAAAATAATAAAGGAGTGTGATCCAACAAACCTAGCTATAGGGTTTCACATTGAATAGAGCCCAAATTAAAAAGCCAAAACTTCCTAGCCCCTTTTCCAACTTGGATATAACTTTAGAATCTCCCATAGAAGAATTAGACTAGGTGAAAGTTAGTCCATTCAAAGGTACATCCTCTAGACATGTAGCAGCAACACAATCATTGAATTTCTAAAGGCTTGAAATCTCAGAGAGGTTCCTCCCTCTTTTTCAGAAGTCCATCTAATACTATTAAAATCACCCTAGTAGCCCGAATGAATGAGGGATACCAGAAGAATATACTAGTAGCTATGCCAAGCATAACTCTCGTTGATGAAGGAGAGTATAAAAGGGGGTAGAGAAAATAAAAAGGGGTAGTAGAGAAAATAAAAGGGAGTAGCAGAAAATAAAAGGGGGCAAAGAAAATAAAAGGGCGTAGTGAATAAATCTATGTGTGCAAATGAATTGAATTGAATTGAATTTAGTTGACATTGAAATGAATTAAATTGAATTGAAACTGAATTGAATTGAGTTGAAATTGAATTGAATTGAAATGATTGGTTACTTAATTGAATTGAATTGAATGAACTTGAAATTTAAATGAATTGTATTGAATTTAATTGAATTGTACTTGAATTTTTTTTGGAAGGTTAGTAATCCCTTTATTAACAAAAAAAAAAAAAAAGATACAGAAAGAGTTCATCAAAATTAATGATCTCGAAGGGGCATACCCCTTAAAAGAATCAAATAAAATGCTAAAACCACAAAAGAACCCACATCCTAGGATTAGGTATAATCTAAAATCAGACCACATGTAGTTGCATACAAAATTATTGGAGATATGTACATCCTTCTAGTATTTTTAGCCAGTCTCCATGCAATGCAAGGAATTTGGGAATTTTGAACTTCAAGCACTTGGTCAATCTCCTAGGCCATTCTTCAATAAATAAATCTAGATCTCCAAGGTAAATTTGCTAGATCTCGTAAGTATCTTGATAACTTACCATCCATTTCCAAAGTTATAAGAGAAAGATAATTTGGAAGCTATTGGAGAAGGAAAAGTATTTCCTTTTCATAAAGAACATCTTTCTGAACAAATGCTTCCATGGGCCAACCACTTGGCTGCCATAGAATGCCAAATATGGAATCCCCATAATCAATATGAGAATAATGCCATCTCTTGGATATATGAACCATCCTTTGAATTATATGGTTTTGACCATTTTCTGGTGGTAAATTCCAAAAACTATCTAAAGGAGGGGAAATAGAAAGGTTTAAGTAGATGATTCTACTTTGAATCTACTAAATAATTTCATCCATGATTTGTAAAGTCTTTTTGGGTGTATTGGAAAATATTCTACTATTATGCTCCCTCCAGATATTCCAAAAAATGCTAGGAAAATTAGCTGAGTCAAACAAACTACTCCATTAGCAACATTATCACAACCATGATCACAGAAGTAACCAAATCCTGTATTGAATTACTAGGAGCCACCTGGATTCTTCCCATACGAAGATCATAAACCACTCGGTAACCACTGATATCAACTGTTCACCCCTCTTTTAACCAAGGATCAGAGAAAAATCTAGTCCTTCGACCATCACCAATCAAGTGACGAATGAAAGGCAAAGCCTTCAGTCTCATAGAAAGAATGCAATGCCATCCCCATGAAGCTATATAACTAGGTTTTATATCCCAAATAGATTCCCCCTTCAAATATTTAGCTCTTACCCAGCTCAACCAACAACAGTCCTTCTAAGAAGCAACATTCCAGATTTGCTTGAGTAGTAATGCCTCATTTAAAGTCCTCACCCTATAATTCCAAGTCCTCCAACAGAACAAGGCTTACATATGTTAGTCCAAGCAATGGGGTGTAAGTAGTATGTATTCATGCATTCCAAAAGAAATTTCACATGATCCTTTCAATTACTTCCAAAATTGAAGTAGGAAGCATATAAATAGTAGCCCAGAATAGATGCATAGTAGACAAAGTGGATCTTATCAATTTAGCTTATCCTGCAAAAGATAAGATTGTAGATTTCCATTTAGATAACCTTCTATGAAATTTATCCAAAAAAGGATTTGTATTTGAATTGAATTGAATTAAATTCAATTTGGATTGAATTAAATTGAATTGTATTGAACTAATTGGAATTGAATTGAATTGAATTGAACTAAAGTTCAATTGAATTTAATTTTTTTTTGAAAGATAAGTTAAGATTTATTATTAATAAGGGTAAATGCCCATATGTACAAAAATAGGTCCATGATGAGAATTAATGGAACCTAAAAGAAAGAAAAGAACCTACATCCTGGGTCAAGAAAAGAACATACCCACTACCTGGGTTTAACTCAGGACCAAGAAATAATTACCCACATCCCTAGTTAGAAAATAAATCCAACTCAAAAACACTACCAATAAAATAGCTAACCTCATATCTAAGCGATAGTTTTGAGATCCATAGAACTCAAATGGGCTGGCACCAAAGCATATTTCTTAATTTTCTTGCAAAAAGAAATTGTAGCGGACGGGAGAACATGATAGGCCACATATTGATCAAGTAAAGCTACCACCAATTTCTGAGTTTGAAATCTTACTTGCCAATTTGATATGTTTGGATTTTGGAAACATGCACATAAAGCACTATTAACCTCTACATGAATATTGTGAATACGAGGTGGAACATATGTATGGAGAGATAGAAAACCAACATGAAGAGAACTATCTGATAAGATATGAGCATCTTCAGGTACTCCTCCTAGGTCCCAAAGAATACCAATACATACTAGAGCTAAATGAATCAACGAGTACTTCCAATCAAAGATTTGAATACTCATGGGATAAATGGGTTGCTGAACTTGATGAGAAATATCCCAAGAGCTAGTAATAGGATCCAGCAGAGAAATATGGGAAAAACGAATGCTGCTTCGGACTTGGTATAAAATTTGTTTAAGAGCTTGACTTTAGATTTGAAAGTATTTGAGAAGATCTGATTGTTCCTTTCCTGCCAAATATGCCAAACAAAAGCAAGAAAAATGAGCAAACTTAATGTACACACTCCATCATGAGCACAATCTATTCGATTAATAATAGATTGGATCATCTCAAAATGTAAATTACAATACCATGGTTGTAGGTTTGACTTTAATAATAAATTCTGCCAGATGAAGTTTGCATAGAGGCAAGACAAAAAAAAATATGCTTAGATATTTCTCAATTTTAATAACAAAGAACACAGAGAGTATCACATGACACATGCTATCTAAGGAGAAAATCTTTGGTTTTAAGGCATCCTTGAAAAATCATCCAAGCACGAAGAGTGTGCTTTTTAATGCAACCCTTAAACCAAATAAGGTCTACCCAATTTGGATGGGTTTATTCCTTAAGTTGACCAACAACACCATAAGCTGAGTTCAAAGAGAAACTACCATTTTCCTTTAACGACCATATCACCTCATCATCAAATTGATCAGATGGACAGATCTCATCTTCTATCTTGGACCACATAGAAAGCAACTCTCCAGAAGAGGAAAATCCCCACTTTCCATTTTCAATGAAAGTACTAATAGTTGGTCCAGCTTCATGATTATCCGAATCACCAATCTTATCACGAAGGATACCATCTCGCATCCAAGGATCAGATCAAAAATACGTTTTCTTTCCATTTCTAATCAAGTGACATAGATACGAAAGACTAAATTTTCTCATCTTAAGAATACATTTCTAGCCTCAAGAAAAATGATCAAGAATAGCAATATCCCATAAAGATACATTTTCTAGATATTTAACTCGAATCCATTTATTCCAGAGAGTATTAAGAACAATATTCCAAACTTGATGCATTATTGCTGCCTTATTCAAACCTACAACTAAATTAATCCCAAACCTCCATAAGACAAAGGAAGGGAAATTTAATTCCAAGCAAGAGGGTGAAGATAATGAGAAGTCCAAGCATTCCAGAAGATATCCCGAATTAACCTTTCCATATCTTGAATAATAGCTTGGGGAAAAAGATATAGCGTACCCCAAAATAAATGAAGAGTGGTTAGAGATGATCTGATTAATTCAATATGACCTGCATAGTAAGATAACATCTTTGATTTCCATCTTGCAAGTCTTTTCCTAAACTTTTCAAGCAAAGGCCGATAATCCTTAAAAGTTAAGTGCTTAGGAGAGAGAGGTGTGCCCAAGTACCTTAGAGGAAGCTTTCCAAATTGCACACCCAGTATGTCGAAAATAATTTTTATTTCCTCCTACCCATAGTTCGAAAAGAGAATATTGCTCTTTCGCCAACTAATAGCAAGAACAGAGAAAGTATGGAAATTATCAAGGAAAGCTTTTAAGTTCCTAGCTGCCAAAGGGGATACTTTACTGAAGATAAATACATCGTCTGCAAAGAGTAAGTGTGAAATGGAAACTCCTCCTTCACTGTAAGGAGTTGGAATTAACATAGAGGAAGCACAAATATACATCATAGCTAAAAAGAACTCCATAGCAATAGTAAAGAAGAAAGGAGAAAGAGGACATACTTGCCTTAATCCCCTTGTACTTTTGAAGTATCCAACTGATTGTCCATTCAATAGCAAAGAAAAGGATGGCTTAGTGACACACCCCATAATCAGGTTTATTACATGAGAGGAATATTCATGGCTTGAAGAGCAGTTTTCAAAAAATCCCATCTAATACTATCATAAGCATTTGCAATTTCTAACTTCAAACACATTCTTGGAACACCTGCTCTTCAAAAAATCCCACCTAATACTATCATAAGCATTTGCAATTTCTAACTTCAAACACATTCTTGGAACACCCTTTTCTAGATGGAATTTAGATACAAAATCCTGAGCAAGAAGGATATTATCAGCAATAGATCTTTTAAGAATAAAAGTAGATTGTGAACGTCCCACCAAATTAACCATGATTGGTTTTAGTCTCCGAGCAATGATACAAATAATAATTTTGTAAAATTAATTTGTCAAAGCTATAGGTCTGAATTTGTCTGGAGATGCAGAGGTCTTTTGGAATGAGAACTAGGAATGTGGCCTTCAACTGATTAAGCATTTTTACAGAGCAGAAAAAACTTGAATGGCAACAATAATATTATTTCCTATAACTGGCCAACTTTCCTTATAAAAATGAGCATTGAACCCATCAAGCCTCTGGGCCTTATGAGGACTAGCATACTTGACAATAGTTTTAATTTCTTTAATGGTAATAGTTTGAGATAAAACATCCCTATCAGTATCCGATAAAATACCATAAGGAACAATACGAGATAAATTAGTACCCACATAATGCACGCTTGAACTAAGAATTTTTTCAAAATACTGAAGAAACATCTCCTGAATAACAACAGAACCCCGAATCTCCACTCCATCAGAGGTTAACCAATTTAGAAACCGAAGTAGAGATTTTTGTTGTTTTATAAGGGTATAAAAATACCGAGTATTACTGTAAGGTCCAACCCTGAGCTATTCATAATTTACTATAATTAATCTTGTTTACCTTAATTAAAATATAATTAGGCTAATTTAACTTAAATCCATTTGGGTTTGGGTTATGGATATATAGTTGGGTCGAGTTCGAACCTTATTTACTACAAGAAACTTATAGTGACAAATTTTGTAGCCGCAAGTTAATTTTCACCACTAAAAATACACATTTAGTGGCAAAAAAATTATGTTGCCACTAAATGTATTATAGTGGCCACATTTAGTGGGAACTGATATGTTATAGGTAAGAATCGCCACTGATTCCTTGGCACGAAGTTTTGGCACCATAGGATATTGGAGGGAAAGCTATTTAGTGGCGATTTTTATTTCTTTGCAAATGGTTTAATGTTTTAGTGGCGATGTTTTAGTTTTGTTGCTAATTACTTATATATCTTACTTTTAGCCACTGTTTGTTTTGTGCCAATACATGTGTCGATTTTGTGGCACCTTTATTTTGCTACTAAAGATATACCCTGTGAAAATTAACTTTTAATGGCAACATATTTTGCCAGAACTTAAGTGTCATCGCCAAAAACTCACCTTTAGTGGCAAAATTTGATATTGACACTAAAGGTATTATAGTGGTCACATTTGGAGGTGACATATATGTCCAGGGTTTAGCATCAATTTTTAATTGTTTGCCACTAATTGTCCAGGGTTTTTGTGGCAACATTTAATTTCCATGGCTAGTTGCCTTAGGTGTCTTACATTTAGCCGTGGTATGCTTTTTGCTATTTTATGTGCCACATTTTGTGGCGACTTTTATCTTTATTGATAAAGGCCTATCACTAAAAACAGTTGCCTTTTAGTGATGATAGTTTTAATTGTAATTTCATTTTTGCCTCTAAAAATTCATTTTAGGTGGAAAAAAAAACAATGATGCTAAGGGCATTACAATTAGAGTGGCTATATTTAGTAGCAACCCATTTAGAGAGAAAGTGATTTATTGGCAATTGTTAACCTTTTTCATCACCGATTGCTAGGGGTTCTCATGGATTGGGTTGCCCCAAGCCCAAATTGATATTCCTTATATATAGTTGAAGTCAGAATGGAATGAAGAAACAGAATTAATGTAGCCGACCCCAACATGGTTAGGATAAGGCTTTGATGATGATGATGGTAGTTGAAGTCAGGTCTGGCTTCGATATTCCTCAACCTGGCCCAAGGCGACCCATGAATACTCCTACTAATTAGTGATTACTAAGGTGTCTAACTTTTAGCCGCAATTCTTTATTGGGTATCATCAAATTTTACTTGAATGGAGCGGGTCCCACTGTACGATTAATCACACAATACTAGATGTACCAATAATGGCTTTTAGCATACTCACTGAATCTTAAAATCATGTTGAAACTTGAACTTAGGGCTTATTTGGCATCTTTAGTCTTATTATTATAGACACATCCAAAATAGAGGCATTAAAAAAGAGCCACAAAAAAAAAAGAGGGTAGAATCAAAATGTGTGTTTGATAATATGAGAATCTATTTTAACTAGACTTTTTTAAATGAATGGTTAAACTTTTTCCACAAATCTCTCAAGATCTACAAAGTATCAAGCTTTGATATTTGACTCCATAGCCGTATTCATTCTTCCAATAAGATATAACGGTTTGGATTTTGTGTTTGAGTCCCACAAATTAAAAAAATAGCAAATAATTCACTTTTTTAGCAAATATCTCAATATTGGCAATGATCCAACAGCTAAAATTCGTTCTCGTAGCGATTACTGACCTTATAGACATTTGTAATGGTTTGGATCGTGATTTATTGTCTTAGAAATAATAATAATAAAGAAAAAAGGGACTACCTAGGGAATAATCCAAAATTAGGCATGTTACATCAATAGTTGAAAGTTTTTCATAAATTTCTCGAGATCTATATCGAACCAAGACGTGAAAATTGACTCCATAGTCATGTTAAGCCTTCCAAACATTACCAACAGTTTAGATCTTATGTATAATTAAAAAAAAAGATCCAATGGCTCATGCTTTTTACACATATCTCAAGATTGATGATGATTTAATGGCTGAAATTTGGATGAATTACCGTGTTTGATGTTGTGCACATTTCTAACATTTGGATCTTCATTTACCACCTTGAATTTGAAGAAAAAAAAATTAGTACTTGGCATGATGGCCACATTTTTATTGTGGCAGTGCCTCTTATTTTTTCCCTTTTATTTTGAGGAGGTGAGTTTTGGGGCATGTGATTTTAAGAGGTTTTACCTCTATATGTCTAAAAAAATAGAGGCTAAAATCACATGCCAAGCGGTCTTATTTCCCTAAACTCTAAATATTTTAGACATTTAGATAATAAGAGGTAAAAAATAGTGCTGCTAAACAGGGGCTTAAAAGAAAAAAAATTTTGATCAGTGAACTTGAAGGCTAGTGTTAGGGAACTACGCATGTAACTGAGACATGTGCGAAGCTCCATGCTTTAAGATGAAAATTGTGGAATCAATCCTAGTCATGGTCAACCCCAAAAAATGATAAGAATGAGATATCGATTGTAGCTTGTAGTCCATCAAGGTCAATGTGGCATGAGCATTTTTTTACCCTAAAAAATATATGTAAATATACAAAATCCATAATATTGGAAATTGGTAAAAGCAATGTTTTCATTAGTACATATTATAACTCAAAATATCAGTCCTCTTGTGTCTAACTTTCTATATCATTGTTTAATCTTTTATTGCTAAATATCTTAAGTCATATAATTTGATTTTTAGGTCATCCTTATAATTCATAAATTCAGTAATGTAACTTATATCTAAAATTCAAACTACTAAAAAATAAATAACATCTTTTTTTTATTTTTGTGAAAATATTAAAATTTATTAAGGTCTCAGTCAAAATGAGATTGAATATTAGTGTAGATTTTTTCATAAGTAAGCTACATTAGTGTTTAGATTTCTTTGATGTAGAATTTTTAAGTGTTGTTTTTTCTAATATACAGTGGGCCCAACACATGTTTTAGTAAACTATATATATAGAATTGGTGTAGTTTCATTATTAATGTATTAAATGAGTTCTTTAAATGTAAAATTTGGCCAACTCACGACACAACACTATCCCTTCTAATTGGATCTCTTTTAAAATGAATGGGACACATGCCCACCTAGTGGACCCCACTAATAACATGAGATATGCCCATAACGACATATATTCTTGCAATATTAAGGCTAAAAGAAAGTTGTATTTGCTGCAATTTTCTTATTAACGAAAAGAGAAAGTGAGGGTACAATGAGGGAAACTCAAAACAAAAAAGAGGGAAAGATCAAAATCTAAGGAACATTAAGCGAAACTCAAAGCAAAAAGAGGTAGACGAAATAATGGGAAGGAAATTGGATGAGATGGAAGAGGAGCAGTTGCGTTGCAGGTGTCTCGCTCATAGGTTTTGATTCCTCCTTCACAAACACACACGTCTTATCTATGGAAGATAATTCTTGATCTTTCTTCATCGTACATCTTTTTTTATCTATTTTTCTTTTGATCCATGGAAGAAGTTTTTATGCATCCAACAATATTTTAGATTCATAATCTTGTATGTTTATATTTTTATTTATGCCATCAATTTTGGCAAATCTGCGATCTCAAATAATCTTGCAAGTTCGTATTTTTATGCATTAAATAGTATTTTAGATCCAGAATCCTTCATGTTTATATTTTTTATTTCATGCCATCAATTTTGACAGATTTGAGATCTTAAATAATCAATTTATTGATTTTGATTTTGGTTATCCGATGTGTAGCTGATGTACAAGAAATTGTTCATATTTAAGTTTCTTGCATCTTTTTGTGATTATTATGGGTTCCCTATAAATTGATCCTTATATGATTCATCCCATACCACCCCAACCAATGTGTGTTATTTTGTAGAAAGCATATAATGTTTTTTTAGCGATAGATGAATGGAGTTATGTGCATTGGATTGGTTTTTCATAGGTTCTATTAGAAGTCATAATAAATTTTATTGATAGTTATGCTCATTGGCTTTGATCTTTTTGAGAGCGAGGACCCACACGAAGTTAATGGTAAAATATCAATGCCTTTTAATGGTTGGGCTCACAATTGGTGTGGGTTTCATATGTATGTAGCAATTATATTTAGAACCCTATAACTAGTTAGTGATGGTGTGAATTGAGACTGCACATGAACACTTGAAAATTTGAGGGTTGCTTTCATACACATGAATTGTATTTTTAGAAATGACTAAAATTAAAGAAACAAAAGGAAATATTCGTAAGTGTCTAAGTAGGAAAAAAAAGAAATAGAAAAGAGTAAAGATCTATATTGCACCCATTTGTTTGTTTCGAATTGAATGACTTGAATTCCCTTGAAAACATGAAATGTATTTTTGAAAATGACTAAAATTGAAGAAATATGAGTAAAGACTAGCATAGAAGAACTAGTGAGTCGCTAATCAAGAATTGCTGAAGAGCTTTGATGATCACTATTCAATTACTGCTAAAGAGCTTTGAATCAGATCGATGTTACAAGAACTGGATCCCTTTGATCTTCTTAAACAGCTGAATAACCAATTTGATCCTTAGGAGTCTTATGAGAAAGAGCGATGCAGACAGCGAGAATCTGATCTACTGCAACGAATCAGAGAAACGCCGAAGAAATTTATAACAGATCAATCGTCAAGTAACAATTGATAGATCTTCGTAGTCACAGGACTACAGATCTCCCTTTATGGTCTTGATTACTATATCAAGAACACAGCTGAAGATGACGACACCGACTTCACGCCAGCATCGATGGAAGAAAAATCTCTAGCTTCGTCTTTGATTCTTGAGGAAGACACAAGAAAGGATCTGAATCAACGCTGAGTCGGTTTCCCTCTCTGTTACCATGAAAACTCAAGCACCCATGAGTAGAAGACAAAGCTCAGAGAAATGGAGAGAAGAAGAAGAGCATTCTTTCTCAGATTTTCATTGTATTCCACAACAACTCTTACATTCTATTTACACAGATTGAAAAGGTAATTAGTTGAGTCTATGTAATTAATCTATGATTAGTTGTAAACAGAGGAGCGCACTGGAAGCATGACACAACTGATGTCATAACTGAAACCGTTAAACCATAACTCAGTGAGGTTGAGTTAAAGGTGGGTCACTTGAAACTCAACTGACTGAATGCTAACAAGACTGTCACACCTCGGAAACTGTAAGTCCCAAGGATCTCGGATTTCGGAGCATGATAGCAGTGTTGCACAATCCCCCTTCTCACTTCTCTCTCCCTATGTCGCCAGCCCTCATCAATTCCTAATTCCAGACAATCGGAAGTTGTAAGGCCCTAGACCCCTAATTAGGTGTATTAATATGATTGATATTAGTTAAGGTTAATTAACAATGTTTAGTGGCCTAATGGCTAATACTTTAGCTTTAGCAATTAGATTAGCCTGGGTGAGTTGCAGGTTGTTTCATAAATTTGGACATGGTGGGAAGGATTAAAGGGTGGTTTAGCTAATAGGGCGTTTAGGTGCATTGGAAAGTTCATGTCATGCATGGCATACCACAAGTGGGACCCATCATAAATAGTTGACCCAAACCCCATTGCGAACCCACTTACACCATGACCTTTGGAAGTTGGAACAACCATGATCGAGGCTAGAAGCCTCTCTATGTAATTTTGTAAAACAATCTCTACAATGTGCTCAAGCCTTTTTTTGTAATTCCCAGAAGCTCCATCTGAACCGATTTCACCATCTGTTCTGCACTCTCCACTTTCCCTCTTCTTCCTTCTCTAGGCTAGGCTCTACCCAAAGATTTCAAGCATTTCAAGGTTCTCCCCAAGCTTCCAATGTCTTCACCATCATCCTCTCTATCATTTCTTTCCCCATTTTCATTATCTAGGTGAGTATCCTTCTCCCCAACTCATTTAGATCCATTTTTTGTGCAATAGGGACATGGATTCATGGTGGGAGTGTGTTGTTTCTCTTTTTGGCATTTAGGAGGTGATTATAGCTTGATTGTATTAGATGAGAATGAAAAGCTTGTAATTGGAGGGACCCTAGGCACCAGCAAAAGGGTTTTTGGGTGAATCTACCAAAGCCAAGTGGATAAATGTATATACTGTGCTATTTATGTATTTATTGCTTGATTCTTCATGTTCTTTATGATGGCCACCCCTCTTTTAAGCACATTTATGGTTTTTAGTTGCATAGATGAGGTTTTAATGTCATTGGTGGTGATTTGGTTACTTTGAGGTGTGGAATACGTGCCTTTGGCTGCCTAGATGAGGTTTTAATGTCATTAGTGGTGATTTGGTTAATGGCCCACAAATGTAAGATTTGAGGTGTGGAATACGTGCCCTTGGCTGCCCTTAGATGGTACTAGGAACCCTAATGGAGATGTGGGGAAAGAGGTCACCGAAATTCGATTTCCTGAACCATTATAAGTTCATTTCTAATTCTTTCGATTGACTGTGAAAGAGTCACTGTTAACTGAGAGGCTTATGGTAGCCGACCAAGAATTACAGCTTGGCTAGCTTATGGCTAACCGTAGAGAACTCTCGGCTAGCTATTAATGAAGCTAACCGTACACCCCCACCGTTGACAATGAAGGGTCCTGGTTGATCACGGACCCAATTTCCAGAATATGATGTTTTTGGATTTAGGAACCCATAACCTTAGGTCCATGACGAGTAGCCAAGGTAACTAATTAATAGTGATGGGACCAATTGTGAGGCGATGTGTGAGCTAGCTTCCCCTCACGGGTTGACCCCACAGGTGTGGGAACCATTTCAAACTATGACTGAGGAAGTGAAACCCCGGGATGCCTTTACATGCGAGGCACCAAATGGACAAAACGAACATCGTGGGCATGTGCATCCACTATATTCGACAGCATGGACTCCACATGTGGTGATCAACCCTGACCATAAGATGGTTTAGTGCCTACCCCTTGAAGCCTTAATTATACGCACCGTATAGGTTAGCAATATGTTATTATCTTCGTACAGTAAATGACAGGTGCATGTATGCACTTTATTCATCCATCCCTTATTATAAACTAATGCGTAATGGACCTCATGGTTAAATGAATGGGTATGTAACTTGGAAAATTCGGTTGGTTGTGATCAGTTAGGAGGGTCTGGGCCAAAGGATGGGTATTGTGGGGCTACTTGTGATTATTACGGATATATTGGATAAAACGCTTGTGGAGTAGTTCCCCTCTGTCTGTTTATTTGTCTAATTGGTGATGATATAATATGTGTTGGTTGGAAACTCTGTTGGATGTGTCTATCTTTGATCCTTGAGTCTAACAGCCCTCAGCGTATGTTTCCTACCACTTCTTAACGCGCTTCCCTGTGGATCTGGATTGTGTATGCTTTTTGTTACCGTCTACAAATCGAAAGGTGATCTTATGCCATCAAGCCACCATGTATTCTGTTGAGGTAACGCGTAGTTGAGCTGATCGGGTTCGCCTGAGGTGCATTTGTTTATCAGCTTATCTAGGTTACCAGGTTCGCCTGGGCTGCATTTCTTTACCAGTTTGTCTGAGTTACTGGGTTCACCACAGATCATTCATGATAGCCTTGCCTGTTGGGAGAGTCAGTACCTAAGACTTCATTGTCATTGATTCACATGTTCTATTTTTACTCATGCTTATGCCCAACTTCCATTTATTGTTACTCATATGATCTTTATTGTTATTTATTCAGTTTTGATGCATATATACTTGTTATTTACATTTATTTATTTGCTAGATTCTGTTATTCTAATGATGCTATATTTGGTGCCTAGGTACCAATGCCCCCATTGAGATAGAGGGTGAGGAGGAGTTGGAGATTCTGCCGGATGGCGGACAGCATGAGTGTTATGGCCGATGACATATTATGAGACATCAATGCCCAATGCCAAAGCGACACACATACACCCTTGAACTCTATTACTTTGACACACTTTGTTTTGGTGGCCGTCGGATTAGGATCCTATGACTCTTTTACTTTGATACCCTTGGACTCTTTTACTTTGCTTGGCTAGACTTAACTTTTATACATTTCGTAATCCATTTAAGTTAACCATCTTTTTGACTCTTGTACCAGCTCTATATATTTATATTATAGTTATGATTTACTAGTTGCACAGTTTGTATGAATCATAGCTTCTGCATTTGATTATTATGACTGATCATCACTAATAATATCACTGGGGACTTCGATCCACCCAAAATTTAGACCCAAGGTACATCTTGTGGAAAGATTTTTAATGAGCCCAATTCTCACATCTGTGGGATTGGATTAGGATCGAGCCAAGTTCTTGGGGTGTGATAGAAGTGGAATGAGAATTTTTCTGCTTCTGGGCAAGATTTGCTTCACACCCTAGGTTGAAATCGATGAAAACAGAGGTTTCGTCTAAAGCGTACAGAGGCGCATCAGTATAGAAACTCAAGCAATGATTTGACCATCATTTCTTTTAATTTTAAATTTCAGAACCCTAAACGATGATCAAAACCATTGAAAGCGTTAAGAAGGCTAAGCACGGCCAATGGAACAAATTTGAACTGTTGATCTAACATAATTTTTGAGATATTTGTGAAAAACTGCTCAACAATAAATCTGGGTTTTTGCACTGCTGTGGGACCATAATCACATTAATCCTCGTTAGAAGGCCAAAAAAAGTTATGGGATAAAAACCAGCCTCTGATTCTTTGTAAATCTCCAGAAATTGATAGAAAATTGAAGACCGGTAGATAAACCCAGTTTAATTGTTGCCTTCTCATCTGATCTTAGCCTGATGGTTTTTCTTTTTCTTCTTCTTCGTCTTCTTTAATGGTGAGCCACTGCATAATGATCAAAACAATTAAAAATAGTCATAACCCCAAGGACGACTACATGGTCAAATTTGAACCATTGATCTTTTACGGCTCTCAAGATATATGTAAAAAATGTAAATTCTTATATCTGAATTTCTGGGCTTCTATGGTGCTGATAATCACGATTTGAATTGTTGATCCACTTTGGAAGGCTGCAAAAGATAGTGGTAAAAAATCGGCCTCCAAGTAGTAGTACTTGAGAAGTTGATGAAAAACCGAGCACCTTTGATGTATCGTCTTAAATTTAGCGACTTTCTTGTGATTCTTTTCTTTTCCTTTTTAATTTGTGGGCCACTAAATCCTGAGCCAAACCTTTGGAAATTTTCTTAACCCCAAACACAGTCAATGGGTCAAATTGGACCTATTGATCTATCATGGATATTAGGATATTTGTTAAAAAAAAGGTTACAATCTTATATCAGCATTTTTTGGAATTATGTGGGTCCCAAAACCACAACCCGAACCATTTATCTTTTTTGAAAGGTTGAAAGTGGCTCTTGGGAATCTTCGTAACCATAAACACAGTCAATGGCTCAATTTGAGCCGTTGATCTGTTGCGAATCTTAAGATATTTATGAAAAAAAAAAAAGTTGAAACTTCGTCTGTACAGCTTTGGTATTATGTTGATCCCAAAACTGCGACCCGAATTGTTGATCTTTTCTGAAAGGCTCAAAGTGGCCATAGGGTAAAAAATCAGCCCCTAATTCACTTTAGGTCTTGGGAAATTAATGAAAAATCCTGAACCATTGGATTGTTAAAACATATATTTTTAACAAAATTTTCAACTTAACAAACACTCTATTTGTAAAACATCTATTTCAAAACCACTCCATTTGAAACAAATCTATATTATGCTGATAAGATTTGCCAAACAGTGCCTTTTAATGGCAATAATATTAGCAATACAATATAGAATATTTCATTTTGAATAAATATTAATGTATACATCAAAACACATCTTGAAACAACAACTGGAGCATATGATTTTCATGGCTGTACTAGTATCAAAAACAAAGGGAGCATGCAATCATTTCTATGGTATTATCTAAACAAATCTTTTAAAAAAATAAAAATAAATAAAAAAATGCTAACCTTGGTAGAATTGAATATGATTTTCCCTGATCAAATACGCAAAAAATAGTTGTTTTTCTATGGCTTAGAGGTAATGTAGGTGTTGGGGAAGAAGAAGAACGGCAGATTGATGTGTTTCGGAGGAGGAAGAAATAAGTAGAAGAGAAATGGAAAAAAAAAGGGAAAAAAATAGGCTTGAAACACTATGCCAATGTTTTCCAGTCAAAGCTGATAATTTGACATATAGGCCAATAATTGGAGATGTTTTGACTGGGCAATACCAAGACCTATAAACCTGAAATGGGTCAACACTGGTTCATGTCAGCCGATACGAACAACGGAACCAATCTTGGTCAAGAAATTAAACCATAATCCCGATGCATGAATTGCCGTAAGTTATATACTGTATTCTACATAACTCTGTTATTGGAGCCCTTACAGAATGTGTGGGCGCCAATGTGACGTCGTGGCAATATAAACGACCTACTCATGCAAACCAAGCCTGCCTGGCCTGTTGTAGGCTGGGGCCCATCTTTAGAGCTGCTGGCCCATCATGCAAACCATTTAGAAGCTTCCTCAATTGAATATAAGTATTCGAACACGCGATAGGTGTTCAAATCACTTTGATCAAAAGGAATATGCCAACTTAAAAGTTCTCTTGAATCTCTCATTGAGAGATTTGATGGCCGGGAACATAGCCTTACAAGGAAAGTATACATTTAATTGCTTGCGTTTGATTATACATGCTCTACATTCTACATCCTTGTTATCATGTAAACTTCCTTTCAACAATTGCACCTGAACGCATTTGCATGGTGCATCATTTAACACAAATCTCTACTCAACAAACAAACAATTGCTGGAGTGTAAATAACTAAAATGATGACATTCACAGCAACAAATCAGAAAGATGGGGGAAAATGTTCCGTCTTTAAGAGTATAAATAATCCATCTTCCATGCATCTATGTCATGGTTCGAAGGTGGGAACAGGATGCTCGGAACCCCAGGTAGCCTGATAAATAGCCCTTTGTAAGATACCTCTGTAGGGGTCCTCCTCTCTCTTCTTTCTCAGGTAGGACATAATGCTCTCAACCTGGAACTTTATCTGCAAGTACACTTCACTCGCATTTTGCCTGTCTTTCAGAATCTGCTCCTTTCCATTGGTATCAAATGGTTTCCCAAATAAGTAATAAAAACGACCAGGTATCTTGGGCAAAATCCCAGGAAGGAAGACATCTTGATTTGCAACCTCCCCAGTAAAATCCATCCTATAACCACAACATTCCCCATGTTAGAAATGACTTTCATCATATGGGCAAAAATCCCAGCATAAAACTAGTTAATTGCACTTGCATCATAGATCTACCTCATAATCAGGTAATGCTAGCTTTTATTTATTTATTCATTCTGCTGTGGCTTCTATATGTTGAGTGCAGCAGTGTATTTTAGTCCTCAATTTCCACCAGCGGCAAAAGGGTAAAGATTACATACACGCATACATACTGCAATCCCTCATGTATAAATATAGGTTGCTAAGAGGTACCTATTGCAGACTGCACAAGTGGTAACTTTTTCCCTATCCCATGGGACTCTTGACGAATCCAACCCCTCATCAACTGACCCTCCATGAATTAGCACTCATCCTAAGCTGTCACTAATTCAAATTATACTATTGAATTAATTTTCATAAAAATATATTTAAGAAAACGTTAGATTTTAAGGCCTCTAAATCAATGGTCTTGATGATTTGAGTGAGATGATCTTTGCCTGAGATATTATGCACAATGAGACATTTCCATCACAATAGGCTTAGAGTTTCATGTCTCAAGCATTTCCTTTTAAGCACGTTATCACCTTATCTATAATATATACAAAAATATATTACTCACAAACCCAAAAACAAATTACACATAAATAAATGGGATAATTACCATACAGATGCCCTTATATCCCATATTTATCCAAAAACTATCCATAGAAAGATGATTACCACAATAGAAAGATGATTACCACATTACTATTCATACAGGAAAGTATGACCTACAAATGACAATTTTACCCTTCGAACCTGCGATATCCTACAGTTGTAGGATATCGAATGGTGCAATATCCTATTACTGTAGGATAACGAATGGTTTGATATCCTACGCACGTATGATATCGAACGAAAATTAGATTTTCTCATTCCTTCCATTCTACCAAACCGAGGGACAATGGTCCGCTTCTTCTATAAAACGAAGAAGAAAAGCAAAGGCCTTATACCTCTTGTGATTACTAAAATAAATAATCTACAGATGATAGAAACTTGTATGAGAAGAGACCCAACTCAGGAATCTGAAATAAGTAAAAACGATGAAGATAAACTAGAGTTTCATGGTCAAAATGCACTTTAGATTTGGAGAGGAGTAAAACTTGGGATATCCTACATCTCTAAATATCGCATCGTTTGATTCCTACAGGGGTAAAATCGTCATTTCCAAGGCGCCCTTTCCTCTACAAACAGTTATGTGGTAATATTCATTTTGTAGACAATTTTTGTGCAAATGTTGAGTATTAGGGCATCCGTACAATAATTGTCCCTAAATAAGGGTATTACACATTCGGACACGCACATATGAGAAATTCCAAACAAACAATCCATATATATATATAGTAATTAAAAAAAAACCCTTTCTCACCCAACTAAAATTTTAGGCCATGAAGCCCCACCATGATCAAATCTATTCTTTTCACAAACACCATACCCTGAAATTGGTACAAGCCCAAATTTGACACATCCAACTTTTACATACCATTGGATTGAAATCTTAAAAAGATGATGCAACTAAAAGCATGAAAGGGCCATGGATCGATGGATTACGATGATCTAATGGAGTTGAAATTTTACATTTGAGTAGGCCTTGTCCAGATCTTTCCATCCAATGACATTTTATGGTTGTCATCATATATATAAAAAGGGGTGATCCCCAGGTCATGTCGTGCATGGGCATCCCTTGCGCACCTCATTGTAGGGCTCCAACGGGATATGGGGCTAAGTAGGTCTAGAAAATCTAGATGGGCCCTAACTGTGTACAAAATTTGAGACCAACTCGATCATCCTAACCCCTATGCACACCTCAATTTTTGTATACCTCATAGTAGGGCCCACATGACGAGCCATATGAACGGATCACACACACAAACACACCCCCCACCCACCAAAAGTATTCACTAATCACATTTTTTAACACCCATCTTGAAGGACTGCATAGTTGGAATTGATGGGTAAGGGGAAAAACTTCTAGGCAATTGATCAAGGTGTTAGGATGAGCACTTGAGCCCTGCCACCCCACATAGATAGGGCCCACCAAGATGAATCAATCCCCCTAATCCCATCCCCAAGTGGGGCCATTGCGCATGGAAATCTCGCACACATTGTACATTGTATAGGCCTTGTGTGTGTGTACCATCGCATACACACCTAATACCTTACAGACCTCATGGGTTGCCCACTTGACAACCTAGCTGAGTGGATCACACCTATGATGCCCAAATACAAATATGGGTATAGACACGGATACGGAGATCGGAGACACGACTCTGCACTTTGAAAATTTTAAGACACAGATATGGATAAGAGTGTCCTTAATTTTTCTTTAAATTACAATTTGATTAATGAAATTATCATTGTTTATGTTCAATTCTAATATTTTCTATGTTGAAAAGTAAGAAAACTTAAAGAAATAAATGAAATAATGGGCTTGCTAACTAAGATATTCTAAACTTATACCCCGGAAGTATCAGTGCAGTATCAGGTACCAGTACAAGTATCGTATCGATCCAATACGGATATGTTGGGTTTGTACAAGTATCCGGGTATCATAGGATCACACACACACCCCCGCTCGTCATTTGTTCAATTTTTTGTACACTTGTCCAAATGGACTGTGTTATTGGATCAACAGGTCAATTTTTAGGGGTAAACTTATGGGCCGTTGATCAAGGGATTAGGATGATCATGAAAGCATCCATCACCATACACCAATAGGGCCCACCCAAATGGACTAATTCCTCCAGGAGCCCCACCGCAAGGTGAGCATGGAAGCCTCCATGCGCACCTCATGCATAAGATAAGCCCTCTCTCTCTCTCTCTCTCTCTCTCTCTCTCTCTCTCTCAATGTTCAATTGCGGATGTCTCACACCATGTGAGAGTCCGTGGGGACCACCAGATCAACCCAACCCATCATCCAAAACCCCATATGTCACTGGATCCCATGGAGTTTACATTATAATCTGAACAAACTGGACGGTTGCATCGAGTATCAAGATTTATTTTGACATAAAACAATTAAATTTGTAGGACACAAATCAAGGGGTTAGTATGATGGGATTGACTTGGGCCGGGAACACTTGGATCTTTCCATCCCAACATCATTGTTATTGGTAGGGCCCAAGGTGGACCCCATAAGTTGTCTCACATCATCATCAAAGGTTTGTGCCAACTATGTTGGGGTTATCTACAAGAATTTTGTTTCTCTATATAACTCATGGGATCTTCATGCAAACATTGTTGTGGGGTCTGCTTACAGTGAATTCTATGCGCACCTCATAATGGGCCCACTAAATGGCCCATACAAGAGCACTCCTAATAATCACCAGACCCATGGGTTCGCACTCATCTGAATGGACGAGACCTTTGGATCGACAATGCTCCTATTTTTAACAGCGAAAATTTGAGAGCCGTTATCACCTACGTGTGATGGGCATGGAGCCTTCCATGCGTGCTTCGCCTCAGAGCAGCCTACATATGTGCAAAGCATGAGGCCCACTTGAACATCCTAACACCTTTCTCAACAACCTCAAAAGTTTCACCCCTTTAAAAATATTGACTTGTCAATCCAACAGTGCAATCCATTCGAATGGGTGTAAAAATAATGGGATCAATGTAATTCAGGGGGTCGTGTGTGTAGCCCATTCAAGTGGGTGAGAAAAAGGAGCCCACTATGGGATGTGAACTGAAGCACCGTGCACACTGTGTGCATTGGATAATTACTTTTTCTCAGAGTGGGGGGCTTTGTTTATGTACCTCCTCTCCTAAAAGACATGAGACATTCAAAGCCCCATGGGGAAACCACATGGATGCACACAAATCATAGAAGATAGTATGACGGTGAAGAAGGAAAGTTCAAATTGGTGAGCCATTCAAGTGGGCGCCATTTAAGTCAATCCAATGTTTCTAACCCTTGAGTTGTGTCCCACAAGCTTAATGGTTTTATATAAAACAATTGACAATCAATCATCATTCTATGCATACCATCCGTCCAAACCAACAATTGGGGCCCACTTGGCACCCCATAGATATTGTGGGCAGGGGGATTGAATGATCCAGGTGATACCAACCAAGATATGAAGTTTCAAGTCAATCCAACGCTTTTAAGCACTTGATCTATGAACCACAAGTTGAATAGTTTTGTATGAAAAAATTAGACTCAATCCAATGGTGCAATCCATTTAGATCGTTGTAAGACCATGGGATCCATGACATACAAGAAGATGGGGTTTGGATGGTTCATTCAATGATCACAAGGTGGGCCCCACTAGGTGGTAAGAATAATTGAAAATTCAAGATATGGGTTGTGCTCATTTGCATACCGTATGTGCACCCTAACTGCTAGGGCTTGTCTAAGGCCCCACATATTATGGCACATGGGAGATCAAAAGATCTATGGCGGACCACCCTAGATATGAAGTTTCATGTCAATCCAACACTTCTAACCCCTTGATCCATAGCCCACAAATTTAACAGCTATATTTTTTAAAATAAGTGTGACCCTGAAACAGCACTAGGAAAGAAAATAGCCAACGAGTTAATCTCTAAGCCAAAAGGCTTAAGGATAGAATGTCTAGGTGCCTCACCAAAAACAAACGACAATTCTCTCAATTGAGAACCAAATACAGAAGTTCATTGATATCAATGTTGTGTCTCCCATGATGAGGGATTATATCTTTATTTATCGGTAAGGTACTTTCTAACTAAGGAAATAACATAATTCAATCCAAACAAAGAATCCTAAACTAAGCATAATATGAACTTTAAAAATAAAAGAATCCTAAACAATTAAGAAAGCAACTACTAATAGAAATTAATCTTCTCTATTGGGCCTTATTAGTTTTGAGCCTACGAGCATAGACTTTTAGGTAGGGCCCACTAGAATGGCCTGCATCAACTCTCCTTGGCTTCGAAAAACTCGACTCCGGCAAGCTATAAGCTTAGTAATACTTATATAAATCTGGATTGATTAGTTGAAAATCAGTAGCCGTAATCCACATAGCTTCGGAGAATGGTTTTCCTTTCCACTTGACTAGGAACTTGTGAAATCTGCCATTCTTGGTAGAAATAAGCTGATCATCAAAAACATCTTCAATTTCGTATGGAGGAGATTGATTGAGAGGAAGACGGAGAGCTTGTTCCTCAAAAGATTCATCTTCTAAATGCCCGTGACAAATGCCAGATCTTCAACATTAAAGGTGGAACTGATGTTCATATCTGAAGGATGGTCAAGAACATATGCATTCGAGCTGATTTTCTTCAAAATTTTGAATGGACCTGCACTTCATTGATGTAGCTTCTTGTATTTACCTACAGGAAACCTTTCTGACTTCAAAGGAATCATTACCATATTGCCTTCATCAAATTAAACATGGAGTCTTCGAGAATCCAAGTGCTTCTTACACATCTCATTACTTTTAGCAATTTTCCAGCAAACTTCATTATGAACATTCTCCATATGTTGTGCAAATTGTTCAGCTTCTTGGCTTGGCCTAGAGTCAACTGGTAATGGGCTTAAGTCAATAGGAAGACGTGGTTTGACACTATTGACAACTTCAAATGGTATCATCCTATCGTTCTGTTGATGGATTTATTGTAAGCGAACTCCACCATGGGTAAAATAAGATCCTATGAAGTAACATGTTCTCCAACAAGAAATCGAAGATGATTTTCTAAAATTGGTGGTGAGAAGTCTACGTATAATAAGAACAAGACCACCTTCTTCTACAATGGTGGTGGCTTGAGGAAAAGGATCCAACTGAACTTCTAGCTGAGCTTCTGATTGTTTGTGGTCAGGAGGAGGCTCCATCTCAATATGCACATCATAATATTCTTATAAAGAATAAGGATCTTTGTCACAATAATAAATATTATGAACTTTAGGGCATTCATTGGCAAAGTGACCTTGTTGACCACATTGCCAACAACCATCAGTCCGTCGATCTTGTTGAGGGGGATCACACCCCTCGTATCTTGTCCTTGTGGCACTATGCCCCGTTGATTTTGAGCAAAAGGATGCTATTTGGGTTGGTTGGGTTGTAGTCTCAGTGGTGGACAATAACCTGTTGTTGGAACACGGTTATTTTGAAAATTATTTTGATTGAGTGCAGCACAATTATTATTCTGAAAGTCAAAGGCTCAACGAGTCATTGACTCCCCAGCTTGAGTGCCAAAGCATCTAAAAGTGGATGATAGCAATTCTAGCTCAACCTGTTTGCCTTGTGATAAATGTCATTTACATTTTCTAAGTCATGCATAAGGACCTCACGTCTAACTTCTTCTAGCAAACCAATTCTGTATCGGTTGACCAGCGTGAAATCATCGTCTTGAACTTTACGCCAAATAACATAATCATTAAATCTCTCGGTGTACTCATCCAATGATAATGTGCCTTGCTTGAAAACAAAAAATTCTTGGTGAAGGAGACTCAAATAATTGGATGGCAGGTATTGAACTTCAAGCTTTTCACACATCTCATCTCACCTAGTAAATAGCTGGGTGCCCATGACAAGATTGTTATGTTCAATGCAATGCCACCAAATGCGTGCTGAACCTTTAAGTTTGACTTTGACAAAAGCAACACGCTGTGCATCATCCATATAATACTAAGTGAAATAATCTTTAAGACAATCGAGATAGTCAATAAAAGCCTCCAGATTTAGACAACCAAAAAAATCAGCAACATCAATCTTGACTAGCTTGGTAATGTCATCAACTTTGGGTGCAAAAGGCATGTCATCAAGATCTCTTTCGGTAAAGAGGCGTTGGATAAAATCATGAATGGACTCATGAGGACCCGTTTTGTCTTGCTTGGCTGAATTTAGTGGATTGCCATCACTAGAAGATGCCTCTGCAGCAACAGGCCTTGGTGAAGTCAGGGACGTGACCTCCAATGCATGTACTCTTTTAGATAATTCCATGATCATAGCATTACATTGTTGATGAGAGAACTTGCCACGATATGGTTGGGTAGACATTGTTTCCAAAGAAGAAAGGAAACAAAGAGATTCTGTTTTGTTTTTTTATTTTGATTTGGACTTGGGTCGGGTTAGACCGAAACTTGTAGGTCCAACTAGACTTTGGTTCAACTCACACTCGAATCAGGTCCCAAAATTGTGGCCCACTGCCGACGCACAAAGAGGTTGCACATGGGAGGGAGAGTTTTCTTCCTTCTCAAAACTATGCAATCAAAAAAGACAAACGGAGAGGGAGGGCTTAACTGCGACTATGATGGGGCGAAGCAGTGAGAACTTTGAAGTGGTGGAGGAGGCGAGAGTGCTATTGACAACGCTGCTGCCAAAGCTGCTACTAGCAAGAGTAAAGAGATGCTTGTGGATGTGCTATGGTGGTGCGACTACAACGACGAAATGAAGAGGCACGGTGGTGTGACAACAATGATGAAAGGTAGAGTGGAAGGAGTGCTTGGTTGTGCTCGGCAAAGACACGGGTGGTGACAGTTTATTCGGTGCACGATATGCGTTTTTTCCTCTGGTCTCATTCTTCATCTCTCTCTCTCTCTTTCTCTCTCTCTCTCTCTCTCTCTCTCTCTCTATGCTGGGTTGGGTTTCAGTAGGTTTTGGTGGATTCTTTTACTAGTTTCACTGGGTTCGGGTTGAGTGGACCAAGGTATGGGGCATGGGGTGATGGGGTTTGGCTACGAGGGGAGGGTGGGAAAGGGTTTCAGTTTTGTGAGGGTGGGGTTTAATTAGGGTTTACAGTTGGAGTCCGGGATTGGGTTGATTATTGTTTAGGAAAAGGTTTAGATGAGGTAACGCTTTTGGATGGATGGGTGGGGCACTGGGGTTGATTAGGGTTTAGGAAAAGGTTTAGATGAGGTAATGCTTTTGGATGGATGGGCGGGTAATGGTTTCAGATAGGAGGAGGCTTCGTCAGGTGGGGGAATGGGGGAGATGGGATTTCGATTGGTTTGGGGTTTCGGAATTTGGGGTTCAGTTTTTTGGAGAATGATGAATGAAGTTGATGATGATGGGGACATGGTGACGACGATGGATAATGAAAGATGATGAATGATGAATGGTAGAACAAAATATGGAGATGGGTTGGCCTATTAGCTCGGATCGGCGAATGGAACGGCGATCGGAGACTGGATCTTCTCTTTGATACCAATTGAAGCAGCACAGGGAAGAAGAATAGCCAATAAGCTAATCTCCAAGCCAAAAGGCTTAAGGGTAAAATGTCTATGTACCTCACCAATGACAAATAACAATTCTCTTAATTGAGAACCAAATTCAAAATTTTATTGATATCAATGTTGTGTCTCCCATGAGGAGAGATTGCATCTTTATTTATAGCTAAGGTACTTTCTAATTAAGAAAATAACCTAATTCAATCCAAACAAAGAATCCTAAACTAAACAGAATATGAACTTTCAAAAATAAAAGAATCCTAGATAATTAAGAAAGCAACTACTAATAGAAATTAATCTTTTCTATTAGGCCTTATTGGTTTTGGGCCGCAGGCATAGACTTTCAGGCAGGGCCCACTAGTATAGCATGCACCAGACCCTTGATTTCACAATCCCACACATGTATGACCCAATCAAGGCTCTCCAAAATATCAAAACTATCAGATCATGCTAACAACTTGTTCAATGTTTTCCAAAGCCTAGATTTCAATCAAACAATTGGATGGATATCAAATTTGGGCTTGCAATATCTCTAGAACCAAGGATGAGAAAAAATCAACCCTATGACATCATCCTAACCACTTGGTCTATGGTCCTTGAATTCAATGAATTTAAAAGGGATCATTTTTTTTCTAGACTCCATTCAACGATGACATCTTATTGGTGGGCTTAGTGGCCCAGAAAATAGGTTGAAATGAACATAAAAGCCTTGAAAATGAAAATGCACATAAGAGCCTTGAAAATGGATTTCATTTCAATTTTTATGTGCGTGTGCGCACATCACATAGTAGTCATTTTCATTTCGTTCCGGCTCTTCAACCAAAATAGAATGGGACATCAAAATTTTCATGTTAGATATCTGTGTATTTCGGGCGTGATCCAAAATTTTGCTCTATATCTCAGTATTTTAACCAAAATGCCTGAAATTGTGTTTCAATTTTTTTTAATGAAAAATAGAAAGAGCAATGGACTCATTGCAAGGAAAAAAAGCAATGAAGAAGAGGAGGTAAGGCAAAGATGGTTAAAGTGGGAATAAATGGGGAAAAAAGAAAGAAAACAGGAACAAGAGATGGAAAGGACTGACCTTGCACTCACCGTTGTTGCCGCCGGGCACTGACAACCCATCGCATCTATTGTTGCATGTTGCCACCACCATCCACTTTCATCTTTGTCTTCCTTCACTCTCCCTCTCTCTTCTCAAAACTTCTCAAGAAGGCAAGAAGACTCTTTGTTTGTCTAGATCTCTCGGGAAAGCAAGGGCTTGAGATTGGGAAAGGGGAAATGCCTTTCAAGGGGCACTTACCCTTTTGCCCTTTTCTTTCAATTTTATTTCAGATGAGTCCGTTCTATCCTTTTCCTTTACGCTTTTTTTTCTTTACTCCTTTTTTCTTTTTTAAGACCTTATGGATTAATTCCTCAGTGGAGTGTTGATATATGTGACGTTTTATGGGGTGTGGGCCTTAGCTGAATACCAATTTAATAATTAAACTTTTTATATATATTCTTATATACATTTTTTATTTTTTTAATTCTTTGCAAAAAAATTTTTCAAAAAACTTTGCTGAAATTCCGAGACACCAAAATATTTCAATTTTTTAGGCTAGACCAAAATAGTGACCAAAACGAAATTAACGACTATGGTGAATAGTCATGCATATTTATTTATAACCTAGTCATCCAACAAAAAATGATAAAATAAACTTCCAAATTTATTCCTTGTAAAAGATTTTGGGGATCCTTACGAATAAATTTATCCTAAATATGGATTAAACGATTTGATTATGAAAAACATATATATAACAAATTAGGGTGTGGTACATTTTTTTTGGACAGATCTGCCCTCATAAAAAATGGTAACGATATCATTATCTGGAAATTATATACTTACAGGCAAAAACTATATCTGGGTCAAATTCTAGTATCATTTCTTGTGTTTATTCACTCAGTATAAAGATATTATTAATCAGATGTTGTAAAACAAAATTCAGCGTAGAATCTATAAAGAATGGTAATGATATCGTTACCTAAAATTATACACTTGCGACAAAAAAATATTTCCATGTCAAATTTTAGTGCCCTTTTCAGTGTTGATGTACCTCGGTATAAAGATATTACAGATCGAATGTTAGAGACCAAAAATGGGCATAGAATCTATAAAGAATTGAAACAATCTTGTTACCAGAAAATTATATAGTTGCGTAGAAAAAAAAATCTGGGTCGAGTTCTAGTATCATTTCTAGTGTTTATGCACCTCTATATAAAGATATTATGGATTGGATGCTTGAGACAAAAAATAGATATAGAATCTAAAAGGGATGGTAATGATATCGTTACCTGAAAATTATATAGTTGTTTGGAGAGAGCACATTACTGGGTCAAATTCTTAAGGTAACTGCCATATATTTATATTGCTTTTGGGCCTTTTGTTTCATTTGGGGTGCACTAAGCATATAGCTAGGCTTTTAAATTTTTCATATGGTTGGGGCTTTAAGAATATATTGACACATTTTTTAGGCAAGAACATTCTATATGTTGATGCTTATATGGGGGTTGCTTTGTGCGAAGTAAACTAAGTTGCTTTCACTTGAAGAAATAAATGTTGGTAACAAATAAAATTTTTTTAAGTTGGATATTTTACGCCATGTTTTTTATATAGCCACTCATTAGTTCATGTTTTAACTAAGGTGCATAAACACTAAAAATGATACTAAAATTTGACCTAATAACATTTTTTTCTCGCAAGTATAAAATTTTTAGGTAATGATATTGTTACCATTCTTTATAGATTATATGCTCAATTTTGGTTTCCAACATCTAATTAACAATATCTTTAGACTGAGGTGAATAAATATAGGAAATGATATTAGAATTTGACAAAGGTATGTTTCTTCCCCGCAAGTACATGTTTTTTAGATAACGATATCGTTCCAATTTTTTATGAGGGTAAAAAATATACCACCCCCTAATTTGTTATATATGTGCTTTTCATAATAAATCGTTTAATTCACATTTAAGATGAATTTATTTGTAAAAATCCCAAAATTTTGTCATGTAATCATGTTTTATTTCTTATTCTTTCAGCTACAACAATCCCACCGCTAGGGGTAGAACTAGTGGGAAGGGGGTAGTGCAGGGGCTGCCATGTTCCCCCAGAAATTTCAAAAATCACCTTAGATTAAGGGGAAATTTATATTGCTTTTACACATCAACCCCCAAGAAAAAAATTTATATAGTGCCCCCCAAAAAGACTAAAACTCTAGAAGAATGGATGAGGGTAGATATCCACACACCACTTATTTTGACTTTTCACAGGGTTGATGGTGGAGACTCTCACGGAAAAGACACCATCCAATACATAATAAACCATGCTGTGGATCTCTATCTCCCCGTTGAAGTTTCTCGCTCCCCCTTTCATCAAAACCAAGCAAGAAATGGTAATGCTTTCCCTATGACCACGAAATGGCACAGGATGCAAAACACCTTCAAAACCCAGTTACTCCAGTAACAGGTAACCAGAATTATAGGGAAACTAGAGTTACATGGATCCGGATGGGTTCCATAGATAACAAGTTTTTGCCATAAAACCTGGTAAATCTCAATTTCTCTAAGGGCGAACCCAGGAATTTTATTTCTTGGGGGAGGCCACTATTTAGAAAAAAGTTTTAGAAGGGCCACATTATCATTATCATCATCATCATCAAAGCCTTATCCCAACCAGGTTGGGGTCAGCTACATGAATTCTATTTTTCCATTCCGTTCTATTTTGAGCCAAATCCTTCGATAAGTTAAACTTTTCAACAGATAAAAGTTTTAGAAGGGCCACATATAGAAGATAAATATAGTTTTCAACATATGTAGAGAGTGTTCTATTCTTTTTAATGTTTTCGGAGGTTGGGGGAGGCCCAAAAATATTAAAAATTATTAAAAACTTAAAGGGGTTTTGTGCAATCTTGGGGCGCCATATGTAAAAAAAGTTAGAAAATATTAAAAACTTTAAGGGGCTTTGTAAAATCTTAGGGGACCATGGCCCCCCAGGCCTACATATGGGTCCACCCCTGCTCTCTGCCCTAGTACACAAAGTTGAATGACAATGGACAAACCAATGGTCAATTGCAAATTATGGAATGCAAAGAGATTACCTTAATCTAGGGAAACGTTCATTTTCATACTTGATCCAATCTCTAATGAAGGGAATCCTCGTTAGTTCATTGTAATCAAGTACCAACTGCCAGTGATAAATGAAAATTCACAAAATCAGAATCCGCACACTGCGAGCATTAAACTTATGAATAACTAGATTGCAACCACAAGCATCAAAGGTCATAAAGAGTAACTCATAGAAAAAAAATAAACCAACTTCCAATAACCACCTTCAGGCATCAACAAAAAATAGTGAAGTGCAAACATAAGTAGAATTCAAAAATATCTAAATATCTATACTATTAAAGAATATTTTAGAGAAACTGGACAAGGAAATGATAAGTACATCTTAGATTAGATTAGATTTGGATTATTTAAGGGTAGTGTCATTATCTGATTAATGGGACACGGACTCCAACAGACTCAAAAAGAGCACGATGAGAGAGTGGACTCTGAAAACAAAAGGTGAAAACCAACAAAGCACCAAGGACATATTGGCAAGACACTAAACCAAGATCAAAAGGTTATTTTCATTGTAACCAATTATGATATCCTTTTTTCTTCCGAAGGACCCTACAATTGTGGGGCGAAGTGTTAAAGATATTTCAGAGAAACTGGATATAGAAAGGATGAGCTCATACAAAATTGGAAGAGATAAGATTTGGATTATAGTGGGCTACTGTTTTTTCTTTGTTTTTTCGGTAGAGTAGTAGGCTAGTGTTATTTATTGATTAATGAGTACAACAAACTCAGAAAGAGCAGGATATGACAATGATAGACTCGACAAACAGTGATCTCCTACAAAGCATGAAATATATTTTGGCAAGACATTGAACCAAGAGCAAAGTTTTATTTACATTGTAACCAATCGCACTATCTTTCTTAACTTTCTTTTTTCCTTTTTTCTTTTTCTTCTCAAAGGGCCATGAGATTGCAGGGGAGTAAGAGAGTATTTCAAAGAAATTAGCTATGGAAGGATGAGTTCATCTTAGATAAGATTAGATTAGCTTTGGATTACCGAATGCTAGTGTCATTATCTGCTTAGGTTTTCTATTTACTGTTTAATTAGGTTTCCTATTATAGGTGTGATTAGGTTCCTATTGAGTTAATATCTAGGGTCATACTTACTAGAGAAATTGACAAGTGATGGAAAATCCACAGTATGTATCTCATGCCATATCTCCATCACCATGTATACAGATCATGCCATTTCATGGTATCTACACAATTCAATTATTCCATAAATAGTGGACTGAAGAGCCATTGTTGGGCAGCTCATACTATTAACTCCTGTACCACGATTAGACGAGGAACACTAGCCATCTTTTCCACATCCTTGAGGAGTATTTTTGGTACTGGAAAGAGCCATTGCAGGCAGTTCAACGGGTGATTCTCTTGATTTTGAGACTCAATACGTGTTTCTTGACTCAGAAGTCAGAAGAAGCCTATGTAATTCATCAAGGCCTGCGGAGCCAGCTCTAGATGTTCCAAGAATATAAAGTGCATCATACTCTTTCAGTAGTCCACCAAGTGTTGCAAGGACAAGATCTTCTGTCACAGGGGAATCAATGGCTGCTAGGCTATCAGCAAGAATTTTTGCACAATTTAAATATTCAGTTACCGTAGAGGTACCTTTCCTCAGGGTTTGAATTTGAAGGGGAAGTTGAACCTTTCTGGAACAAGATTGACTGGCATATTGGAGAGCCAAAGACTTCCACATTTCATAAGAATTACTGTAGGAACAGGTTCAGTGAGAGTTGCCTCGATCCATCCAATGGCATCTGGTCACATTTACGCCATGCAACATAGGCTGGATTAATTGTCTGCTTCCCATCAGAGTCAGCAAGATGCTGATCTGGGGATGGATCAGATCCATCTACAAGTCCATACAGGTCATGGCAATGAAGGAGAGGCTCAAACTGGCTGTGCCACAAAAGATAGTTATGGGCATCTAGCTTAACAGAGACAAGGCTTGTGATATCAGCAAGAACTAATGGTGTTGCCAAGGTTTGTGGGGTGCTGGAAGTCATTGCAATAATAAAAGTGTGAAAGAAAGGGAGAAGGATCGGATGAAAGGAATGATGCCCTTTAGTGCTCTGATAGCATTAAACAGCGTACAGAATAGTATTCTATAAAGATCTTTCCTCATTTTTAAATGAGGCAGAGACTGATTGACTTGTCAATATATAGAGTGGTGTACACGGTTTTTACATACAGGAGAAAATCACAAATTTTGAGTACAACTATTGATGCAATAGCCAAGGAGAGAAAATCTCTCTGCACACTATTCATGGAAAGGAGTGAATAGTATGAGCTGCCCATCAGTGTCTCTTCAATCCACTATTTATGGAGTGGTTGAATAGTGGAGATACGATGAAATGGCATGACCTGTATAGACGGTGATGGAGATATGGCATGAGATGCATACCATGGATTCTCCATCACTTGTCAATTTGTCTAATAAGTATGACCCTAGATATTGACTCAATAGGAACCCAAAGCGATTATGGAATGGTTTAAGCGACAATCTCAATAGTGGGGATACCATGAGAAGGTCATCAAGGCCGGCTTGAGATAATTTGAGGCCTAAAGCGACAATCTAAAATAAGGCCTTTTCTATTTTTTAATATTATTATAAATATTTTATTTAAATCATATTTGGAAACAAAAAAAGACATTAATTAAGGAAAACCATATTAGAAAAACTTGATACCCTTACAAAAAAAAAAAAAAAAAAACCAGATAAGATTGGTGGACCCAAAAACTTAGTTTTTTTGTCACTATCGACTTGATTTTCTAATAATAGTTTAAGTGAAAAATTATAGTTGATATTTAGGATGAGTAGATATGAACTAAGTGGGAGCACTCTGGCAACATTATCCAGCACCATTGGTATTTTGTGCCTTATGATGATTGAATGCAAGGGGAAAAATGGTGGAACCAACAATAAATATTCTGTGGGATCCAAGAATCATTTAGTTGTAATTAGAAGTGATTACTCCTAACCTAACCCACAAACTAACCCAAACCCAAACTAATAATTCAGAGTTGGAGTTGACATTTATGATGAAATAAATGAAATGTGATGACTTTGGGTTGAGTACATTCTTAATATTTGACCGGTCAACTTGACTAATTACATACACCTGTCAATCCAACCCAAACCCAACCTACTAATTTAGAGTTTGATTTGAGATTTTGATGTAGGACCGTGAATACTATCTTACATTGAAGGCTTTTTTAGGTCACTTGACAAATTAATAATCATAAAATAGTTGAACCCTAGTCCACAATAGAAGCAATTGCCGAACATCAAATGGCGATAATCCCACTAGTTGAACATAAAATGGCTCATAACCCACAAGTGAAATAGGATGTGACCAAAACCAAACTGTCAACCTTCAATCACATTATTCAGAAAATAATAATAGGAAAGATAGCAGTTGCTATTTTGAAACGTGAAAAGATAACAATTTCTTTCTTCCCTTTTTTTTTTTTTTTTTTTTGGAATGTAAAAAGATGAAGCCTTATATTTGGGGAGAAACAAAAGGATGGCATTGCTGTTTTGGAATGTGAAAAGAAAATAGTATTCTTCCTTTTTCTTGGAATATGAAAAGATGAGGCCTTATTTTTTGTGGAGAGATAAAAGAATAGCAGTTGTTTGTTTTAGAATTTGAAATATGTCAGTTGCTATTATGGAGAGCCTTTTTTGGAATTTAAAACAAAAAAAGGATGGTAGTTACTCGTTTGGGACCATATTTTCTCAGGCCCTAAAGCAAGGGCTTTATTGGCCTTATCAATGGTAAAGCCGGCCCTGATGGGCATGACCTATATACATAGTGATGGATAAATGGAATGAGACGGCATGAGATGCATATGGTGGATTCTCCATCACTTGTCAATTTGGCTAATGGTACTCTTATAAATATCCAATGGCTATTCTTAATGAAATTACTTTAGAGATCGGCAAAATTTAGCCCTTTAAGTTTTTCACCCAGGCTACAGGATCCATCATCCATGAAAAAAAAAAATACATGGTAAGCTTCCACTATTGTTAATAATAGACAACAAATGAATAGACAACAAATGAATAGATAAAGGAATGCTATAGATTGGATCATGACAAACCTGTCACGCCAAACATTGATTGTACAAGCTCACAGGGATTAAATAATACATACAGAGTGGCAACCTACATATTGCTGCATGCCTCTAAGGTCTCGTAGTAACTTTTTGAAGTTCTTAACAAGATAATATGATGCCCTAAGTAGAGACATGTTGTGAAAGAAAAATAGTTAAAACTGTATTGAATTTGTACAAAGATATGCTTCAGATTATCCAAAAGGTCATTGTTACCATTTTCACAAAGTGCATTATCACGATCATGAGAAAGCAGTAGGGAGAATTCATGTGCAATTGCTGAATTGGGGAAAATGGGAAAAATCTTACTACAAAAGGTAAGAGAAAAAACAATATGCACAGATATAAAACTTACTTCTACTATATCATCTTCTCCAACAACTCCAAATGGTACAATTGTGGCCCCAAACCGAGCAGCCATTCTTACAAATTCAGGATGATCTGGCCAAAACAACTTGTACTCTTCACCCTGGCAAGCGTTAAAAGAACATCAGTACAGCACTAGTTTGTGAGTTCAAAACTTACTACCAGGTCCTTCACCATCAATTTACAGGAGCATAGAATCAAAATGAAAAAAAAATTAAAATAAAGAAAAGGACAAGGGAATTAGCTAGAAAATGAAATATCCAGCCAGGTCCAATATCAATCTGCATGGAAACAGAATGAATCAACAAGACACATAATAATGGTAGACTCATTAGAATGGGTTAAGACTCACCCAAGCCTGAGACCATGAATTTGTGGTTCAGGATATGTCATGAAGAGGCTACACTCCTTCGTGAAAGAAACCAACAAAAAGATAAACACATTAAGGCTGATATCCCAAAATTCCACAGAAGCTTCATCCATAGTTGTGGAGGTATTGAATTCAAAGAAACGATGATGAGAAAGTTGGCCAGATGGGGTCTGGTCTTGGGCCTTCAATTTTAAACCCAAATAGGTTGGGTTGCACTAGAGTCCTAATCCAAATATACTTCTACAAAGATCAATTCACAGATAGGATACCTAGAGCTTATGTTGCATATGTTGTAGATACTGTTATCTTGCAGATCATTGTTATGAATTATTGCTTTCTAGATTTACTTTGGCATGCATCCTCTGTTGAAACCTCTTTAAAATGGGGTGTTTGTGTAATTTTGTAGATGGAGATTCACATATAAACCATGCTCTCCAAAAAGAGGGATACGGGCTTTTCTAGGCATTCTCTTCTTAAATAGCTGACATCAGTCCTTGTTGCAACGGGGCCTGCAGGCCCACTGGTGAAAATAACTCTCTGATGGCAGAGAAGAAGAAAGAGAAAGAAGGGAAGGAAAGGAGGAAGGAGTAAACAGAAAGAAAGAAAAGAAGAAGAGAAAAGAAGGGAAGAAACCCTAGTATTTCTCCTCTGACACTACGTGAGGAAAGAAAGAGGGACTGTTGAGTGCAAGGGCGTGCGCTGTGGCACACCTCTCTTATATTTTATTGATATTTTTCAGAATAAAAAACTTTGTTATATATAAACATAAAGAAAGGCCTTAACAAATATATAATTACATTTAATGGATCCTAAACAAATATGCACAAAAAACTAAACTCACCCAACAAATATATCACATGATATTATAATCTAAAGCTTTTTACATTGGACAGTAAGGCCTCCAACAGATGCACAAGTTTAGCTGGAAATGAAGGGCTACCTGGGATCGTCCCTCCATCAACTTATTTGGATAATCAAATCCTTCTTTCATGTGAAGAGATATAGAGGACCTGGGTCAAATGGTTGTTGGAACCATTGTACTAAGGGTACAGTGAGTCAACCCATAAATTGCACACATCCTAAACTTTAGTCATTTTACTATTCCCAAACTGTAGCCACTTTGATCTATCCTGGAGTAATCCCATTTGATAAAGTTACCCTGACTTCATTCTATGTAAGCTATATAAGCGGTATGTGGTATCAGTACCACACCCAAAAACTCTCCAAATCATTTTCTTCTACTGTATGTCTGCAGTAACTTTCTTGGTAACATAACCTTCAGTCAGCATATGTAGCAAAACCACAACGTGTACTTGGTACTGTGTAGATTCAACCAATTTCTTCTCTTTCAGCTCTTTGTAAGCACAGTCCCTGGATCCAGTTCTGATATCAGCAGTTTAATTGGAATCCTATCTTTCATTCTTCTGCATTATTTTTTTTTTTTAATTTTCTTTTCTCCATGATCCCAGTAAAAGGAATTGGTTCATCCTTAACACATTGGATCTTGGTTTGGTCAATCATCAGCATAAGGACTGATTCATTTCTGATCAGTTGTCAGACTTTCAATTAGGGTCTGATCTCCTCATCTGAAAGGTAGCAATCTGTTGTCTCTCGCTCTTCCGCCTAAGCTGAATACCCTGCTCTCACCCACACTACAGCTGAAATCAGTTGGCTTCGATATCCATTGTCATGAGCAACCATCTTTTTAACCAAACTCACTTTACTGCGACAATAAAAGTGTATTTTATAATGCACATAGTGACATTTTTCATGAGCACAGACATTTTTCATGAGCACACTAAACACATTGAGATTGATCATCACTTTGTTCTTTAGAACATTCAACTTTGCACAATCATCCTTCGATCATTTTCTTCAAGTGAACAGCTGGCTAACTTCCTTACTAAATCACATTCATCTTGGCAGTCCCTTGATGTTTTCATCAGCATATTGCAAGCTTGAGGGAGGGGAGGGGAGGGGGGGCCATTTTTCAAGTGATTTCTTGACTTGGCCCTTTGGACTCATTGGACTGTGAGTTTACCCATGAATTGTACATATGGCTAAATTGTAGCCATTATATTATTCTGAAAATATAGCAATTGTAATGTATCCTGATTAAGATAATCTTTGTCATTTTCCCTCTTGATAAGGTTAGTCTAATTGTATTCTATGCAGTCCATCTAAGAAGGGGGTGTATGGTATTGATAACACCCGAAAATTCTACAAATTGTTTTCCTCTTCTACTGTATTCTTGACCTTTCATGCTATGTTTACGCTAACATCTTTGGAGCAAATTTCATAGAACAGTACCGTCTTCAATCTCCTGTTTTCATGATGAGGATCATCCAATTGGGATAGGAAAGGGCAAGTGTCAAGTGTTTTATTTCCAACTGTTCAATCAATGGAAAGGTACCCATGATGAACAGGTTCATTCCTCCCTATTTAAAGACTATATGCAATCAAAACAGGATGATCCTATATGCAAATCAACAAATTTATCAAGTTTTTACATTAGGAAATCAAGTGCAGGTGAAAGAAAATGTATTAGTATGCAACTCGATTGGCCCAGATTCTTTATACATGGAACTGAACTTGCTAGTGGTCTAAATCTGTATTTTCTGTTTCATTGGGAATGGAAGAAGACATAAAACACTTTCGGTTTCAGCACATAATTTCATCATCCAGTAATATCAAGAAGCATAAATTACTCATAATTAAGAAATCTACCGTCTTTAGAAAACCCAAGGTGAAACAAAACAGATTAACACACCTAGTTGTTCACAACCAAAAAAGGAATGAGATATGAGAAAAATCTGTAACTGAAATGAAAGAACACACCTTACGATGAAGTGCCTCACGCACACCCCCAGGATAAAGAAGAACAAAAGATTTTGATGAGAAGAGCCTATAGAAGTTTCCTGCTGAGACAGGAAGTGCACCAAATACTCTCATTGCATCCATCTTGAACAAGTCTTCTACTGGTAAAGAAGTTTCAAGCTGCTTTGAAAAAATTATTGGGTGTGCAATACCACGTACAAGAACATTTTTCTCCCTCAAGAATGCCTCAACAAGAGGAGACACTTCAACTCCCATCAGCATGTGATAACCAACCAGAAGAACAGGACCTTCACTAGGTACCCCAGTGAGGCCCCTCACTATTTTTCCGTCTTGCAAGGTTGAAAGCATTACAGGACCAGTAGCTTGGTTGAACCATCTGTAGAATATAGACCTTATACCATGTAACTTCACCAGGAAAGAGAAACTGAATTTTTTCAGGTTGAAGCAGTAACTAGTGATAACATGCAGATACAGTAAACTTACCCACTTCCTCTCTCGATCAAATGTGAAAATTCTGTCCTTGAAGGTGGAAGGTAATCCAAGATGAAGTCATATTTTCTCGAACGTCGGTACATACTGGTGCCTTTAATAATAGTCACCAAATGAACCCCATCTTCCTGCACCATTTTTTTAAATACACAGCCCTTAAATATAAATGCAATGATCAACTCCAAATTCTTAATGAAGCATGCAACAATAGAGACAATCTCTTTAGGATACACACTAAAACCAATGAACAAAATGCTGTAAAAGATTCAGACTAGTACCCCTAATAGATGGAGATAAGATCAATTTGTAGGTAACAAATGATTTAGTCTGGCAAACCATATCAATAATTCTAAACTAACAACATTCAATCTTCATACTGACTCTCTCCACAACATCAAGAGGATCAGACAGACAAAAAGAGAAAAAAAAAAAAAAGCTTGGCCACGATCTAAGAAAAAAACTAAAGAGAGACTTGTAACTTAGAAAAAATGAATACCTGGCAAGGATTAATACTTCAGCTTTGACAGCATGGAGACGAGAATTAGTATACAAAGCAGCTGATTTAAGAAGCTTTAGTTTCCACAACAAAGTAGCCTTTGGTATAATATCTGCCAAACCCTGCAAAGAATTGGTGAGATTATACCAACTAAAACAGAGACCATTTTCTACATTGAACAAAGAAGATTCCATTTACAATTTACATTTTTATTTTTAAATTATTGAAACCTTATTCCATATAGCTGGGTTGGCTAGTGAGCCCTAATTTTCTAGTTACCTCTATTTAGGACTACACTCTCCGTATCTGCAAAGCATTTCGCCAATGCAAAATAAATGTCATGAAATTACTAAATCCAAATTTCCCGTACAAACTTATCCAATCCAAAGTAAGGCTGATTCCTTTGTATCCAATCAAGGTTAAAAGAAAAAAGAATTTTTTTTTTTAAATTTCCCTCTTCACTAGCAAATGGGTCAGAAAATGGAGGTTGTAGAGATATAAATAGGTCAACCGACCACCTTGACAAAGCCCATAACCAGAAGCCCACTCTTCTTTGCCAGCATATCCCATGTGTGGGATCTTTTGAGGGATTTGGTCAAACATTTTCTATAGACATGCTTACTTGTATAATTGCAATCATATCTAGAGTTTCTATATTTGCATGTAATTAGATTGCAATCATTGTAATCATTGCCTGTGATTAGGCAACAGTAATTGTATATAAACACAATCGATCACCATCTTGGGGTACGACAATTATTCTCCAACTTCCTCTTCTTCTCATTGTCTTCATACAAGTATCTTTGAATCCTTACATGGTATTAGCGCTTCTGCCAAGGGATTTCAAGAGACTTTGGTCGTCTCAGTACTCAGTAGAGAACCCTTCTCTGTCTTTGGTTCTTCCCCTTCATTGCATCAACAACAATCATACACCTTTTGGATAAACTTGAGATCTAAAGGAATCTCAGTCATCAAATCCTTCTCACTGTGAAAGAAGGACTCTCCACTCATTCAATCCTTCTCATTGTGAAAGAAGGATTCTCCAGTCAACAAGAGTATTCTTCCCAGTAGTTGTCAACTACTCTCCGTACCTGATCAAGTAATACGGCCCATCTCATATTAGGCAACTATCAACCAAGGATGAAAATAGCGGTTGCGGCGGGCGTAGCGGCCCGCTGCAGAAACGATACATAGCGGGCGATACGTAGCAATAGCAGCGATACATAGCGGTATAACGGTGTGATTTGAAAAAGTCTTCAAAAAAATCCGAAAAAATTTCAGAAAATCTAGAATATTGGAAAATGATGGAATATATGTTTGTTTTGCAAAAGTAACTAGTACATGGGTATGTAGCGGTCCCCTCATTGCATAAGGTCTTGTATCGCTGTATTAATAGAAAAGAATAGGAATAATCAATGTTTTTCAAATGGATTTATGTTTTTTAGTTATGTCAACTTAAATACTAACTTGAGGCTTATAAAAAAAAGTTATAAACAAATTTCATCAAGATTCATTCAAGAATGAAAGATAAACTATGTTCAAACTTCATAGAAAAATAATATACTAATCTACTTAAAGAGCAAAGACTTTATAATGGAGGAATACCTTGCTGATAGCTCTAATACCAAAGGGATTGATCTATGGGAAACATAGATCTAACATTTAGGGACCATTTTCAACCCATTTGATTGAGTTTACTTTTATAAAAAAATATTTATTTAAAAAATACGAAAATCATCATCATCATCATCATCATCATCATCAAAGCCTTATCCCAACCATGTTGGGGTCGGCTACATGAATTCTATTTCTCCATTCCGTTCTATTTTGAGCTAAATCTTTCGATAAGTGCAACTTCTTCAAATCTGAATTAATGACTTCCATCCATGTTTTCTTCGGCCTATCCCTACCTCTTAATGGACCCTCCACCTGTATATCCAAACTTTTTCTCACCGGTGCCATTACTGGCCTACGCTCAACATGCCCAAACCATCTCAAACGAGTTTCTCTAATTTTATCTCCTATTGGTGCTACCCCTAAATGTTCTCGAAAGCGCTCATTTCTAATTTTATTTTTCCTAGTTTTACCACACATCCACCTAAGCATTCTCATTTCCGCTACATCCATCTTATGAATATGTATCTTCTTAATTGGCCAACATTCTGCTCCATATGTCATAGCTAGTCTAACCACTGTCCTGTAAAATTTTTCCTTCAATTTTGTTGGCATTTGTCTATCACAAAGTACTCCCGAAGCTAGTCTCCACTTCAGCCATCCAGCTCTTATCCTATGCTCCACATCTTCGTCAATCTCCCCATCCTTACTAATCATCGAGCCTAGGTACCGAAAAGAATCTTTACGTGGTATCTCATGGGTTTCAATTTTGACAGTAGTTTCAACACTTTGTATATGTCCACTGAAATTGCAATCCATATATTCGATTGCAATTTCAAAAATCCGAAAATAAAAAATATGAAAAAATTAGAAGAACACAAAAATATGTGAGATTGATCTATGGGAAACATAAATCTAATATTTTGGAACCATTTTCAACCCATTTGATTGAGTTTACTTTTATAAATTTAAAAAAAAAAAACAAAAATCCAAAAATAAAAATTGTGAAAAAATTAGAAGAACACAAAACTATGTGGGATTGATCTATGGGAAACATCGATCTAACATTTAAGAATCATTTTCAACTCATTTTATTGGTTTTCCATGAATAAAATAGATTTCTTTTTTCAAAGAATAAAATAATCCGAAAATAAAATTCAAAATAAAAAAATTAAGAAAGTGATAAAAAAAAGAGGGACTTGATCAAAGGGGAACATGGATCTAACAATAACAACTCATTTTCAAGTGATTCATGAAAGAAAAGAGAGAAATAAACTCAAAGTAGAAAAAAAATAAGCGACAAAACTCACCGTTTCTGACTTTGATGCTTGAATCTTGAATACCACTTTGATGTTTTGATGTTTTTGATATTTTGAGTTATGATTCTAGTGTTTTTTTGAGAGGATTTGAAAAATGGAGGCAAGGAAAGGGGTTTGGAGCAGTGAAAAGTGGAGAAGTGAAGGAGTAAAGATGAAAAACGTGAGTGAAAAGGTCGATTGAACCCCACCCGCTAGGAAGCGGCCACTACGATTTGTAGTGGCTCGTAGTGGCCACTACGCTACAGGCTACTACATTTGTGAACCCTGCTATTTTATAAATAGCGTAGCGCCCATTGGCGCTACGGCCGATATATCGCCCACTACGCTTCGTAGCGGCCGATATTTACAGCCATGCTATCAACAAACGTAGCACCGATCTAGTCACCCAATAATTATGGGATTTCTCCATATTTTTGTGGATTCTTTTAATCATCAGAGATCTTCCATGATTTGTGATCTCACCAAACTATTACAAAATTTTAATCAGATCAGACCAGTTTCTTGGATCCTTGGAATTTTTTCATTAGTGTCGAAACTAAGATACCTACAAGGTATTGGAAGCTAAGCGATCATCAGACCTCACTGTGGGGGCCACGTGATCAACAGATCCCAATTTTAGTGGTCGCCTAGACCTATTTTGGGCCATTTCAGTGATCAGATCACAGATCTGATTCATCTGAGTACTGATCAAGTGTTTTCTGAAGACATACCCACCACTCATTTATTTTTCTACATTTTTTTGTGGATTGCATAAGTGTTTCTTGATTTCTTTGGACGTCCAAGCCTAATTCCTTTTGCAATACACAACAATTGTCACATCAGATCATCTGTGGGGATGTGTAGTGTTTCTCTTTATTATTTCTGCACTTTTCCCTGTGATTTTGTTGTGCAGCATTGCTCAATTGCTTACCTTTGCAATTTCTCAGCTCACAATGGACAAAGTAGACATCATTCCTATAAGATTTAATGGAACAAACTACATGTCCTGGTCCTTTCATCTTAAAAATTTTGTTGAAGGACAAGGAATGTTGGGATACATGGATGGAATAGACTCAAAACCAACTGTGGATGCTAAAACCATTGCTGCTTGGAACCAACGCAATGCCTAGGTCGTGACATAGATCCTCAACTTAGTTGATCCCACCTTTTCAATGGCACTTTATACCAAGGTGTAATATCTCTACTAGGACTCTGATTAGAATTATAATTAGACTAAGTTCATTAGAGACTAATAATTTCAACTGGACTCTCTCTCACAAAAAAGAGAAAAAAATTACTCTCTGAGAAGGACTCCTTTGTAGTCCCAAATAGTACTCCTAGAGTAAGATTGGTTCAAACACTTATATATATTATACGTATGGAAGCCTACATCCGAGAGAGAGAGAGAGAGAGAGAGAGAGAGAGAGAGAGAGAGACTAATCTCACCTGCAAAATCTGTGGGAGAAGAAGATCACGAAGAGGACGAGGAAGATCAACAACGGGACGTGTAGCAGATGTCTAACGAAAGACCGATCACTGCTCGAGCAACACACATCTATTCCAGGTGAGTAGAAACTAACTTGAATGTTGATGTATCTGAATAAGGTAGGAAATTAGACCTACTTGATCCTCTAATGAACCGTGGCTATTATATACTAGTGCTACAGTGATCGTTAACACATTGTGTCGGCCAAATTTGGTTTTGAGCCCAAGTCAATCATCAAAGCAATGATTAGATCTGATGATATGCAGTAGGACAAATGATCGACACCCTTTAGCCTTGCTTGGGTTGGAAATCAACTCATCTGAACCTTTGATTAAAAGTAAAAGCCCCCTTCTAAAATTGTCGACCTGTAACAATGTAAAACATCATCCAAAAATCCTATTTCTTAGCTGGGGCCTTGGCGGATTAAGATTCTATGATTTACATACCTTGGAACTTTGATTTAGGCTGAAAAGAAGACTGATTATCTTGAAATCTCAGATTTGAACTGAGATTTTCAGTTTTCCAAACCGTTAGAAGTTGTATTGGTCGACAATGATTATGAGCCCACGTGGGTCCCCTGATCAACGATCAAGTCCACACATCTTGAAATGGACCCCTGGGCGACCTTAGGGGTAGATCCCTTTGTGATTTGAACCATCGAGTCCTACCATCCCAAGATCCCAAGAAGCCCAGGCGAGAGCCTCTTTCTGCCAAACGTGAATTCTGTGTTTCAAGTGTGAAGATGGGTTTGCTAACTTACATAAAGTGTAACTTATTTTATATCAATTACAGATTGGTCATTGTTATATATAATTATATTTATTAACCCTTGTTCTATCATTCTTAAAAGGACATGTAAGGAACAATAGTTATGGACAGTTGCTAGAATCCAACGAGCATGATACTTATTATAATAGATGATGATTTGTTTAATCATCACATTTAAATTGGGGTTGAATAAATTGTAAATTTAATATGGGATGTTTATTGAATACTCAAATCTACTAGAAGATAATTTAATCTGATTTCATTAATTATGCCTTGATTCCTGTAATTAATTTTATGAAGAACAATTAAATTCCTCGATAAGATATGGACAATGCCACAACCTAGAATCAACTCCGACTCGGAGTGGGGTGAGGACTAACCAGTGTTATATGGTATTGGTCAAAGAAAAGAATAAGATGATGTAACCAAATATGGTGGAGATGAATCTCCGATAACTTTATTGAATTGAATTTGCTATTGATGATTGAAATAGAATAACACCAACTGCTAGCACTGAGCATAAAACTTCTCTTGTGGATGTTGGTCGAGGGAAGTAGGATCACACTTATGGTGGAAAGATTAATCATGTTGTTGATAAAAATGTAGATATTCCACATCGACTATAGAGAGGAAAGTGATTGGGATTATATGTAGTGATTGCACCCTTACTTTGAATGAGGCCTTTTGGTGGGTTGAGGCCCACCAAAAGAAAAACCGTGAGGCCCATGGGCCAAAGCGGACAATATCATGCATGCGTATAGGGTGGTGCATAACAAATAGTATCAGAGCCAACTCTCAATTAGTTCGCATGTGGGTCCCTGCCGTGGTCTGAGGCAAGTTAAAGGGTTCATATGTGGGTGGGCCAAGAGGGCTGGAAGGCTACATGGACTGGCAGGCTACTGCACAGGGACATGCAACCCTAAGGGGGATGGATTGTGACATCCTAGAGTCCCACATCGACTATAGAGAGAAAAGTGATTAGGATTACATGTAGAGCTTGCACCCTTACTTTGCATGAGGCCTTTTGGTGGGTTGAGGCCCACCAGAAGCAAAGCCGTGAGGCCCATGAGCCAAAGTGGATAATATCATGCATGCGTATAGGATGGGGCGTGACACAAGACTTCTAACATGTGGACACACATGAAAAAAATTTATCATCAACAAAACAAGGCCTACAGATTTCATCTTGATACAAAATTGGCCAAGTATTGCCAAAATGAGAAATATATCCAAGAATACTACAATGGTTTTCTTGCCCTATGGACAAAAACAGATCAGATGCTACTTCAATCTGTTTCAATTGAATTTCTTCCCTAGGCCTCAAATTGCAGGAAGAAAAACATGTCAGCTAGTTTCTTATGAACCTTTGTCCTAAATTTAAACCTATGCATGCTGCACTTATAAATCAAGAAATCTCTCCCAATTTGGATACATGCGTCCACGAAGTTCTTCGCGAAGAAACCCATCTTCTATCCACTCATTCTCTTACTGCGAAACCAAAGGCCCTACTTACTCCACCAAGGCAATCCTCCGGCGAAGAAATGATCTTTTCACTACTAATGGTCAGAAACTATAGTGTTTTGAATGTAAGAAGTATGGATATATGGCTCGTGACGGCCACAAGAAATTATTTTGTAGCTACTGCAAAAAAATAAAAGGACATGTTATTTTTGCTTGCACAAGAAATTATTTTGTAGCTACTGCAAAAAAAAAAAAAGGACATGTTATTTCTGCTTGCACTCAAAGGCCTGAGAAGAAACCTGACAAAAAAAAAAAAAAAAAAAAACCAAAGCCAGCCTGCTCCTCAAGTTCAAAATAGCACTCAACTTGGCCAGACATCTCCCAATACTGGTTCTGTCACATTGACTACTGCTAAGATACAAGACTTAATCAATTCATCTGTGGCATCTGCTTTTACCTCCATCGGTATTAATGGTCTGTTCTCTTCATCTACTGCTCTCCCTGCATTTCATTCATTATTTCCATCCTTCACACCCACCACACGGGTCCCTGACTCAAGTGCCTCAAACCATATAACATCTATGGCCCAAAATCTACACGACCATAAACCATATAGCGGCCATGATTCCATCACTATTGCAAATGATCAAAAATTGCTCATTTCTTGCATAGGAATTGTTTCCCTCGGGTCACTTACCCTATTTAATGCTTATTTTGTTCACAATTTAGCAACAAATCTCATTTCCATTGGCCAACTTATTGATTGTGGTTATCTAGTTAACTTTTCTCTTTCTAGTTGTGTCATATAGGAATGGCAAACTAGGAAAGTGATCGATATGGGGAGTACACATGGCAAGCTGTTTCTCTTGGAGTCAGAACAAAAATCGCTCTTTGCTTCTTCTATTAGTACTCTAAATAATGTGTAGACCACATGGCATAAATGCCTTGGTCATTTGAATAATGCAAAATTGTTATCTTTATTTAAACTTGGGTATTTGGATAAATCTATTACAAGTTCTATTGTTTCTACTTTTGCTAAATGAAAATGTGAAACTTGTTGCTTAAGCAAAAGTCAAGTGTTGCCCTTTCCAGCCCATTATTCACATATCATTGCCCCTTTTGATGTAATTCATATGGATGTTTCGGGGATTGCCCCACATTCGAGTAGGCTTGGGTATAATAAGTCTTATGCTACCTTTATAGATGATCACTGTCGTTACACATGGATATATTTTTTAAAAGCCAAATCTTAAGTTTTCTCCATGTTTCAAGAATTCTATGCAATGGTCAGCACTCAATTCCAGAAAACGATAAAGATCCTACATTCGGACTCAGGTGGAAAGTATACATCAACTGCATTCAACACCTTTTTATCCGAAAAAGGAATTCTTCATAAAAGATCTTGCCCCCACACAACAACAAAAATGGTTGCAAAGAAAAAGAATCACCATCTTTTGGAAACTATAAGGACTCTCCTTGTGGAGTCCTTGGTTCCTCCTAAGTTCTAGTGTAAGGTAGCCCACAAGCATTCCACATCATCAACAAATTACCTAGCTCTGTCTTAGGTCAAGTCTCCCTAATTGAGTGCCTATTTGGTCATCCTCCTTCCTACTCACATTTACAGGTATTTGGGTGCTTATGTTTTATCCACTTCCCATCCCTTGAGCATGACAAGGTGTTACCTTAAACGGATCGCTGCATGTTCCTTCGCTATAGTGATGAACACAAAGGTTTTCAATGTTATGATCCCAAAGAGCAACGACTACAAATCTCACGGACTGTTGTTTTCTTTGAACATGTTATGTTTCTTTCCCCAAGTATTCCCAATATCCAAGAGTCCTATCTCCCTCAGTTTTTACCTCCTAATGATCCTCCCAACATTACATAGGTCTATACCCATCGACAAAGACAACCGCTTCTTACTGCTACTACTCCAGATACACCAACCCTGCCTGTTCCTAAAGGAAGTGCTACTACAACTGAAGGTGATGCTCCTACATCTATCTTGCGAACGATCTAGTCGTACTTCCGTTCCTCCCAATAGATATGGGTTTCTAGTGATATTTACTTCTTCAGACCCTATTGCTAGCCCAACTTCTTATTCACAAGCTTTTAATATATCATGCTAGCAAGATGCAATGGCAGATGGATTACTCGCTCTTGAAGCAAATAACACTTGGGAACTGATGCCCCGACCAATAGTGAGTTTTCTGAACATCCAAAATTTTTTATTCATGATGGTTATCTATTTCGTAGAAATCAATTATGTTCACCAGCTACATCTATTCGAAAGTTTGTCCTACATGAATTACATAGTGGCAGGTGTAATGGACATCTCGGACGTGATAAAACATTGGCTATTGTGGAAGATCGCTTCTTTTGGCCGTGTTTAAATACAAATGATGCCAGAATTTGTGCATTATACAGAGTATGCTAGCTCGCAAAAGGACAAAAGAAAAACATTGGTTTATATCAAGTCCTTCCTATTCCACATGAGCCATGAAAAGATCTAAGCATGGATTTTGTCCTAGGCTTACCCAAAACCGCACGGAAAGTAGATTCGACATTTGTTCTCGTTGATCACTTTTCAAAGATGGCACATTTTATCCCCTATTCTCACACATCCTATGTGAAGAAAATTGCTACTCTATTCTTTAAAAAGGTTGCTCGTCTACATGGTCTTCCCAAGGCAATTGTGTCTTACAGAGATACAAAATTTATAAGTTTCCTTTGGAAAACCTTATGGCATATTATGCACACAAAACTCCAATATTCCGCATACCATATGCAAACTGATAGCCAAACAGAGGTTGTCAACAGGAGTTTGGGAAATCTTCTTCGTTGTCTTATTGGAGATCATATTGCTTCATGGGATCTTATTTTACACATGGCGGAGTTCGCTTATAATAATTATGTCAACAAAACCACTAATGGATCCCCATTTGAAGTTGTTACTGGTATCAAACCACGTCTTCCTATTGACTTAAGCCCATTAACAGCTGAAGCTAGATCAAGTCAGGAAGCTAAACAATTTGCACAACACATGAAGCAAATTCATGATGAAGTTCACCAGCAGATGGCTAAAAGTACTGCGACTTATAAGCATAATGCAGATTCTCGGCAACGCCATGTTGAATTTAATGAAGGAGACATGGTCATAGTTCATTTGAAGCCAGAACGATTTCCCGCAGGAAAATACAAGAAACTACACCCAACATGTGCCGGACCATTCAAGATTTTGAAGAAAATCAACTCCAATGCATATGTTCTCAGACTTCCTTCAAACATAAATATCAGCTCCACATTTAATGTTGAAGATTTGACGATTTATCATGGACATCATGAAAATGAATTTTTTAAAGAACAAGCTCTCTAGCATCCCATTAATCAATCTCCACCAAAAGAAATTGAAGATGTTTTTTTTATTATCAACTTGTTTCTACAAAGAATGGCGGATTACACAAGTTCTTGGTCAAGTGGAAAGGAAAGCCATTCTCCGAAGCTACATGGATTATAGCTGCCGACTTTCAGCGACTCAATCCGGATCTATATAAGAAGTATCGAGTTGACAACTCGCCAGAGTCGAGTTTTTCCTAGCCAGGGAGAACTCGTGATAGTCGGATGCATCAATTGTTTACAATATATCAGAGGATCACAATTGTCGAACATCAATAGTCCATCTCCAAAGATGAAATCAATGTGGGGAATCTCAATGACTTGTTCTTCGTCTTCCTTTGTTTCTTGCACCTTTTGACCTATGTTGTCAATGTCTTTGTCTTCCAATGCATCTGAAATATGATATTCTTCATGAATTGGGCATGTTCCTTCTTCTAATGATGTCATAGAATTCTCTCTTTCTGGTTTTGCCTCAATGTCTAGCTTGATATTCTTAACCACGGGTTCCCCAACATGGGCTTCAATTACTTGTGAAGATTGTTCCTTCTGAGACTTAGATTTTTGCAACTAAGGCTGTCTAATCCTACACTCAACACAAATTGCTTCCCAATATAGAGCTGCTTGTGGCCATGTGCTCGTCCGACTTGGTGCGAGGTACGTGCTTCTTTTTTTGTTGTTGTTGGTCTCTGCTCTTCTTCTTCTTCTTCTTCTTCTTCTTTTTCTATTTTGACTCTGTAAAAAGACTAGCTCAACTAGATGACCCATTGGGCCGACCCAATGGGCTGCCCGTTGGGTAGGCCCAATGGGCTGGCCCGTTTGGTGTGTCAATCACAGATTTAAGAGAATATCCTATGATCTGTACACTACTGTATATTACCTTGTATAGGGAGATTTTGTCTGCTGTAATTTCTATTTTTGGTTTTATCACAGTTGTATAATGGTATAAACATAAAAATCATTGTGTATAAAATGGCTTGCAAGGGGATCTTCTCGGTAAGCAATTTTGTTTTCACAACTCTGTTGTTTTCTTGCTTCTTCTGTGCTTTTCACGGTATCAGATCCCCTGTTGTGAAAAACAGGGAAGATCGGGAAGTTGGTCTGGACACCTCCAGACATAGGCTGGATTACAGTGGTGAGGCTCACACTTGATCAGAGAGGGAGAGCACCAGCTCAAGGTAGTCGACCACTTGTTGGAGACTTTATGTGATTTTCTCAGATTTTTTGGACTGCATTAAGGTACTGTTTTGACGCCATTTCTGTTCTGGTTTTTCTGCCGAACTGTTTTCATCAAGACCGTCCATTTTTGAAATCAGTCGTTGGATTAGACTTGGAAAAGGCTTGTTGGATGCGAAAATTGATTGGACTTCGCTCTTTGAAGTCTAATTTGTGAACCAATTGAACTTTGGTGGTCCAAAGCCATTCTACACCCTGTCGATAGGGACGCCCAGACCCCATTTTTTCATCTATTACTATTTTCCTTGCTGCTTCACTTTCTGTTGTAGTCTGTAATGGATGAAAAGGTGAATGGGATTAGTGTTGTTCTTGATGAGACCAATTATGCTTACTGATCCCATCTCATGATGAATTTCTTAATGGGGCAGAAACTTTGGAAATTTGTGATAGAAAGAAGCTAGGACCTGACACCAACGATCCTACCTATGAGGATTGGGAAGCATCTATGGGAAAAATTAACTCTTGAATTGCAAATTCAGTAGCTCCCTCAATTGGACATCAATTGTCTAAATTTTCTCATCCAAAAGATACCTGGGATTATTTGGCTCGGTTATATGTTCAAACTAATTCCGCCCGACGTTATCAACTAAAATGGGAAATAAAAAATGCTGAACAGGGATCTCAGTCTATTCATGAATTTTATGTCAAGATGACTGCATTATGGGATCAATTAGCTCTAATGGAACCCCAGTTTACATGCTCTGCAGACTTAACTACTTTTGACAACTATAGGTAGGAAACTAGACTAGTTCAGTTCCTTATGGCCCTTCGCCATGAATATGAACACATTAGGGGTCTACTAGTACATCGATCTCCATTACCATATGTGGATGTAGCTTTGTCTGAACTTCTAGCAGAGGAACAAGCTCAACAAACCTTATTGAAGCAAAAAGTCACTGATTCAGATTAAGTACTTGTTGCTGCTAAGTCATCTCATCTTGCTAAACATGTGGGTTCTAACAACATATGTAATTATTGCAAAGAACCAAGACACTAGAAGAGAGATTGGCCTCAGCTAAAAAAGAAGAATAATCAGAAAGAGCTAAATCAATCTCCCGGTCAATGTCCCGGCAACAATCAAACAGCGGCTGTGACTGCAGAAGCATCCCCTGATTTCTCTACTCAAATCAAGAATATGATTGATGAACGACTGCAGCAGCTTTTCATAGCTTCCTCTAGTGGTCCCAGTACTACTCAAGCTGAACCGGTTAATTCTGCCATGGCCTCATTCTCTGGTAAATCTCCATCCTGGATATTTGACTCAGGTGCCTCATCTCACATGGTTTCTGATTCATCATTATTGAGTTTCTGATTCATCATTATTGAGTTTCAGTCGAAAGCCCTCTACTATTCTAAATATACATACCGCTTATGGCACCACTATGCCTGTTTCCACCATTGGTACCATCACATCTCAGTCTTCCCCTGGAATACTATCTTTACCGAATGTTTTGCGTGTTCTAGGAATTGCTATTAACCTAATTTCAGTCAATCAACTTACTAATCTGGGTTATCTTGTCTCATTTACCTCTACCGGTCATGTTGTGCAAGATCCTCGCTCCGGAAAGCAAATTGGGACTGGCCATAAAGAAGGGAATTTGTATCACTTGACCTCTCTTCATGTTCCTTCCTCACCCATCCTGGCAGCGCCTACATCAACCTCATCCTCCAACTTATGGCATCTTCAGTTAGGTCATTTGTCCAAAGGAAAGTTAGACCATTTAATTGCCAATAAATGTCTTGGAAAAGTCACTTTGTCTGAATCTACTAGATGTATTGGATGTAAGTTGTCAAAGCAAACTATTTTGCCTTTTAATAAAAATACATCCGTTTCCACTGCACCTTTTGCACTGGTTCACTCTGATCTATGGGGCCCTGCTGTTCAACCCACCAAAGGTGGATCCGTTATTATGTTGTCTTTGTGGATGATTACACCAGATATACTTGGATATACTTGTTAAAATACAAATCAGATTTTCTTAGTACATACTTGCAATTCACAACCATGATAGCCACCCAATTTTCTACTAAGATAAAGGTTTTTCGCTCCGATGAAGGGGGGAATATCAATCACAAAAATTTCAAAACCTGCTTGCCAGTCATGGTACCATAGGCCAACTCTCCTGCCCAGGTACTCCACAACAAAATGGGGTAGCCAAAAGAAAACATAGACATATCATTGAAACAGCTAAATCTATGCTACAATCCTCTTCCATGCCCATTCCATTCTGGGGAGAAACTATTCTCACTTCAGTTTATCTCATCAGCAGAATGCCATCTTCAGTTTTTTCTGAGGCCACCCCATTTGAGAAACTTTATGGTACAAAACCCACTTACTCCCATCAAAGAGTTTTTTGATGTACTTGTTTTGTTTTGCTTCCCTCTAGTGAACAATACAAACTCTGCCTCAAGTCTGCTATTTATGTTTTTCTTGGCTATGGTATAGAACAAAAAGGATGTCGGTGTTATGATCCACAAATGAACAAGTTGCGCGTTTCACATAATGTTACCTTCATGGAACATATACCTTATTACTCCTTGCCATCCTCACAGACTGTCCCCTCTGTACACCCCATTGATCCTTTTTCGGATTTGTTTCCATCTGAGACCAATATCTTGCCTACTTCAGAAACTCCCATTGATCCTCCGCCACTTCTTATCTATCAACGAAGGCCCAAACCAGACTTTATCCCTTCTGATGTGGTTGAAGTCCCCGCTGCTCCTGAAGTACAGGATTCTGCCCCACCACGGAGATATCCGCTACGTACTCGAACACCTGTACAGCGTTATCGATTTGTTTCTACAGACTGGTTTTCCCCTCAGTATCGCAATTATCTTGCTATAGTTCATTCACATTTTGAACCCAGGTCTTATAACGAGGCTTCTCAGTACCCTGAGTGGAGAAAAGCCATGGAAGAGGAATTAGCAGCACTTCAGCAAAATCACACTTGGGAGCTTGTCTCTCTTCCTCCAGGAAAGAAAGCTATTGGTTGCAAATGGATCTTTAAGGTGAAGACCAATTCCAATAGCACCATTGAGCAGTATAAAGCTCGCCTTGTCGCAAAAGGCTACACACTGGATTATAGAATTGATTATGAGGAAACATTCGCACCTATTGCCAAAATGACCACTGTACGAACATTAATCTCTGCTGCTGTCGTTCGTCAATGGCCATTATATCAACTTGATGTAAAGAATGCCTTTCTCAATGGGCACCTCCATGAAGAAATCTTTATGGTACCCTCTCCTGGGGTTCCACACTCAAATCAAGTGTGCCATCTGAAGAAAGCCCTGTATGGACTTAAACAAGCTCCTCGTGCCCGGTCTGAACGTTTTACTGAAACAGTTCTCTCAAGTGGCCTTCAACAGAGTCAACATGAGAGTGCTCTATTCACTCGAACTTCACGCAGTGGTATGGTTATTCTACTCCTATATGTGGATGATATGATCATTCCTGGAAGTGAACATTTAGGTATTTCTGAGCTCAAGATGTTCCTTTAGAACCAATTTGAGATGAAAGATCTAGGTCATCTTCGCTACTTTCTTGGCCTTGAAGTGGGATATTCCAAATAGGGGTACATCCTCTCTCAAATGAAGTACTGCTCTGACATCATACAGTGTGCGGGCCTTACTGATCTAGCTTCAGTTTCTACTCCCTTAGAAATCAATGCACGGCTGTGTAAAACCAACGAGTGTGCCTTTAGATCATCCTACTCGCTACCGAGAAGTTGTCGGGAGTCTTGTTTATCTTGCTATTATTAGACCCGACATTACTTATGCTGTCCACATTGTGAGTCAGTTCATGGCTCAGCCCACCTCGATTCATTGGAGTGCTGTCTTGCGGATTCTTTGTTATCTACAGGGTAGCCAAACCTATGCCTTGCTCCTATCTTCCGATAATCCGCTTCATCTTGGAGCCTTTTCTGACTCTGATTGGGCAGGGGATGTGGATGATCGGTGTTCAACCACTAGTTGTTGCCTGTTCTTGGGTCATTCCTTGGTCTCTTGGAGGAGCAAGAAGCAGACATCAGTATCCAAGTCCTCTGCTGAAGCTGAATATCGTGCTCTTACAGATACTACCTCTAAAATTGTCTGGCTTCGGTGGTTACTGCATGACCTAGGTGTTCATCTTCATACTCCCATGCCATTATATTATGACAATCAGAGTGCTGTCAGGATCAAGGATCAAAATAGCGGTAGCGGATAGCGTCGCAGCCAGTCGCCAAAACGCTACGTAGCGGTAGCGGGGCTACATAGCGGCGTAGCGGTGTGATTCAAGAAAATTATCAAAAAAATTTGAAAAAATTCCAGAAAATCCAGAAAATTGTAATGAGCTAGAATATGTATTTGTTTTGCAAAAAAGCTTAAAATAAGGGGGCGTAACGGTCCCCTAAATGCATGATGTCCTCTATCGCTGTATAATTAAAAAATAATAGTATCATTCCTAATTTTCACATGGTATCATGAATCAAGATTCAAGACTCAAAGTCAAGACTCAAGAGTCAAGAATTTAAGATTTAGAGAGATTAATCACTAGAGTCAGTGACTCAACAATCAACATTCAACACAATAAATGACATAGTAAATAATAACTTTAGAAATAACATTGTACTTAAAGAACTGAGACATGAGAGTTAATATAAAGTTGAGATTTGAGAAATGATTAGAGGAATACCTCTACCACCAAAAGTCATATTAATATGAACATAAAAAATTAAATAAATTCAAATAAACAACAAAGAAAGTGTAATTCATGCATGGGATTCATAGATCTAACACTTGGGAGTAATTTTCGAGTGATTTGGTTAGTGTTTCTTAAAGAAAATTTTTTTTTTCAAAAAATAAAAAAATCCGAGAATAAAAAATAAATAATAAATAAATAAATCATAGAAAATGGGGGGTTTGATCTATGAGAAACAAAGATTTATCATTTACAAGCCATTTCCAAGAGATTCATGAAGGAGAAAAGAGGAATAGAGCCATAGATCTAAGAAAATCACATAAAAAATATATTTTGAGAGATGTCTTTTGACTCCAAAGAAGCTGAATGATCTAGATTTATAGATCTTAATGTGTTTTTGGACCCTTGTTGCCCTTAATTTGAAGAAAGAGGGAGGTAGGACCAAAAAACAGTGGACAGGGAAAAGGAAAGATGGAGACAGGAGTGAAAAATGTAGAAGAATGGGCGTCAGGGCATTTAAATAGGCCCAGCAGGAAAATAGCGGCAAAATAGCAGCCGTAGCGGCAAAATAGCGGCCCAGCGGGAAAATAGCGGCCGTAGCGGTAAAATAGCGGCCGTAGCAGCCGCTACAGTTGTTAGCGGCGCTAACACCTCCGTAGCGTAGCGGTGCCGGCCGCTACGCTTTGTAGCGGCCGCTATTTTATTCTATGGTCAGGATCACTCAAAATGAAGTTTTCATGAACGAACCAAGCATATTGAAATTGATTGCCATCTTGTTCGCCAGCATTATAAATTGGGCACTCTGTCACTCCACTCCGTCAGCTCGGTCGACAATTCTGCTTATCTCTTCACCAAAGCTCAGACCTTTGCTCGTTTTTCGTCTTTCTTAAACAATCTCCTACTGCTACCGCACCATGAGCTTGAGGAGGGGTGTAAAAAGGCTGGGTCAACTAGATGACCCATTGGGCTGGCCTGTTTGGTGTGTCAATCATAGATTTAAGAGAATATCCTATGATCTGTACACTACTGTATATTACCTTGTATAGGGAGATTTTGTCTGCTGTAATTTCTATTTTTGGTTTTAGCACAGTTGTATAATGGTATAAACATAGAAATCACAGTGTACAAAATGGCTTGCAAGGGGATCTTCTCGGTAAGTAATTTTGTTTTCACAACTCTGTTGTTTTCTTGCTTCTTCTGTGTTTTTCAAGCTCAATTGATGCAGTCTAGGCCCCAGCAGCCCCTCTTCAAATTAGATTAGGATTATTATTGTTATTAGGAAAATTTCCATTTTTAGCCTAGGGTTTTCTTGCTTATTAAGTTTGTTTTACTATATATATGGCATTGTAGAGAACAAATTCTCAGATTTGGTTGATTAATAGAATTGGGTTTTTCCCAGAGGTGTTTCCTCGTGTGTGTTGAAGTCATCTTGACGGTTCGAAGTGTCCTTGGACACGTGCTTAGGCACCTCCACGCAAACCCTAACCCTAGGGCTGCACCAGATTGGTATCAGAGATCCGATCCAGTCACCGGGAGCCCTCTGTTGTTCCCGGAATTTGTCACCCCATCCACTGTTCATCTCAATCCTCTCCGCTGCTATCCTAGACGACCCATCCTCTCCGCTGCTATTCCAGACAACACCCAATCTGCCACCGCCATCTTCAAACCCTAAACTCCTACCGACACCTATCTCCCTATCCCATACCCAAATCCCTAAATCCCCACACATCACACCGACCCGAACCCTAACCACGCCTCTGTTAAAACCCATTCGCCGGAACCCCATCCACTACCCCCCATCCGTGAACTCTCATCCTACACAGACACAGATCCACCACCGAAAACCCCGATCCCACATATTTCAACTTTCCGACCTAGTCCCCACGCCTTTACGAAAGGGCGACACTGCAAACCCACTTTTCAGCAAAAGCCATCAACAACCCAACCCAATCCACAGTCCCAAAACCAAACCCACAAAACCCTAATTCTTCCCCACCTCGGATCTTCATCAAGAAGCCGAGAGAGAGGAGCAGTAGCCGAGCGAAAAAAAAAAAAAAAAAAGCAGAGACGCGAGGTTGAGAGACAGAAAGAAAGAGCAGCGTACCTGGTCCAACCCGCTGCCGTTTGCCCTCTGTGGAAATCAGCGCCGCCATCTCTGCCGCTCGGCGGTACCGCTCGACGATCGCTACCGACACCCTTCACGCATCGCTGCCGTCCACTGCTGCATACGCTTCGCCGGAGCCGCACCTAGCTACTGGACGCCATCAGCCACTCGCTGCACCAGACCTCATCTCCAGCGCAGCCGATCTCTCTTCCCATCACTTCCTCTCTTCTGGTTCCCTCCTCTCCTCTCTTCTTATCTCTTACACAGATACAATCCAATGTGATGTGTTACCTATGGATAGTGGTGATATCTTATTGGGCCGTCCATGGATGTATGACAAGAATGGGACTCATGGTATGTGCGACAACACCTATACATTCATGCATGGTGGACAGCAAGTTACTCTTTATCCTAAAAAGCCACAACAGCCAAAGAAGAATTCCTGGAAAGCTGCCACAAGGAAGTCCTTCATGTTCAACACATTTACACTGGCAATCCGAAGCAGAATCGAGTTCGAGGACGAACTCTTCTTTCAACCCGGGGAGGATGATGCAGTCTAGGCCCCAGCAGCCCCTCTTCAAATTAGATTAGGATTATTATTGTTATTAGGAAAGTTTCCATTTTTAGCCTAGGGTTTTCTTGCTTATTAAGTTTGTTTTACTATATATGGCATTGTAGAGAAGAAATTCTCAGATTTGGTTGATTAATAGAATTGGGTTTTTCCCAGAGGTGTTTCCTCGTGTGTGTTGAAGTCATCTTGACAGTTCAAAGTGTCCTTGGACACGTGCTTAGGCACCTCCACGCAAGCCCTAACCCTAGGGCTGCACCATCAATGAAGAGCAGAGTAGGGGCTTGGGGCCAAGGGTTAAGAATTGGATTATGGACAGATGGGTTGGGAATGGCTGCTTTAAGGAAAAGTGTTTAGGGCTTCGAATTTGGGGATTGTTAGTGTTATGGGGTTTTGCCGAGAGACTGGGTTTGATAGAAGAAGTTGATGGGGTCTAGGGTTTGAGACTGATGGACTTCGGGATTTTTCTTTTTTTTTTTTCATTTTTTTTACCCCTACGCTAGACCTACGCTCTGTTACCAAAGTTGATATGGAGTAGCGTACCAAACACGGGCGGACAAAGATGGAGAGATGACAGATGGAAAGGGTGGTGGTACGTCAGGCTTCCGCCTGAAAAATTGGCCTAACGCCAAACTCTCCATCATGAGAGAGGAAGAAGAGGAACTTGGGATCATGGATGTAAATATCAACCGCTACGAAGAGTAGTGGCCGATATATCGCATGGGCGCTACGATATTTGCGAAAAAGTGGGGTTCACATCTGTAGCAGCCCGCATGCTTAGCAGCCGCTACGGGCCACTACAAACCGTAGTAGCCGCTACGTATCGGGTGGGGTTAAAAACCCCACTACTCGACCTTTTCTCCCACTTTTTCATCTTTACTCTTTATCTTCTTCACTTTTCACTACTCAAAACCCCTTTCCTTGCCTCCTTTTTTCAAATCCTCTCAAAAAAACACTAAAATCATAAACAAAAACATTAAAAAATCAAAACATCAAGGTGGTATTCAAGATTCAAGCATTAAACTCAAAAATGGTTAGTTTTGGGGCTTATTTTTTTTCTACTTTAAGTTTATTTCTCTCTTTTCTTCCATGAATCACTTGAAAATGAGTTGTTCATGTTAGATCCATGTTCCCCTTTGATCAAGCCCTTCTTTTTTTATCACTTTCTTAATTTTTTTTATTTTGAATTTTATTTTCGGATTATTTCATTATTTGAAAAAAGAAATCTATTTTATTCATGGAAAACCAATAAAATGAGTTGAAAATGATTCCTAAATGTTAGATCTATGTTTCCCATAAATCAGTCCCACATATTTTTGTGTTCTAATTTTTTCATATTTTTTATTTTCGGATTTTTATATTTTTAAAAAAAATTTAGTAAAAGTAAACTCAATCAAATGGGTTGAAAATGGTCCCTAAATGTTAGATCTATGTTTCCCATATATTAATCCCACATATTTATGTGTTCTTCTAATTTTTTTCATATTTTTTATTTTTGGATTTTTGTATTTTTTTAAAAATATTCTTTTTATAAAAGTAAACTTAATCAAATGAGTTGAAAATGGTCCCTCAATGTTAAATCTGTGTTTTCCATAGATCAATCCCACATATTTTTTTGTTCTTCTAATTTTTTTATATTTTTTATTTTCAGATTTTTTAAAAAAAATTATTTTTTTATAAAAGTAAACTGGATCAAATGGGTTGAAAATGGTCCCTAAATGTTAGATCTATGTTTTCCATAGATTAATCCCAAATATTTATGTGTTCTTCTAATTTTTTTCATATTTTTATTTTAGAATTTTTGTATTTTTTTAAAATATTCTTTTTATAACAGTAAACTCAATCAAATAGGTTGAAAATGGTCCCTAAATATTAGATATATGTTTCCCATAGATCAATCCCACATATTTTTGTGTTCTTCTAATTTTTTCATATTTTTTAGTTTTGGATTTTTGTATTTTTTTAAATATTTTTTTATAAAAGTAAACTCAATCAAATTAGTTAAAATGGTCCCTTAATGTTAGATCTATGTTTCCCATAGATCAATCCCAGGTTCCACCCATGTAGTTGCATGTTCTTCTAATTTTTTTCATATTTTTAAAATTTATTTAAATTTTAACCTATTACTTTTGAATATTTTTTTGGTATTGTGATGTGAAAAAATGCCACGTGAGATAGATCTTGCATGGAGTTATGGTAAGGTAGTTGAAAACAATCGGTTGAAGATTAAGTACAAGTTTTGTCACAAAGTGACCAATGGGTACATTACAAGATTTAAACTACATTTGGCCCATGTGCAAGGCAATGTTGCAGGGCGTCCTAAAGTGTCCAAAGAAGTTGGGGAGTAAATGAAAATTTTATTAAATCAAACAAAACAGAGAAAAGTACAAATTAAAGAGAAGAGGCAGCAGGGTGTTGATGCAGCACGCTATGAAGTATTTGGGGATGAAGGTCTTGGTGCTGCTTCTGATGATAAGTTTGAAGACCCAGAAATGATGGTTGCACGTCGAGAGTCCCTTATGTCGTGCCAAGAAGAAGCAAAGCGTCGAGCATATAATCAATGTAAAAACTATGATGCAGGTGGCTCATTTGGTGCAACAAGCAAGAGCAAAGGCGTTGCGGGGAAAATGCATAGAGCATTTAGCACCCGACAATAGGATGATGATATAGAGATTATTTCCACTCGGATGGCTGCACCTACACAAACTGGAAGAGGGGTTAGTTTTGTTGATCCTTTAGCATATAGATCAGAGATAGCTTAGCAACCAAAAATCTCTAATGTTGTCAAGGGTGTTATGAAGGCTGTAAGAGATAGATTAGCCAAAGCTACAGTAAAATGGCTAATTCATAAGAATATACTCCTTACTGCAATTGATTCTCCTTATTTTCAGACAGTTCTTGATGTTGCAGTTCAAGCTGGGCAGGGTATTACATCGCCATCCGTGTATGATGTGGGCACTAAATACCTTGAAAAGGATTATAAAGAAATAAAAGCTTGGGTAGAAACGTTCAGGCCCGTGTGGGGGCAAAATGAGGTCACTATTATGTGTGACGGGTGGACAAGCAGCACCCAAACACAAATAATTAACTTTTTGGTGTATAATGTCGCTAGGACCGTCTTTGTGAAGTCCGTTGATGCATCTGAAGAGAAATAGAAAGTAGATTATATTTATAGGCATATGGATAAAGTTGTAGAAACTGTTGGAGAGGAGAACATTGTCCAGATTGTAACAAACAAAGGAGCCAATTTTAAGAAGGCCAGTCAACTGTTAATGGAAAAAAAGACAATTATTTTGGGCCCCATGTGCAGCGCATTGCATTGACCTTATAATGGAAGATATTGGAAAAAAAAGAATGTGGCCGCTGTGATCAAGGAATGTAGAGGCATTATAAGGTTCATATACGACCATTCATGGCTCTTAAGCTTGATGAAAAAATTCACAAAAAATCATACCTTGGTGCATCCGGCATCTACTAGATTTGCTACCCATTTCATTGCTATGGAAAGCTAGTACGATCGAGAACAGAGCTAATTTAGATGTTTGCATCAAAAAAATGGTTTCATTCAAAATGGGGCAAAGCAACACGTGGTCCGGAGTTTGATATCCCAATTCTAATGAGGGATAGTAAATTTTGGGCCAAAATAGAGAACATATTAAAGGTATATAAACCTTTAGTGAAAGTATTGCAACTTGTAGATGGTGATGAAAAGCCGACAATGGGGTACATTTATGAAGCAATTGATCTGGCAAAGCAAGCCATTATAGAAAATTGCCAATCTCATAATGAATTCATAAGAATTATTGATGCCCGGTGGAACAATCAGCTGCACCATCCATTGCATGCTGCAGGTAGTTAACAATTTAACATGATTCTTTAAATGTTTGCTTTTTTTAAATTTTTTTGACTCATTAACAATTTAACTCATTGTACGTTCTATTTTTTTCAATATAGGTTATTTTTTAAATCTTGAATTAAACTATCACAATGCCCCACACCATATCAAAACAATAGATACGGAATTACAAGTAGGATTAAAGACAATGTTAAAAAGAATTTTGAGTGAAAACGATCATATCGAAGCTATACAAGAGGTGAGTTAGTTAAGAAATTTGTTTAATCTTTTAAATATATCTAAGATAATTGTATTGATATGGTGTACTTATTTATTTCTAATTTTTTGCATTGTAGATTTCTACTTATACACATAAAAGAGGGCCTTTCGCTAACCCTCTTCTACAGCGAGCGATTGGAAGATGTCCACCTAGTATTTATACACAACTGACAATACATAGAAAAGGAACTTTCTATGATTTAAATGTCTATTTTTTCTTTTTATATTTTGTATTCCAGCCAATTGGTGGGAGAGTTTTGGAGAGAGTATTCCACATCTAAGGAGAGCAGCCATTCGCATCCTTAGTCAAAAAACAACATCATCAAATTGTGAAAGGAATTGGAGCACTTTTTCCATGATCCATACGAAGCCCAGGAATCGGATAACCATGAGAAAACTCAACAAATTAGTATACCGCCATTACAATCTCAAGTTGAGAAACAGAAATAGAGAGAGAAAGGCAAGGGATGATCCTACTTATTGTCCAATTAATTTGGATCACATATTCAGAGACGATGATCCCTTACTTCAATGGATAGCCGAGACTGAGGATCCATTGCTAGCTTCAAATCTAGGCTTTCAACAAGAAGTGCAACGTTTAATTGCTGAAGATGTACAAATGTTGGGAGGATAGCCACCTCAGGGAGAAGAAAGTAGTGCAAGTGCAAGTGCAACATCCAAAGGGAAAGAACTAGTTCATACTATGTCATCTTCTGACAATAGTAGTTCCACTGTTGCCTCTTCCAGTAGCCATGGTGGAGGTCTTGAAGGAGAGAGAGGAGACAGCGGGACAGGTGGTACTACTGAGTTCATCAATATGATGAAGAAGAAAATGTCGTTCCTGTTGAAACCGTAGAGGAGTTACCCAACAATCAAGAATGGATCCGAAATGTGCTTATCAAAGGCGACGGAGAGTCACCACCTGCACACATAGATGAGCAAGGGAATATGGGTGGAAGTGGAAATGTAGGAGGGGAACAAACAGCATCTTGGAACCCTATTTACAATGTTCCACTTCCACATTCAAACTCCAGGCCGTATCCTCATGAACCATCACAATATTGTCAGTATGGTCATGTGCAACAAGAAGAAGAACAATCTTCGGCTTCAGGGTCATACTCATATGGTGACTATGATGATAGTCAACCTCAATATAGATATCCACCTCCTCCATGCTCCTTTGATTTTTTTCTTTGCATTCTAAGATCCCAATGCCCACCAATATCAAATTCAATTTGGTGGGAATGTGAAATATCGTAGTAGCACAACAAATGATGATGGAGAAGATAACACTAACAACAATGTGATTCCTAAAAGACATTCCCGTTGGTATTAGAGCTAATCAACAAGGTATTCCTCCATTACAAAGTCTTTGCTCTTTAAGTAGGTTAGTATATTGGTTTCCTATGAAGTTTGAACATAGTTTATCTTTCATTCTTGAATGAATCTTGCTGAAATTTGTTTATAACATATTTTTTATAAGCCTTAAGTTAGTATTTAAGTTGACATAACTAAACAACATGAATCCATATGAAAAACATTGATCATTCCTATTCTTTTCTATTGATATAGCGATACAGGACCTCATGCAATGAGGGGACCACTACATACCCATATACTAGTTACTTTTGTAAAAATATATATATATTCCATAATTTTCCAATATTCTAGATTTTCTAAAATTTTTTCGAATTTTTTTTAAAGACTTTTTCAAATCACACTGCTACGTATCGCCACTACCACTACGCATCGTCCACTACGTAACATTTCGGCGGCGAGCGTAGCTATTTTCATCCTTGCTTGGGATACCCAAAATCACTCAATGAAGATTTCACTAATCAATTACTATAGCGAAATGAAACATTACAATGCTTAAATAGATAAATGAGTAACCCTAAAACTAATCTCAACCATCTAATAACCCTACAGTTGAGATTAAAACATCTTAATATAGATAAATAAAAGCCATAAAATATTTAAATAATTCTAAATAAGATAACGATAGGCGGCTGGCCCAAAGGGGAGCCAACCCATGGGGACCACGAGTTTATCCTACATCAAGGACTAAGTCAAATGTAAGGGACACCAGTTGAAGACCGCAGCACTAACCACTAACATCCATAGTAGCCACTATAGGGCTGCTACAGAGTGAGACAAACTACTACTTTCCAAAAAAGTTTAACATGCATAAAAAGACTTATTTCTTCTCTTCTTCTCAAATAATATTTCTCCACAACCCTTCTACCCTTCTATGCTTAAAAGAAAACCAAAAAGCATAGAAATCTCACCGAATTGCAGTCAATACCGAGAGTTCCTCTTAAAGGAACTTCTCTAAGTACATTCTGGTAGACACCCCTTTGGTAGAGGTATTCTTTTCTCTACACTCAACAAAAATGCATTGCTTGTCTTGACGAAAGGTAGCTTGTTATTTGGTTTAAACTTAAAACTTTATTCAAGCATTATTTTATAATTTATATATCCTTTTTTATATAAAATTGCAGTAAATTACTTATTTGAATTATGAATTTAGAAATGCATATTAGAATCTAACTTAGTATAGCGAACCAACATGAATACATGGGAAAATTTTGATCAATATTGTTTTTATTAATAATCATTCGATGATATAGAACTTTCACACACTAGGGGAGCTGCTACACCCCTTTATCTTAGATATTATAAGAAAAAAGCATCAAATTCTAACATAGAAATTTTTAAAAAAATTGACCATTCTTTTTCAATCCACACCTCTGCACTACTTCGAATCAGCCGCAGCGTAGTGTTTTGGTCGCTAACAGCTACGCCCACCGCAACTACTATTTTGGTCCTAGTCAAGGGAAACTTGGCCATGTCACCTCATTTTGGTAAATTCGTTTACATTCTAAATCATTTTAAGTCTCCAGTTTTTGCTGCCAGTCTCAAGCTCAGGTAAAGGAGGAAGGTTGCGTTAGGTAAGTTGACAGCCAGCGTAAAACTTTGTCACAACCCAAACATGAATTCTAATATAATAATATTTCGCAATAAGGCAAGGGCGTTCCCCACTTTAAGCGACGCATTGCAGCGTCGCCCTGCTGCAGTGAAAAGTGTGCAAGGGCTACCGCATGACTCTGGGCTAATACGGTTAAAGAAGTTAGTCCATAAGAAAAAGAGGAGAAATTAAAAAATTAGACTTGTTACTTGGAACATAGGAACCTTGACAAGCAAGAGCATAGAGTTAGTCGAAGTAATAAAAAGAAGAAGAATTAGTGTGGCTTGTATACAGGAAACAAGGTGAAAAGGGAATAAAACTAAGGACCTCATAGATGGGTATAAGCTTTGCTATATAGAAAAGAGTAATACAAGAAATTGAGTGGATATAGTTATAGATAAGGATTTGAAAGAGAAAATTATGGCGGTAAAGAGGTTTGGTGATAGAATTATAGCAATTAAACTAGTGCTAGAAGAAGAAATAATCCATATCATCAATGCATATGCTCCCCAAGTAGGACTAGAGGAAAGTGTGAAGACAATTTTGAAAGTAGATGGATGATTTAATGCAAAAAATCCCAAATAGTGATAAAATTTTCCTTGGAGAGGATTTAAACGGGCATATATAAAGAGCTAATAGAGGATATGAGAGAGTGCATGGAGGGCAAGGATTTGGAGAAAAAAATGAATTCAGAAATACTATATTGGACTTTGCAGTGGCATTTGATCTTGTAGTAGCAAATACTTACTTTAAAAAGAGAAATGAGCATTTAATTACCTATAAAAGTGGGAGTAATAAGAGTCAGATAGACCCTTTTCTAATTAGAAAACAGGACCGATTGGCTTGTAAAGATTGCAAGGTTATCCCAAAAAAGATTTTGACCGCGCAACATAGGCTTGGAGTTTTAGATATTTGCATTAAAAGTAGAAAGAGAGTGGTAATAAACAAAATGGGCCTTAAAACAAGGTAGAAAGATTTAAAGGGGGAAAGAGCAAATATATTTAAAGATAAAATAATTGAGAAGGGATAATAAAACCTTGAAGGAAAAACTACAGTAATATGGAATCAAATAACTAATTGCATTAGAAAGGTTGCAAATGAGGTACTTGGAGAACCAAAAGGAAAGAAACATATTAATAAAGAAACATAGTGGTGGAGTGTGGAGGTTCAGAAAGTTATTCGAAAGAAAAGACATTGCTACAAAGTTTGGCAGGGGACTAAGAGTATGAAAATTTTTGAGCTCTGTAAAAAGGCAAAGAAAAAAGTTAAGAAAGTAGTAAGTAGTGTAATGTTCAAAGCATACAATGACCTCTATAATAAGTTGGGAACAAGAGAGAGATAGAAGGATATTTTTAAGCTCACAAAAATAACAGAAAAAATATATAGGGACTTAGATCACATCAAATGTATAAAAGACAATGAAGAAAATATTCTGATGAAGGACAACGATATTACAGAAAAGTGGAAGGAATATTTTAGCAAACTTTTAAATGAAGAACATATGAGAGATATAAGAACTAGCGAGGATACTTCATTGCCAATCCCAAGCCCGAGTAAAGGAGGAGGGTTGCGTTAGGTAGGTTGACAGCTAGCGTAACACTTTGTCACAACCCAAACATGAATTTTGAGATAACAATATTTCGTGATAAGGCTAAGGCATTCCCCGCTTTAAGCAACGCATTGCAGCGTCGCCCGGCTGCAGTGAAAAGTATGCAAAGCCTACCGCATGACTCTAAGCTAGTGCGGTTAAAGAAGTTAGTCCATGAAAAGAAGAGGAGGAATAGAAAAATTAGACTTGCTACTTAGAATAAAGGAACCTTAACAGGCAAGAACATGGAGATAGCTGAGGTAATGAAAAAAAGAAGAATTAGTGTGGCTTGTATACAAGAGACAAGGTGGAAGGGGAATAAAGCTAAAGAGCTCACGGATGGACATAAACTTTTTTATGCAAGAAAGAGTAATACAAGAAATGGAGTGGGTATGGTTGTAGATAAGGATTTGAAAAAGAAAACTGTAGGGGTAAAAAGGTTTGGTGATAAAATTATAATAATTAAACTAGTGCTAGAGGAAGACATAATCCATATCATCAGTGCAAATGCTCCCCAAGTAGGACTAGAAGAAAGTGTAAAAAGACAATTTTGGGAGGAGATAGATGATTTAATGGGAGAAATCCCAAATAGTGATAAGATTTTCCTTGGAAGGGATTTAAACGGGCATGCAAGAAGAGATAATAGAAGATATGAGAGAGTGTATGGAGGGCAAGGATTTGAAGAAAAAAATGAATTCGGAAACACTATATTAGACTTTGCAGTGGCTTTTGATCTTGTAGTAGCAAATACTTACTTTAAAAAGAGAGATGAGCATTTAATTACTTATAAAAGTAGAAGTAATAGAAGTTAGATAGACTTTTTTCTAGTTAAAACAGGACCAATTAGCTTATAAAGATTGCAAGGTTAAAGACAAAATGATTGAGAAAGGAGAATAGAATCTTGATGGAGAAACTACAGTAATGTGGAATCAAATGGCTAATTGCATTAGGAAGGTTGCAAAGGAGGTACTTGGAAAATCAAAAGGAAAGAGACATATTAATAAAGAAACATTGTGGTGGAGTGTGGAGGTTCAGGAAGTTATTCAAAAGAAAAGACATTGCTACAAAGTTTGGCAAGGAACTAAGAGCATGGAAAATTTTGAACTGTGTAAAAAAGTAAAGAAAGAAGCTAAGAAAGTAGTAAATAGCGCAAAATTCAAAGCATATGATGACCTCTATAATAGGTTGGGAATAAGAGAAGGAGAAAATGATATTTTTAAACTTACAAAAATAAGAGAAAAGAAAAGTAGGGACTTAGATCATGTAAAATATATCAAAGACAATGAAGAAAATGTTCTGGTGAAGGACAATGATATTAAAGAAATGTGGAAGGAATATTTTAGCAAACTTTTAAATTAAGAACATATGGGGGATACAAGAGCTAAAGAGGTTACTTCATTACCAAAGCATACTTTTCTCTGTAAAATTAGATGGGTGGAAGTGAAGGAAGCATTGAGGCGAATGAAGGCAAGAAAGGCTACAGGCCCAAATGATATTCTAATAGAGGTATGGAAATGCTTTGGAGAGATTGGGGTGCATTGGTTATGTAGACTATTCAATAAGATACTTATGACAAAGAAAATGCCGGATAAATAGAGAAGAAGCATTGTAGTACCTATATATAAGAATAAGGAAGATAAATAAAATTATACCAACTTGTGAACAAGCCCCTTTGGGCCTCATTTTGTTCCTTGAAAGCCATAGGTTCAGAATGACACAACTTTGGCTTCTTGCAATGCCCTTTTCGTACTTGAACAAAAGACAATCCGTAAACATGAATGATGAATTACAAAGTTTTCAATCGATTCCATGGTTGAATTCGATCTTCTTAACGGTTGTTCAACACCCCAAAAGTCATAAAAAAGGAGTCTCGGCACTTGAAAAGAGTTGGGAAGAAGAACCAGCACGAATAGCGCGAGAAATGGAGGCAAACAGTGACCTCACGGTCACTGGCCTGGGGCAGTGACCGCGGGTCACGGTCACCCCCAATTTTTTTCTCTTTTTCGCATTTTTTCCTACTTTATATACATTTTATTGTATTTTCCAAATTGAGACAACATCTAAGACTTGAGGGAGGGGTTGTAAACTTTGCAAACTCATGTAAACAACCTGCATCCCCGCAGTCAGGGCATTAGAACCCATGTAAACAAAGGGAAATTAATGATGAACTGTAGTTAATTCTCATTCTTCTTAAAGCTTGAAGTGCGTGAATGTTGGACATCGAATCCATTACACATTTCCACCTCATTTTAAGCACGATCACTCGTTCACCTTTTCTTCCGAGGAAAAACTCAAGGGATTTGATCTGTGTGGCCCACCTTGTTTCCTTGATCTCTCCTTTCTTGTAAAACAAGGTTTCTATCTCTACACACCAATAAGTGGTGAGTGCCTCTTCTTCTTCTTCCAATCTGATCATAAGATGGCCCACCTTTGATCACAATTCACAACCCTAGAGACACCAAATCCTCTGCCCAGCAACAATCCCAACCTTCGCTTCTACATATTTTTTCTTAAGCTGTGGCCCACCACAGATCTAACCCTTTGTATTTTCCAATCTACAAAATCTCTGTTCTCCAAAGTTTCCAACCCAGGCCCCTCTAATTTTTCTTTAGCAGCCAGCGATGCAAGAGAGCCCAAGTTCTCTTCTTCAAACAACTTTCACAGATCTGGACTCAAAGCTCTCTCTCTCTTTTTAGTTACAATCCTCTGCCCTCGATCCGAGGCTTATCGAAGAGATTAGTCCAAATCCCAACTTCTCTCCTTGTCTTCTTCTCTTATCTAAGTGTGCAGTCACCAAGAGGCACAGATCTAGATCCCAATCTGTCCACCTCATCTTCACCAATGAGAGCCGATCAATAACCCACCTCTAATGCAATTTGTAGTGACCAGAGGCACAGATCCAAATGAGGGCTACATCCACAGGCACAGAGACGATACCATCTTCACTCTAACAAGCAAAGGATTACAAAGACTCACTCTCCCATCGTCTCCCCTACGTGGTGTTGGAGACACCACAAGCAAAAGAGCTCTCACCTCTCTCCTAGCATGATCTAGGGTTACAGATTATAGAAATATATAATCACTGCTTTTTTGGCCCCCAAAAAAGCCCTAATATAAAGACCAAAATACCCTTAATCTAAATGTGGTCCATGGGTAACCCAATGGACCCATCCAATTAACACAGAATGCAAGACATAAACCTAACGATTATTAGTATCATAGTAAGAGTGTGTTGTCAATTCCATGACCCAAGCCAAAACTAGTTCAAGGAAGATCAAGTACATCAATAAAGATCAAGGAAGATCAAGATCCATCAAGTCCATCATCCAGAAGATCTTCATTGAGTGCTAAGGGCTAAGGTAAATGTCCATAGAAATAGAATGGAAAAAGGTGTTTCAAAATATCCTTGTTTTTAACTATGGCCTGGGTCACGGCTAAGCCGACAATCTTACGGCTCATTCTCTAGAGAACAGTTTTTTGAAATATGATCTATGGATGCACCGTAAATGGCCTACGGCTAAGCTGTAGCATGATTTACAACTCAACCATAAAGTTTATAGGCTATATTCCAGATAGAGTTTTTTGCCATAATATCTACGGTTGATCGTATGGCTAAGCTAAGCCGTTGAATGTTTTACGGCTAAGATGTAAAGTCTACGGGATACTTTCCAGAGAGCACTATTGGTAGATTTTAACTTACGACTAACCTACGGCTAAGCCGTAAGATCCTCACGGCTAAGTCGTAGAAGGATTTACGGCTAAGCGGTAAGCCTAAGTGTAAGAAGAAAAAAACAGTGGAATTGGGTCAAACTAGCCATTACATTTTATCAGAGCATACGGCTAAGCCGTAGACTAACTTTTTCTTAGCTGTAGATCTGACTGTTGGAATTTCTCTGTATTTAAAAGAAGCACTCTTTTCCTCCAGATGAGAAGAATGAATTGAGTAAAATACCAACAGTAGCTGAGCCCTTGCACCATTAATAAAATTTGTACTAAAGCTCCAACTACCATCTTCTCTTTCAAACTTAAAATGACATTATTGTTCTGAGAATAGTAGCTGTGTATTAAGGAAAGGCTTAAATTTAATATAAGAAAATCCTAGCATTCCAAAATCCAATAAAACATCTTCCTTTGCTTAAACACTCACTTGAAGATCTTCATTACCAAGGATCAAGCTCAAGAGGTCAAATATTGGAAGTCTTCTGTCAAGTTTCAAGAACACCATTCAAAGCTAAGGTATCTAGTTATTTGTTTGGGTATTCTTGATGTCGTTTCTCTGCTGTGTATGGTGAAAGACAAACCACCGCATCAAAAAATATTGTTGGTGGAATAGATTTAGGATCAACCACCTGATTAAAAATCTCGTTGGTGGAAGACAAACCACTAGATCAAAAATTGTTGCAGGGGGTGTTCTTATGTAATTGCCTCATATTCAGTGGAACAAAGAGAGATTGCTCTCAAGAGTAGATGTAGGTCTAGGACCGAACCACTATAAATTTCTGTGTTTGCACTTAATGTTTGTGATGGATGCTTTATAATCTTATTCCCCTGTGTTGGTTATCTTCTTAATGCTATATCATCATTGTTCTAGTAGTATATCTACACACTGTAAGGACACAACTCTGAGAATCTTTCTTGATCATACTTGTAGATCCTTAATATTAATTGAGTCTTCAAATTGCTCTCTAAAGTAGCCCTATACCTGGAAAGAATTTTAAATAATCCTATTCCCCCCTCCCCCGTTTTCATTCTCTCTATAGGATTTGGTGAGATTTAGTTGTTGCACTTTCAATTGGTATCAAAGCCAAGTTACTTCTTAAGAGTGTAACAGCCTAAAGCAGATCCTTCAGCTAGATTCACCATAAATCTTAAGAGAAGCTCAGTTACCCGGCCCCCTTTATTTGATGGAACAAACTATGCCTTTTGGAAAGCCCGTATGACAGCATTTTTGAAATCTATAGACTGGGTTGTTTGGAAGGCTATAGAAAATGGCTAGACAAAACTCACTGAAGAAGTGACTTCAGATGGTGTCAAAACCATTAGACCATTGGATCCAGCAAAATAGTCTACTAATCAGAAAACCCTTAGACAAAATAATGCTAGAGCTTACAATGCTATAGTGTGTACCATGAATCATGAAGAGTTCAAAAAGATCATGACAACCACTAATGCAAAACAGGCCTGGAGAATTCTTCAAGTTACTTATGAGGGTACTTCTGTAGTCAAAAGATCTAAACTTCAGATGCTCATAAGTCAATTTGAAAATATTCGTATGGAAGAAAATAAGATGTTTACAGACTTTCATACGAAGCTCATGAAAATTGTGAATGAAATGTGGGCTCTGGGTGAAACTCTTCCGAAAGATAAAATTTATAGTAAAATCTTGAGATCACTTCCGGAAAGATTCCATCCAAAGGCAACCTCTATAGAAGAACACAAGGATTCAGAACAAATGAAAATTGAAGATTTAGTGGGATCCCTTCATACCTTTGAACTAAAATTCAACAATGACAAAAAGAAATAAATTGCTCTAATCACTTCTTACATTACCTCTACTTCTTAAGAAGACATAGGACTAACAAGTGATGATGAGAATGAAAATGTGGCTCTTTTAGCTAAAAGATTTTTGAAGCAATTTATGTTAAACAGGCCCAAGGCCCAAAGTCCAAAGCCCATCAATGTTATATCTCACGTGGAATTGATTTGGTCAATATTGAGACAACTGGAATTGATTTGGTCAATATTGAGACAACTTTAGTTTCCCTTTCTTAGAATAACAATTGTTGTAATTGTTGCTTTCTTAACTTAGATTAGTGATTGATATAATTAAATGGTTTTCCTTTCTTAGAGCCTAGATTATAGGCATGTAAATACCTATATAATGATGTACAATCTCCATAGAAAAATACACAAAAATTATTGCATTCTCAAGAGTATATTCAAACTCTTTTTGTGATCGTGAATTTGTCATGGTATCAGAGCAAGGATCAAGGCAGTCTTGATTTTAGACATCTTCCAAAGCCTTGAGGGAATAGGGATAGAGAGAATAAGTCTCTCTCGTACAACAAATAGATTCAGGATCTATTTTCAAGAAGTTTCCAGCAACACAGTGCCAGCGATACTTTCTTCCTGCGTCAAAGATATCCTGTTAGTGGCCCACTGTTGATCGATCAGATCAATTTCAGAAATCACCCACTCATGGTCGCCTCATATTTCTAAGGATATTAGTGATTTTTCAAGAATTTTTCAAAGACTCAAGGTTGGTATTTTACTCATTCTCAAGATTTACTAGAAATTTATATTGTTTTCATCAGGACCGTCCAGAATATTGGATACTTAGTAGAATCAGTTGAAACTTGGTTCAGTAGAAGCCAGAATCGAGGGATATCATAGATCTGTTGTCTGATCTGGGCCCAAGATCCTTAAGTGGGGCCCACGTAGTGGAAAAACAACCACTGTCCAGTTCGTCTGGACTGTTTTTTAACAGTTTTTTTTGCTGTTTGGTATTTTCTCTCTCTGCTTGGTTGGATTCTGGTTTCTACATACAAGGAAGACATCCTACATAGTTTCTTTTGTTTGTGGCTAGTTCTTTTTCTCTTCAGAACGGTTTACTTTCAATTTCGGTTGCAATGGAAAAATCTGAGGTCACGTTGATTAAATTTACAGGAAAGAATTACCCTGCCTGGTCTTTCCAATTTCAAACATACCTCGAAGCCAAGGAATTGTGGGAATTTGTTTCTGGCACGGAACCTAAACCCACTGACGATGAGAAAAAGATCTCTTCTTGGCATAATAAAGATGCCAAAATCAAATCCTGGATTCTAGGATCCGTTGAGCCCCATCCGATAATCCATCTCAAGCCTTACTCTACTTCTAAAGCCACGTGGGGCTATTTGAAGAAAGTATATCATCAAGATAACTCTGCACATCAATTCCATCTTGAATGTGCAATTGCTGAATATACACAAAGGACTTTGTTAGTACAAGATTATTATTCTGGATTCCGTACACTGTGGTCGGAATACGATAGTATTAAGTATGCGGATGTGGCTGACAATGTGTTGACAATAATCCAAGACCTTCAAGCTTCTAGTCAGCGAGATCAATTTTTGATGAAACTGCGTAATGAATATGAAAGTGTCCGCTCTGCCCTAATGAATCGGATGCCCTTACCTTCATTGGATGCCTGCTTGAATGAATTCTTACGAGAGGAACAACGCCTTACGACCTCGGCTCATATTGCTCAACAAAAGACTGAAACCTATTTAGTCGCGTTCTCGGCCAATAAAACTTCTCAGCCTCCGCCTCGAGACTTGAGCAAAACCCAATGCTACAGTTATCAGAAATTTGGGCATCTTGCATCTCAATGCAAACAGAAAGTCTGTAGTTACTGTAAAAAGTCAGGACATATCATCTCTAAATGTCGCCACCGCCCACCACGTCCGTCAACACAATATCAGACTCCACAATATCCGGCTCCGCAGTATCAGAATTTACAGTCTCAGACTCCACACGCATATGTGGCTTCCTCGGTTATGCCTATTCCTACATCTGCACCCCCACAGCCTGGGCCCTCATCATCTCTCACTCCTGAATTGGTTCAACAAATGATTATCAATGCCCTCTCTGCCTTTGGTCTCTCCGGTAAGTCACCTTCATCTTCTACTTGATTCCTTGATTCCGGGGCATCTAATCATATGACGTATTCCCACACCCCTTTCTCCAATATGACAAGTTACAATGGCCATCTTCAAATACAAACTGCTGACAGCGGCCATGTTCCCATTACTGCTATCGGAGAAATACCTGGTACCATCCCATTGAGAAATGTTTACCTCTATCCTAATTTAACTTCCAATCTATTGTTAGTTGGACAAGTTGTTGAAAATAATTGTAACATTTCTTTTTCTTCTTCTGGTTGTGTTGTGTAGGACCAAATGTCTGGGAAGGAGATCGCGAGGGGGCCTAAGTGTGGACGCTTATTTCCGCTAGATCTTTCTCAAATTTCTAAGAATCAATTTGACAATAATGTGTTTTGTTTTTCTCTTAGAGATAACTGCCGGTTATGGCATAATAGACTCGAACATCTTAATTCCAAGGCCTTGTCCCTTATGTTAAATTCTAGTTTATTAAATAAATCTCTTAGTTTATCTTCTTGTGTGCCTTTTGATTGTGCTACTTGTAAAATGGGAAAGAGCAAAACTCTTCGGTTTTCTCATTCCACTTCACACACTTCTCAGTGTTTTGAGTTAGTTTATAGTGATGTACGGGGAATTGCCCCAGCTCTTTCCCACGCTCACTATAAATATTTTGTGACCTTTATTGATGATTTCAGTCGGTTCACATGGGTCTACCTTTTGCATTCAAAATCTGATGTTTTTAATGTTTTTAAAATATTTCTGGCTTATGTTAAAAATCAATTTTCCACCTGCATTAAAATCTTGAGATCTGATTCAGGCGGAGAATATATGTCCTCTAAGTTTCAGCAGTTTTTGCAAAACAAAAGCATTATTTCTCAAAGATCTTGTCCTTATACTCCCCAGCAGAATGGAATCGCTGAAAAAAAAAATAGACATCTCCTTGATGTCACTCGTTCCCTTCTTCTGGAATCATCGGTTCCTACTCGTTTTTGGGCTGAGGCATTGGCTACGGCAGCTCATCTTATCAATCGTATGCCATCCACCTCCATTGAGAATCAAAGCCCATAGTACCATTTGTACAAAACCGCTCCATCTTATGATGATCTTCATGTTTTTGGCTCCATTTGTTTTGTGCACTTGCTTCCTTCTGAGAGGACAAAACTCACGGCACAATTAGCTCAGTGTGTGTTTTTAGGTTATACACCCTTCCAGAAAGGGTTCCTTTGCTATAATCCTCACATTCGTCGTTTCTGTACCTTTAGGAATGTCGTCTTCTTTGAACATCAGTATTTTTTTCAAACACACATTGATCCTCCTGACTCCTCTTTTATGTCATTACCTGGTTTTTCTGAAGACTCGTTAGTTGTTCGTTTTAATCCTACCTTTGTGTATCACAGACGGCACAGCACAGCGCCTATTAGTGATCCCCCTCCTGATCTTCCTCCGGCATTCGGTTCCGGCCATACTTCACTGAGTCGCTCCACTCGGATTTCGGTACCGCCAGACTGTTATGGGTTCTCACATACTCTGTCTTCTTCTTCCATTCCATTCCACAATCATATTCTCAGGCTGTGTAGGATCCGTGTTGGAACAAGGCTATCCAAGATGAATTGGATGCGTTAGCGCAAAATCATACGTGGGATATTGTACCATCTCCTGTGGGTGTCAAACCTATTGGCTGTAAGTGGGTTTTTTCCCTCAAGTTGAAATCTGATGGCTCTTTAGATCGATATAAGGCGCGTCTTGTTGCTCTTGGAAATCGGCAGGAATATGGCATTGAATATGATGAGACTTTTGCTCCGGTTGCCAAGATAACCACCATCCGCACTATTCTTGCTGTTGTTGCATCTCAATCTTGGCCTCTCTATCAAATGGATGTCAAAAATGCGTTTCTCCATGGTGATCTCAAAGAAGATGTTTATATGCGTTTGCCTTAGGGATGCTTATCCGGCACCGGTATGGTTGCTAAACGTCGTCGCTCCCTCTAGGTCTGAAACAAGCTCCTCGTGCATGGTTTGAGAAATTTCAAGCTGCTCTTCTCCGCTTGGATTTTCATCCAAGCGCATATGATCCTTCTATGTTTTTACATCATGCTCCATCCGGGATCACTATACTCCTTGTCTATGTTGATGACATCGTCATTACCGGTCCTAATGCCGGAATGATTCAGAAGCTCCAAGCGTCTCTTCGTGAGTCATTTCAAATGAAGGATCTTGGCCCTCTCCACTATTTCCTTGGTCTTGAAGTTCATCAATCGCCTATAGGTATAGTTCTCAATTAGCACAAATACACTATTGATCTCATCGCCTTGGCTGGTCTTACTGCTTCTGCTCCTGTTGATACGCCAGTCGAACTGAATGTCAAACTCAGTCGTGAAGAAGGTGATCTTTTTTCCGATCCTACTGCCTATCGCCAATTGGTTGGCAGCTTGATCTACCTCACGATCACTCGCCCCAATATCTCTTATGCGGTCAACCTAATGAGTCAGTTCATGACTGCTCCTCATCACCTTCATCTAGCTACTGTTCGCCGCATCATTCGGTACCTTATTCGCACACCAACTCGTGGGTTGTTTTTTCCATCCAACAATCCTCTGACTCTCAAAGCTTATTCAGATGCTGATTGGGCTGGTTGTCCGGATACTCGCAGATCGACGACTAGATGGTGCATGTTTTTGGGTGATAGTCTCATTTCTTGGAAATGCAAGAAACATGACAGTTTCCAAATCCTCTACCGAGGCAGAGTACCGCGCCATGTCTGCTGCATGCTCCGAAATTCTTTGGCTCTGTGGTTTGCTTTCTGACATTGGTTTTCCAGCAGCAAGAGCTACCCCCCTCTATACAGATAATACCAGTGTTATTCGGATTACTGAAAATCCGATTTTTCATGAACATACTAAACACATCGAGGTTTATTGTCACTTCATCCGTGATGAGCTTAAACGTGATGTCATCAGCCTGCCACATGTCTCCACTGACCTTCAACTTGCTGATATTCTCACCAAAGGCCATCCGCGACCACGCCATCAGTTCTTAGTTGACAAATTAATGCTTGTTGATTCTCCCGCATCAATTTGAGAGGGGGTGTTAAACAGGCCCAAGGGCCAAGGCCCGAAGCTCATCAATGTTATATCTCACGTGGAATTGATTTGGTCAATATTGAGACAACTGGAATTGATTTGGTCAATATTGAGACAGCTTTAGCTTTCTTTTCTTAGAATAACAATTGTTGTAATTAGTTGCTTTCTTAACTTAGATTAGTGATTGATACAATTAGATGGTTTTTCTTTCTTAAAGCCTAAATTATAGGCATGTAAATACCTATATAATGATGTACAATCTCCATAGAAAAATACACAAAAATTATTGCATTCTCAAGAGTATATTCAAACTCTTTTGGTGATCGTGAATTTGTCAATTTAAGAAAAAGAGAGTCAAAGATTATAAAAATGAGGTCAATAATGATAAACACAATGGCCGATCAAGTTCCTTCCCTAGAAGCAAGCCTAAGGAGCCCATGTGTTACATATGTAAGAAATATGAACACAAATCTACCGATTGTCCACAAAAAGGAAAATACAAAAAGAAGAATCTAGTAGCTACTTGGGATGATTCATCTAAATCAGATTCAGACTCAAATGAATCACATCAAAATAAACCAGACAAATATACAGTTCCGATGGCCACTACTACTACATTCAACTTCTCTGAGGAAATGATTAAATCTGAAATATCACATGAAGAAACCTCAGGAAGTGAGTCAAAAAGTGAATGCGAAAATTCAGGTGATGAGGATAATGACAACACAACCTACTTTATGAGGGAACTTGTAGACTAGTTGAAACTGTAAGTAAGCAATAAAACAAAATTAAAAATTTAAAAGAAAAGGCTGATAGCATCAAAGTTGAAAAGGAGAAATTAATCAAAGAACTTGAAAGAGTAAAAGCCCTATTAACAACAAGAACAGAGAATGTAATCAAATTAAGAGAAAATGAAAAAACACTTTGGAGGATAAAAGATGAAAATAATGTTCTCCGTAATGAAGTGGCTAATCTGAGACGATATAAAGAAACGTATGAGTATAGGTTTATCCAAAATGATGAGAAGTACATAAGACTATTCAAGCTTGGGAAATCATATAAGGACATGACCGGCCTTGGATATGACAAAGATGTTAAATCAATCTCCAAGTTCCGGAACTGTTTTTGTCAAAAGTGTACTGGAGAAGGAAGATACCGGTGTTAAACATTTTGGATAGAGCTTCTACTAGTACTCATACTATTTCATCAAATGTCATTTATCACCATTGTGGAGAAAAAGGTCATTTCAAAGTAGAGTGCAAGTTGAGAAAAATTCATCATAACATAATTCCAAAGAATGAGAAAAATACTTCAAAGAAAGTTGAACTTGAAAACATATTGCTGAAGTCTCAAATAAAAATTAAAGTAAATTACTGTAACAAGTTTCCTTTGAGCCAAAAGATGGATAACCTGTTAAAAGAAGTTCAAAAGTTAATAAAACAGTTTAAAATATACAAAAGAGATGAAGCAAAAATTGGATCTAACACCTTTTTTCAATATAAAACATATCAGGTGAAACATCAAAAGCCTGTTGGAATCCCCACTACTAGAGCATCTAGGTGGATACCTAAAAACAAGAATCCAGTAGTTCGCACAGCTTTTAAAGCTGCAGATCAATCAAGATGGTATCTGGACAGTGAATGCTCAAGACATATGACTGGTGATAGATCATATTTTTCTAAGACGATTGATTTTGACGGAGGCACCGTTACTTTTGGAGATGGCAATACTGCCAAAATTATTGGTGAGGGAACTTTAAATGTTCCAAACCTACCAATGTTTGAGAATGTACGGTGTGTTGATGGTTTGAAACATAATTTACTTACCATATATCAAATTTGTGATAAAGACTATACTGTCAACTTCAGTAGTCATGGTTGTGAGATCTCAAAGAATGGAAAGATAATCTTGAGAGGTCTTAAAACTACCGACAACTGCTATGTGGTAGGAAAATCAAATTCTTTATCTTCCACTTCTTGCTTACTGACCAATACCTATGAAGCTAAGCTGTGGCATCGAAGACTTGGGCATGTAAACTATAAGGACTTATCCTAGCTAAACAAATATATTGAAGGACTACCCAAGATCAATATACAAGAAAAGATAATTTATGGAGAATGCCAATGAGGAAGACAAATTAAAAGTGCCCATAAAAATGTGAATGCTATGAAAACTTCCCGACCTCTAGAACTTATTCATATGGACCTAGTTGGACCAACAAAAAGAGAAAGTCGAGGTAAGAAAAGGTACTTTCTTGTTATGGTAGATGACTACTCCAGATTCACTTGGGTTGCATTCTTAAAAGAAAAATCAGAAGCCTTTGGAGAATTTAAAAGAATAATGAAACAAATTCAAATTGAAAAATGCACTTCAGTAGCACGAATTCGAAGTGATCATGGTGGAGAATTTGAAAATGATCAATTTGACAAATTCTGTGAAAAATATGGCATTCACCTTGAATATTCAGCACTTAAACTCCACATCAAAATGGAGTAGCTAAAAAGAAGAATCGAGTTCTTCAAGACATGGCCACAGTCATGCTCCATAGTAAAAATCTTCCTAAAGACTTGTAGGCCGAAGCAGTCAATACCAACTACTACATCATTAACTGAGTCTATCTTAGGATCAGTAAAAACCAGACAGCATATGAACTATGGTATGGAAAGAAACCAAATGTCAAATATTATAAGGTCTTTGGAAGTAAATGTTATATTCTAAAAGATAGAGAGCAGCTGAGTAAATTTGACTCGAAAACTGATGAAGGAATATTCTTAGGCCATTCGACACTGAGCGAGCCTATCGAATTCTAAATCTGAGAACCAAAGTCATCCAAGAGTCAATAAATGTTATTATAGATGATGAATCCACAGTATCTGATGATGTTGATAAAGTGAAAGCTCCTTCGGTGACTGAACCCATAAAATCCATGGTAAAAACTAATACTCCTACTTCCACTGAGAATTTGGTCAATATAAAGGACCATCTTATAGATCAAATTATTGGTGATCCTTTATCAGGTGTAAAAACTAGGAAACAATTGAAGAATATTATGAGTCATCTATGCTTTACCTCTATATTAGAACCTACTTGGGTTGATGAAACTTTTTCTGACAATGATTGGATAAATGCAATGCAAAAAGAATTAAACTAATTTACAAGAAGTGACATTTGGTACCTAGTTCCAAGACCAGAGGATAAAAATGTGATAGGTACTAAATGGATCTTCAAAAATAAACTTGATGAAAATGGTGTCATTGTTAGAAATAAAGCAAGATTGGTAGCACAAGGATACTTTCAAATTAAAGGTATTGACTTTGATGAAACCTTTGCTCCAGTTGCTCGTCTGGAATCTAGTAGGATTTTGTTATCTATAGCTTGCTTCTTAAAGTTCAAATTGTATCAAATGGATGTCAAAAGTGCCTTCCTAAATGGAATTTTAAATGAAGAAGTGTATGTTGAACAACCTAAAGGTTTTGTGAACTCAAAATTCCCTCATCATGTGTTTAGATTAAAGAAAGCTCTTTATGGTCTTAAGTAAGCACCACGTGCTTGGTATGAAAGATTGACAAAGTTCCTGTTAAAGAATGATTTTCAAAGAGATAGTGTTGATAAACCACTATTCATCAAAGAGACAAGGAATTCTGTTTTAATAGCTCAAATATATGTAGATGATATCATTTTTTGTTCTACTTGTGATGAAACGGCTGCTCAGTTCGCAAATCTAATGCAATCTGAATTCGAAATGAGCATGGTTGGGGAACTAAACTTCTTCTTAGGTCTTCAAGTCAAACAATTACATGATGGTATCTTCATTTCCCAATCTAAGTATGCAAAGGAACTGGTGAAACAATTTGGTCTAATTGCTGGGAAACATGTTAATTTCCCCATGAGTACAACAATTAAACTTACTAAGGATGCTAATGGTAAAAGGGTAGACTCATGCCTATACAGAAGTATAATTGGTAGCTTGTTATACCTAACTACAAGTAGGCCAGACATAGCCTTTAGTGTGGGAGCTCATGCACGGTATCAATCTGATCCAAAAGAATTCCATCTAACTGCTGTAAAAAGAATCATCAAATATATTGTAGATACAACTGAATAAGGTCTATGGTATCCCCATGACTCATCATCTTCCATTGCTGGATACTCAGATGCAAATTGGGCAGGAAACTTAGATAATAGAAAATCCACAAGTGGCAGCTGTTTTTATGTTGGAAATTGTCTAGTAACTTGGCACAGTAAAAAGCAGAATTCCACATCTCTTTCCACTGTAGAGGCTGAATACATTGCCCCCGGAAACTGTTGCTCTCAACTTCTGTGGACGAAGTAGATGCTTATAGACTATGGCATTAAGCAAGGAACAGTGAGCTTGTATTGTGATAACACTAGTGCCATGCATATTTCTAAAAATCCCATCCAACACTCTCACACTAAACATATTGATATTCGACATCATTTCATTAGGGAATTGGTCGAAGAAGAAACATTGTGCTTGAATATATTCCTACTGGAAATCAACTTGCAAACATCTTGACCAAGCCCCTAGATGTCTTAAAATTTGAAATTTTGAAAAACTCTATTGGTGTTTGATGTTTGGAATAATTTGTTTTTAAAGTGTTGTGCACTGACTAGGGACCTGTGGCTAAGCCGTAGTTCATTTTACAGTGGAGCCGTAGCATCTCTTACTGTTAAACCGTATATGTGCATGATTTTACCCTACAGCTCAACCGTAAAGGCTTTACGGCTAAGCAGTAACATATTCTACAGTTAAGCCGTACAGCCAAATGTCTTCCCTCATTTTGTACACCGAATTCTTATTTAAGCCATCTTCTCGTTATTTCTCGTGTAGCGATTGAAGTCGTCTGCCCTAGGTTTTCTTTCTTTTCCTCTTCCTTTCGTCCTCTGGCTCTCTTCATCAAGGTATACCTCTCTCTTCTTCCCTCTAACTTGTCTATCTCTCCTTTCTCTTTGTTCTTCCTTGATTCAATTCACTTCCTTGTTCTCTTCTCTCCTGTGCACGTTTTTTTTATGCTAATCATTGTGTAGGTAGTATGCTTATCTCTCTTGGCATTTTGGATTATCTTTTGGGTGTGGTTGTGCTTTCCATTCTTGTTGATTAGTTCTGTCATTATGCCTCCTAGAACCAAAAATGCTTACCCCTCTGGTAAGAGGCCTAGATCTTCTGGTAGTTCCTCTAGATCTAGACAGGACTCTCTACCCTCGCCTAGAGTTCTGGTTCCAAGGGAACCTACTCAAGATAGGTCATTTTCCTCTCGTCCAATTACTGTTGAACGTAGTGTAAATTTACTTGCCATTCAGAAATATGAGGTTCATTCGCTTCTTTCCACGATTAGGTGGGAAAATATCCTCAAATGGGGAGATCCTACTTACCCATCTATTATCTAGACTATGAATGCCTCTATCAGGGAAGCATCTCTGGACTCCCTATCTTTCGAGGTTGAATTCACTGATGGCACCAATGTCATCACTCCTGCCATCCTTTCTGCCCTTTTATGTGTTCCTCTATCTGATGTGCCTCATTCAGTCATCAAGGATTCCCTATCAGAGGATGAAAAACGAACTATTACTATAGCTTTATGTGGACAGGCCACTCCTTGGAAAGACAAGGGTTTTCTCCCTGCAGCATCATTACTTCCCCAATACTGGATTTTTGCATGTGGTTTTCACATGTAATATCTATCCCCGCAAGGGAAATTTCTCTTACTTGACCATATTCATGACTAATGTACTCTATTGTATCTATATGGGTGTCAGAGTGTGCCTTCCCTCTCTTATCTGTGCCTCCATCATTCGCTTTTGGCAATTTCCGGGTAAAGGCACCAATGCTTGCTTATTTGGGCATCTCATGACCCCTCTTGCCTCTCATTGTGGAGTCAATTTGCCCTCTAATGAAGCTCCTGAGTCTCACCCTGTCTTTGGGACCATTAACATTCAAAATATGCGTTTCTCCAAGTAGCAAGCAGTCGATCCCCGCTATCCTAATTCTGGGATGAAGAAGACTCTCCGAAGGAACCCCCTTGCCCAGTTCACACTCCTGGCTCACCTGATCAGCCTCCTCCTCCGACTTCCTACTCCATGTCACTTAAAACTTGGCTGGCCGCTATTAAACAGCGGCAAACAAAGATGGAGAAGCTCTTGAAGAAGTCCTTTCAGTATCTCTCCAAGCTCTCTAAAAGCTACCGGAGAGACAATGTTGAGATCCCTTCCCCCTCTCCTCCTTCAGATTGATGTTCTCGTTTTACGTATTGTGTTTAGTCACAACTTTTGTCTATGTAGGAGATGCAGTCTTTATCTATTGTGGCTATTGACTGTGCTTCATACTTAACATGCTTTTTTTACTGAGTCGTTGCCTAACTATGTGTGCATTCTTCTTCCTGCCTTTCTTTATGTGTTATGGCTGTGGTGTTTCTCTTGTTTTGCTATTTCTTTCTCAATTTTGTGCCAAAAAGGGGGAGACTAATATCTTTAGGGAGAGTTTTCTAAACTCCCACCTTTTTAGTATACTGTACTTAAAGACTTTTGTAGGCAATTGCTGGCAATTATTTACAGATCAAGTAACATCTAAGGGGGAGCTTCAAACTTATTGAATTTTCAGGATCATGTAGTACTTGATTGTTTAAGGAGTGTTCAGTCTTGTCAAAGGGAAATTGTGTGAAGTATATTGCTTTAAATTGCTGTTGTCTTTTTAAAATGTTGTATCCTCTTCATTGTATGTAATTTTGTCACGAAATTGACAAAGGAGAAGATTGTTAGTGTCATATTAAGAGTGTGTTGTCAATTCTGTGACCCGAATCAAGTCTAGCTCAAGGAAGATCAAGTTACATCAATGACGATCAAGGAAGATCAAGAAAGATCAAGATCCATCAAGTCCATCATCCAGAAGATCTTCATTGAGTGCTAAGGGCTAAGGTAACATTGACCCCTAATGGCCGTATAAATAGAATGAAAAAAGGTGTTGTAAAATATCCTTGTTTTTAACTATAGCTTGGATCACGGCTAAGCCGACAATCTTACGGCTCACTCTCTAGAGAACAGTTTTTGGAATTTTGATCTATGGTTGCACCATAAATGGCCTATGGCTAAGCCGTAGCATGATTTACGGCTAAACCGTAAAGTTTACAGGCCATCTTTCAGAGAGAGTTTTTTGCCATAATACCTACGGTTGATCTTCCGACTAAGCAAAGCCGTAGAATGTTTTACGACTAAGATATAAAATATATGGGATACTTTCCAGTGAGCAATATTGACAGATTTTAACTTACGGTTGACCTACGGCTAAGCCATACGATCCTCACGGCTAAGTCATAGAAGGATTTACGGCTAAGCCGTAAGCCTAACTGTAAGAAGAAAAAAACAGTGAAATTGGGTCAAACTAGCCATTACATTTTATCAGAGCATACGGCTAAGCCGTAGACTAACTTTTTTTTAGCCGAAGATCTGACCGTTGGAATTTCTCTGTATTTAAAAGAACCACTCTTTTCCTCCAGATGAGAAGAATGAATTGAGTAAAATACCAACAGTAGCTGAGCCCTTGCACCATTAGTAAAATTTGTACTAAAACTCCAACTACCATCTTCTCTTTCAAACTTAAAAGTGACATTATTGTCCTGAGAAGAGTAGTTGTGCATTAAAGAAAGGCTTAAATTCAATCTGAGAAAATCCTAGCCTTCCAAAACCCACAAAAACCTCTTCCCTTGCTTGAGCACTCATTTGAAGATCTTCATCACCAAGGATCGAGCTCAAGAGGTCAAAGCTTGGAGGTCTTCTGTCAAGTTTCAAGAACACTATTCAAAGCTAAGGTATCTAGTTATTTGTTTGGGTGTTCTTCTTGATTTCATTTCTCTACTGTGTATGGTGGAAGACAAACCACCACATCAAAAAATGTTGTTGTTGGTGGAATAGATTTAGGATCAACTACCTAATCAAAAATCATGTTGGTGGAAGACAAACCACTAGATCAAACATTGTTGCAGGAGGCATTCTTATGTAATTACCTCATATTTAGTGGAACCAATAGAGATTGCAATAGAGATTGCTCTTGAGAGTGGATGTAGGTCTGGGACCAAACCACTATAAATTTCTGTGTTTGCACTTAATGTTTGTGATGAATGCTTTATAGTCTTATTCCCTTGTGTTGATTATCTTCTTAACGCTATATCATCTTTTTTCTAGTAGTATATCTATACACTGTAAAGACATAGAACTCTGAGAATCTTTCTTGATCATACTTGTGGATCCTTAATATTGATGGAGTCTTTAAATTGCTCTCTAAAGTAGCCCTATATCTAGAAAAAATTTTAAATAGTCCTACTCACCGCCCCCACCCCCCCCCCCCTTCTAGGATTTGGTGAGATCTAGCTGTTGCACTTTCAACGATAACAGCTACCAGAGAGGAAGAACATGGACAAAAAGGATTTTCACCCTAATTTCTCCTTTAACACAAAGAACAAGAGAGAAATACAAGTGCTACGTGACACGTGGGACTCTACTCATTGCCCCTCAACCAATCAAAACCAGATTTGACCATGGATTAAAAACTCGGCCAAGTTGACCCGAACTCGGCCGAGCCCGAGTCAGGTCCGGCCAACTCAGGATCACCCGAGTCGGCCGAGTTCGTGCAATCATATATATGGGTGGAGGGAGCCCTAAAACCTCATTTTTCAGGTTTTAAAATAGAGGAGAGGCTAAGGGAGGCTAGGAGAAGACTCTTTGTAAAGAGATCATAACTCATATTTGTATTTTTTGAGAGATTTATGCTTCCAAAAATCAAGGCTACTATCCATTCAAAATAGGGGTTTTGAAATTTTGGTGTTTTAGGTATGTATTTTCAATTTTTTTTTTCTTACATGGGTGAGAGAGGATCATACTATGTTGGTTGTGGTTGAGGTTGAAATTTTTACTTATGATTGCCATGGAAAATACATTTATTTGTATTTTTTAGGTAGGACTTGAAAAAAAAAGAAGAAGAAAATCAATTTTTTTCATGATTTACTTTTTTCTTTTTCTTTTTTCTTTTTTTTTTTTTTTTGTAGATTCTCACTCTTTTGGGTATGTACTACATAGATCTATGGTTTTTTTCATAGATCTATGCAAACCATAGATCTATACATGTATAATCTAAAGTTGTAATTTTTATGATATGTTGCATAAAAGAAATAGAAAATTATATTTATTGATTTGTACATGCTTATATAGTTTGGAAAAGATGATAAGATATGCATGTAGGCTTGTGGGTGGATTTTCCACTCAAAACTTTTTGGAAACATGTAAATTTTTTTTAATTTTTGCCACGGATTTAAAAATTAATTATATAAATTTTTTTTCAACATTTTGGTATGTTATGTATATGAACTTAATGGATGTGCTATCTAGTATATAGATCTATAGTTTTTTTCATAGATCTATGCATGTCTGATCTAAAGTTGTAATTTTTATGATATTTTGTATAAAATAAATAGAAAATTATATTTATTGATTTATGCATGCTTATATAGTTTAGAAAAGATGATAAGGTATGCATGTAGGCTTGTGGATTTTCCACTCAAAACTTTGGAAATATGTAATTTTTTTAATTTTTGCCTTGGATTTAAAAATTAATTATATAAAAAATATTTTTTTTTCAACAGTTTGTTATGTTATGTATATGAACATAATGGATGTGTTGCCTGGTAGATAGATATATGGGTTTTTCAATCATATTAGTTCAACTAACTTAGTTGTAACTTTCTAACATGTTTTCTAGAGTTAGATTAGATAGTTAACAAAAAGATCATGAGGTATTAATATATTTTTTTAAATTGACAAATTTTGCAGATCACTAGTTACTTTAATCACAAATAGAATAGTACAATAGAAAAAAGAGAGGGAAGTTTATCCTGGATGGGCTCATGGAGAGATTGTTGGTGGAAACTGTCATAAGCTAAAATGTAAATGGTGTGGAAAAAACATGCATGGTGGAATCCACAGATTTAAACAGCATTTTGCACATATTTCAGGAAGATGCAAAAGGTTGTCCAAATGTCCCCACTAAGGTCAGGAAAGAAATGAGGGACATTTTATCCACAAAGAAAAATAGAAAAGTAGAAAAGAAAAAATTTCAAGAGAGGTTGCTTGAATTGAGAGGATTGATGAATCTTTTGAGGAGGATGATGATGATGAGGATAAGAAGCTAGCGATATGACGAGGGCAATGAAGCAGAGCCGTCAAGCTTATGAAGCAGAGCTTGCTCGTTTTGAAGAACAACAAGATGAGGCTGGACCATCAAGAGTACTTCTGAACCCTTCTAAGGATACAACAAGAAAAGGTACCTTGGATCCATTTTTTCATAGAACCCAAAGCATGAAGCAACCCAAGATTTCTAGTTCTAAGATGGGTAATATGAAAATCAGAGCTTTAAAGATGGGTAGAGTAATTTTAAAGTTTTTTCATTATAATCGGATTCCTCCAAATGTGGCTACCTTACCATACTATCGGGCAATGGTAAATACCATTGCTGAGACAAGTCCCGGAGTTAAAAACCACCTACCACTTATGAGATTGGCAACAAATATCTTAATATGAAGTGTAGAGATTATACGAAGTACATGCATGACGTTGTTGAGACTTGTAAAGAATATGGGTGCACACTTATGTATGATGGATGGACAAGCAACGATAAGCGGCACATAATTAATGTTATGGCTTATTCTGTAATAGGAACATAGTTTATTCACTTAGTAGATACAAAAGGACATCGATTGGATGCGCATATTTGTTTAGTTTAATGGATATAACACTAAAAATTATTGAAAGATTCAGTGACTATGTTGTCCAAGTTGTGATGGACAATGCAGCGAATTTTAAGGCAACAGGGAAACTATTACATGATAACTTTCCACATATTATTTGGGTGCCATGTGCAGAACATTGTATTGATCTTATGTCGAAGGACATCGGAAAATTGGAAGATGTCCACTCCACTATTGAAGATGGAAAGAGTATTACAAGTTTGATATAAAATCATCAACAGTTGACTGATATGATGAGAGCATTCAATAATAGTTATGAGATTTTGAGGCCGGGTATTATAAGATTTGCTACCAATTTTCTGGCTTTAGAGAGTCTTTGTCGTCATAAGACTAACATAATGCAGATATGGACGAGTGAAGCATATATAAAATCTACGTTGTCAAGACAGAAATTGCCACAACTTGTACAGGGAATTATATTGGGTACCAATTTTTGGCATAAGGTTGAAAGAATTACATACCTACTTGAGCCGCTTGTAAAGGTGTTGAAAGTGGTAGATGGTGATACGAAGCCTACAATGGGCTATATCTACAATGCAATGGATCTTGCGAAGCTTGCTATTGAGGCAAGATCTAGAGAAAAGTATGGGACTTATAAGATGCTGTGGAAAATTATTGACGAAAGATGGAACAACCAATTACATCAAGATATACACCCCGCAAGTACATTACGATATACATAGTTGCTTCATTTTATGTTTGAAGTTTTAAATATTGATTTATTTATTAAAATTTAAACAATACAATACTTAATGATATAATGCAGCATACTTCTTGAACTCATCATGCTTCTATAACAAGGGATTCTCTAAGCATGAGGAAGTTTTTCGAGACTTTAAGAAAACATTAAAGACAATGGTTAGTGACAAGATGAAGAAAATTGCAATTATTAACCAAGTAAGGTTTCATAATATCACATTTTGTTTGCATCAAAATACTAGTAAACCAATACAGTTGTAATTTATTTATTTGAACTTGATAATTTTACAGTTGAGGAATTATAAAGGCACTCTTGTAAGTTTTGGAGATGAGCTCTGTATAATGTCTCGTAAAAGGATGGATCTAGGTATGTTATATTCTTAATAATCTTTAGTGGATTAATAATCAGTTACAGTTTTCTTAAGGGGAATGGCTTAATTTAAATTTTAATTACAGCTGAATGGCGGAACAACTTTGGCGATGATGCTCTTGACCTTAGAGATCTTGCAAAAAAAATTCTGAGCCAAACAGCATCATCATCCGGCTGTGAACAAAATTGGAGTACATTTAGCTTGATCCACACGAAAACCAGGAATCGCCTCAATATGAGGAAATTGGATAAACTGGTTTTGGTCCATTATAATATGAGGTTAAGGGCAAGAAATCTCCAAAGAAGGGATAACGGAGAGTATAATCCAATTAATTTGGATTATATATTCGAACAAGATGACCCATTAAAGACTGGTTGGCTAAAAAAGAGGCTGCAGTTTTACCAAATAAAGATTTCATAGATGGATACATGTAAGATCCTGATGAAACCGAGCCCCCAGAACAGGAAACAGAACCCCCACCCCCACCCCGAACCTCACGCTCACCTCCTATTCGCAGATCTGCTACCACACGGGAAAAAGGTAAGAATGTGGCAGAAGAGCCCTCACAGGGCTCACAACATGAGCCAAAGTTGACACATTCGAGTTCAGAATGTGTTAAAGGGGCTAAGGATAAGTCAGGTTCGCGTGGTAGTTCAACCTTCTTTAAAGCCAAACTTCTTAAAGATCCAACTCTCCAATACAAGAGGAAAACAAAAAGTAAGGGTCAGACAAGCAAGTATTTAGCCACTCATGAAGAAGAAGAAAAAAAACGCAATACATCATCTTCAAGCAAAAGTGGCTCACCACAAGGGGATCAAGGTTGTTATGCACAACAATCAAATGATGGTGGTGATAATGAAGAATTTCAGGATAATATCACTATCCATGACATGGGTGGTGAACTTGAGCCTGCGGATGGAGAAAGAAGAGAGCAATCAAAACAATTTTATGAAGAACACATTAACTAGCATGAAATCCATATGGAGGACAGCAATATGGTGACAATGAGCAGTCACAATTTGATCCCTCAATTGGGCAATATGGTGCGTACGGTAGTATTTTACGTGGATATGGCGGGCAAGAGCAATATGGAGTAATTATGATACATATGCATCAAGTACCACCACCACCAACTTACTATCCTTATGGCCATAAACAATTCAATCAAGGACAAGGAGGACAAGAGTTCTTCAATTTTGATATTGCTCAATGCTATCGTCAACAATAACATGAGGATGATGATAACAACGACATCCAACCAGCAAGGCATTCAACATGGTATTAAATTCTATGAAGAATGTGTTAAGGACTAAGGTATGACAATATGACCATATGTTTGCCATTTGACATTTGTTATTTCATACATCATAGTTGATAATTGATACTTCAATTCTTAGTTGATACTCCATACTTGAGAGTTCAGTTTGATTTTAATTGATTTTCATTTAATAGTTCATAGTTCATAGTTCATAATTCACATTATACTTCAAATTTCACAAATCACAATATAATGTTCATCGTTGTATAAATAGTTAAGGAATTATAAAGGCGCACTCGGAAGTTTTGGAGGGGCCCCTAATGTTATTTTTCAATGTTTTACAATTTTTGAGAATTTTAATACAATGTTTAAACTAAAAAAAAAACAAAAAAAAAAATAAGGGACTCAGCCAGGCCCAAGTCGGGCCCTGAGTCCGGGTCCCCAAACCATGGATTTGACCCAACTACAAGGTCTAACCCCGAACTACAACAATACCATGCATGAGTAGGGCCCCATAGATGGCCCTAAACTCCGTTTGGACCAAGCTTGGTTAGACCCAACACAATACCAACACACACGCACACACAAAAAAAAATTAAATAAATCGTCATCTTCGTCTCGTCCCACTTCATAAATAGACAGGGCAGTACTGCAAAAGCCAACTCAAGATTATTGCAGCTTTGATTAGGTTTGAAGCATACATCTTAGATCATTGATTTGGACTCTGCTCGACAATCTCTCTTCATCTCCTAGCTCCTATCAGTGAGATTTACACAATAGAGAGATTTAATCTTGAGGTTTTTTTTTTTTTCTCTGTGAAAAAAATGTGAGCGGTTTTGAATTTTTACTCGAATGGAAGAACAAAATGTCCATCAACAGACAAGACTCCTGTACAAGTGGCAGTCTCTTCGAGATGGAAACATGCATGTCACCAATTATATTGATAAATTTGTCACCAATTAGATTGGTAAATTTGAAGAATACAGGATGTGCTGCAATGTAAGAGAAGATCCATTGGTTACTTTTTCAAGATTTAAAGTGGGTCTCCATCTAGAACTTAGAAGCAAATTGACAAAGCGTGAGGTGCGCGCCTTAGAACAAGCGTATCAAGTGGTGCAATATTCAGAGCGGTATCTGACACCGCAAATTGTTAGGTGTGGTAACTTCTGTGGTTCTAATTTTCGACCAGTAGCTTCAGTAGCAAAATCTAATCTTTGAAGTCAACAAATCCAATGATTATTTGGACATTCCATCTATTGTTATAATTAATAGAGGTCAAACAGGAATTAGCAGTAAGAGTAATTTGCGGGTCCAATGGAAGTGTTACAAGCATCATAGATTTGGACACTTGGGTTTTGAATGCCCTAACAAGGAAGTGAATGTACCAGAAATCATGGATTCCTCTATGAATCAAAATAACCGAGTTACTGAACATAAGAAAGGTAAGCAACAAGGCCAGATGTGCACTTCAAGCACCAAAGAAGCACAAATGTCTACCATAGGCACAGTTGATGCTGACGAAAAAGCAAAAAGGCCAGGACAGGAGAAAGAAGATTCAAAGACAGCATCAAATGCAACAATGTCTAAGGCTAACCACAGTCGAGAAAATTTTGATGAAGGCAAGGTGACCAAAGTAAACAGTGACGACCAAGATATGTCAAACGTACAACAAGAACAGGCCACAATAGTAATAGAGTCAATGAAATCAGAGTCAGATGAGCCTGCCAAAAGAGGTTAAGTCAATTGGTCCAACGTATTCACAAGCAAATCCAATCATTGAAAGTCCCCACATTGACTTTATTTTTGGAGATCCGCAATTAAAAGTGAATGCTTGTGATCTAGAGATACAGATTCTACGTCCAATCATTGAAGCGAGCACCCAAGCAAGATCAGTCCTCCAGCAACATCCAAGCATTATATATATTTATAGTTTGAAAAAATCATTTCCGATGTCCAAGTCATTGAAAAAAAAAAAAGAGAGAGGAACAACCGGCAAATTGGGAGTTCCTACGTTGGATTTTCGATCCTAAGGTACATCTACAGAACTCGAGGTCAAATTCTCTCCAAGTCAGGTAGAGTTCATGCAAGATAGAGCCGTGGTCCCCATAGATCGACCCACCTTTGGGCTCAGCCCACCTATCCTTGTCTTATTTAGAGTTATTTTATTAGGATTGTGTTTGTTTTTAATAATTATGTCTTTTAAGTAGGATGTTTTAATCCTGTCCATCAGTGTCTTTGGATGATCTAGATTAGTCTTAGGGCTAGTTTTCTACTATAAAAGCATTGTAATAATGCCTCTGAGGGAGAAATTTTCACAAATGAAAGAAAACCAAGTTTGAGTTTTGCTTTTCTGGAAGGGAATGGCACGAAGCCCATAGGCGTGAAGCCTGACAAGCTTTAGATAGAATCCCGACCTATGCCCTATATCTATCATCTACATCTCTGCTCGCACCGGACCTGGTACCCAACTCTATGTCAATAAAACCCTAGATATCTTAGGATTGAAAAGTCCAACATGGTTCCGGAGTCTACAAATCTGTACCAGACCTTCATACGAAGAACTGTCGCATAGATTGAAGAATCAACTCAATCAAAGAGGTTTCTAGAGCTAGCCGAAAATCTGCATGCGATCGCCCAGGAGCTCTTTGACTGGATACTGCTGTTTGGAATGCTTAAATGCTGTCTTGTGGAGTTTTTGAGCATCAGTAATCTGAAGTTCTTTTCTGTGTATTACTCCTCTTAGAATGAAACATTAAAGATAGATTTGAAGAAGTTTTCATCCAAGCCAAATGTAATCTGGGGGTTGACAGCATGTACAGCTGATTCAGGATTCTTCTTGGTGTATTCTCCAGGCTTTCCAATCAAAATTCAGTTATAGTTCAAATATAAAGGAGATATTATAAGGGGGTTTTCTCTACAGGTTTGTTTGCTTGGAGGTATTTCTTACAAGAATTGTGAGGTTTTGTATTTTTTACGTTGGTGTCATAGCATGTCCCCATAGGATTGCATATGTTGTGTTGATTGCTGGAATTCTGAATACAAACCCACCTGGAATGGCACTTTTAGCTTCTGAATACCAACCCACCTCGTATCCTCAGACACAGGCCAGAACAGAAGATATGACCAGTTATTTCCCTTTAAACTCGTTCTTAAACATAAGGAAATTCCAAACTTTTAACAAATAAAGAATAAAAAATATTTGTAGGTACTCCCAAAACCATCAGAATGCCAAAGCAAGGGACAAGCTTTCTTACCGAAAGACGACGTCTCATAGAAGTGAGGCTTCTCGACAGTTGACCAAGTGCTTGTGAAGGAGGAAGCTCTTTCTCTACACTGGCCATTCCCATCTTCACAGGATCACCTAAAATTCATGAAAGAAAAATATGGGATTACAGATGAATGGAATCAGCCACAGCAGAAAGTAGTGAACATGGACTTTAACTACCTAGAGAAACCAAACTGCTTGCATATGGAGATATGGATTAAGATTGGAAAGCCAAATATAAGGGGCATTGTATTACATAAGAACTAAGAATGATAGCGTGATGTAACAGTAAATATAAGGGCCATTGTACATATAAGAATTAAAAATGATACTCTGTCTGATGTAACAGTTGAGATAATGATACCACAAATTAAAGAAATTATAGATAACTTTGGGATAAAATCTAAAGAAAAAACATTGTATAATCTTCAGAAAACTAACCAAGAAACACATCATCCCCGTCCATTCTTCCATAGCATCTTCATATTTTATAATTTTCATGCTACACTTTGATGTATTTCAAAAAAAGGGCAGCCCAGTGCACGAGGCTCCCGCATAGTGGGGTCTGGGGGAGGCAAGATGTACGCAGCCTTACCTTCATTTTGAAGAGGCTGTTTCCATGACTTGAACCCGCGTCCTCTAGGACGCTACCCTAAGCCTTTACCATTGGGCCAAGCCGCCCTTCTTATACTTTGATGCATTTATCAAGTCCTAATTGCCAAAACTGTCTCTTCCTTTCTCCAGCAGTACCTTCTTTTGGATCAAGTAATCAATAATTACTCAGATATGCAATGAAGTCATTCAGCAAGGAAAAACTTCTTAATTTGTCTATGAAGTTCATCCCTTTCTAGAATAGAGTGATCACAATCATCTGGCCACCGGGCACCAACAGTACATGAGGCATGATTCAGTATTCTCTTCATTTCTTTTATCTTAAACAGAGCTGTCAATGAACATCAGCAGATACAGGATCCCCCCAAACCAAATTAGATAACACTGGATTCTTACTGCCCCACAGGCATAAGCCTAGACTTGGGCTGAGGGTCCTCTCCTGTCTGTGTTTAAATATAAGCTATTCGGTTTTGTTCAAGTTTACACATACAAGGGGAATCTAGGTCAAAGATTCTTGATGACGCACCAGATCAGATGCAATGTTTCAGTGAGAAGGCAAAGATCCACCAACATATAGAGTAGGAGAAAACCAAATGTGATAGCCAAGATATGTCTACATGGAATCAACTCCCTTGTTTCATTATATGCAGCATAAGGCCAGTGCATGGACACTCTCATCACAGACAGTTGGCAGAAAATTCAGATTTTAGACAATTGCTCCTCTCTTTGGATGCTCTCCTCTTTAGAAAGGTTGCATGTTCAATGGTAGTGCTGAACACCAAGCCTCTCCCCTCTATTAATATATATATTCATGTGAACAATTTCCCAATTAGGAGTAAGAAATTATTCCTATAATAAAATGAAGACCACAACTTGAGAAATAAGAAAGAGGAGAGGAATGTCCCTTTTTGTCATGCCCAATCCCCCACCACCTAACCGGCACTGAGATACGTAGTCCAACAGGGCAGCAAGATTTTAGTATGGCAGATGATAGTATAATGTCATTGGGTTACTTTAACATGGTTTGTAAAATTTAACAGTTGAAAACTACTAAAACACAGTACACCATGGCCTTTGCAAAAGTGTTTCCAATCTTTTCTAGATAATATAAGGTCCTCTTAATAGAGTTTTTAACTTTTGCAGTTCATAGACACTAGGGCAGTTACTTAAGCAACGGCCTCTAACAAAAGTGTTTCCAAAGAAGTTTTGTACTAAGTTTCTTATCTCCTTCAATCACCTCCCTTTCTGATGGGGGCATCAAGTCAAGGAGGAGAGTGCATAACATGATCCCAATCTGGATGGATTACCCTTTTATGGGGTTAATTCATCTTGGTTTACAAGATCCACTGTTGGATCATGGTACAGATGAAAATACACCATTAAAGGGCTCCCTAGGCATGCAAGCAGAAGGCCCTACACTGGGATGTGCCAAGGGAGAAGAGTTGTTGCTGAATTGAAGCTGTTTTAATTTTAAATATGGGTCCCAAGCAGTTTTAGTTGAGTTATGTAATAAATAAGGGTCCCATTATATGTAGCTTTATTTTAATGTGTAAAGAGGAGGGCCCGCATCTTTCAGCTAAAAGAAAACAATCATGTAACAGGGGAGACTTGCGCACAAGCCTCCCCCCCCCCCCCCCCCCCCCCCCCTTCCATTCGGCCAACCTTTTTATTCAAGGTTTTTTTTTTTTTCTTTCTTTATGTCTTAAGTGAGACTTATTTAGATCTTTTAATTTCAGCCATCCTTTGTTTTAGGCTGAGTTTTCTCTTCTTTTAAGTTGTAACTCCACCAATGGAGCTCATTATGAATGAATGAAAGAAACCCTTTTCCTCTTGAAAGCTTCTTCAAGTTCTTCTTGGAAGATTATTCGATTTTCCTCGCTCTAGTTAGGGAGTTTGGCGTGAGGCCAAGAAAATCATCTTCTCCAAAAGGTATTCTCCATATTTCTCTTTCTTTTGGTTAAGAATCTCAGCCCTTCTAATCAGATCCCTGCATTCAGCCCCAAGCAAATCTGATTTTCTCTTCTTGGACTTAACCTAATCTTGGCCAAACGAAGGAAAACCTTCACAACAGCCCAGATCTAACGTTTGGCTAGTCTAAACCCTATATTCAGATCTGAAAACTGTTAAAATACCGTCTCCACAGCCTATAGATCTGAATATCATTTATAATAGACAGATCTGAACCCAAGATTTGGACCCTAGACCGCTTCATATTGGAATCAGTACATTGTGTCACCACATTCAAATCTGAATTTAAATTTTCAGATATGAAAATTGATTGAATTTAAATCCCTAGAATGGTTAGGAGTTCTACTTCCTAAAGATCCATCTCCCACTCTAGGGAAAATCACTTGTGAGACCGATTTGCATTACAGATCAAAACAACTACTCTATGCTGAATTTAATTTTGCCCATGTGCTGGTGCCAATTTTATATGATTTAGTGTGCATATTATTTTGGAATTGATCTCTCTCTTTTGCATATCATCCATTAGTTTTTAGGTCCTGCATCACTTTCATTTCTCCTGCCAAAGAAATGAAAGATAACTCATTCATCTTTTCCATGCGCTAGAACTCTCTCTCTCTCTCTCTCTCTCTCTCTCTCTCTCAATTTTTAAATGAAAACTGAAACCCTGGTTTCGAATAAAATAGTGATTCTCAGTTTTTTTTCACTTTTTTCAGATAAATTAATGATGACAATATGATCATGTGGTCACGTAGGTTATTTTCTTTCTTGTTATGAGATATTAGGGTTATAAATTTTGTATGATCATGACGATAATCATAGTGTGGTAGCTCTCTTGAGGATATGGATCAAGGACAATTACATTCGCATATTAAAATGATATAGCCTTTAAGGGCCTATATAGCTTGAGTTATATTCATATTTGGGAGTCTCCTTAGATGCAATCATGTACCATTTACTAGTCCCACTTGTATGTTTAAAAAATATATTTTTAAGCTGTTCTTCCAATTATACTCTACATCTTATTTCAGATCCAAATTTGGAAACGGATTTGTTTTTTTAAGTTGTTGCCTGATCTGGATAAAACAAACAGTCTCTGTAATAACCCAACCTGTCTTGGTGGGCCAGCCTTATAGGGTGGGCCATGATGGTCCAAACCATGTTTGGAGTCCTAATTTGATCAGAATATTGTAAGTCATCGAATCAGGACTTTTGGTAAGTCCAGTGTAAGAGTCCCAATAGAATTCCTCTCTCAGATTATGTTTCCTAAAAGACTCACTGTAGTTTCCAAACAAGACCTCTCTCCGAACACTAAACATATATATATAAGACAGTAGGCATATCTATCGTGTGCACACAGCAACGAAAGAAATTTCTGAGAGAGAGAGAGAGAGAGAGAACTGAAATTGATTTCAAAATTTGCAGAAGAAGAGGAAGATCGCCATCGGATGCCTGACGAGAGGCCAATCACCGCCCGATCAACACGCGTCTATACCAGGTGAGTAGAGTAGAATCTAAACTAGATATTGATGCCCCTGAATTTAGTATAAAATTAGACTATTTGATCCTCCGATGAACTGCTACTTGCGCTACAGTGATCGCTGGCCTATTGTAACCGCCAGATTTGATTTTTAACCTAGACGACCCATCCAATGGTGAATCAGATCTGATAATCTGATGCAAATTTTGTGTTCGACCCCAATGACCCCATACAAAGTTGAAAACTATCTCAATTACACCATCGATCGTGGAGAAGAAAATTCCTCTTCACTGTGACGACTTACGGTAGAGCCAAACAGTGATTGTAACATACCTTCCAGATGGAGAAATTTGGGAAAAAGTTGCCATGATCTTGCTTTCATCTCCAGTTAAGGCTTCCTCACCATAGAATCCAGATTCTAGTGAAACTCAGGCTGGATCTGTGATTTGTCACAGTCGGCACCCGTCAAACAACTTGGATGAAATTGAGTTCGAAACCCCCTGTGGACCATCTGATCCAAGATCACGTCCACACAATCTTGGAGAGGAACCCTGGGCGACCACGGTGGTGAAGATTCCAGGCGCAGCGCACCGTTGAGCGTCACCCTGTAATTGTCTCCCATCGAGCCTGGCGGTGCCCTCTTCACTGACGAACGAAACAACTGCATCTTCGTGAATGTGCAGTCGACGAATTGGGCAGATATTCTTATAAGACTTATGGAAATTACGAATTTGCCCCTGTTATTTTCATTATATGCTAAAATCCCTTTTAAGGCATATAATAAATTTATGGCATGATAAATTACGAACCCCATATTGTCTACTACTGAAACTGGTGTGGGATCAATTATTTGAATGCTATGTGGGCCCTTTCATATCAATTAACTATTCTTATGATTTAATTTTCCATAGTAAATTTTATAATAACTAACCCCTTCAATGTCATATTTTCACTTGGAATTATTAATTGCGTCTTGATGGATAACTTTATGGTAGATAATTGATTACCTCAATAAAATAATGGGCAATGCCACCGCCTGGTACCAACTCCGATTCGGGGTGGGGCGAGGATTAACCAGTGTTGTGTGATACTGGCCAAATAAAAGAGTAAGATGATGTAGCCAATTACGGTGGAGATGACTCTATACTAAAATTATTAAAATGAATTTACCATTGATGATTGAAATAAGTGTTATACCAATTGCTGGCACTGAGTATAAAACTTCCCTCGTGGATGTTGGTCGAGGAGAAGAGGTTCAGCAATCATGGTGGCATGATAAGCCATGTTGTTGATAGAAATGTAGGTATTCCAGTGTGGGAGTATCGGAACAGGCTCAACATTCATGGTGGATGACAAACCATGTTGTTGACAGAAATATAGATAGACCGTATGGGGTATCAGAATTGTTTGATGCCACAGTGGGAAATCACTCAAGAAAGAAATTGATTAGAATGTGACTGAAATCATATCATTGTATATATATGTTTTCCGAATAATTGAAATATGCTTTATCTTAATGATTTCCTATTCTACTCACCAGTTTTACTGATTAGTGGTTCGCCCCACTTCAGGTAATGCAGTTGTGGAGGTTACGGGAAGTGACGGGGATCAGCCGGTAAACTTTGGCATGCGTGGTTGATCCAGAGCGCGGAAAAGCAAAAGAATAGATTTATAGTCGGGAGTAGCCCAAGATTTAGACATTATTATTATTATTTTCTTTTCTCCAATAGAAATTGTCTTATTTAGTGGTGTTATCAAGACTTCTAATATTTACATAATAGTTGAAATACAATGAAATTTGATTGTTTATAACCTTGATGCTCATGAGAATTTGATTTATGTGATATTGTTATAATAATCTGAGTACGGCTTAAGAATCTGAAGAGCTCCAAATTCTTGGGTCGTTACAGTCTCCACATCAGATTTGGATTAGGATCCAGAACTGGACCTACGAAGATGGATCTGGGACCATATCAACCACGTTTCCACCGTAGATCCAACCTGTTTGCATCCCTACTCCAAAACAAAGGAAGGGGCATTCAAAGATCCAAAAGGAATGACCCATCAGCTCCATGTTACCAAAGAAAAAAAAAACGAAAGAAAATCACATTTTCTGATAGCTGGAGCCAGTTATTAGCATTCCAAATCATAAAGAGGAAAATGAGTAGTTAATCCTTGTAGCCTTGTATATCTTCACTTTTAAATCAAACCTCCAACTGTCACAACCAAATAATGCAACAGAAGAGTTAAAGGGATGTTAGGAATCAGAAAGGTCAGGTTTGGAAAAAGAATAACGAGAAGAAATAGTAGATGAGAAGAGTAGAATTGCTACTATGATGCCAAGAAATGGCATCAATACAGTAGGGACAAATGACGGATATGGCAGGGGCACAGATTTTACACAAGAAGTGCAAGAATTGAATATGGTACGACACAACCACTTGCCTACTTTTAGGTATCGGGGTATCATAGAAGTCATCAGGGTAACTATGGAAATTACATTGTTGTCTCTAAATTCTTAATAAATAATGACCTGTGAACCCTTGGATTGAAAACACATAACAAGCATTCCACCAATACATAATATTACCAAAAACTAATGCACAAAATCCAATAGCAATAAATATGTTAGGAATCAAACAATAATCACATGGATCTATAATGCAAAGAAAACTAATAGGAATGAGCTTAATATACTATAGGCTACACGGTCATTTAGAAGTGGGGAAGCATAATGCGTATCAATGTTTCTTGAGGAGCATATTTGTTTTCCTACATTTCAATAATTAAGAAAATAGAGATAAGCTCATATTAGATTTTAGAGAAGCCGGCATACTTCCATCTCTAGAAAGAGAATCAGCAAATCTATCTACTTTTTAGGAAAGCAGATAAAGAAATACTGAGTTGCCCTCTTTGGAGCATGCCTTCTACTTATTACACATTCCAGCAAAACCTTTTTACTAATATGCTTCTTAAAAAACATGCAACATTTTCCAAAGCAGCGCCTCTTTGAAACTGTAGTTAATTGTAATGCTAATACTAAATGACTAGTAAACACCAACATGAGCAACAATCACTTCACCAAACATAATTAGCTTTTTTTCACTAGAATCCAAGTAAAGTAGAAATAAAATAGTATACAACTTCATTTCTTTTACCATATCATTATCATCATCATCATTACCACCACCACCACAACCACCACTATCATCATCATCATCATCCCAACTATGTTGAGTTAGGCTACAATTCCATTTCTCCATTCTGATCTGTCTCATATCTTTTCAAATTCCATGTTCGGGTTGTGATAAAAGTTCTATTCTAGGTGTCAACCAGGCTTGGTACAGGCAGTGAGACTTCATTAGCAGAAGTTTACACTGGAAAATTTTCTTTTACCAAATACACCTTCAAATTTTCTTCTTTCTTTGGACAAGAGACCTAGCATAGGACGGCGCTCCCTGTTGTGCAAAGATGTCTTGCATTTAGTTTGGTACTTGCCATTGATGACGATCATCCAACCCCACTCCTCCTCCCACACCCCACCCCAAACGCTGGTCGAGCTCCAGTGGGGCAGCATGCCACACTGGGGGCTCATGGGCAACACCCCCAGACCAATTTTTTTTGTGGGATTCTCTAGGACTGATCAATTGAGTTAAGTTGACCAAGGGTTTCTTTATCACAAGGGTATTTTAGGTATTTCCTTGCAAGCTAATGATATAAATTGTTATTTTTCGGTGTAGGTCTTTATGATCTAGGTTTTTTCCTACTATGAAAAAAAGGCTTGCCAGCTATGAGAGAAAGCATTGTTGAGACACTGAGAGTCTCTATAATTATTTTCTTTTCTTAGTAAAGAAGAAAATTGTCCCTGCGGATATAGCCCTCATTGGGTGAACCATGTAAATCTTTTGTCTTTGTTGTTGGTTCGATTGATTTCTGTCTTTGTTTTCCAACACTCCCAAGTTAGTTTACCTTTCAACAGAAGAAGTATCACAACTCCTTATCCAACAAACACCCACTGATTAAAAGAAGGAAACTAAGGCAAATACGGTAAAACAGTGCAGTAAGAAGAAGAATGTGGGTAATATCCTACAGAAATAGCCCCTCATTGGTGAACCACGTAAATCTTGTGTCTTTGTGAATGGTTTGATTCATTTCTGTCTTTGCTTTCTAACACTCCCAAGTTAGCTTACCTTTCAAGAGAATAAATATCACAACTCAACTCCTTATCCAACAAACACCCACTGATAAAAAGAAGGAAACTAAGGCAAATACTGTAAAACAGTGAAGTAAGAAGAATGTGGGTAATATGATGTTTGTTAGGCTATGAAGACAGTTCCATCCAACCTTACCCATAATGAAGCTAACAAGACATGGAACAGTAGTATGAAGTTCCTCAGGCAACGCCTCCAATATAGGGAAAAGAGACTGTAGTTGTGACCTGCCAAATGATGTTGCTGAAAGGTTGGCCAGTACATCAGTGGCAAGTAATCAATGAAAGAAAAACACAGAAGGCAGCTCTTAAACATTAACCAAATTGCAAGCATCTGCTCTCTAACCTGGGTTGGATAATATTAAAATCAGGTCAATATCAGGATTGCGAGCAGCAACGGCAAGTGCAAGGCATCCCCCAAAGGAATCCCCAACAAGATAGATTGGTGCATCTGGAGTGGTAGAATGTTCAAGCCTCACGGTTTCCTCAACAAATTTTAACAAACCTTACAGATCAGAAAAATCAACTTATCAGAGGAAAGCAAATCATTAACTCTTAAATTTCAATTATGCTTAGAAAGCGATACTAGTAAAAATTATTTAATGAACAGCATAAAAGCAGATGGGGTGGGAGAAAAAAAACCTAGAAAGAAACCAGTCTATCCCCTAAGGCATTCTGTCCTGTCCCTCCGCATCCAATCACAATGCTTAACACATATCGCTACAAAACATATATCGCTGCAAAACAATGGTAATGAATATTACCCAATCCCACCATTCTGTCAAGGAACACTGAGGTGCTTTCATAAAGGATCATAATGATTATAAAAGGACAGCCTTATTATATGAGGTCTCCATGCCAGCCGGGACCAGGACAGTGCCAGCCATGTCACTCCATGATGACCGGTAAAGGTAAAGCCATGCTGGTCCTAAAAAAATCTAAAAACTTTTCAAAAGATACTAAAAAATAATGGAAAACAAGCAAAAATGTGCCAAATAAGCATTTAAGCTGTATCTCATCTCTTTATTAATGTCAATTTGAATAATGTATTATTCCCTAAAACCGCTGCGTGTTAGTGGGGCCAGAAGGTGAGGACTTTTTGGTGGCTTGGTTTTTCCACTGCTTGTTGTGTTAAAATTTAATGTGAATGGGGCGGCTAAAGGTTAGTGAATCCAGCAGGCATCAGAGAGATTCATCATAGTGATAAAGGGGATATCCTGGAAATGTTATCCAAACCTGAAGAGCTAGAGATTCTAACGAAGCAGATGTTATGGCTATTTTGTGGATTTTCTGAAGTTCCTTTCGGGGTAGATTAATTATGGAGTGCATTTCTCAAATGCAATCACCTGGGCCTTATCTACGGTGTCAAGGCAATGGAGAACGCAATTTCATAAGGAGATCAAAGTTTCATCCTCTCAAATTTTAGGTGGTTTCTCCTTATATCAGCCAGTCATCTATAGTATGGTGGATACTTTCGCAAAGCAAGGGGTGGATAGGATCACTCCATAGGTAGCTTTCATTATGTCATCTTTGTATCGGGGTTTAATGCTATTCGGGCTATGTTATACTACAAGCAGAATGCATATAAGCAATATGCAAACTAGCTCGTGGCGCCTACTTAAGATGTCTTTTTTTTAGTAGGGCGGGGTTGATGGAAAGGTCTCCTTACTGGAAAGGGCAAACAAAAAAAAAAAAAAAAAGAGAGCACCGTAAGATAATCCTAGCCCTTGATTTAATAACCTTAATGTTTAGTGGTATTTTAACCATAGATCTCTTTGAGATTCAATCCAATGATAAAAGTTTTATGATAGTGAAATTGGTATGGTACAAGATCATGGGGAAATGAGAGAGTGAAAGGGCCTGCACTTATTAAAAGTGGGCCCATAGCTGGATTGCATAAGCAGTAGCTCATAGGAGAAAATTTTTCAATGCTTTTATACCATTTTTTGTTGGGGATGGTTGTATTTTGTATGGCTCATTATTTCCATAATAATATTTACCCTTTACAGATTAAAAAAAAAGTTATAGAAATGCTTAGTCTTTTTTGAATTCCAAGTTACTGATAAGATGCTCATAACTTGATGTAGCAGATAGAAGAGTACTTTGATTGCTGAGTTTTTCAAGTATAGATCTCAAAAATATATATTGAATCTAAATATCTATCTCGGGAGTCAGTAAATCTAAGCCCTAGAAACCTTAATACCAAGGAAGTACACAAATGTGAAAATGGAAGTTAAAAATCAAAACCCCAGAATTTTAGATGATTAAAGACGATGAAATATTCCAATTAGATAGGAGTTTCTAGCATAAAATGACCTTTAGGGCCTACTACAGAGCCTTTTTTATTTCAAATGTACTATGGAGCCTTAAGAGAGAGAAAATGAGAAAGAAATATACAAAGGAATGAGTTAGAGTCATAAAATGGGGGAAAAGAATGCATATGAAGAGCGTTTAGGACCATAAAGAATGAGTCAAAAAAGTTAGCTCTTTCTTCTATGATTTCTATTATAGTGCCATGCAACCCTAACCCTAAGCACAACAGTAAAAGAGAATGAGGAATAGACAAGCTCCTTCCAAGGACATAGGCACATCGCTAAAACCACATACATCGTTGTGTTCTTTGTGTGATTGCACGTGTGAATGTGTGATTTGTGTGAGTTGATACAAGTTTACTTCTACTATGCCACAGCAATTTCCACTCACAGTGTTTGGTGCAGATGTCCTCAATAGAAAATTTCTTTTTTAACAATAGCTTAGCTCCTTCAACAAACCTCTAGTACATCATGGAGAAATCCAAAAGGCACTCCTTTACAATAGTACAACTACTTCAACAAAGTTGTAGATCTTATAAATATTTTAACTCTCGTCTTCGTTCTAAAGATGGCACTTTCTTGGTCTCTCCATTTTTTGCAACTTTCTTAGTCAATCAGAATCCTCCAAGCACTCTACCTTTTCTCTGGAAGATAAAAGCTCCGAGAGTGATAGCCTTTGGGCTGTTGGTTCTCCGTGGTAGAATCCTAACCATGGACAATCTTAGATGCATAAAAATAATCACAATCAATGCTTGCCCCATGTGCTTAGCTGATGAGGAAATGGTTAATCATTCTAGGGTGTAAAACTGCTTATAGCCTTTGGATCTTAGTGCATGGTTGGTTTGGTGTAAGTTGGGTCTTTTCGAAAACCCCTTTAGCCCACTTCAACGGATGGAAAATGATGCCAGGTATAACTAAAAGCAAACATTTATGGAGGACCTCCTTCCTTGCCACCATATGGGTTATATGGAGCGATAGGAACTCTAGATGTTTTGATGGAAGGTCCTCCAATATGGAGCGTCATTTAGATCGCATCAGATTCGACACTGCTTTGTGGGTTTCTATTAATCCACAATTTAGAGACGTTCCAGTTAATATGATTGTGAAAATTGTAAAGAATGAACCTTTCCCTTAGCTGATGTTTTGTCTCCTCTTCTTCTTCTTCTTCTTCTTCTTTTAATAAATCTTGCCAATATAGCTCTCATGTACCAGTTCGCTGTATTAATGAATTTTGTTAATTTTTGAAAAAATAAAAGAAATCCAGAAGTTCAACTCCTTTGAGGCTCACCTCAATGACCCCTTACCAAGTAGTATATGTCACCTGGCCAGGGGACATTACGTCCCTAAGGTTATAAGTTACAGGGACTTATTTGTAATTCTGGGATTATTCAAGGACCTTGATGTAAATGTAATAATATTCAAGGACCTTTATGTAATTTCAAAAATCAGTAGAATAATAATATAGGAATGATTGTCCGTCCTAGTAGGTGAGATCTTCCTTTCTCTTCCCTCCTAATTCTGTCTCTTTCTTCCCCTTCTTCCTTTCCTTCTTATTTTCACTTTTCACGACACCCTAAGTTAGAACCCTAGATCTAATCCAATCTAGGGCTTCAACTTGGTATCAGAGCCTCAAATCACAAGGAAGACAAGCAAATAAAGAAACCTAGTGGTCCAGATCTCAGAAAAAGGTCTTGGAAGGATTTCCAAGCCAGCCAAATCATATCAAAGGTTTGGCTGGGTCTCCGGACAGTGATGATACACGGTATGCACAGTATGATGCTCCATGGTGTTCCTAAATGTGTAGTCCTGATCTGGTTTGGACCATAGAACCTTGGGTAAGCATTCTGTGATGTTGATTTGATATTCAGAGTCTTGGATTAAATTATGGAATGCTCATTATGTGTCAATTGGGCTCAATATATTGTCAAAAAGGATCCTAAATGTGTGCCAACTGCGTTTGACATGTTGGAAAGCTGTGTGTGTGTCGATTGGAGTGTGTATACTGTTGGCAACGGCTCTAAATGTCTGGTAGCTGTGCCAACTGATGTTTGAAGTGTTGGCCTGATGTTTTGGGATCATAATACCAGTAAACAGGTGTTTTTGGTGTGCCCTTGGCCTTCAACAACAGTTTTTCCCCCATCAGTGTATTGTGTTTTTTGTGGGAGATTGTGTTAAATAGAGTCAAAAGCTGAAAGTTCAAAGGGAACCAATCAATTAATCCTTCCCAATGTGGTTAATCCTCATACAAGGATAACCCCTACTCTGTCTAATGGCACTGACTATAAGGCTTGGGCCTATTTGGCAAGAATTGCCATCGAAAGTTCACAACAACTCGGTTATATTAACAGTAGTACCAAAGAACTAGGAAAAGATGACCCTAAATATTTAGATTGGGCTTCAGAAAATATGTTGATCATGAAGTGGATCCTTATTTCAATGGAAGAAGGGATTGCGAAGAGTTTGAAACATTCTAAAACTGCAAAGGAACTTTGGGAGTCAATTAAGGCAACCTATGCCCAAAAAAGGAACAATACAAGGACTCTAGAATTGAAAGTAAAGATCGCAAATTTTAAACAGGGAACTCTATCAATTGGAGATTACTATTCTAAGTTCAGGGAACTAAGGAGAGAGTTGGAGTCTTACATGAGCCCCGAAACTATTGTGCCAAAAAGCAAGCAAAATTGTTGGAAGACCAACATATTTTTGAACTCTTAACTGGTATTAACCAAGAGTAGGAATCCATTCGTACACAAGTAATAAGTCAAGATCCTTTGCCTCCTATTGGAACTATGTTTTCCCTATTGCAAGGAGAAGAAAGTTGTCGAATGGTTATGACTCCCAAAAATGAATAGATACCTAAGAGGTCCACTTTGGCAAATAATAATGCGGGGAACATAGTGCCAAGTACAGGACATGGTGGTGGCCGAGGACGTAGCTAGGGGAATAATCGTGGAGGTGGACGAACTGGTGGCCGTGGTCGAGGAGTTCCACCAAATGCTAGATAGGGTTATGGTGGACAACAGAATTCACACTGCAACAAACTTTTTTGTACTCACTGTGGAAGATACAGACATACTTGTGAAAATTGTTGGGACTTTACTAGTGTGCATGGAAATGTGTATGCGAAATTGTTGGGACTTTACTAGTGTGCATGGAAATGTGTATGCGACACCGGTTGAGGTGGAACATGCTAGTATTTCAAATGAACAAGAGACAAGTTTGAAAGTTGACTCAACACTAGGAAGATGAGCTAACAAATCAACAAATCTTCATCAGCGATTAGCTACATTAGAGGGTGTAACTCTAGACTCTTCAATGGTTACGGCTTCTTCCTATAATCCTACCGCATTTGCCACTTCTACTTCCCCTTCTACCTAGGTGATTGATTCTAGGGCCACTGACAATGTGAAAGGTATGCATTCTTAATTTCAATCCTACACATCTACTGCCGATGGAAGGGTGAGAATTGTTGATGGGTCCTATAACCACATAGCTGGGAAAGGAATTGTCCAAGTGTTACCTCACATTTCTATATCGTTTGTCCTTCACGTTCCAAGTTTTCATTTAACCTCTCGTCTATCGATGCACTGACCAAAAGCCTTAATTGTTGTGTTTCATTTTATCCTTCTTACTATGTGTTTCAGGATCTGAGGACAAGGCAAAAGATTGGTGATGGTAATGAGAGCAATGGTCTCTACACCTTGGACTTGAATAAGACAAAGACCAAAGCATTATAAACTGAGGTTGTTCATGAGAACATAGTGGCTCCATGGCACCGTTGGTTTGGTCATGCACCACTGCAGTGTCTCAGGAATATTTCCTTTCTAGATTTTACTAATAAACTTGATAGTGGTCTTTGATGTGATGCTTATTAGTTTGTTAAGAACAAGAGATCAATGTATTTAGTCAAATATTAATAAAGGAAGCACTTTTTCACGTGATTTGATTCATTCTGATGTGTGGTATGCTCCTATTACATCTCTTTATGACCATCAATATTTTGTTACATTTATTGATGATGCCACCAGGGTAACTTAGGTGTATCTTCAGAAATCTAAAGATTAGGTATTAAATGCTGTTCAAACATATCGTAAAATGATTGAAGTTCAGTATGAAAAAAGATTAAGGTTTTTCAGTTTCACAATGGAGGAAAGTGTACCTCTAATGTTTTCCTACAGTATCTTACTGAAAATGGAATTGAATTGCAAACCTCATGTGCATATTCACCAGAACAAAATGGCGTTGCTAAACATAAAAACAGACACATTTGGAGGTCACCAAGCCCCTTCTCTTTGAGATGAATGTTCCTAAATTGTTTTAGTTAGATGGAGTTTTAACAGCAGCATTAATAAACCGAATGCCTTCAAAGACATTGCGAGGAAAGAGTCCTATAAAAATCTAGTGTCCTAGTATACCACTGTTTCAAGTATTAGGATCTATATATCCATAAATTCATCATAAAGGAGAGAGAAGAGAGAAGAGTTTGAGAAATTCTGTGTGCTCAATGAGAGCATCGACAAAAACTTTTTACTGATATTATGTCCTAATTACAAGCTATCAAGATAGATATGCAATTACAACTAATAAGGAATCTATAGATATGATTACAAATCATGTAGCTGTGTATTATACAATAGTTTGACCAAGATCCCACACGTGGGATATGAGATACTAGCATTATGGGCTGGATCATGAGTAGTTTCTAATGGGCCTAGATCATGAGGCCTGTACTGATGGGCCTGCTTGTATGTGTCTTTGCACTCCCCCTCAAACTGATGCGGGTAGAGCAAAGCATCAATTTGGAAAGAAGATAGTCATGGTAATCCCAGGGCAATCCTTTAGTGAAGACATATGCTAGTTGATCATACGAAGAAACATAAGGCAGACGAAGTGAATCATTAACAAAATGCTAACGAATGAAGTGGCAATCAATAACTATATGTTTAGTGCGCTCATGGAAGATGGCATTCTTTCAATTCGAATGGCACTCGTGTTATCTGCATAAAGCGGAGTGGGGTTGCTGGGAAGACACCAAACTCTCAAAAGAGACAACAAAGCCATATAATCTTACTGCTAGCAGATGACATAGACCAGTATTGCTTCAACAATAGATTTTGAGTGAGTGTTTTGTTTCTTACTCTCTCATAAGATCGAAGGTCCTAAAGATATGCACCATCCGGATGTGGATCCGTGAGTATTAGGGCATCCTGCTCAATCAGCATTAGCATATGCCTAAAGCTGTAGAGATGAGGCGGCAGGATAATATAGTCCCCGATCACAAGTGCCTTTGACGTACTAAAGAATCCGGAAAACAGCTAGATGATGTGGCGTTCGAGGATCACTAATAAATTGACTGACTATGTAAACGGCATGAGAGATATCTAGCCTTGTCATAGTAAAATACAGTACGCTACCAACCGTCAAAACAAGGTCCATCATCAAGAGTTGGTCCGTCATCTTTGTTAAACTTAACATTGAGTTCAATTAGTGTGGCAAATGTTTTGGCATCACCAAGTCTTGCCAATTGGAGTAAATCATCAGCGTATTTGTGCTGGACCACCCGAATACCATTTTTGTTCCATGAAACTTCTAGTCCCAAAAAATAAGTTAGTGAACTAAGATCTTTCATCTTAAAAGAATTCATTAAGTGAGATTTGAGATTAGAAATGCCTACTGCATCGCTGTCACTAATGATCATATCATCAACATAGATCAAGAGAATGGTACACTCGTGGAAGGATCTGCGAATGAAGAGAGAACTGTCATTATGGCTTTGATGAAAATTGGCTATAATGATGGTAGTGCGGAACTTATCAAACCATGCTTGTGGAGCCTATCTGAGCTAGTATAAAGACTTTTTGAGTTTACAGACATGTTCTGGGGTACATATATATGCTAGCAGAGTAAGCATGTACACGGTCTTTTTGAGGTCGCCATGCAAAAAGGCATTTTTAACATCCATTTGCCAAAGAAGCCAGTTACAAGCAGCTACGACACCAAGTAAGAATCTTACTATAGTCAATTTAGGGACTAGGGCAAATGTTTCTTCTTAGTCAATGCCATATTCCTGTTTATAAGCCTGGGTAACCAATCGTGCTTTGTAACAATCAAGGCTAGCATCAGATTTATACTTGAGGGACCACTTATTGCCAATTATAGAAGCATTGGATGGAAAAGGCACTATCTCCCAAGTGTTGTTCATCTCAAAAGCTCACAATTCATCTATCATAACATCTTGCCAACATGGAATATTAGTAGCTTTGGAATAAAAAGTGGGAATAGGGATAGGATCTGAAGAAGTAAACATCACTAGAAAACCAAACCGAGCAGGGGCAATTGAAATACGACTAGAGCATCAAAGGTTACCTTCACTAGAGGTGTCATGTCCTTGAAGAGATAGCATGGGAGGAGGATCGGTAGTGAGAGTAGCTAGAGGTATTTGTTTGGGGCACTGCTGATAGACTTGAGTAATCACTGGAGTTGAATCGGGTGAGTTGAATTGAGGAAGGTAAGAAACCTAGATATTAGGATGGGGAGAAGAGGAATAGAACTGAACATGTTCCAAGAAAATAACATTCCGTGATACACATAATTGACTTTCGTTGTGATCAACAAAGGAAGCCTTTGTGCTCATCACTGTATCCAAGAAACATGCAATGAGTGGCCTATGGGGATAACTTGTTCTGCTCAAGGGATGGAAGATGAACAAAGAATAAATAGCGGAATACCCTTAGATGTGAATAGGACGGTTTTTTTTACCAAATAGGCACTCAAAGGGAAAGACTTTCCCGAGGACAGAGCTAGGAAGTTTGTTAAGGATATGGATCGCTATATGTGCTGCTTCACACCAAAATTTAGGTGGAACGAGGGATTCAACAAGAAGTGTCCTGACAATCTCTAAAATTTGACGATTCTTTCTTTTTGTAATCCCATTTTGTTGTAATCTGTAAGTGCAAGATTTTTTTTGAATGATCCCTTTATCAAATAGAAAGGAGGTGAATTCATTGGATGTGTATTCTCCCCCTGAATTGGAGCATAGGATGTTAATGGCATTTTGAAATTAAGTGCTCACCATTTTGTAGAACTTGCAGGTACCTACAATAATCATCTATGAATGTAACATAATAATTATATCCAAGTCTACTTAATTGAGGAGCAATCCCCCAAACATCTGTGTGAATAATATCAAATGGAATAGAAGCAGATGAATGATGAATAGGAAACAGTAACACATGACTTTTACTCAAGCAACAAGTTTGATGCAGGCCAAACTAGTGGGCCCCGCTTGAAAGTCAATACCCACAGGCCTAAGTCCAAAGACCAGTAGTGAAGATTGATTTTATTAATAGTAGTTGCTTTCTTAAGCTTTAGAAATTAGATTTATATTTAAATTAGGACTTCTTATTTGGATTGAACTAAATTGTTTGCTTATTTAGAGAGTAGTTTAGTTATAAATAGATGTAATCCCTTCTCATGGGATAGACTACACTATTATTAAATGAGATTTCAACTTTCTTATCCCTAAGGGTTGAATTCCTGTCTTTAGTGTAAGGCCTAGATAGTTTATCCTAAGCCTTTTGGCTTGAAGAATAGCCCGTTAGCTATTATTCTTTCCCGTGCTGCGTCAATTGATGCAACATGGGAAAGAAGAATAGCCAACCCTCAGGGATAAACTGAGGGGAAGAAGAATAGCCAACCCTCAGGCTTAGGATAAACTCTCTAGGCCTCACACTCAATACAGGAATTCAACCCTCAGGTAGAAAAAAACTAAAATCTCATTCAATAATAGTGTAGTCTATCCCATGAGAAGGGATTACATCTATTTATAACTAAACTACTCTTTAAATAAGGAAACAATCTAGTTCAATCCAAATAAGAAGTTCTAATTTAAATATAAATATAATTTCTAAAGCTTAAGAAAGCGACTACTATTAATAAAATCAATCTTCACTGCTGGTCTTTGGACTTGAGCTTGCAGGTATAGACTTTCAAGCGGGGCCCATTAGTCTGGCCTGCATCAAAGTCTCACATTTCAATTTTGCAAAAGAAGAAAACATAGGACTAGTAATAGATTTGCCCAAAATACCAAGTTTAAACATGGAGAGTAAATTTGCATTATTTAAAAGACCAAGGCGTTCATGCCAAATGGTCCACACTTTATTTAGAGCACCCATAGAAGAAACAAACAACTAGGATTGTCCCATATCCAACAAAAAAGGCCTGCCATGCTTACTTTCCTTCCTGATCACCCTCCCAGTTTACCGTTGTGACATAACCAAATGGAAAGAAGTGAACAAGATATCAACAATCAACAAGTTGACCCATGGAAATTAAATTTACTGCTAAGTTAGGAACAAAATAAACATCAGATAATGTAAGGTTTCCAATGGATATGGTTCCCAGACCAGACATTGGCAATTGATGTCCATTAGCAGTGGTGATTGAATCATGGCCTACATATGGTTTAGTGTTGTGCAAATTATGTGCTACAAAGGTCATGTGGTAGGATGCACCAAAGTCTAGGAACCATGATGAAGGTGTAACATATATAGATTGGGAAGGAGATAAATGAAATGCTGAAAGAGCTATGTAGGAGGAAGACAAACCACTAATAACCATGAAGGTAAATGCAGAGGCCACAGAAGAATTTATCAACTCGCAAATATGAGCAATGGTCATAGTAACGGAATCTGTATCTGAGGAAAGCAAGTCAAGCTGGGTGCTCTGTTGGGCCTATAGAGCAATTGGGCCTCGCTATTGAGAGTGATCTGGCTTTTCTTCAATCCTTCGCATACAAGTTGAAATATTGTGCCCGTTGCGCCTACAATAGTTGCAAAACAATTTCCTCCGGCAATCTCAAGCCACATGCCCATACTTCTTACACTCATAGCATTGTGGTTTTTATCCATGAGCCGGGAACATAGGCGTATCAGCGGTTGAGGATGGAACTGAAGGTGTCAGGAGTGCCTTGGGTTTTTCATAAAAGGAGTGAGTTGATAACAAGTGAGTCTCTCCCCGAAGATAACAAGTGAGTCTCTTCCCGAAGAACCTCTTGGACGCATAAGTCCAGATTAGGAGAGACCTCTCTATTCATAAGGGCAGCCCTTACAAGTCCAACTTCGGATCGAAGATTCATGAGGAACTAGCTATCATATTCTTCTTCCTGTAATTTAAGGCCTTGAAGAAGAAAGTCTATCGAAACAGATTGAAAAAGCATATGATCCTTCTCGGTCCAGAGGGCTAGAAAGCCATTGTAGTATTCTTGAACAGTTTTGTCATTCTGGAAATATTTTGCTAATTTAGTGTCTAGATGATCGTCAAGCCTTGTTCTGTTGATGGTAGATTTTCTTCATGTGGTTCCACATGTCAGAAGCCTTTATAAAGGCTTGAAGTGCCAAGGAAAAAGAAGGATCAATTGAGTTGAGGATCCATGTAATGACCTTGGCATTTCGTTAATTCCAACTAACAAGGTTTTTATCATCTGTAGTGGATATAGCAGATTTGCTAGTGGTGTCTACATTGGGTTTAGGAGTTGTCCCATCCAAATAGCCTAACATACCTTGGCCTTCAACAATATTCATGAGATGGACGGACCATGACAGGTAGTTAGTGCCATAAACTTTACAGAAATGATATCCACCTTATCCACTGGAAGTTCAGAAATAAAAGTCCAAGAAAGAACCAGACAGCAAAATTAATTTACCAAAAATTTGTGAAAAAAAGGACCCTAGGCGTCCAAAAATCTTGCAGCAGGAAGAGACCTTCCCTGCTATAATGAGGAATTTTAGCTGATCAGTCTACCAGATGATGTTCTTCTCCTAATTATGTAACTTCTGAACCAAGAATGATTGGTTTCTAACGAATAGATCGCAAGATCAGGTCTCGATACAAAAACAATTCCTTAAAACTGCCGAACTAGAGAAGGATGTAAATACTAACCTGTGTAATGTGATAAAATCCCACAAAAATGCAGAATATTTCCAGAATTAACAGTCCAATAGAATGGCGGTGGTTTCTGGCAGATCTGACTGACTGAAGGTGGGGCCCACTGTGATCAGGTGGACAGATGACTGCCAATGAAGCCCAGAATGTTGCCCGAGGTATCTTCTTGCACAAGAAATGATTGTGAAGGCTTAGATTCTCTTCTGATGGAACAAAAGTAGTGCCTTTAGAGTTCTGGAACTCTATATTGGTCGACAAAGAGAGTTTGGTGATTCAGAGGATTCAGAAATTTAGACCTGTAAGCTCTAATAGCATATTAGGATCTATAGATCCATACATTCATCATAAAGGACAGAGAAGAGAGGAGTTTGAGAAATTCTGTCTACTCAATGAGAGCACTTACAAAGTCTTTATATTGATACTGTGTCCTAATTACAAGCTATCAAGATATCCTAACTATATGTGATTACAACTAATAAGGAATCTGTAGATATGATTACAAATCATGTAGATGTGCATTATTCAATAGTTTGACCAAGATCTCATGCGTGGGATATGAGATGCTAGCATTATGGGCCTAGATCATGAGTAGTTTCTGATGGGCCTAGATCATAGGGCCTATTCTGATGGGCTTCCTTACATGTGTCTCTACATCAAGTACCACCAAAAATCTTCGGCTACACTTGCTTTGTTCACATTTCAAAGCATCAACGGGATAAGATGGATCCAAAGGCTGTCAAGTGTATTTTTGTAGGATATCTTAGTTCTCAGAAAGACTGTAAGTGTTGTGCATCTGGGTTGAATGGTCATCTCTCTGTTACAAAGGATGTTAGCTTCCATGAAGAAATCCCATTCTCTTCCTTAGCCAGGAAGGACTTACTCCAGACTGTAGTGAAAAGGGGAGTGTAACTCTCGTTGATTCTGTCTCTCCAACAACTGACCCAGTACCTCTTGTTGAAGCAACTGGTGAAAGTCTTGACTCTAAAGTTCCTAAGGAAAGTGAAGCGACAGAGAAATTCCAAATACCACTAAAGTTAACTATAGGAAAAGGACAAGACCATTACTCCCATCTATACTATCATTATCTGAATCTCTAAATTCAGATCCTCAATCTCAACCCAAGTCTCACTCAGAAATTGATCCTCATTCAAGTACTTCTATTGAACTAGATCTTCTTGTTACATTACAAAAAGGAAAAAGGTCTTGCATTACTTGTCATCCCATTCAAAAATTTTGTATCTTATAATCAGTTGTCTCCTGTCTATCAGATGTTTGCTTCAAAACTTGGTACTGCTTATATACCGAAACATGTGTCAAAAGCCTTGACTCATCCCAAGTAGACGGAGGCAATGATGGAACAAATGACAGCTTTGAAAAAGAATAATACTTGGGAATTGACTACCCTTCCCGAAGGAAAGCACACCGTTGGTTGTCAGTGGGTGTTTACCCTAAAGTACAATTCCGATAGAACAATTAACAGGTACAAAGCTCGACTTGTCGCAAAAGGTTTTTACTCAATAATATGGAGCAGTTAATTACTTTGAAACTTTCTCACTATTTTCTAAACTGACTTCGATCTAAGTAGTAATATCCTCAACAACAAACTTTGATTGGCCATTATACCAACTGGATGTCAAAAATGCATTCATCCATGGAGACTTGAAGGAAGAAGTGAATATGGATCCTCCACCTCGTTTTGTTGTCAAGGGATAAGAAGACAATTTGTTTTCTTAAAAAATCCCTATATGGACTAAAATAGTCACCCCAGGCATGGTTTGAAAGGTTCTCTAGAGTTATGCTCAAGTATGGATTTCGTAGATGTCTTGGAGATTATACTGTCTTTGTGAAAAGGGAGAATTTTGTTAAACAGGTCATGGCCCAAGGCCCATGATCACAAATTATGTCTCACGTGCATGAATATTGGTCATATTGTAACAGCTGTACAGTTTCTCTTAATTAGATTTCCCATTGTAAATTAGTTAGCTTACTTTCTAAAGTTAGAATAGCAATTGATGTAAATTAGCTAGTTTCCTAACTTAGAAGCCTTGATTTAGGCATGTAATACTCTATATATTGGGATTTCATTCTCCAAAGTTGACACACAGAAATATATACATTCAAAGACTTTTGTCTTCGTGAGTCTGTCTTGGTCTGAGATTGTCATGGTATCAGAGCAGGATTCTAATCCTCAATATTAGAATTCATTCAAGGAATCAAATCAGAGAGAAATCCTTCTTTTTGAAGGAATAAACAGATAGAGCATCTGTTTCAAGGGATCGACATCATCTGATTGGATCAGATCAACAGTGGCCCACCTGCGATCGTCTCAGTATCATCAAGAATTCTTCCAGCCAGGATCGCCCGAGTCTCCTCAGTATTTTGGTGATTTTCTCAGATTTTTTCTGACAGTGTAAGGTGCGTTTCTGATCATTCTCGTGTTTTCTCAAAATCCTGCACAAGTTTTGATCAAGACCATCCAGATTCTTGGATCTTCAGCAGATTGTTTTCAAACCACTTCCAGTCTGAGCGAAAACTGTGTGGCTTCATAGATCAGGATCCTGATCAGAGACCAGGATCACCAGTGGGGCCCACGACAAGGTTTTCTAGCCCAAATCAAGGACGTCTGGGGTGTTTTTTTCAATTTTTTTTCCTCTGATTGACCTGATTGGTCTGATTTTGGGTTTGGATCGTCTCAAACATCTTCTCCAGCACTCCAGCATTTTTTTTACTACATTACTGCTGCGCTTATCACTTGTTCTGTTTCACAATATAGTTGCTATGGACAAATCTGAGATCACTTTGGTCAAATTTAATGGAAAGAACTACCCTGCATGGTCTTTCCAATTTCAAACCTATCTTGAAGCAAAGGAATTATGGGGATTTATTTCTGGCACAGACCCTAAACCCACTGAGGATGAGAAGAAGATCTCCTCTTGGCATACTAAAGATGCCAAAATTAAATCCTGGATTTTGGGCTCTGTTGAGCCTCATCTGATCATGAATCTCAAACCTTACCCCACTTCCAAGGGTATGTGGGAGTATCTGAAGAAAGTATACCATCAAGATAATTCAGCACGACAATTTCATCTTGAATGTGCGATTGCTGAATATACCCAGGGAACCTTGTCCATACAAGATTATTATTCAGGTTTTCATACACTGTGGTCGGAATATGATGGCATAAAATATGCTGATGTGGCTCCGGATGTTTTGCTTGTTATTCAAGAACTTCAGGCCTCTAGTCACAGGGATCAGTTTTTGATGAAACTTCGTAGTGACTATGACAGTGTCCGCTCTGCCTTGATGAATCGGATGCCCTTACCATCCTTGGATGTTTGCTTAAATGAACTCCTACGTGAAGAACAGCGCATTGCGACCTCCGCTCATCTCACACATCAAACGACTGAGACTTATTCCGTTGCCTTATCTGCCAGTAGAACTTCTCAGCCTCAGCCACGCGACTTGAGCAAAACACAATGTTACAGTTGTCAACGGTTTGGTCACATTGCCACTCAATGTAAACAGAAGTTCTGCAATTACTGTAAAAAGTCGGGCCATATCATCTCTGAGTGTCGCCGTCGCCCACAGCGTCCATCATCTCAGCCTCAGACTTCCCCATCTCAGCCACCGCATGCGTATGTTGCGTCGTCGGTTATGCCTGCTCCCACATCTGCACCCTCACAGTCTGACCCCTCATCCTCTCTCACTCCTGAATTGGTTCAACAGATGATCGTCACTGCCCTTTCTGCTTTTGGTCTCTCAGGTACCTCCTCTCCATCTTCTCCTTGGTTCCTTGATTCAGGGGCATCTAATCATATGACCGCTTCCTGTGCCCCACTCTCCAATGTGCAAAGATACACCGGCCCTCTTCAAATACAAACTGCTAACGGGGGCAATGTTCCCATTACTGCTGTCGGTGACATCTCTGGTCCCATTCCATTGAAAAATATTTATTTGTGTCCATCATTAACTTCAAACCTCTTGTCAGTTGGGCAGCTTGTTGAAAATGATTGTAACATCTCTTTTTCTTCTTCTGGTTGTGTTGTGCAGGACCAGATGACCGGGAGGGAGATCGCGAGGGGGCCTAAGTGTGGACGCTTGTTTCCACTGGATCTGTCTCAACTTTCTAGGAATAAAATTGGCACTAATGAGTTTTGTTTTTCTATTAGTGATACCAGCCAATTGTGGCATAAAAGACTTGGACACCCGAATTCAAGAACTTTGTCCCTTTTGTTCAATTCTGGATTATTAAATAAAATTACTGGTTTATCATCTTCTTCTGTGTCTTTTGATTGTGCTACTTGCAAAATAGGAAAGAGCAAATCTCTTCCTTTTCCTATTTCTACTTCCCACAGCACTCAGTGTTTTGCGTTGGTTCATAGCGATGTCTGGGGCATTGCTCCAACTCTTTCTCATGCTCACTATAAATATTTTGTGACCTTTATTGATGATTACAGTCGGTTTACATGGGTCTACTTTCTGCATTCTAAATCTGATGTTTTTCATGTTTTTAAAATTTTTTTGGCTTATGTCGAAAATCAATTCTCCACCTGCATTAAAATTTTGAGATCTGATTCTGGTGGGGAATACATGTCATCTGATTTTCAGCAATTTTTGCAAAACAAAGGCATTATTTCTCAACGTTCTTGTCCTTATACTCCACAACAGAATGGAGTTGCTGAAAGGAAAAATCGCCATCTGCTTGATGTCACTCGTTCTCTTCTTTTGGAATCTTCGGTTCCTGCTCGTTTTTGGGTTGAGGCTCTGGCTACAGCAGCTCATCTTATCAATCGTATGCCATCCCCCTCCCTTGAGAATCAAAGTCCATATTACCGTTTGTTCAAGACCGCTCCCTCATATGATGATCTTCATGTTTTTGGCTCCACTTGTTTTGTGCATTTGCCACCATCTGAGAGGACCAAACTCACAGCTCAATCAGCTCAGTGTGTGTTTTTAGGTTATGCACCTTTCCAGAAAGGATTCCTCTGCTATGATCCTCACATTCGTCGTTTTCGTACATCTCGGAATGTTGTTTTCTTTGAACATCAGTATTTCTTTCAAAAACACATTGATCCGCCTGACCCCACTTTTGTGTCCTTACCGGGTTTTTCTGACGACTCTTCTGTTGTTCGTTTTAATCCCAACTTTGTGTATCACAGACGGAATACCATAGCGCCTGCTACTGCTCTTCCTCCTGATCCTCCTCCAGCATCTGGCTCCGGACATACTTCACTGCGTCGATCCACTCGGATTTCGGTACCACCAGACCGTTATGGGTTCTCCCATACTTCTTTAATGGCCACTTTGTCTTCTTCTTCCATTCCACAATCCTATACTCAGGCTGTGCAGGATCCGTGTTGGAGCAAGGCTATGCAAGAGGAATTGGATGCGTTAGCACAAACTCATACGTGGGATATTGTACCGTCTCCTGTGGGTGTCAAACCCATTGGCTGTAAGTGGGTTTTTTCTCTCAAATTAAAATCTGATGGCTCCTTAGATCGCTATAAGGCGCGTCTTGTTGCTCTTGGTAATCGACAGGAATATGGCATTGACTATGATGCGACCTTTGCTCCGGTTGCCAAGATGACCACTGTCCGCACTATTCTTGCTGTTGCTGCCTCTCAATCTTGGCCTCTCTATCAAATGGATGTCAAAAATGCGTTTCTCCATGGTGATCTCCAAGAAGATGTTTATATGCGCTTACCTCAGGGATGCTCCTCTGCCCCCGGTATGGTTGCTAAACTTCGTCGCTCTCTCTATGGTCTGAAACAAGCTCCTCGCGCCTGGTTCGAGAAATTTCAAGCTGCTCTTCTCCGCTTGGATTTTTGTCCAAGTCTGTATGATCCTTCTATGTTTTTACATCATGCTCCATCTGGGATCACTATTCTTCTTGTCTATGTTGATGATATCGTCATTACCGGTCCTAATGCCGGAATGATTCAGCAGCTCCAAGCGTCTCTTCGTGAGTCATTTCAAATGAAGGATCTTGGCCCTCTCCACTATTTCCTCGGTCTTGAAGTTCATCAATCCCCTAAAGGTATTGTTGTCAATCAGCACAAATACACTGTTGATCTCATTGCCTTAGCTGGTATGACTGCTTCTGCTCCTGTTGATACGCCAGTAGAGCTGAATGTCAAACTCAGTCGCGACGAAGGTGATCTTCTTTCTGATCCCACCACCTATCGGCAGTTGGTTGGCAGCTTGATCTACCTCACGATCACTCGGCCTGATATCTCTTATGCGGTCAACTTGATGAGTCAGTTCATGACAGCTCCTCGTCACCTTCATTTGGCTGCTGTTCGCCGCATCATTCGGTATCTTATTCGCACATCATCTCGAGGGTTGTTTTTTCCATCCAACAATCCTCTGACTCTCACAGCTTATTCAGATGCTGATTGGGCTGGTTGCCCGGATACTCGCAGATCAACGACTGGATGGTGCATGTTTTTGGGTAATAGTCTCATCTCTTGGAAATGCAAGAAACATGACAAGGTTTCGAAATCTTCTACCGAGGCAGAGTATCGAGCCATGTCTGCTGCATGCTCAGAAATTCTTTGGCTACGGGGATTGCTTTCTGACATTGGTTTTCCAGCATCAGGCGCTACACCTCTCTATGCTGATAATACTAGTGCTATTCGGATTACTGAAAATCCGATTTTTCATGAACGTACTAAACACATAGAGGTTGATTGTCACTTTATTCGTGATGAGCTTAAACGTGATGTCATCAGCCTGCCCCATGTCTCCACTGAACTTCAACTTGCTGATATTCTCACCAAAGGTCTTCCCCGCCCACGTCATCAGTTCTTGGTTGACAAATTGATGCTCGTTGATTCTCCCGCATCAATTTGAGGGGGGGTGTTAAACAGGTCATGGCCCAAGGCCCATGATCACAAATTATGTCTCACGTGCATGAATATTGGTCATATTGTAACAGCTGTACAGTTTCTCTTAATTAGATTTCCCATTGTAAATTAGTTAGCTTACTTTCTAAAGTTAGAATAGCAATTGATGTAAATTAGCTAGTTTCCTAACTTAGAAGCCTTGATTTAGGCATGTAATACTCTATATATTGGGATTTCATTCTCCAAAGTTGACACACAGAAATATATACATTCAAAGACTTTTGTCTTCGTGAGTCTGTCTTGGTCTGAGATTGTCAAATTTGAGGTGGTCATACTTATGGTGTATGTTGATGACATAGTTGTCACAGGAAACAACGTTGATGGAAAACTAAAAATTTCCTTAGCATGGAGTTTGAGATCAAGGATCTAGGATTGTTAAAATATTTTCTAGGTATTGAGGTGGCTAGGTCTAAGACTGGAATTGTCATATCACAAAGGAAGTATGTTCGTGACCTTCTTAAAGAGACAAAAAAGCATGGCGCAAAGCCAGCAGATACTCCAATAGAGCACAATCATATCCTACACTTAGAAAATGGGTAATTGCTTAAAGATAATCGAATGTACCAAAGATTGGTAGGACAGCTAATTTATCTCGCAAGCACAAGACCTAATATTTCTTGTGCAATTAGCCTGGTCAATCAATTTATGAATGCTCGCCAAACTGATCATTATATAGAATCCTTAGATATTTAAAAAGATATCCAAGTCAAGGAGTTCTCTACAGATCATATGGGTATTCCAATGCCATTGTCTTCACTGATGTAGATTGGGCCGGAACATTGGCAGACAAAAAGTCCACCACAGGATACTGTACAATGGTTAGAGGAAGTCTAGTCTCAAAAGGAAGAAGCAAGTTGTTACAACGCATTCTAGTGCATAAGCTAAGTATAGGGCTGTGGCTCATGGATGTTGTGAATTACTGTGGCTTTGAATATCATTGGAAGAGTTAGGCTTCAAGTAGGATGGTCCGATGAATGTATATTTTTATAGCACTTCTGCAATCAAACTTGCGAATAACCCAATTTATCATGAAAAGACAAAGCATGTGGAAGTTGATTGTCATTACAGCAGGGAAAAAAGTGAAAAGGAGAATGTGTTGTTGGTATAAGTTGGTACTATAGATCAATTAGCATACTTTCTCACCATAGTAGTAAATAAACCTAAGCTACATCATGTTTTTTCCAAGCTGGCATAAGTGAATATATATGCATCAGCTTGACGTGGGTGGTTGTTAGTTATAGGAACTTTTTTGTAATTCTGGGATTATTAAGGGGCCTTGATGTAAATGTAATAATATTCAAGGACATTTCAAAAATTAGTAGCATAATAATATAGGAATGATCGCCCATCCTAGTGGGTGAGATCTTCCTTCTAACTTCCCTCCCAATTCCGTCTCTTTCTTCTCCTTCTTCCTTTCCTTCTTTTCACTTTTGAAGACACCCTAAGTTAGAACCCTAATCCAATCTAGGGTTTCAACTCTTAATATGCAGTTAAAGTATTCATGCATTAAATCAGCTTCATAGTGGAAATCACTGTTTGCCACTATTTGTTGTCTCCATGAGAACAAAGTTTACCATCTATTTCACATTGGCCGTCCACCTGATTCAATAGAGTCAAGTTTTTGAGTTTGTTGTTGTACGTTGTAAAAGGGTGAAAAAAGAAAATAGAAGAAACAACAAAAAGCATGATTTGCATAGCACACTGTCCTTAATCCAGTATTCTACCCAACTTTATAAGAACCCGAGAATACAACAAGGTCCTATCAAATTTGTCTCTGGGATAAAATTGGAGGCAACAAGAACTGATGCTGATATGCAGCTAGCATGATTACATACCAATCCTGAACACCTTAGATGAAAAACCAAAAAATAGAAGAAATCATGGTTGTTAAAATCCTATAATTTGTACCTCAAATCCAACATTTCATATCAGATCCCAAGGAAAAAGATCTGTATCGATACAATGTCCTATTTACAGGGTACTTTAGGATTTAAGTGTGAATCTTCCAATTCAATACTTGCTTTTAAAGAATTTTACAATTCAAGCGATTCATCCTGTGGGGAACAGTAGCCACAATTGAATCAATAATACTAAAAAAAATTTTACATTTTTCTTAGATTTCAAATTTGTAAGAGGTTATCAAGTGACTAAAGAAACCTCTTCAGAATTTCTTCATAAACATTTTTTTTTTTTTTTACTTCAAGAGTAATGTTGATAGTTTGGGTTTTATCTTGATGTCTTATTCAAAGAAAACAAAAAAAAAATTGGAAATTATTTAATTTCACAGTAGCATTTATGTCTCAAACATAACTACATCACTTATGATATATTAATATATGACAATAATTTTTTTCATATTCTTATATCATAGTCATTGAACTTGTTTAGCAAGTCTTATTTGTTTGAGATAGAGTTGATTGAATTGAATATGTTAAGAAGAGCTATTTCAATCAGACCATTTTACATATAGACAGTTTAGTATGTCTGATTCAATTAGAAAAAGTAAACTTGGTATGGTAGAAATGTTATATGGGCAAAATTGTCATAGAGTAAAATTAGTATAGCCAAATTTGTTGTAAAGTAAAATTATTGGCAAACTTTTCACATTATAAAGTCATGTGGGCAAACTTCTTTTGAAAAAAAAAGAAAAAAGTTTGTGATTGTTTTACCTACACATGTTTATTTGCAAAAGTTCTTTTCATTACCTTCAGCAAAAGAGGCCAAAAGTCTTAAAGCTAATTGATCAGATGTCTACATGACACTTTGCCGAACATTCTAAAGCACTCAAACATCTATTTAAAATAATTTCAAATATAATAAAATAAAATAAAGGTAAACTTGTCAAAAAGCACATTATTTGTTATTGTATTATAAATAGAAAATGAATGGATTATGAATAACGAATTTTCCAACATTTTCTTTATTTTCATAATTTTTCAAGTTTCACAAGAAAAATAAAAAAATATACTACAATTCGAAAAAATATTCACAATAAAATTGGATTCATCCCATTAGACAATTTGGGATGTGAATTCAATTTCCAAAACAATGGAAGAAAAGACAGCCTTTGGCTTCTCCAGGACAATTCAAAAATAGTTAACTCCGAAATTTTCAGAGAACAAAAGGTGAGATAAATAGTGAAACATTCTTGTCCATGACCTGAGTTTAAATAGACTTAAATGGGTGCATAAGTTGCACTGTTCTCTCAAAGGATATTGTTTGAATAGAAAAACGGCAACCAGGAAAGGGTTCCTCCTCACTGATGGACTCATGCAAGAGGAGGGGCACAAAGTGATTATTGGCATGTGAACTCAAATACAGTTTGAACTAATTGCCAACCATCACAGACCAACGATCATGAGCCAAGTCCAAAGCGGCCAATCTGACTCAGTACATGACTCAATGTAGGCACCACGTCAACGCAGTTAGTTCCACTAGGCAGTATATGAGAGCTCTCCTTGCAATGATTAAGTGCAAAGTGGAACTGAAGTGCTAATCATCGAAGTGCGCCTGCACAATCTGGTGCACCGAAAGCGGTTGCTGATGGCTATTGGCTAGACTCCTAAGTCCTAACTAACACTATAAGAGGCTACATGAGCCAAATATTTAAATGAACATTTTTACTAAAATAAATATCTGATTTGGGACTAAATTAAAAAGAAACTCAAACTAAAGGTAAGGAAAAATATAGAAAGGAACCCTAACTACCTACTTTTTCATTCATTCCCACTTCAGGTAATGTTCTTAGTCACAAGCTCAATAGCATCTTCTAACTACATTGTGAATGCTAGCTGGCCTCCCCCTACCACTTCCTTGTATTTGCAACAATTCTATTACTTGAACAATGCCATTTCAACCTTTTGAGCACATACCCAAACCATCTTACACAATGTTCCTTGATTTATCATCAATTCAAATCAATCAACTATTTCAGAATTCCAGAATATCATTCTAATGATTTGCACCACACAATTAACTAAATGGTAAGAATAAAGAATAGCACATGCAAAGATATATATATATATATATATGGATCTGAGGTGATACTCTGCAGCATAAAGAAATGTATAAAATAAAAAAACCTTCAAAGGGTGTCCTGTCATAAACTGGAATGTGCATGCACCTAACTTCAAAAACCCTGCAATTTATATAATCCAAAATTAGATGCCTTGGGGAAGAAATCTCACCAATAACAAAAGCTCCAAATTATTGGACTTCGTACATGAAATTAAAGAAGATTTCTGGGCATTAAAAATGTATAAGCAAGTGATCAATTCACCACAATATGGGCACATACAAAGAACCCCAAGGAAAAGCTTGAGTATAGCACGTCCATAGGAAAACTAAAAAATGTCTCCAAAATTAGTGAGAGTTTAAACATACAAACAAGATAAAATTTCATGCAAATGCATGAAAAATATGATAACAAGATAAACTGGTTTGTAAACATATACAAATACAAAGATCCAAATATTTTGCATATGGTTCTTTCATAGTTATATATGTATATATATATATGGGGAGCGCTACATAGCACCCGGGCATTAAAAAATGCCCCTTCTAGTTGGGGCCCATTAAGATACATGATGATCATGGAAGTCCATTGGATGTAAAGATCCATATGAGTCCTACCTATATGTAAAATCTTGAGTCCATAAGATATTCATAACCTTTTGATCAATGGCCCTAAAATTTAATGGTTTAGAAGCATCATTTTATCATTATTCCAATCCAACCGAAGAGAAAAGTTGGATGAGTGCCAAAGTTGGACTTATGACCATTCATTGGGGGGGGGTATGAAAAGACTAGATTGAATCAACATAGGCCCCATGACAAAAAAAAAAAAAAAAAAGAAGGGCAGAAAAAGGGGCATTTTTAAAGTGGGGTACTCGTTAGAATTTCTCTATAAATATAAATATGGGCTTTAATCCTGTGAGAACTATTCTCACACACCTACCGTGAGAACTTTTTATGGGGCCCACTTGTGGGTCCCATTTGGGGATGAGACTATGGGGGATGGAAAAATCTATATGAGACCACCCCACATATTAAATTTGGCCCCAATCACATGTCCTAATCCCTTCATCCATGGCCCACAAATTCAATTCATATGGATTGGTACATAATCGATCTAACGGTCTAGTAAATTTGGATCTGATTGAAACTTGGGCGAGTGACTATTGGGGGGGTTCCTGTCTATTGCAAGATTTGGATTGGATGATAGATTAGCCCCACTTAGAGTTCTCACAAAAAATTGGTGAGAACTAGTTTTCATAAGATTATTTCCCAAATATATATATTTGGGAAATAATCTTATGAACTATATTTGGGAAATAATCTTATGAAAACTAGTTCTCACTACTGTTTTGTAAGATGTCTAGGTGGGGCCCATCTATCACCTAATCCAAATCTTGCAATACATAAGGACTCCCCTGATAGTCACACACTCTAAGTTTTAGTCAAATCTAAATTTACCAAACTATTGCTTCGACTGTGCACCAATCCAAATGGACTAGATTTGTGGGCCATAGATAAAGGAGTTAGAGACATGATTGGGGCCAAACTTGATATTTAGCGTAGTCTCACATAGATCTTTACATCCCCCCTAGTCTCATCCCCAAATGGAGCCCACAAGTGGGCCCCATAAAAAGTTTTCATAGTAGGTGTGTAAAAACACTTCTAATAGGATTAAAGCCCTATATATATATATATATATATATTTTGGTGCTGACGATTTCTATTCTGCCTACAATCAACACTCATAGAACACATGTAAATATAATTAAAATTTGTCGATCTAGTGAGGCTCAAAGCTGCCACTACTATTTCCATTCTTCATCAGTTGTTTGGAACAAAGAAGCAAGTTCTGCCCAGTGCTCGAAATGTCAAGTGAAGAAATTCAACCAATCTGATTAAAAAACAAAAAAACAAAAAAACAAGGAAGCAAGTTAAATTTTCTCATAGGGTTCATTTTCCTTCTTCACATGTGAAAGGAAAATGGGACTTACAAATGTAAATGTCACGTATGCAAGTGTTACACAAGAAACACATTACCATATTTGTCAAAAACCGTTTTCACATGAGTACATCCACCAGATTTAAAAAAAGTTGGACTTCTTGGGTTCTTGTCACATTCCTCAAAATCCATGAAGAATTAAAATATAAAACTGAACATCCTGATATCTACTACTAATACAATAATATAGAACAGTTCACGAATTGGAGGCCCCTGGATGACAAAAAATTAAATCTATAGGTTGAGACGTTTAATAAATTACTCAAATCTATCACAATTGAAGACAATCAGGTTCAAGATCATGGGGTTTAATAGTCCAATAAGCAAATTGAACAGTTTGGATTACAAATACAGGGCCTAAAGGAATGAGAAAAAATTATGGGTCCTTGAAGGGCTAACAAAAATGAAATATTTTTGGAGGTATGAAAATCACTTTTCGAACTATTCAAGTGTGAAATCTATTGTGCAAATGGCCATATTTACACACCATTTTCACACCTCATTTAAACACCACATGCATAAATGAGCAAAAAAAAAAAAAGTGATGATGCATAATTTACATGTAAATGACAAACAAATGACCCCTATTGTGCTTCGGATAGAAGAAAGGGGTATAAACCAGCCTAGCGAACCTGAGTTGCACAAGCTTGCGCTCAACAACCTGATCCACAGCTCAAGTTCAGTTCAAACTCAAGCAGATCTTGCAGAGACAAGCTCAAGTGGGGATTTCCTCATTTTATTGAGTTACTAGAGCTCGATTCTAGATGAGCCAAGCTAAATCATAGGCCTGGAATCAGTTGATCTTCCTCCTCTAGGACTTGGGTGTAGGCTCATATATACATTTATACATGTCAACTTAAGCAAGCAAAGTTGAGCGGTACAGGACCTACCTCGTTCTTGTCTCATTAGCAAGTGGAGCCAAGCTCGACTTCAGCTCAATTAGCACACAAGCCAAGCTTGATACTTGAGCCCAACCAACCCAAGCCAAGTTGGCTCAGCTTGTTGATAGCTGTAATATTTGACATTTATGGGAAACGTAGATTAACTAGTCGCCTTCAGTATTTTCTTCCTTAAGCCTTCCTTGATAATTGGATAAAGCATTAATCCAAATAAGTCATAATCATTTATTGGACTATGGAGCTTGAAAGATAAACACTTAATTCATCTTGCACAAGTAAAAAATCTAATCCGTCTTAAATGTACATGTCATTTGCATAAGTCAACATGCTGGTATGTGCCCATGCATGAAAGAATAAGGATCCAAGTATAACTTACTTTCCAAGAGATTTATGATGCAGAATGAGTCCTAACCCAACCCCATCCAACCCTGCATGTTGCAATTCAGTCTTGGTATTAGGAAATTTAAGCTTCCATTCTAGTGGGTAAATGTCAACAATAACTTCAAATGGAAGAAACTAATAATGATGATAATGATGATGATAATAATAATAAATAATAATAATAATATTATTATTATTATTATAAAATAAAAAAGACAGATTTTTAAAAAAAGTATAAAACTTTTGGCTCATTTTCAAAAAAGCACATGAAGATTTGAATATTTCAAAAAAAGTATAAAGGTTTTCCCCAGTTCCTTCAATCAAATCCTAACCAAAAAAATTTTTTTTGAAAAATGACAAAAATACCCTTATTTCATTTTTTTAACTTTTCCTTTAAATCATTTGCAAGAAATTATCAAGTTTTACCTAAATGCCTAGTGGGGCCCCACTTCAACTATAAAAGGGGATTCCAAATAACTAAAAAACTAGCTTCATCAAATAGTTATGATTGTCAACATCAAAATGGCAAGTTTTGGGGAGAAAAGAGGCTTAGAAAAGACAAAAACCTATTAGAAGCGAAGGGTATTTTTGTCACTTGTCAACAAAATTTTATGGAGAGGACTTGATTGAAAGAATTGTGGAAAACTTATTTACTTTTTTAAAATATTCAAAGCTTCATGTAGTTTTTTGAAAATGAGCAAAAAGTCTTCTACCTTTTTGAACTTTCCATAAAAAACTACTAAACAACCACCAAAAACAAAGTCACCTAAATTAGTTCACATTTATTGAGCTCCAATTATTCAAGAACAATCCTCATTTTGTAATAACACTGTATCACATCAATCAGACCTGTTTTTTTGTTTCCTTGATCGATCGACCTGATATAAAGAATTGAGTCTCTCAAAAACAATAAAAAGATCACTATAAAAAAAATCTAAGCAGCAAGGCAATCAATAGAGTAGAAACAACCAAACAAAACATAACTGTAACAAAGCTATGCAAACAAATTAACTAAAGCATACTTCCAGCATACTTCAGATCGCAGAACATTTTCTCTATGTATTATTGATGCAAGGTCCCTACTCCTAATAGAGTAATTTGTGTTAGTTAATTGTATTTTAGTCAACAATGCTTGATTATTATGCAAAGCGTGTCCAGGTTACTGTTAGAGTCAAATGTGCAAAGTTTCGTTGAGTTTTGAGTTCGTCTGCATAAAGTAGGAGGTAGTTTGCAATTTTGGGAAAGTTCAAGGGGTTTTTCAGTAATTTTTTATTTTTGAGATTTTTGATCCGGTGCGTAGATGACCTATTTTTCCAAACTCTACCCTTCTATCACAATTCAATCTGATGCTTTTTAGGCCTTCAAATCTTAACCCAAAGTCCACCAGGGACCAAACTGTATTTTCGTAGAACTTTTCCCTACCTTTTAGTACCGTAACCCTTCACTTCTATTCACTTTCTCTACAGCTCATGTCCCCTCTTCTCTTCTAATCTCCTTTTCTTCTCATTTCATTTGAGTAAGTGAAAATCCAATGCTTCCCCATCACCACCATCATCTTGTCCAAGGCCTCACAAGCTTCCCCATCCCTTTTTTTTGGATTGCCCCCTTTTCTTCTAACCCTAGGGAAGTTGATTTTCTTGTAGTAGTAAGGGTTTTTGGTTTATTAGCTTAGAAATGTGATTGCCTAGCTCTTAAGCTTTTTCTCTTCTGATTTTTATAGAAGATTGGGTTTGATTTGGTTTTCTTCCAAGAGAGTGAGCAAGATGAGTTTTTGAGCTAGGGTTCCTCCTACAAGTTGTTTTTCAAACCCAAGGCAAGTGGATAAACACGAATCTATGGTGATATGCATGCCTGACTGATTGACTCTAGCCTTTAATTTCATTGTTAGCTGCCTTGAGCTCATTGTTGTTAAAGTAGGGAAACTATATGCTAGATTAGGTCTTGATTGAATGGAATTGAAATGTGATGGAATGGAGGTTGTTTATTGCATTTTGGAGAGGGATTGACCCTATTATATTGATTGCCTTCAATATAATTGAGAAAGGGCTCAAATCCCCCCAAATTTCTAAACAGAAACTAGGTTCCAAACTTTTAGGCTGTACTTGGCATTGCGCCATTCAGATATTCCCATGTTCCTATCTACAGAAAATATATTTGGTAAGGGTAAATCATTGTTCCGAATTTTGTTCTCACAAGAATGAATCCCAAAATCTTAACCAGCTGGCATAAGAATCTTGGAACAAAAGAACTTTGTTATGTTAAGAAATAACTTGCTGGCATAATTTCCTACTTATCTCTTGCATTCTAAAGAAATCTATTTGAAAACTCCAAATCCTCTCACTTATCCTAAAGGTAAGCCTCATGTGGACAATCTCAAAGAAAGTGCACCACATTTTAATTTCTAAAGGTGGGCCATATGGTCAAAATCACAAAAGGTGGACTCATATTATTATTTCTATAATGGTGGGGCCTCATTATAAGGGCCCATGTTCTAATTTCTAAAGGTGGGTCACATGTCCAAAATCAAAGAAGAGATGAGCCCACTTTATAATTCTTAAAGATGGGTCATATAGTCACAATGCAAAAGATGGAGCCACATTGTAAATTCTATGAATGTAGGCCCACATTGTGAATCCTATGAATGTGACCTCATGTTCTAATTTCCAAAGGCAGGTACCACATTGTAATTTTTAAAGGTGGGTACTGTGTTCACAATTAATTAAAAAAAATGGCCCCACATTATAACTCATTAATTTCTATAAAAGTGGGCCCACATAGTAAATCTTTTGAATGTGCCCACATGTTCTAATTTCTAAAAGTGGGCACAACATTGTAATTTCTAAAGGTGGTGGGTCTTGTGTCCACAACCACAAAAAATGTACCTCCACTTTATAATTCCTAAATATGGGTCACAAGATCAAGTCACAAAAGGTGGGCCCACATTGTAAACACTATGAATGTGGGCCCTATATTCTAATTTCTAAAGATGTATGAGACATTGTAATTTCTAAAGGTAGGTTCCATATTTACATTCACAAAAAAGTGGCCCACACTACAATTCCTATAAAGGTGGACCCGCATTGTAAGTCCTACAAACAGGGACCCATGTCATAATTTTTAAAGTTGGGTACTACATTATAATTTCTATAGGTGGATCCCATGTATAACAATAATAGAATGCTGTAAACAATAAAAGGTGGATCTGACATTAAATATCTTATGATTTTCAAAACTTTTATAATATAATCAAAAAAGTTTTGTACTACATATTCTCAGCAGAATAATTTGATATAATGTTGCCAAACAAGTTTTACAGAGTATAATCTCAACACAACCCGATCTCAACACAACCTGATCTGAGCACAGAATTGGGAACATGGAAACAATGCCAAATGGGCCCTTAGTTTATGAAACCCCACGGTCAACCATGAGAGGATTCACGGTTAACCGTGGAACCAGACACCTAAGCCCTCTGGAATTCTGTCGAAACCCCACGATGACCTCACAGCGAGCCCTTGGCTAGCTGTAAAATCCCACTCTTGCTTCTGTATGGGGAAGGTTGAATGCCTGAGCCCCTTTTAAATCCTACTCCTACGCTACAGTGAGCTTCACAGCTACCCATAAGCCCATCATACGTAGAGGAACCATAGTCAACTGTGGATATCCCATGGTCAACCGTGGAGCACAGTTTTTTTTTTTAAAAGGGACTTCTTTTTAGGTGTTTTGGGCATAGTTTTGGGAACTTAAGCACAACATATTGAGGACCAATTGGGAGATAAAGAGTGAGGGATGTTTGAGCCAACATACCCTTACTGATTCTTCGGTTAATGTACTATGTACAATCTGCATCGGACTGGGACAAAGTGAGGAAATGGGATATCCAATAATGGATTACACGGCAAAATATATTGCTGGACTGAGTAGTGATCTCTCGTACGAAGAAGGCAATCATTGACCTAGGATTGGACTGTTTCTCTTCATTGGCTATCAAATAATTGGAATTGAATCGTATATTTTGGAATTAATGTCCACATGCCTCGAGAATGTTTCATAGCTTTGAATTGTGCTTATATTGTTAGGATCAGATTGAGAACTTAGACTGATTGGACCTAGGATCCCTTCTTGATACTGTTATACAAATTGATTGGTACTTATCAAGGTGGTGAGGATAGTTGGCTTTGATTGCAAAGGCAATAGGAGGACTACTAGTATTAGAATTGAAATCAAGGATTATAGTGACTGATTGATTGATTGAAGGGCACTGCTTCTTTCGTTTGACAAACATTGTTCATGCAGGATAAGCTTGGCCCCTCATTGATTGTCTAAGGATTCTTAACAGATCTCTCTCAATTCCTTTAAATTTTGATCTTCCAGAGAGAAGGACAGGAAAAAATGCTTCCTATTCACACTTGAAGGTGCTTGGGTGTAAGGCATTTTAACATGTACCAAAGGAGCAGCGTTCAAAGTCAAACTATAAGGTAGTGGGTTGCATCTTTCTTGGCTATGGTGAAGATGAATTTGGCCATAGGTTATGAGATCCAGAGAAAAGAAGAATTATCAAGAGTAGGGATGTGATTCCACAAAGACCAATTCTTTGGAGATGTTGAGATGATTGATAAGTCTTCTGAAACAGTTGATGGAGTGGTTGATCTTATACCAACTCCTTCTCCGGTGCAAACTATAGCTGGAGAAGGTAGACAAAATGATCCGGATCGTAATGAGGCACAAGGATTGCCAAATGATGACGGAGTTGAGCAAAGGGAGCTATTGTTAAACAGGCTCAAGGCCCAAAGCACATCGGTGGTCAATGCTAGGCCCAAGGCCCAAAGCCCATCAGTGGTCAATGCTATAGATCACGAGGAATTGATTTGGGACAATATTGAGACAGTTGTAGTTTTCCTTATGCTTTCCTTACTTAGAATAACAATTGTTGTAATTAGTTGTTTTCTTAACTTAGATTAGTGATTGATATAATTAGATTGTTTTCCTTTTAGAGCCTTGATTAAAGGCATGTAAATACCTATATATTGATGGATGATCTTCATAGAAAGACATAAAAATTATTGCATTCTCAAGAGTATATTCAAACTCTTTTTGTAATCGTGAATTTGTCATGGTATTAGAGCAAGGATCAAGGCAGTCTTGATCTTAGACATCTTCCAAAGCCTTGAGGGAATAGGGATAGCCAGAATAAGTCTCTCTCGTGCAACAAATAGATTCAGGATCTATTTTCAAGAAGTTTCCAGCAACACAGTGCCAGCGATACCTTCTTCTTGCGTCAAAGATATTCTGTTAGTGGCCCACTGTTGATCGATCAGATCAATTTCAAAAATCACCCACTCATGGTCGCCTCATATTTCTAAGGATATTAGTGATTTTTCAAGAATTTTTCAGAGACTCAAGGTTGCTATTTTACTCATTCTCAAGATTTACCAGAAATTTATATTGTTTTCATCAGGACCGTCCAGAATATTGGATACTTAGTAGAATCAGTTGAAACTTGGTTCAGTAGAAGCCAGAATAGAGGGATATCATAGATCTGTTGTCTGATCTAGGGCCAGATCCTTAAGTGGGGCGCACGTAGTGGAAAAACAGCCACTGTCCAGTTCATCTGGACTGTTTTTTAACAGTTTTTTTTGCTGTTTTGTGTTTTCTCTCTCTCTGCTTGGTTGGATTCTGGTTCCTACACACAGGGAAGACATCCTACATAGTTTCTTTTGTTTGTGCCTAGTTCTTTTTCTCTTCAGAACGATTTGATTTCGGTTGCCATGGAAAAATCTGAGGTCACATTGATTAAATTTACAGGAAAGAATTACCCTGCCTGGTCTTTCCAATTTCAAACATACCTCGAAGCCAAGGAATTGTGGGGATTTGTTTCTGGCACGGAACCTAAACCCACTGAGGATGAGAAAAAGATCTCTTCTTGGCATACTAAAGATGCCAAAATTAAATCCTGGATTCTGGGATCCGTTGAGCCCCATCTGATAATGAATCTCAAGCCTTACTCTACTTCTAACGCCATGTGGGGCTGTTTGAAGAAAGTATATTATCAAGATAACTCTGCACGTCAATTCCATCTTAAATGTGCAATTGCTGAATATACACAAGGGACTTTGTCAGTACAAGATTATTATTTTGGATTCCGTACACTGTGGTCGGAATACGATAGTATTAAGTATGCAGATGTGGCTGACAATGTGTTGACAATAATCCAAGACCTTCAGGCTTCTAGTTAGCGAGATCAATTTTTAATGAAACCGCGTAATGAATATGACAGTGTCCGCTCTGCTCTAATGAATCGGACGCCCTTACCTTCATTGGATGTCTGCTTGAATGAACTCTTACGAGAGGAATAACGCCTTACGACCTCGGCTCATATTGCTCAACAAAAGACTGAAACCTATTCAATCGCGTTTTCGGCCAATAAAACTTCTCAGCCTCCGCCTCGAGACTTGAGCACAACCCAATGCCACAGTTGTCAGAAATTTGGGCATCTTACATCTCAATGCAAACAGAAAGCCGGTAGTTACTGTAAAAAGTCAGGCCATATCATCTCTGAATGTCGCCGCCGTCCACCACGCCCGTCAACACAGTATCAGACTCCACAATATTCGGCTCCGCAGTATCAGACTTCACAGTCTTAGACTCCACACGCATATGTGGCTCCCTCGGTTATGCCTGTTCCTACATCTGCACCCCCACAGCCTGGGCCCTCCTCATCTCTCACTCCTGAATTGGTTCAACAAATGATTATCAATGCCCTCTCTGCCTTTGGTCTCTCCAGTAAGTCACCTTCATCTTCTACTTGGTTCCTTGATTCCGGGGCATCTAATCATATGACGTATTCCCACACCCCTTTCTCCAATATGACAAGTTACAATAGCCATCTTCAAATACAAACTGCTAACGGCGGTCATGTTCCCATTACTGCTATCGGAGATATACCTGGTCCCAAGGCCCATCAGTGGTCAATGCTAGGCCCAAGGCCCAAAGCCCATCAGTGGTCAATGCTAAATATCACGTGGAATTGATTTGGGATAATATTGAGACAGCTGTAGTTTTCCTTACGCTTTCCTTACTTAGAATAACAATTGTTGTAATTAGTTGTTTTCTTAACTTAGATTAGTGACTGATATAATTAGATTGTTTTCCTCTCTTAGAGCCTTGATTAAAGGCATGTAAATACCTATATATTGATGGATGATCTCCATAGAAAGATACAAAAATTATTGCATTCTCAAGAGTATATTCAAACTCTTTTTGTGATCGTGAATTTGTCAGCTATAATCTCCTCGGTTGGAAACCACGGAACCTTAAGTTAGGAGGTCTACTCGAGAGCATCAACCATCGACTAAGTATCCTGCATCCGAATATATTTTACTTACTAATGAGGGGGAGTTAGGAAGCTTCTGAGAATCAATAACACATGATGATAAAGATGAGTGGATGAAGGCTATGCAAGATGAGATGAGTTCTTTGAAGAAAAAAAAAACTTATGAGTTAGTACAACTTCTTAATGATAGGAACATTCTGAAAAACAAATGGGTGCTCAAGCTGAAAAAAGATGAGAATAGAAAACTAGTGAAGCACAAAACACGATTAGTGGTAAAAGGCTTCGTGCAGATGAAGGATATCGACTTTGATTATATTTTCTCTCCTATTGTGAAGATGACTTCTTTCCAAGTTATTTTGGAGATAGCCGCCGGTATGGACTTTAAGCTTGAACAGATGAAAGTGAGGACTGCGTTTCTTCACGATGACTTGAAAAAAGAGATCTACTCATCTACATGACTCAACCAGAAAGGTTTGATGTAGAAGGAAAAGAACAGATGGTTTGCAAGTTAAAGAAGAGTCTCTACAAGCTGAAGCAAGCGCCGAGACAGTGGTACAAGAAGTTTGATTCATTCATGTTAAGTCATGAATACTGGAATACAGCTGCTGATCACTGTATTTATGTTCGTCGATTTATGGCTGGCAAGTTCATCATCCTTCTTTTGTATATAGATGATATGTTGATAGTTAGACAGGATAACAAGTTGATTGGCAAATTGACAGATAAGACATCAAAGTTGTTTGACATGAAACACTTGGGACCCGCACGAACGATATTAAGCATGCAAATACAACATGACAAGAGTCCCAAGAAGCTATAGTTGTTACAGGAAAAATATGTTAAATGAGTGCTCGAACGGTTCAACATGAAGAATGCTAAGGCAGTTTGCATGCCTCTAACAAATCACTTCAAGCTAAGCAAGCGCTTGTGTCCTACTATGGATGAAGAAAAGATACGGAAGTCATTTGTTCCTTACCTTTCTTCTGTGAGGAGTTTTATCCATGCCATGGTTTGCATATGGCCAGACATTGCTCATATAGTGGGTTTAGTGAGTACATTTCTATTTAACACTGGAAAAGAGCATTAAAAAGCAGTGAAGTGGATCTTCAGGTATTTGAGAGGTACTTCCAAGATGTGCTCATGTTTCAAAGGCTCAAAACCAGTGGTGGATGGCTTTACTGATGCTGATTTTGCAGGTAATCTTAATCATCAATGGTTAACTTCTAGTTATTTATTTACTTTCGTAAGGGGAGCTATCTCCTGGCAATCAAAGTTGCAGAAGCTATACTACAGTCTACAACTGAAGCGGAATATATAGCTACTAATGAAGCCGGAAGAGAGATACTTAGTTGAAGAGATTCCTTTAAGAATTGGGTTTGAAGCAAGAAAAGTATGTAGTTTGCTGTGATAGTCAAAGTGCTATAGATTTCAATGAGAATGCTACATATCATGGTCGCATGAAGCACGTTAATGTTAAGTACCATTGGATTTGTGAAGTGATCGAGAAGAACTTCATGAAGCTGGAAAAGTTACACACTGACAATAATCCCTTGGACACAATGACAAAGATCGTGTCTAAGGGAAAGCTGATGCTATGCTCAGAGTTGGCAAGGTTGAACTCCCAATGAGAAGTTCAGGGCATCTTTCTCGTGGTCTAAAGGGGAAGATTGTTAGCCAAATGGGTCCAAACCAAATTGAGTTTAGTGTCCTGGGTAGTTTCCCTAATTGTATTTCGAGTTTCCTGTTTGTTAACAGTAGTCTCTTAATAGTATTAGGACTTTCCTTTGGGGGCTAAGGAAGTGGTGATTATATATATATGGGCTTTGACCTTGTGAGAACTGTTCTCATGCACCTCCCGTGACAACTTTTTATAGGGCCCACTTGTGGGTCCCATTTTGGGATAAGACTAGGGGGATGAAAAGATCTATGTAGGACCACCCCACATATCAAGTTTAGCCCCAATCACATATCCCTAACCCCTTCATCCATAACCTACAAATTCAATCCATTCGGATTGGTGTACAGTTAATCCAACGGTCCAGTAAATTCGAATATGACTGAAATTGAGGCAAGTGACTCTTAGAGGGTCCTTGTATATTGCAAGATTTGGATTGGATGATAAATGAGCCCCACCTAAAGTTCTCATAAAAAAATGGTGAGAACTAGTTCTCATAGGATTATTTCCCTATATATGTATATATAACAAAACTACTATGGGTATGTCTCTTACACTATAGTGAGGGATGTTTCCATTTTTGAAAAGTATTGAAGTGCAAAAGAAAAAAAATCATCACACATTATGGTACCTTTTTGACCTTGTTAGGTCTAAAATAGGAATTGTCCATCACCTTGTGGTGAGGGATGCTGGCATAGTAGTAGTATTTCTCCTATATATATATATGATGTAATCTGTAACCCTAAACATATACTGAGACATCCAAAGTCGTAGATTCACAGAGTGGAGGAGAACTCAGTGGAAATTAGTTTTCCGTGGATGGAGGCATTCCCGTGAACGCAGGCATCTTTGCCGAGCCACATAAATCTCTTGTCTTCTTGGGTGGTTAATTATTAATCTTGGTTGCTCATGCACACAAACGCACAACAGTGATGTCATATGCACAATAGCTTTTGCTATGTTTATCAGTCAACTCACCATAGATTTTGATCCCGTAGGACTATGATTAGGGCCACATTAGCTGATTTATTAAGAAAATTTTTAATTAGGCCCTAATGTCACAGATAATCCCCGCGCTCATCAGCCGGGCCAAACAAGCATGGAAACTCAAGTACACTCCACATGCTATACTGTTTTTTCCAATATTTCAATTCCAAATCATTTTATCAAAACCAAGCTGCAATTCGGGGTACATCCAAACGCACTCCATTTGCGATCTACTCCAAAGAAACGTGCATTTCTTAAAATATAAAGCAGAGCATCAAAACTCAAACCAACTAGCGAGTTCAGCAAACCAACAACAAACATCCAAACAACTCCAACCCAACAACAGACTAATCAAAATCTAATTCAATTACCAGGCAAGTAAAGCAGAAGAGGAGAACCCCTAATCGGCCGCCCACACTCGACAGGGCAGAACCAGCGCAGCGGCCCGCCGTCCGGCCTGATCATCTCCCTTGCCGCGTCGAGATAATCAATCACACTCACAGACCCAAATCCATCATCATACAGCAATCCCAGCTCTTCCTTCTCCGTCTTCTCGGCTCCCACATCCCTCTTCCTCTTCTCCAAACTCGGCTCTCCGATTCCTTCACTCGATCTCAAAACCGTCCCGATTTGGCGGGTAGAATCCACCTCTGAGCTCCCACTCACCTCGCTCCTGACTCGGATTCGAGTCCGGACTCGGTTCCTGAAGCACGGGTCGGAGAGAGATGGAGAAATCAGAGCTGCAGAGGGCATCGAAAACGCCATCTCCGTTGCCGGGGCAAGCTCTCAACAGATCAAGATCTGATATCGGAGGACGACAAATCCTCTCTGCAAAAGCTACTAGGGTTTTTGGTTTGGATTTGGAAAGTTTCGGCTTTTATCGCAGTTCGGGTTTCCGCTGAAATCAGTTTTGTAACTGAACTGAAAGCGTCACCGAGCTCATTATCATGGCCTTTTTGGCGTGACGGCTGACGAGACGTAAATAGTTCGGTCCAGCCTGCCGGACTGAACCAAAATAGACGCAGCATTTTGTGGCCCACCAAAGATATCTATTGGTGTGATGGATAGTTGGATATGAATGATAGATCTCTGATTGCATGTGCGCTAAATTTGAATTTGATTTTCTGATCTTGTGTGATGAATCGAGAGGATGGAAAATGGACGGTTGAATCCAATTGTAGAGCGGCCCGTTGTAGAGATGGTTTTTTGATCATAGGAAGAGGAAATGGTCATAAATCCATTTTTATCCAACCGTTCATGAGATATCTAAGTCATTTCAGTGTGCCCCACATGAGGGGATGTTCTATAGTCGAGTACAGCCCGATGGACAGCAGTTGCTTATCCAACTCACTGCGACAAAGCAGAGAAGCTGACAGTCCAACGGCAGAGTAACTTGTACTTTTGATTTCCTCAAGCTTGGACGTGTAGGTCTCCCACCCATCAAGACCACTGAAATCGTTGGGGTCCACCCAGATGGCAGACTTTTGAAAGAATTCTGACATTTAACCCACCTCTTCATTTGACTCATAGCGATATATATATATATATATATATATATAGGAGATAAAATAACTATACATATGTCCATAAGCCAAAGACACTTTCATTTTTGAAAAAAATTAATGTGCAAAAGATTTAATCATCACAAATTATATTATATTTTTTATCTTGTTAGGCCTAAAAAAGAAATTGTCCCTCACCTTATAATGATGAATGGATGTATAATAATCTTTTTCATATATATTTCTTTTCATATATATAATATATGAGGAATATTTTTATACATCATTCTTTTACCGTAATATTAGAATTGCTTACATGGTTTTTTCTATTTGTATTTGAGGATTTCTTTTTTTCGTATAATTTTTTATCTTTTAATGAAAGTGTTTCTCACTTTATGCTGAGAGATGAATGCATAATAATATTTACTTATATATATATTAATCATATAAAATTATTAAATATGTCGTGTTAACAAAAAGTAATAAACCCATTTCTATATCATGATGGTTTCATCATAGTAACCATTTGGCTTAAGAGAGTACAAAAAGGAGTCGGTATGAGTGGAGAGTGGTTGACTTTCTTATCATAATGAGGACATGATATTTTAAAATGGAGATAGTGGAGCAGGATACGATATGCTTATTTGTTTTGTCTACTCCTTTATTTTAAGGATAAAATGGATGGCTGCGATGGAAAGTTGAAGGAGATGGGGGACATAAAAATTGTCGGTTCATGTCCATGAATTTGTCATTTTTCGTCTTCGTACCAACAGCAGGCCTTTATTTATGGTCATGCATCCCTATCCGAGCTCGTCCATTGTCAGCATTTGATTTGTGTGGTGGTCCATGATTAGCTATTCAACTGCCCAACCAGCCTTGAGCTTACTGATCTCCCAACCATTTCTGAGGTAAGAACGGCCTCTTACACGCCTCAGGTTTTACTGGTGCAGTGTAACAGACCTTAACTCTTACCTGGGCTCAATAGTCTTCAAATCGTGGCAGTCACCTTTTCTAATTTGAGGGCTATTTCTCGTCATCGAAAATCTAATTCCTTCAGCAAAGGGCTTCCTTATTCCACCCGAGACCTGCTTCGTTCACTAGAGGGTTAGGGCCCACCCTATAACTAGGTAAAAAAAAAAACAACATTCTTACATTGGATCCATGAGAGAGATCCACATGCAGGACTAGAGAAGGCTTACATGAACATATGACAGGACCCAGGGATTGAACCATTGACTATCCTTGTGATAAGCTTACGGTGTGTAAGGGGCTCATGTGACCCTTCGTATCAATCTACGCTCTTGGAACTTATACTCTAGTACAGTGGTGGGCCCAAAGTTTTCTTTTGAGGGGTGCAAGCCCAACCAGGTTATCCTGTTTTAAGAATAAATAAAAATTTTTATATGGATTTTGAAGGTGAATGTAGAATTTTCATCTAAATTTTCGAAGTAAAATCAGAATTTTCACTATTGTTACGGGTGTACCCGCCATCACATGAATATATGTAAGTCCGCCACTACTCCCATATATGGGCAGATATAGTGTCTAGAATCATGGTTTAAACCCATGAATGCATCTTAGAAGAAGGTCCATGCACATGTAGTTACTAGGTCATAGACATGAATGCATATTATATATAATATATAATATGAACTGAATGGAATCCGATTGCCATTTGCAATTGCCAGTTAGAAATTTATTTTGACTTTTGATTTTTGACCATTTGGTAACTTCTCCCATAACTCCTCCCCCAATTGCCCATTAATTTTGACTATTCAATTTTGTAACATATCCAACAAATCCTATTATTTGTAACTCCTTGCAACATTTTTCGACTTCTACTAAATGCAAGTAAGTTTCTCTTCAAATTTTGAATTGGGCTCCAATTTGCAATTTTGGAACTCAATTTCAATGTTAATTTTGGTCCATATTGATTTGAGAAAGTGATTTTAGGGTGTTTAGTTTATTTATGCTTAGGACTCTCTTCAATCTCACCTAATTTTAACTTGACGGAGAGATTTTAGAGATTTCAAACCAATATTTAGACTCTTGGTTTGCAATTTATGCAAGTGGGTTTATAGTTTATGTCTCACAAGACCTTTGATACGTAGGCTCACTACCCAGATTAAAGATTAGGTATTGGTACTTTCTTAATTTCTTCATTTGCAATTTTTGTAAGTGAGTCGATAGTTTTATGTCTCACGAGACCTTTTGATATGTGAGCCCACCACCTAGATCTAAGATTAGGTATTAGTGCTTTCTTTTCTTAGTTTGCAATTTATGCAAGTGGGTTGATAGTTTTAGGTTTCACAAGACCTTCAAAATGTGGGTTCACTGCCCAGATCTAAGATTAGGTATTTGTACCCTCTTTTCTTTTTCTTATTTTTTAATTATTCCTTATAGTTTCTGATTTTTAGTAGAGTTCGAAGAATTTTTTTTCTATAATTTCCCATATATCTATTTACTTTTATTTATTCTCTATTTTTCTATTTTTACAATTTTTATATAATTGATAAAATATTCATTATGTTTATCTATAAATAAGTATTTAATACAATTAGTTATATCGTTCGTGCTAAGCGGAGCACAATTTGCTAGTCTATATTTATAGGAATTACTTTAGAAGCAAATGAAAAAGGATATGCGATCTTTAAGTTAGTCTATATTTATAGGAATTAGTTAAGAAGTAAATGAAAAAAGATATGCAATGTTTAAGAAAGCAAGTGAATTTAATCAGAGGTTATTATCAGATAAGCTTAGAGCCCAAAGGATAAATTCTCATTTAAAAGTGAAGCAACTAGGAAGATTAAGCTAGGCTAAGTTCTTGTACACAATAAATTAATGCATAAATAAAAATAAATGCACTAAAATTCATTGGATACAAATTTTCCTCTATTTAATGGGAGGTTTTATATTTAATTTGTTGCGGGTATATCATACTCCTGATAGGAAAATTTTCATCGACTATTAATTACGTTCCTTTCGGAAAACCTCTAATTACAAGGAAATATAACTAAAAATTATAGAGAAAATGCAGTAAAGTTTAAAAAGAAAATTCTTCTACTCCTCACCTTCGCCATATAATCTGTGATGTTTGTTTAGGAGAATTTCAACCCAGTACCAATAATATTTAGGCCAAACCTAGCCTGATTCAGTTTTCATTTGGGCTACACTTTGAACCCAATTTCAAATTATATGCCCAATTTCAGAATTTATTTGGGCTGATTTTATGCCCAAGTTCAGAATTTATTTGGGCTGATTTTGTGCCTGGTTTCAGACTTTAGCGGGGTTGATCTTGTGCTCAATTTAAAAGTTTATTAGGCCTGTATTTTGAACCCAACTTCAAATAATATTTGGGCTCATCCCAGCCCAATTTATGTATGGTCATTGTATGGTCCAATTCTAAACTTATTCGTGCTCACTGTTTGGGTTGTTTGAATACGATGATTCATGTTGTTTGTTTAGGGGGATTTGAAATACCATGCCGTTTGTTTGGAGGTATTTGTCATTTGGTTGGAGTCTGCACATGTAAAATGGAATAAGAACTTTGTCTTAAAAACAAAGACATGAAATGAAGGCAAAATCCAGTACTGGCTACAATTCAACCTGGACTTATTCTTCAAAGGGGTTGAGGCTGAAGTTCAACCCAAAAAAATATTTTTTTCTCAAATGGGTGGGAACTCAAGCCGGATTTACTGCTGAGGGTTTTCAACCTACCTGCATTTCAGTTTGGACTGAGTTTTAGGCCAATTTTAATTCTGTTTTAGGCTGGTGAGCCAAATGAACATGGTGGGTCTCAAAACTACTAGGTGGCCCAGTGCATAAGGTTCCCGCATAGCAGAGTCTAAGGAACGTAAGATGACTTGAACCCACATCCTCCAAGACACTACCATCAAACCTTTACTATTGGGCCAAGCTGCCCTTCGGACTCAGAACTACTCCATCCCAAATTCAAGTATTGAATTGAATCACAGACCTGACCCAGAACTGAGGGACCCAAGTGTCTTCTTTGCCCAAAGTGAGACTATGAGCCAACCAAGTGAGTTTTACATGACTTCAATCACTTCAATCCAACGACATGTAGTACTACATTGTATTTTTTACCATAGAGTATATGAGCACATTTATAATGGCAAGGGTTGTGACTCCATTTTTATGTCTTTTGGTTGGTCGGGGCCCACTTGTTTGGATGGCACTGATGCTTCACAGTTTCTATGCGCCTTTTGAGTTAGGGTGTTTTCTTTTTTCATTGTTCTTTATTTTTCTGCAATCCACTTCAAAGTTATTTTCAGATTATAGTTTAAGGCTAACAGTACCGAGATGTGGAATGCAAACACATATTCAAACAGCATTTTTGCGACTTTCAGCATTGCAAAACTTTTGAAATTAATAGCAACCATCCTGTCCATCCGTAGAATAGAACAAGCATGCATTAGTTGGACAATATTTGATAAGAAGAATCTCCGTTTCTCCATGGTATGGTCACTCTTAACATGCCATTTGCATGGAATCGTTGGGTTATATGTCAAGTAACGATGCTTCTTCCACCACAGTTGCTGAAGTGGTCTATTTAGCACAGTTGCATGGTCTTATGTTTTAAGTCCGGGGATATGGACCAAGCTCTGAAATAGCTGTCTGGTGGAGAGTTCTGAACTGCTCCAGTTTTCATAGTCAGAATGTCTTCTCCAACGGCCTCAAGAGCAGCTACCCATTCATCATTAAGATGATGGGTGTGATGGTTTTTTTTTGAAGAAAGGAGGGCAGAATTCCCTTGATATGGAATTCCAAATTTCCATGAGAAAGAGAGTTGTAGGGAAGATGCAGTGGAGATGCAACAGAGATATGTCATAGGGATTGGAGGGCAGATTCCTTCTTAAATAAAGATCCAAATCTCCTTTTCATTTTAATGGGAAAGATGAGATGTAGATGCAATTGTGTGGATTGGAGAGCGGATCCCTTCTGAATCTCCTTTGCCTTTCAATAAAAATGCAATGGATTGGGGGGCAAATCCCTTCTTCGATAAAGGTCTGGATCTCCTTTCCATTTTAATGGAAATGACGATGCAAGGTGGATTGGAGGGCAGATTCTTTTAACTAAAGATCTGAATCTCCTTTTCATTTTAACGGAGATGATAATGAATAAAGAAGAGAAAAACAAATGATGAGGGAGACATCAAGAAGAAGAAGTTGTAGAAGAACTTTGATTCCTTTTCTTTTCCTCTCTCTCTTTCTCCATAGACATATAAGTTAAGATGTGACAACTCCACTCATTTTACCACAATTAGTTGTGTGTTTAACTTTTGACAAAAATGTATATTTAACAAGATTTGTTGATCTTGCCAATAGTAACTGGGCCCAATTCCAAAAACAAAATTTTTTCTATTAGGTAATTTTTTTGTGTCAATAGTTCTCATTTAATTTAATAAATATGAGTAGGAGAATTTGGCTTTCCAAAAATATTTCTGGAAAAGAAGAGGAAGTCGGATTTGGGTCATAGTCACAATTTTTAAAGAAGTGTTGCTTTTTAAACAACAATTTTATATCTCTTGACTCAAGAGAAAAAAAATTAAAATCCCCAAAATTTATATCTCTTGAATCAAGAGAAAAAAAATTAAAATCCCCAAAATTATGTCACTAGCCAGAGGGAAGGGGGAAGGAGAGGAGGTTGGGAGAGAGATGTGTACGGGGCATTTTTGAACTTTTAATTTTTTTAAAAAAAAATTTATCTTGTGTCAAGAAAGATAAAATTGCTGTTTAAAAGCAGCACTCTTTAGAGGTATCTTGACCTAGAATTTACTGTCCCACAAAAATGTTGTGATATTTTCAGATTTGGGCTTATGCTCAGAAATTGTTGGTTGAAATAAATTACTTTTAATAAATATAAATATAAACTACTTTAAAAGAATAATTTTGTAATAGAAATACATAGGTGAGAATCATCCACACAATTTTTACATGTGTGCACATTGTTTTCTAGGCCATGTAGCCCAATTATCATAAAGTTACCTCTCTCACAACCCCCTCTCACCCCAATTCTACAAGCCCAAATTTGATACTCAATCAACCATCACTTATATATATAAATATATATATTATTTTTAGGTAAAAACATTAGTTGTTATTGAAAAGATTAAAAAAAAAAAAAGAACCACTACAAAAAAATAATAATAATAACATTTGGAACGTCTTAGAACCATTTCAAATGAAAATTGGAACTGTTACAAGCCGTTCCAAGAAAGATTGTCATCTGATCCTCTCTCCCTCTTGTTTTGCAAATCCTACTGACAGTGCTAATGAGTGCATCACTAACATGAGCACAACCTGTGACACCCTGTCACAACTTAATCATGTTTATTATTAATTAAACCTGTCATTAGTTTAATTAATCTTGTTTGGATGCCTAATTATATTTAATTATTTTAGTTTCGTCTTTTTAATTATAGTGGGTTGAGTTCGAATCTTTGATAGGTAGTTTAGGCTGGATTTAATCAAACCTAGGTAGGATTTATGGCCATTTTAGTGATTTGCATGTTATGAGTCATTCATTCATGGGACACACCATTCATACATAATCATGAGCCATTGAATAGAGAAAATCACTTCGTATGACTTTCATATTCATCTCGTAACTATTTGATGTCCAAAATTGCATATTTTTATAATTTTTGCACAAATAAGGGTAAAACAGTCTTTGCACTTAATGTGAGCCAAATTTCTGAAATTCTAGAAGGGTGCCAAAATTATATTTATTAGAAACTAGATTTAATTTCAAGCATATTTGTCTTTTGCGCTGAAGTGATTTGAAGCCTAGAACTCAATGTTTTAAGCCCTTAAAGTTTACATATACGTGGCGCCCACTTCTAGTACCTTATATAAGTATAAACCCTTCTTCCTCCTTCATTTTCACTCTCCAACGATTATAGCAGCCCAGCACCACCTGAGCTTTTCTCCTCTTCCCCTTCTTGCTTCTTTCTCCCCGAAATCAACTCCAACCTTCACCAAATTAAAGATCCAAGTTTACCATGTTGTTCCTCACCTTCCCAGCCATCCAAGGACCTCATTTTTATAGAAGAGAATGCTTGGACACCCCTCCATTTTCTACTTCCGTGCTGGTTAGACCACTTGAAGGTAAAGGGTAATCTTCATTTCTTGGATTATGCATCTTTGGGCTCCAAATAGTCTATTAGCACTACAAGCAAAAGGGTTTTTGTTTCTTCCTTCCTATTTTCCATTTTCGAATGAATTTAAGTGAGGATTTGGGGGTTTTTGTCTAGGTAATATCTAGCCATATTAGAGCATTTTAGAGATGTTTGAAAGCCTCACAAATCAATGGCAAATGACTGAAATACATTATGTGATGTACATGTTTAGATTTCCCATATCTTCACCTTCATCTCGCATTGCAAGTCTAGGGTTGGCATAAATTGGGACCTTTTACATCAAATAATACAAGAGAAGGCAATTGAGGTTGAAGCTCTTAGTTAAAAAGGCAAGTATAAGTAGAAGGTTATGAATGCATGCTAATAGTACGATGATTTGGATGAATTATATTTTGTTTATGGTTATATTCAGCCCCTCTTACATATTTAATTTGTCACATTGAATGAATATGTTATTAATGAATTGATGAATGAGGATAAAATGGAAGTATTGGAAACTAGTCATTTAGAAGGTCATTTCAGTAGGACATGAAGTTTCCCTGTAGGTACAAAGAGGAGGAATAGAAAATAGACTTCAGAGAACCTGAAGCTAATGAAATATGAACATGGAGAATATCAAACAATAACATGAAAATAGGAACATGGAGAACATCAACAGGAACATAAAGCATATATACAGCAACACTTTAAAATGAGAATAAAATTATGTGAATGTAAAATAGGAATATGAAGAGCATCAAACAGTCAGGAATATGGAGAACATTAAACAGAAACATGGAGCATATACTATGGAAGGTGTATGGTCATTCATGAGTACCAAACCTTAACTAAAGCTTTAAACTTAAAATCTCAGGTACTCGATCGATTGGACATCTCTCAGAACTAGAATCCGATCGATCGGGATCTTGTCCGATCAATCGGCCCTAGAGCACTCTTGATCTAGGCTGATTCTATTCTAAACTGTTTCTGCCCTTCTTCTTTTGGTCTCCCATGTATGCAAAACATTTGAGTAGCCCTTCTCACTACGCAATGGGCTTTCTTTCTATCCAATTATTAACATTCATTCTTAATTATATTCACATTTATCATTAACACTTAAATCATCTTAATTCAAAAGTAAAAGAGCTGTAAATTGGCATCATAGAAAGTTTATCAAAAATCAACATATTTAAATATACATGTAGCGAAAATATACTCTGACACTTGCTTCTAATTTCAGTGCTCTACCCAAATCAAACTTTCCTTGACTCAATAATAGAGAAGACCTTAATACAAGACAATTCTAAGACATGGAAGAGGTGAAATGGAAATAAGATACTTGTATGTCCAAAAATTGAGTCTCCTTGACTCCATTGAACCTAAAGAAATTGATGGAGGTGAGAAGGAAGCTTCTCCTTACCTTCTAGTGCTATAGAGAAGAGGAAGAAATGCAATTAGAGGTTCCAAGGAAAGAAGATGAATAAGGAGGTGATGAGGAAGAAGATGGGAACCTTAGCTCTTGCATGCAAGAGCTAAAGATCCAGGTTCTAGCTGTAAGCTTAAATAAAAGGTGAGAGAAGAGGAGATCTCCAACAAGGAATTAGAGAGAGTGAAGAGAAAATGAGGTAGTTAAGTTGGTTTTAAATCAAAGTTTCCTAGAAATTGCAAGCAAATCCAGTTTGCTTATGGAATTTACAATTTGAGTCAAGTGGATTCTAGATGGGCTAAGATGGATCCTGATTAAACTTGGCCAAACATAAAAGATGACCCACAATATGAAATACAAATGATGCAATTAATATAATGCTAATGTGATGCAAAACCATGCAACTCTAAATTACGAAAGGGTCTGTGACTACTTAAATAAAGTTTGAACTTGACTCAACTACTTATCACTCACCCAAACCCAAAGGATTTGAGTTGAATTAATCTAAATAAGTATTAATTAGAGTAAAACAAGATTAATTATAGTAAATTATGATTAACTCGGGTTTGAACCTTATAGATAATTTCTATTATAAGGACCTCTATGATCCCATTGAAGGGGATATTACTCGACAAAAAATATGGAAGATGCCAATTGGAGTAAGATGCATAAAAAAGCAATTGATCACATCAGATAGTGGGTTGATAACATCATATTTCAACACATCTATAATCAAACTAATGTGCATACCCCTTTGGAAAAAGCTAAAAGCAAGGTATAATGAAAAGACTACTGAAAGAAAACCTTTTTTTTTATCGAAAAGCTTTTGAACATGAAATTCAAAGAAGGTAGTTAGATTGAAGATCATATCAATGAGTTCAAGAGTATGGTGAATTAGTTGGCTACAATGAACATGGTCCTTGATGAAAAGATGCAAGCTTTGTTGCTTCTGAGTTCTTTACCAGATACATCGAAAACATTGGTTGTTTTCAAAAGCAGCTCTACTCAAGATGATATGTTGTATATGAGTGAGGTTACCAATAGTTTATAGTGTGACGTCCTGAAGTACCAAATTAACTATAAAGAGGAAAAATGATTAGGCTTACTTATAGAGCATGCACCATTACCTTGGATGAGGTTTTTTAGTGGGTTGACTAGTCAGAAGCAAAATCGTGAGGCCCATGGGCTAAAGTAGATAATATCATGCATGCATGTAGGGGTGGGGCATGATAGATGGTATCAGAGCCGACTCTCACCTAGTTCAAGTGTATGTCCCTGCTGTGGTCTGGTGCAAGTGGGCTGGGTGGGCGGGCCAAGAGGGCTGACTGGTTATATCGGGTTGAGGCCCACTAGAAGCAAAATCATAAAACCCATGGGCCAAAACGGACAATAACATGCATGCGTATATGGTGGGGCATTACATACAGAAAGATGAAACTAGAAGGAAAAATGCAAGGATAAATAATGCACATGCATATTGTTACTGAGATCAGGGAAAGGAGTCAGAGTAGAGGACCAAATGGGAGATGTGGCAAGTCTAGAGATGGATCACAGACAGGGAAAAAGCCTATGAAATGCATTTTCTATGGCAAGATAGGCCACATCATGAAAAGAAATTTTATTTTGAAAGAGCAAAAAGAAACCAACAACGAGAAGAAGAACGACAATAAAAACATTACAGCTACTTCAGGACTGGAAGTGGTGGTTCTCACAGGCGATGATGATGCGTGTTTAAGTGTTGTAGATAATTAGGTTGAGTGGGTTGTTGACACAGCAGCATCCGACCATGCTGTTCCATATAGGGAGATGTTCACGATGTACAAAGCAGGTGACTTCAGTACGATGAAGATGGGCAACACGATCATTTAGAGATTGTTGGGATCGGTGATGTCTGCATTCAAAGCAATCTTAGTTACATAATGACACTCAAAGATGTGTGATATATTCATAATTTGTGGTTAAATATAATTTTCGAAACTACATTGGATCATGCAGGTTATAAGAGTTATTTTGGAAATGGCAAATGAAAACTCACTAGAGGGTCTCTTGTTTTTTAGAGAGGGGAAGTGGGTAATATGTTGTATAAAACACATGTGAAGCTGTATAAAGATGTGTTGAATGTTGTTTAAGACAGTTCCTCTTAGAATTTATGGCACAAAAAATTGGTGTTTGAGGTAGCCACCAAAATCCCTAAATATTGCGTTCAGATTACTGCAGAAATAACTTTCGAGAATCATGACTCAAAAACCATATCTATGAAATCTCTTTGATTTGATCTCAGTCTTATAGCAACCCGAAAATCTCAAGACCTTCTATTATATTCCCTTATATTCGAACTTGCACCGGGATGTGGGCCTCTTCTGCGAATTCTCTTTGCTCTAAAAAATGAGATTTTTCTTGTTATTCTTTTAGAGAGCAATAGCGCATATTTATAGACTACAATGGGGATATTAAGAAGGAAATAAGGAATAGACTTCTTATGGACATAGGAAATCGTAATTCGACCCAAATTAGAATCCTAGTTCCATAAATTACAATTCAGTCCACTAAAGAATTATAATTTCACTGATGTCCTTATTCTCAAAATTATATTTCGAGCTTCTTATTATTAAATGCTTATTAATCTTTCCACATTAAAATTTCATATATCCATCGATTAAATAATTACTGACATCTATATTTAATTGATATCTTTATAATTTCTTGAGACCTTATGCTTATTTGATATGTCAAACACAAAGTCCACCTAAAAGGTTTCACATAATCAAAACTTATAAACTTTATCATGGGATATCATCAATCCCTATTACGAGGCATGAATTCCATCAATAAACTAATGCCCACCATACACATAAACCTTACACTTAACTTATTTACTAGATTATTGATCCATAAAATATCTCACTCCTTTGTAAATCAAAATATCAAATACTGAATGTATATATCTATTATTTATATTGTGATTAAGAGTACAAACATTCATAATAACCATTTGGATATTGATTATCTTATATAATCAGCATAAAGACAATAATCCAAAAAGTGGTCCTATTCAATACAAACAAAGCATACTAACATAACGAGTCGAAAATATACTACTTCCCGTAGCCAAAACAAGCCTGTTAAAACATTATACTACAATCGTACCGATGGTGTGTCCAACTCCATTTAGATTGTGAACAACAATAACTTTTATTGTATAAGAACTGACAAACAAATCTTCCGTGTGTAAGCTGAACTCTATACACCAACTTGTCTACTTTATAGAATAAAAGACGCATGCATATATAATAAATAACAATGTAACCATTTGCCTATACAAATTCTCATTAAGATGAAAAGACAAACTTTACTAATAAGTAAATCAATCAAAGGCAACTACAAAAAAGTACGCTTTTAGTATAAATTTCCAATAATTAAAACATATGAGTGAGAAAGGACTGCAGGTGTTGGCAAAGAATGATTTAATTACTTGCTTCAAAGGTACATCCCTTGACCTTGTGATTATTGCTTGTTTGGTAAACAGTATATGGGTGCTTTCTTTTCGATATTAAAATTGAAATCAAATGTATTGGATTTAGTATATTCTAATGTTTGTAGTCCCATATAGGTAGAGTCATTAGGTGGCAATAAGTTCGTTGTCATGTTTATTGATAATGAATCCAGGAAAGTTTGGTCTATACATTGAAATCAAAGGATTAGGTGTTTCAGATTTTTCAACAGTTTCATGTCATATTTGAAACAAAACAGGTAAACTTTTGAAGTATCTCCGCATTGATAATTATGACAAGTACATGTCCAACCAGTTTAAAAGCTGCTGCTTGAAGCATGGCATTCGGCATGAAAAGACAGTTTCTTGTACTGCATAGCATAATTGTGTGGCAGAGAGAATAAACCACACTATTCTTAAAAAGATCAAATGTATGATAAGAGTAGCACGATCACCTAAGTCATTCTTAGGTAAAGCTGTTCTGACTGCCAGTTCTCTGATTATTAGATCTCTCTCAGTTAATTTAAATTTTGATCTTCCAAAGATAAAATGGACAAGTGAAAATGCTACCATTCACACTTGAAGGTGTTTGGGTGCAAGGCATTTGTACATGTACCAAAGGAGCAACGTTTGAAACTTGATGATAAGCAATAAGATGTATTTTTCTTGGTTATGAAGGAGATGAGTTTGGCTACAGGTTATGGGATCTAAAGAAGAGAAAAATAATCCTAAGTAGGGATGTAGTTTTCCTTGAAGACCAGTTCTTTAGAGATATTAAGAAGACTGATAAATCTTCTGAAATAGTTAATGGAATGGTTAATCTCACATTGACTCCTTTCTCGATGCAGACTACAGGTGGAGAAAGTAGACAAAATGATCTGGATCGTGATGAGGAACAGGGGTTGCTAAATGATGAGAATGTTGAGCAAAGAGAGCAATAGTCTCCTCGATCAGAAACCACAGAATCGCAAGCTAGGAGATCTACTTAAGAGCATCAACCATCAACTAAGTGTCATGCATCCAAGTATATTTTGCTTACTAATGAGAGGAAGCTAGGGTGATTCTGAGAGACGATGACTCATGTGATGAAGATGAGTGGTTAAAAGTTATGCAGGATAAAATAAGTTCTTTGAAGAAGAACAAAACTTATAGGCTAGTGCAACTTCCTAAATATAGGAAGGTTCTGAAAAATAAATAGGTGTTCAAGCTGAAAAACAATGAGAGTAGAAAATTGGTAAAGACAAAGTATGGCTAGTAGTAAAAGGTTTCGTGCAAACGAAGGGTATCAACTTCGATAAGGTTTTCTCTCCTTTTGTGAAGATGACTTTTGTCAAAGTTGTCTTAGATTTAGCTGCTAGCATAGACCTTGATCTTGAATAAATGGATGTGAAGACTGTATTTCTTCACAGTGACTTAAAAGAGGAGATTTACATAACTCAGCAAGAGGGGTTTAAGGTAGAATAACAAGAACAGATTGTTCACAAGTTAAAAAAGAGTCTCTAAGAACTGAAGCAAGCACCGAGACAGTGGTACAATGAGTTTGATTTGTTGATGTTCAGTCATGGGTGCCGGAGGACAGCTGCAAATTACTGTGTTTATATTCACCGATTTATCGATGGCAGGTTAATCATCCTTCTTTTGTATATAAATGATATGTTGATAGTTGGACAAGATAGCAAATTAATTAGAATGTTAAAAGAGAAGAAGTCAAAGTCGTTTGACATAGAAGACTTGGGTCTCGCACGAGCAATATTGGGCATACAAATATGTCGTGAGAAGAGAGCCAAGAAGTTGTGGTTATCACAAGAGAAATATGTTGAATGGTTTTCGAACGGTTCAACATGAAGAATGCTAAGCTAGTTAGCATGCCTCTAACCAATCACTTCAAGTTAAGCAAGCGCTTGTGTCCTACTAAGGATGAAGAAAAGTAATTGATGGCATCTATTCCATTCCTTACTCTTCTTATGTGGGGAGTCTTATATATACCATGGTCTGCACACGACCAGACATTGCTCATGCTATGGGTTTAGTGAGCAGATTTCTTTCTAAACTTAGAAAAGAGTATTGGGAAGTAGTGAAGTAGATTTTTACGCATTTGAGTGGTACTTCCAAGTTGTGCTAGTATTTCGAAGGCTCAATGCTAGTGGTGGAAGGTTTTGCTGATGCTGATTTTGATGACGATCTTAATCATCGGTTCTCGATTTCTGATTATTTATTTACTTTCATTAGGAGAGCTATCTCTTTGCAATCTAAGTTGAAGAAGTACACAACATAGTCTACAACTGAAGCGAAATACAAGGCTACTAATAAAACAGGGAGGGAGATACTTCGGTTGAAAAGATTTCTTCAAGAATTGGTTTGACGCAAGAAAAGTATATAGTTTATTATGATAGTCAAAGTGCTATGAATTTTAGTGAGAATGTTACATACCTTGGCCACAAGAAGCACATTGATGTCAAGTACTATTGGATTCGTAAGATGATCGAGAAAAACTTCATGAAGCTTGAAAAGATTCACTCCGACAAAAACCCCTCAAACATGATGACAAAGGTCGTATTTAAGGAAAAGCTAGGGGGCGGTGTTCATAGTTGGCAGGGCGGAATTTCTAGTAAGTGGGTTTAGGGCGTCCTCCCCATGGTCTGGAGGGGGAGATTATTAGCTAAGTGGTTTTAGTGTCGTGGGTAGTTTCTTAATTGTATTAGGACTTTCCTTTCTACTAAGAATAGAATTTTTGAGGGCTAAAGAAGTGGTGATTATATATGCTGATGTAAGTTGTAACCCTAGACATGCCAAAGAAAGGCTGTGAATTCACATATTGAAGGAAAACCTAGTGGAAATTAGTTTTTCATAGACATATACATCTTTGCCAAATTACGCAAATATCTTGTCTTCTTGTGCGGTTGATTATTGATCTTAATTGCTCACACACAAACACGCACAACGCATAGTGTCATATCCACAACAAAAAATACCTCCAAACAAAAAACAAGCCCTTGGTAGGACCCCAAAACATTAGTGATGACAAGGTGGATTAGTTCAAGGTGACCAAGTTAGCTCGTGATCGAAACCATTTGCTTAAATGGCCAATAATTGAAGCCCAATCCATAACGCGCGCCGCTTAAGTAGAGAATCAAAGCAGTCTGTGACCAAATTATCTTACTTGAACGAAAAACATAACAAATTCCAGCTTTACTTCACCCATAAGACCAATGTCATCTATTCACTATGAGCCCAACAATGATGAGAAGCTCAAGTTGGTTCTCACTTTCAAATCCATATCCAACCATGACCCATGAATTAACTCCAGCCAAGTCATGCTGATGTCTAGCTGAACATGGGCTGGCCCAACGGATTCTCCCTTAAGCCTATGAACATGACAAGCCTAAAATTTGGATGGAAATTTTCATGTTGAACTCAGGCGCCTTTGCTCTAGGCCAGGAGCTTTTACTTCCTTACCCAAATGGGCTAGCTCTCTGGGCTATGTTCAATTAAAAGGACAAATTAGAAGGTCATCCAGGACAACACATGACACATATAGCAATAAGGCGCAAATGTTTAGCTAACCTATTTGGCTTTTCAGATGGCTGGATCCGAGTACTGGGAGTTTAGTCCAATAATGAAAAGGTAAGGCTACAACATTCTTCAGCCCGACCAAGATGCAACCCTTCAAATTGGGTAGGGCTGGCATATTAATTTCATACCAACGAAAAGAAATCTTGGTCGGCCATGGCCAAAATCTTTACAATGGCTTTTAAAACCATGAGTATCACAAAACTAATTTTCACATTTAAATAGAAAATATTTTTTTTCTGTTAGTAGTTAATACAATTGGGTCAAGGCTCAGTCCACGGTTTGGCATTTTTCTCAAGGGCAGGGTTTGGGCTTTAGAACTAGACAGAGAGACTTAAGAGGTAAACCTGTATCCATAGGGCTGGGTGGGTCTCAATTTTGAGTTTAAACTAAATGTCAGTTGGCCTAGGAACATGGTTTTCTCTAGGGCCACTATTGAAAAAAAAAGATGGTTTGGACACCCATGATGGCCCTGGCCAGCTCTAGTGTTGTGATTCTAAATTCCTATACATGTTGCTTGTCTCCCATTAACTATTTTGATATTCATCCTTAGTTATGTACCACTAGGCTCCTTACCCTAGTGGATGAAAGGGCAAGTTCTTAACTTAATATCCATGGCTCAAGGCTTTGAGCCTAGGTATGCCACCTCTTTTTGCATGTATAGGTTTCCTTCTCGCACGTGTGAATTACTTTCCCTTGAGTGAAGTACAAAAACATCGTATTTTCAAATAAAAAAATCAGTTTAATATTCTAAATATCAAAATATTTAACCATACAACTTAAAAAACAAAAGAAGCAAACTACTGCATAACTCCTCTGCTTAAGATTAAGAGTTACACGTTTTATGGCCTATAGGAATAAAAACAGTTGCATGAAATTGAAAAATCATTGTAAATTAATAAAACCTAAATAGGTCAATCGGATTAGGCGAGTCAACCCTAACCCGACCCGTTCTTATGTAGGTTGGTAAACCCTAATCCATGACTGATCGGCATTTCAAACGGGTAGTGTTAAGCAGGTCAGAAACCGGTTGAGTCGTGTGGTTAGTAGGTTAGACCCATTTTTGCTAGTTTTAGTTGTAAAGGTGCAAAATGCAACTGTTGAACATTTGGACCCTTACTTGATATACAATGTTAGTGGGTGGTGTAGTGTGTTTCGGAACTTTACCAATGATCCAATATATAATGCTAGTGGGTGGTGCTCCAATTGTGGGGTAGGGTGTTCCTTGTTATAAAAAAAAAGGTGCAAAATGCTAGGTTAAGGAGATAGGGATGTCCCAAGATCGAGAGACTGCTTAGTTGGTTGGCAACCCTGCCTTTCTCATGTAAATGACCACTGATCAACACTAGTCTCCACCCATTCCTTGTATGTGCGGGTTTCACTCCACATGTGTGTCGATTCTCCCCTTCGTACGTGCAAGCCTCATTCCCCACTTGTGCAAGTTCTCTCCTCACAGGTATGAGTCTCTTTGGATCCCACACTCCTTAGCTTGGGGGGGGGGGGGGGGGGGGGGGGGAGAGAGAGAGGATGTTAATGTGTGCCTTAATCATAACATGGTTTCACACTAATCACAAAGTGGTTGCTCACTTTCAACTAATATTAGGGTTCTACCAAAAAAAAAAAAAAAGAAAAACTAACATTGGGAATATTGGGATCAAGATGCTTTAGCATTGAACAGAAATAGTTGGGCCCACCCAAGATTGTTACGTGATTTATAGGTGATAACTTGGATTGTGAGTGAACTCCATCTCACTTGCTGCTAGATTGCTATTTGGTCTATTCCAAAATAGTCGTTGTTTGCTTGTTGTTTTGGACCTAGCTCAAGTTTTAGGCTTTTTTGCTTCTTTGGATTGGTTGCTTTCTAGATTTTCATACTTAGTTTTAGTATTTACATATAGGCCCTTGCACTTTTGATTTTAATACCTTCCATGTCCCAAAATTAGTAGCTTCACAACCACCTAAATTTCCTAGAGTAAAATGACACTTTTGCCAACCTCTTTATCTCTATATATATAATTTCAAAAACTTGAATTCATTTTTCTCTCAAGCTTTGAACATTGGCCATTAGCGTAACACATTTAGCAAGAGAGAGTCAGCCTACAGAAATATATTTTTATCAATATGGGACCCATCTTGTTAAATTCAAATCGATCATAACCTAAATTGACCCAATACATGGATGACCCATTGTTAGATTGATGTATGTTTTAAAATACATAATTAGGCTTCATATGCATTGGAGAATTATTAAGAGACAAATCAACGGGTCTTGAGATAAAATAATAATATTTTTTTAAATTATTAAGGAGCTTATGATGGTTTCCTTGGCATTTTTGTTTTGACAGTGATAGTGTTTATGAGGAATTACATATTTGGTATTCTTCTAGTCCAAAGATCTCCAAAAAAGAAAGAGACTCTTATATGATGTGGTTTGCTAATAGACCCCACATGGTCACGAGTTTAATCCTCATAGTCACGAGTTTAATCTTAACTAATTGGTGCAGTGAGAATGCCCCACTATCCTTTTTTTTTTTTTAAGCATCGGTAGAGAGCACATTTCATACTTTATGACCCATAGACCAATTAATTTAAAAAAGGCCATGTGTTGTTACGTGTGCACTAATAATCAAATCAATTAAATGGTGATACAAATCCCATGTAAAATCATCAATAGGTAGTCTCTAGTCAAAATTTAAACTCTTCCTATAATCTATAAACCTATTATATGCTTGAGATAAAATAACAATTTCTTGTGCAAATAATGATATACTCATGTTTTAATGGATGTAAGGGCAAAGCAGTAATTTTTGTAAAATTTCAATACAAGTTTCTTGGTAATTGCTCATTTTCATCAAGACTACTGAACTTGGGGAGATAGAAGGTATTAAAATTAAAAGATAGGAGGTAAATATAAATACTTAAACCATAAGAGTTTATTTATAAATTTTATAAACCTTAAGGTGGTGTATGAAAAAAAAACTCATGTTAATTTTTGCTCCCCTAACTTATGGGTTTTCGTATTTTGCATGGTTGGTTGTGTCTATTCTTCGATTATGCCTTTCCCTTAGAGAGAGCAAGGTGGAGATCACCCACATTCTTTCGCATGTTATTGTACATCCGATTTGAAATATATACACACACTCGTCTATAAATAGAGAGAGTTTGAATGCGAGAGTTGAATAAAAATTGTTGCAACTGCACAAAATCAAAACAAAGCTAGTTAAAATTTAGCAGTTTGGATAAAAAGAAGACCATCCCCGGATTGCTTGTTTTTTAAGAGGGAATTATAGAAGTTCGTCCTAGAATTGACTCTCTTGTTTTTCTTCAAGTAAGGATAAGCCCTCCTGAATTAACAAATCTCGTGTAATGTCACGGAAGAGAAAATCTGAGGGAAAAGAGTTGGAAACAGGTATCCTTTCCGTGGAAAATCCGGAAAGTCTTGCTACAATTAAAAACCAAAATCAGCATCTGCGAAAAAAAAACTTTAGCTTCTCGCTAAGAACTCCTTGTACAAACGCCACTAAATCTCCCAAAAAGGATCTCCCTGTGAACTTCTTTCCCTTATGTTGAATATTATATAATAGATGCACAGCATTACTATTTTTGTTTCTTGTACGGATGGATAAAATTTATGGTCGATAACAATTTTTAATTGTGGAGAATTTGTTGCTACCATTTCACTGTTCATGGCAAGGGATATTGGCGTCTCTGATTGCATGGATGTGGCTGGGAGTGATTTTCCTCGTGTCCATCATTAAGTGAAAGCTTAAGTGAACTTTCTTTTTTTATGGTTTGTTTCTTCTCTTTTTTTAACCCAGCCAAGCGGGCTGAGATCCTTCGGCTAGTGCCCAAGAGAGATACTACACGCTCAGGAAAAAAGCCCACACAAATGAAAAAAAAAGTTTCACATATACGAAAAAACACAATATAGCACACAGAGAAAGAAAGGTGCATACCCGGATTTAAAACCCTTAATAGCAAGGCAAGAATGCAAACTCCTTGCGTGTTTCTCATGAAGAATTTCATATGAATGGATTCATTGAGATAAAATAATCGTAAGCTTTATTCAATCCAACTTTCCAATTTATACAAGAGACAGGAGAATAACATAAAAAGAGTTGAAAACAGGTATCCTTTCAGTGGAAAATCCGGAAAGTCTTGCTACAATTAAAAACCAAAATCAGCATATGCGAAAACAAAACTTTAGCTCTCGCTAAGAACTCCTTGTACAAATGCCACTAAATCTCCTAAAAAGGATCTCCCTGTGAACTTCTTTCCCTTATGTTGAATATTATATAATAGATGCGGAGCATTACTATTTTTGTTTCTTGTACGGATGGATAAAATTTATGGTCGATAACAATTTTTAATTGTGGAGAATTTGTTGCTACCACTTCACTGTGAAATGGCAAGGGATATTGGCGTCTCTGATTGCATGGATGTGGCAGGGAGTGATTTTCCTCGTGTCCATTATTGAGTGAAAGCTTAAGTGAACTTTTTTATTTTATGGTTTGTTTCTTCTCTTTTTTTAACCCAGCCAAGCGGGCTAAGACCCTTCGGCTAATGCCCAAGAGAGATACTACACACTTAGGAAAAAAGCCCACACAAATGAAAAAAGAATTTGCACATATACGAAAAAACACAATATAGCACACACAGGAAGAAAGGTGCATACCCGGATTTAAAACCCTTAATAGCAAGGCAAGAATGCAAACTCCTTGCGTGTTTCTCATGAAGAATTTCATATGAATGGATTCATTGAGATAAAATAATCGTAAGCTTTATTCAATCCAACTTTCCAATTTATACAAGAGACAGGAGAATAACATAAAAAGATAATGTAAGATTCATACCTTAATTCTATCTCTAAAATTTATAACATCTAATATTTATCTCCAACAAACCTAACATTGATATCTCTAACATCTCCCCCATTAATCACAATGTACTCAATAGGATCAATGATTGAACATAAGAGAAGATAAAATCTTTGATCTCTAAAAAATAAATCAGTTAATTATTTTTAGAAATGAATTTCATATATTCTTAGTGATCACTGTCTGTCTTTATATCCATCACTATCACAACTCGCACCTGTTTGAGTCTGTCGGTGCCAATAGCCCATTGGATCAAATCTTTCGCGATTGCTTTCAGAAGCTTCAATCGTGCTATATTGTAGTTTTATAAAGATAATAAAATCATGAGGTTTGAGTATTTGAATGGACGAATGAGAGGAGATTTTATTTATTAAGAAAAAAACCGATGATAATTATTAAGGAAAGATAAGATTGTACGCAACTTGATCACAAGATATCAATAAGGCCAGCTCTATCATGAAGAATTTCAAGGATTTGTTGAAATAAAACCACTGTAAATTTTATTCAATCCAACTTTTCAATTTATACAAGAGAGAGGAAACTAATATTTAGAAATAATATAAAATTCAAATCTTAATTTTATTCTTAAAATATCTAACATTTAGTATTTTTCTCCAACAAACATACATCGGTGTCTCTAATATTAAGAAGAGGGGAGAGAAAGAGAGTAGAGGGAGAAAGGAGAGCTTCTCTTATTTAATGAGATGTGTACATAAAAGGGGGGGAGGAGGATCTTATTTATAGAAGAAGATTGCTTCCTCCCCAAGCAAACCAATATAGCAAGACTCTAGCCTTCCATATCTAATGTGGGTCCCATGGTGGGCATCCACTAATAACAATATTTTATAACACTCCCCCTTGGATGACCACCACTCAATAACAGTTGCCTCATTAAAACCTTGCAAAGGAAAAACCCAATGGGATAAAAACCTAAGCGAAGGAAAAAGAGTACAACATTTTTACAAAGTTATTGAAATGGTGTTGGACGTGCATAATGCTGCCTCGTTAAAACCTTAACTAGGAAAACCCAGTGGGATAAAACCTAGAGAAGGAAAAAGAGTACAGCGCACATATGTCCTAATTGATAAGCTTTAAGGTATCTATCCAGAATCTGTTACTCCCCCTGACGATAATACCCTTTACATTGTTTGATGATACACTTTCCGCATGCCGATCTCATATACAAGCCTTTGAAATGTTGACTTTGGTAATGACTTTGTGAACAAATCAGCCAAGTTGTTGTTTGAACGAACTTGCTTGACTTCGATCTCATTGTTCTTCTGAAGCTCATGTGTGAAGAAGAACTTTGGTGCAATGTGCTTTGTCTTGTCACCTTTAATGTACCCTTCTTTAATTTGTTGAATACATGCCTCATTGTCTTCATAGATAATACTCGGGGTACCTGTACTGAGAGGCAATTGACAAGAACTACGAATATGCTGAATTAAAGATTTTAGCCATACACATTCCCTACTAGCTTCATAGAGGGCTCAAAATTTCAGCATGCTTAGAAGAAGTAGCTACCAAAGTTTGTTTACTAGAGCGCCAAGAAATAGCAGCATTACCATTGAGAAATACATAACCTGTCTGTGATCGACCCTTATGAGGATCAGATAGATATCCTGAATCTGCATATCCTACAAACTTGGAATCTTTACAATAAAAGAGTCCTAAATCAATTGTACCACGCAAATAGCGTAGGATATGTTTGATACCAGTCCAATGCCTTTGCGTTGGCGCAGAACTATATCTAGCAAGTAAATTCACTGAAAAGGAAATATCCGGTCTAGTACATTGTGCTAAATACATTAAAGCACCAATAGCACTCAGGTATGGTACTTCTGGACCCAATACCTTTTCGTTTTCTTCAATTGGACGATATGGATCCTTGTTTATGTCTAAAGACCGAACAACCATGGGAGTGCTTAGTGGATGTGCTTTATCCATACCAAAGCGTTTTAGTATATTCTTGGTATAATTAGATTGATGGACTAATATTCCACTAGAACTTCTCTCGATCTGCAGGCCGAGACAAAATTTTGTTTTCCCAAGGTCTTTCATCTCAAATTCCCTTTTCAAGTAATCAGCAGTTATTTCGAGCTCTTCTGGAGTCCCGATTAAATTTATGTCATCGACATAAACTGCCACTATTGCAAAACCCTTTGAGGTTTTCTTTATGAAGATACATGGGCAAATGGGATTGTTTTCATATCCTTCCTTAGACAAATATTCACGGAGACGATTGTACCACATTCTTCCGGATTGCTTCAATCCATACAATGATCGTCTCAATTGTATTGAGTACGTACTCTTAGGCTTTGCTTCAGGCAAAGTAAATCCTTCTGGGATTTTCATATGAATTTCTGTGTCTAAGTCCCCGTACAGATAAGCGGCCACAACATCCATGAGTCTCATATCCAAATTTTCAGAAACCGCTAAACTTATCAGATATCTGAATGTTGTTATATCCATAACAGGGGAGTATGTTTCCTCATAATCAATCCCAGGTTTTTGCAGGAAACCTTGTGCCACAAGTCTTGCCTTGTATCTAATGATTTCATTCATTTCATTCCTTTTCCTTACAAACACCCACTTATAACCTACAGGGTTAATACCTTTTGGGGTTTGTACTATAGGTCCAAATACACCACGTCTATTGAGAGACTCTAACTCTGCTGTAATAGCAGTTTCCCATTTTGGCCAATCTTTTCTTTGTCGACATTCATTTATAGTACGTGGTTCTGTATCATCATCCTCATGTTCCATTGATATATGTGTAGCTACCACATATGCAAATGCGTCATCGATGACAATTCCTTTTCGATCCCATCTCTCTCTTGAATAATTGTAAAATATAGAGATCTCTTCATTATCCGGTACCGGTGCCACTTCAGGGGCTTTTATAGTCTCATCAAGGACTTTCGTCATTCTAGAGAGAGTGGATTTTTCCATAGCTTCTTCGGGAGCGTTATGACCCTCTTCAGGAGGAAACTCTTCAGGAGTGTTATGTGTATCTTTGGGAGGATATGATGATTGTATATTTCTCCTTTTCCGCGGAGCTATATCTTTTGAACCTACAGGTCTGCCACGCTTCTGGCGTATTACAGACTCTTTTGTTGCCACTTTTTGACTTTGTCCTACAGGGACATTAAGTCTAGCAGGTGCATTCATAGCTGGAATATGTGACTTAGTTACCTTTGCTGCATCGTTAAATGCATCAGGTAATTTATTTGCAATTTCTTGTAAGTGCACAATTCTACGGACTTCATATTCACATTCTGAAGTACGTGGGTCTAAATGAGACAAAGTGGAAGCATTCCACGTTAGTTCACGCCGTTCTTCAGGAACGGGTTGTTCTGCAGGAACAATACGTTCTTTATCTCCCCCTAACGGTGGGAATTTTGTCTCATCGAATTGACAATCAGCAAAACGAGCAGTAAAAACATCTCCTGTCATTGGTTCCAAAAAGCGAATAATAGAAGGAGAGTCATAGCCGATATAGATGCCCAACCTACGTTGTGGTCCCATTTTAGTACGTTGAGGGGGTGGTATAGGGACTAAAACAGCACAACCAAACTTGCGCAAATGGGAGATATTAGGTTGATGTCCCGTTATAAGCTGTGTGGGAGAGTATTGATGGTAGGCTGTGGGTCGAAGTCGAATGAGCATTGATGCATGTAATACAGCATGTCCCCAAGCACTAACTGGTAATTTAGACTGCATCAACAGGGTCCTAGAAATAAGTTGAATGCGCTTAATCAATGATTCAGCTAAGCCATTCTGGGTATGGACATGAGGGACAGGATGTTCGACAACAATGCCGAGAGATGAACAGTAGTCATCAAAGGCTTGTGATGTAAACTCACCCGCATTATCAAGTCGTATAGACTTAATAGGATTATCAGGGAAATGGGCTCTAAGTTTAATGATTTGTGCTAATAGACGGGCAAAGGCTATATTCCTAGTTGAAAGTAGGCAAACATCAGACCAACGGGTGGAAGCGTCAATCAGAACCATGAAATACCTAAAGGGTCCACTAGGTGGATTGATCGGTCCACAGATGTCGCCTTGTATCCTTTGCAGAAAGGATGGGGATTCTAATGCAATCTTAACGAAGGAAGGTCGAGTGATTAACTTTCCCTGTGAACATGGGACACATAGATACCCATTTGGTATGGTCAAACTATGGTTGTCTAAAGGGTGTCCAACAGAGTTATCAATGATTTTCTTCAACATGGTAACTCCGGGGTGCCCTAATCTATCATGCCAAAGCAATAAGGCTTGAGGGTTGCTAAACTTTGGGGTTGGTTTAAGCTTCGGGCTTAACTGTCTCGTTTGACTCAGAACCGAATGTGATTCGACGATGGATATCGTCGTATAATATAACCCAGAAGAAAGTGCACTTAATGTTTCTAGTATTTGCTTTCGGCCTCCAATACTAGTAACGATAAGTAACATTTCCTTGTTACCTTCATTAGCAGTCTCAACATGGTATCCATTTATTCTGATGTCCTTAAAACTGAGCAAGTTTCTTCGGGAACTGCTGGAGAACAATGCATCTTTAATGAATAAATGAGTACCATTAGGTAACGTTATGTGGGCTCTTCCGGAGCCTTCAATTATTTGCACAGGTCCAGCTATGGTGGATACCTTTCGTGAATTCAATACCAATTCTGAGAAAAACTTCTGGTTTTTCAGAATGGTATGTGTTGTAGCACTATCTACAAGACAGTGAATATCCCCATTGTTGTGATCCATACCTTTAAACAAAAGATAAAAAAATAAAAAAAATGTAACTAAACAATCACATGATTAAGAAAACTTCATAAAAGAAATTTCATCAAATTGATAAAATAAAAAAAATCACTCATCATAAAACATCCATAAAATGTTTGTCAAAATTAAGAAACTGAAAACTAAATCATCCAATCATAAAATATCCATAAAAGGGTAAATAGCTAAAAAGAGATTCTAAATGGAGACTCTGAAAAATATTTGTTTGGTCTTCTAGAACATTCCAGGAGGAGTTCCGATTTTAGCACTAAATGCCTCATTGCTCAGAGGTTGGCCATTTTCGTCTTCAAAAAAATCTTTAGTTTCCAAATTTGTAATGTCCACTGGTAATTGGCATTTTGTAGGTCAGTATCCCAATCCCAATCTTCCAGATCATTTGATTCTGCATTATGAACAGAGGCTTTGTATGCTTTGTATCGTTCCACCACGTCTTTTGGTGCACGACAAGAGCGTGACCAATGCCCAATCCTTCCACATCTGTAGCAAGGGTTATCAGAACGGTGGGTAGAAGTATTTGGTGGATTTTGAGGTTGATCTGGATTTTGTTGCTTCTGAGGATCAGACCACTTCTGGTGGTTTTTGAATTTTTTATTTGGAGGACCTCGAAATCCTCCTCGTCGGGAGGAGTTTCTTTTTTCACCTCTTCTGGAGGGATTATTTCTCCCACGCCCCCTTCCTCTGCCTCTGTTGGAATTGAAATTGGCATTTGCTTCAGGCAGTGCCATAGATCCAGTTGGTCTGGAGTTATGATTCTTCAACAAGACTTTACTGTTCTGCTCAGCAACAAGGAGACAAGAGATCAGTTCTGAGTATTTGGAGAAACGCCGTTCACGGTACTGCTGTTGCAGGATTACATTTGTTGCATGGAAAGTGGACAGCGTTTTCTCTAACATCTGCTCTTCTGTAATCGTTTCCCCACACAATCTTAACCGAGAAACAATGTTGAAAAGAGCAGAGTTATACTCAGATACCGATTCGTAGTCCTGAAATCGCAAGTTTAGCCATTCATTCTGAGCTGTTGGTAATAAGACCATCTTCTGGTGATCATATCTATCCTTCAGGGATTTCCAAAGACCTGCTGGGTCCTCCTCTGTGAGGTATTCATTCTTAAGGTCATCATGTATATGATGACGTAAGAAGATAAGTGCCAATGCCCTATTCTCCGGGGACTCTTTATTGCCTTCTTTTATCGTCTCTCCAAGCTTCTTGGATTGTAAATGTAATTTTGCATCCAAGTGCCAGGATAAGTAGTTGTCCCCGGTAATGTTAAGGGCTTTGAAATCAAGTTTGGTTAAGTTCGACATTATGCAAGAGCTGGAAAAAATAATAAATATGTATGATCATTGATATGCAAAAGATAAAATAAAAATAAAAAAATTGTAAGGCATTCAGAATAAATTAAGGGGTGAGCCAAGTCAGATCAAGTTTGCCAATTCAAAATTGAATAACATCATGTTATCAATTTTTAATAATCCAGAAACAAACAGTTTAAACAAGGCTTCTGGCTTGATTTTGAACTTCAGGTTCTATCAAGGCTTCGGGCTTGATGTTATGGCATATTACTTTTATTTCTGGATCGAAATATCAAACTTCAGGTTTGATTAGTAATGAATCTGCAAGTCCATATTGTGGATCTGAGAACTTCTGGTTTCAGATTTGAATAATCCACGGAACTTCTGGTCCGGATTTAGAAAAGAACTTCTGGTTCTTACGGAACTGCAGGCCCGTATTAATATAGAACTTCAGGATCTGAGAACTTCTGGTTTCAGATTTAAATAATCCATGGAACTTCTGGTCTGGATTTAGAAAAGAACTTCTGGTTCTTACGGAACTGCAGGCCCGTATTAATATAGAACTTCAGGATCTGAGAACTTCTGGTTTCAGATTTAAATAATCCATGGAACTTCTGGTCCGGATTTAGAAAAGAACTTCTGGTTCTTATTTATGAACTATTCTTGATCTCCCTTTATTAAAGATAATGAATAACTAAATAATCATAACATAAACAATTTATTAAACAAATAAAGGAATATAAATAATGAAAATTATGTTACCGTTAGATGTGCCTTCTTTTACTTGTATCGTATAGATTTGCTTCTAAACTTTCCGTAGCTTCTACTGGATCGTTGATCTGATGTCGAACGGCCAAGATGTCGTAATTTGAAGTGGAATTGCCTCGCAACGTTACAAAAGAAAAGAAAAGAAGAAAAAAAAAAAACAAACGATCTGTACGTTGCCTTTTGCACAACGTATAGTTTCAGTTCCGTAACTGAATGACGAACAACGTAATAACACGTGATGGTTGCACTGTATGACGTGCAAAAGGCAACGTTGCACTGTAATAACAAATAGAACAACTGAATGACGTGCAAAAGGCAACGTTGCACTGTAATAACACGTAATAACAAACAACGTGTTTTGCACAACGAGGCAACTGAATGACGAGACCGAGGGAGAGAAGCGCGCGGGATCAGCCGAGGGATCGTGCTGATAACGTATTAAGAAGAGGGGAGAGAAAGAGAGTAGAGGGAGAAAGGAGAGCTTCTCTTATTTAATGAGATGTGTACATAAAAGGGGGGAAGGAGGATCTTATTTATAGAAGAAGATTGCTTCCTCCCCAAGCAAACCAATATAGCAAGACTCTAGCCTTCCATATCTAATGTGGGTCCCATGGTGGGCATCCACTAATAACAATATTTTATAACATCTAACATCTTATTGGTGTCTTTTTAGTTACTTTATGTAGTTTTGCACTTAGGATAATTGTTTTAGATAGTCGTATCGTTAGTCAAATTAGCCGGTGAGGGAATTAATTCTAAAATGAACTATATTCATTAAATGCCAGTACCACCTCACCCATACGGGGCTTCAGTAAAGAAAGGGTCTCCGGTGCTCAAAAGGTGCATTTATAACAAAACAATGGTAGATGGACCGGTCCTCGTTCACACAACAGGAAGCTGCGAGATAGTGTGAGAAAAAACCTATCGGAGTCTAAGCCCTGTTCTTTTGTTAGGATTGTCAGAAGTGAATTTTGAAATTTGCAGATATAGTAAAAGTTTTGACTGGTTTATTATATGTGAGTATTCAGGAATTACCGTAAAAGACGAAAAAGTGGAATTTTGAAAATTTATAGTGATTAATTGAGTCTTTTCAAGTGCTAGAATTTAAGAATTTTTTCAAATAAATACGATATTTGAAAATGCCAGCAGACAAATCATAACATCATATCGCACAAATAGCAAACGCATGGAATTTTTGGCAAAAATTCTTAAATAAGAAGAGGCCCTAATGTGCTAATGTGCCCCCAACAATCATAGAAGAAGTGATAGAAAGATTGAGGTGAGATCGCTCTTAAAAGAATCTTTTCAAGTTTTGATTCATTTCGAGGAACCCATTTTGAGTAAAGAGAGGAAAAATGAGAGAGAATTCTTCAAATCCTCTCAACTCATAAAAAAAATTCTTGAATTTTTACTGTTTCCTCTGTCTTCACCTCCTTCAATTGAATTTTGCAAATCCAACTAGACAAATAAATAGCTGAGTTATAAGAATTGACTTTCCCAGAGTGTATTCCAAGCCTAGAATGCAATGACTCCTCCCAATATAAACCTCTTAGATGATAGAATGGCTCTAAGAAAACGAAGGTAGAATTCCTGAATGCTCCTTTATACTTGAATCTAATGAAATTCCAAAAAACAAGAGCAAAATTGCTAGAATTACAGAAATTTCAAAAGTTGTTTAAGACTTTCTAGATAGTTAGAATTTTAAAGTTTTCCTGTAAAAACAAGATATTTTCAAATGTCAAGAAATAAGACGTCACATCATTTCAAAAAAAGAAAAAGAAAAAGAAAAAAAAAACCGAACAAGGCAAATTCCTAAGGAATTCAGAAACTGGCCCTTTGGATAGAGGTTTCCTCCCTGTTTACTAAACATACCTCAATTCAATGATCCACATGTGGCCCATTAAAGTTTAATGATTTTAAATAAAAAATATTCACACCAGGTATTTCAATGGCCTAGCTTATTCAGATTGGTGTAAATTCCAAAAGATCTATGGCATATAGAGGTATGGCGGGTTAGATAATCCATTTGGATTGATCATATAGTAGACCCCACTTGATGTTTCATGCGATAAGATTACTGAAACTTACGTGTAGGATAAAATACCTATTTTTAAAACCTGCCTTTGGGTTTCTCTCAATTGTATATATATACCCGTATAAAGAGAACAGCATAAACGTCTCTCAACTTCTTTGTTTGGTGTGGGAGCCCAGAACTGTAATGGCATTTAAACTATGTATTCGCGGGAAGTTCAAAATCTTTGTGTGAGTGCGATTGTGTTTCTCGGGGAAGAAATTGGGGTCAGGGTTCCACAAACTGCTGGAACCTGAGTTTGTTGTGCCTAGATGAATCCTTCTACATGGGTCCAGCTCTTCTGCGTAGAATTGTAAAGTGGGTTTCAATGAAGGATTTTCAAAGTGGTGGCAGGTGAATGTAGATGGTGTTAGGTATATGTCTTGTATTTCGGTTTAGTCAGATTGGTTCTTTGGTTTAGCCAATGACCCAGTTAGGGTCAAAAGTAATTTGATCTTTGTACCGGAGGTTTCTTGGTGGCCAAAAAAGCATATATTATATATTCATATAATGTGATCATAAACTTTGTGTAGAAGATGTAGCAGATCTCGTCCCTGCCACGTAAGGCTATGGAGAGTATAGAGAGGTGTGAGCTCTCTTCCCCGTGGTGTTGAGACACTACGTATGGCAGAGTATTGTGAGAGCAAGATTAAAACCTATGAAAATTAAGGAGCTAAGTATTAGAGGAGAGGGAATCCTTGTAACAAATTGCCCAGTATCTTTTATGGTAAAATCGAGCAAGATAGTCATATTTCGTAGATGCCGCCTTTATGGTGAACCACATAAAATATGTGTGTCATGATTGTATCATTTTATTGTCTTCTGTGTGTGTGATAATGTTAAATGCTTCCACATGTGTACTACAAGGAATAGAAACAAATTGAGTGATCCATTTGGCCCACGAGATCTCCTTCAAATTCCAACTCTTCCTTTCTGCAAAGCACACAGAGATCCTCCATCTTCTCCTCCGACAGATCTGCACACTAGAGCAAATCATGAGACCTCTCTTTTTCTGATCTGCTATGGCCACTTGGAAGATGGATTTGGCCACGATCTGCGGATCCTCTTCTTCCGCAGAGATTTGAAATTCAATCCGTTAAACGCAAAACCCGAGCGATCTCTACCTCGCTCTGATACCAATTATAGTGCATATGCGGAAGCATTCAATATCATCACACACACAGAAGATAAGAAAACCATGTAATCATAACACAGATTTTACGTGGTTTACCATAAAGGCTACTTCTCCGAACTATAAATATCTTGCTCGATTTTACTGTGAAAGATACTGGGCAATTTGTTACAGATGGCTCCTGACATTCCTAGGATTATATTTCAACAGCATTTGAGTAGTGGTTTTTTTTTCTTTTTTTCTCTTACCCAACTTAAGGGGCCGGGACCCTATCCCTCTGGGGAGGAGGGAATAAGATCTCGAGCAGGTAGAACAGCCCCCAAGTGAGGAAAGGTAACTGCTCAAGATCAAATCTTGGGCAATCAGTTACATCTTACCACGAGGGTAAGAGATCGTTCTTAGCAATAACTAGTTATTCATTTTGCATCGCTTATTTATTTTTTTTTTACTAAAAAAAGAATATTTATTTATTTATTATAAGTTATGTATTTACACACCCTCACACAAGTCCATCATCGTTAACATTACAGTGGGAGATTAATCTATGATTGTTTTTATGGAAGAAAAGTGCTTCATCAAGTGACCTACAAGTGCATTGGTTTTTTTTTTTTTTTAACCTTTTTCTTTCTTTTTGGTAGAAACCAGTGGATTGATTGAAGAGAGATTATTTGATTGCCATTTATGGATAGTTACCTTTGTTTCTTAAATTTTTAGCCACTTCTACATATGCATTTCATGGAATTCCTATAAATTCTATTCTATCCAAACAAACTGACACTAAATAATTCTAAAACCGTTTCTTAATCGAAAAGAAATTATTTAAGTAAATTTCTTGAAAACTATCATTTTCTAAATAACTATTTTACCCTTTGGTAGATAGTCACACAACCACGTGCACACTCGACTCGAGTCCTCATTATCACTCCTACCTGGGATTATCCCTAGTCTTTTACAATGAAGTTTAGATATCTTACCTCAAAGTTACCAATGGACTAGCCTTTTGAATAATGTACAATAGATGAAATTGACCAATCTTGTCCTAACCTATTTAACCCTATCAGTGGTGAAATTAACTATAAGCCAGCTTGATGCGATTTAATATAGCATTAAAATTCCTTACCAAAAAATTATGTAGCATTAAAATATTTAACTAGCTATAATAGGGTTAAATTACTTACATTAGGACTGAAGTTTAGGTAAGAAAGAATGGACTTTCTAGTTCTTTTTAATTTCCCAAAATAGTAAGGAAAAATAGGGGTGTTTATGGGCCGTGCTAAATCATATCCATGCCTGGCTTCCTTAAAAGGGTAATTTGGGCCCAAATCCAGTTTTTAAAAGTTATTGGGCTTCTAGTCTAGTGGCTTTGTTTTTAATGAATTTAGTCCTACAATGTTAATTGTTTTGGTGGTTAAAGTCCATTATTTTTTTTTTTTAGTTTTTTATTGATGAGTTTGCCCTTGTATGATATGATTGCCTTGTTGTTATTGTCTCTTACGTCTTTTCATCTGGAAGACTCTAGCTGTTATGGGTTTTGAAGTTGGAATCACTGAAGACACATTTGTTCATTATAGCAAAAAAGTAACATGGAGAATATATACAAAAACATTTAAAAGGTTGAATGAAATTGTATGAATTTGAACAGGAACATGAAAAAATGGATTGATATTAATTAAATTAATAGGAAAAAAATCTTATATGCAAACATGAACATGGAAAATATCAAATAGGAACATAGAGCATATATACAGCAACACTTTAAAATGAGAATAAAATTGAGTGAATGTGAAACAGGAATATGGAAAACATCAAATAGGAACATGCAAACATGAATATGGAGAACATCAAATAGGAACATGGAGCATATATACAGCGACACATTAAAATGAATTGAAATTGTATGAATGTAAAACAAGAACATGGAGAACATCAAACGGGAAAATGGGGAACATCAAACAGGAACATGAAGCATATATATAAAAACAATTTAAAATGAGAATTAAATTGTGTGAATGTGAAATAGGAACATAGAGAATATTAAATAGGAACATGCAAACATGAATATAGAGAACATAAAAAGGAACATGGAGCATATATACACAAACAATTTAAAATGAAAATGAAATTGTATGAATATAAAATATGAACATGGAGAATATCAAACAAGATCATGAAAATAAGAACATTAAACAGGAACATGAAGCATATATACAACGACACTTTAAAATGAAAATGAAATTGTGTGAATGTGAAACAGAAACATGGAAAACATTAAACAGAAATATGGATAACATCAAACAGGAGCATGGAGTATATATATATGAATAATTTAAAATGAAAATGAAATTGTGTGAATGTGAAACAGAAATAGGAAGAATATCAAACAAGAACATGCACACATAAACATAGGGAACATCAAATAGAAACATGGAGCATATATACCACGATACTTCAAAATGAGAATGAGCTTATGTGAATATAAAATAAGAACATGGAGAACATCAAACATGGACATACAAAACAGGAACATGGGGAACATCAAATAAGAACATGGAGCATATATACATGGACACTTTAAAATGAGAATGAGCTTGTGTGAATTTGAAACATGAACATAGAGAACATAAAAAAAAATGCAGATAGAACATTATGCAGGAACATGCAAATCATAATAGTTTTATTGTTTTAAAAAGTTAAATCCGAACACGAGATTCAACATTTACTCAAATCTTAAACTGTAGTTACTCTGATTCTAGTTTCTAACCTTTTTTTGGATGCTTTTTTTTTCAATTTATTCTTAAAACCCTATTTTTTTCTTTGCACGAAGAAGAGATGGAAGAGCATTCGCTTTGCAACAAGAAGAGATGGATTAGAAATTATTTCGTTCCTAGTTTCTTACTTTGTAAGAATAAAAAATGGAAGAGAAATTGCTTGGTGCCTAGTTTTTTACTTTGGAAGAAAAAGAGATGGAAGAGTAAAGACTTTGAGTGTTACTTTCTTTGCCAGAAAACGTAGTGGAAGTGAGTCAAAAGAATTCGTGTGCTTTTTATTCATATTAATTCGTGTCACAACCCGAGCCCAGGGACCGGGGGTCAGAGAAAGTCTAACCAATGACACACGTACTCCCGTGCGTGCACACCTGGACCCCGTCCGAGTATACACACACAAGGGATCAATCACACGTGCAAAAGACTGAACGCGGAAGCTGTACGTATCAAGGCATACCACAAATATACCAAAGACATAGGAGATTACAAAACAATATACACTGATGATAAGACCAAATACATGAACGTATGACAATAGAGCGGGCTTACAACAATCCCAAAATCAAAATACAGGTATCACTCAATGCCCACTTTACAATTACAGAAAAAGTCCCCTCAACAGACTCCCAGACAAGGAATGGGGAAACCCAAAATGATGCAAACCGTACTCTGGAGGATGGATCAAGTCCACTCCTCTAGGCCGGAGGGGGCCTCGCAAGCCTCTCCTGGAGTCGGGTCGACCGACGCAGGATCGGGAGAGGGATCTGAGCCTGCAACACACAAAGACAACTAATAAGTACAACGACTTAGCAAAGTATAAGCCAACAAGAAGATAACACGAATTGTGTCGAATACTGAATAATACTGAACAATGATCATAATGCAATATCCATAGAAAGCATGTTCGTATACTAAACAATTTATGCAAATGAATAAGCATGCTGTAAGAATCATAAACAGGTAACAATCAAGTGGCTACTACATTGGCCATTTTCTCCCTTACGAGAGCAATCAGGATGAGAACACCAGCGACCGGGCCAGGGTACGCATGGGTCTCTAGTTCCCGGGGTCCGGAGTCCCAGGACAAGACACTCTGCAGAGGTAAACACTTAAACTAAACCAAAGTTAACCCCGTCGGGTATCCTAAGGCTGAGGCTCAGTAGTGCCAATACCAATCACAATCAATCGGATGATGCACCTCAATCAATCAATCATATCATGTCACTTATCACTTACAGATCTCACATATCATGCTGAACAAACAATAGGAAGTGCATCGCATATACTGATACTGAATGTACATAAACTGATACGGATACGGAAAGTACATAAGCAATTACAAGAAGTGCTGACAATGAGTATTAATCACAATCACTGACTCATAACGAATGCAAGTACTCCAATGGAGCAACGGTATAACACAATACACAATAATAGAATGGTTCCACCCGGGCTTCGCTCTGGGGTTGCTGCATTTCCCACAGAATCGAGAGGTCCAGCGTAGAACACATAAGAGGGCATAAACCGTAATCAATATGCTGTACAACTCAAACCAATCCAGTACTTATACGAATCAAGGGTCCATTACAAGCCAATCCTACACTAATTATCCAGTGTCTCTAACCGTGCATGTTGATGTAGTTTTAAGTTGTTCGATGCACCATTGTCTAGTGTTGCAGTGTCAGGAGTGTGCACCGAAGTCCCTTAAACCAACACCCATGGGGAGGTGCTAAACAGCTGGATAACAAGCATGAATGATTCACAGCCCTTAAGATCATTCATGTCATTCAAACATTCCATTGGGCATGTCCAGGTTAGCTACATTCTAACATGAAAGTCATATACGGTCTTTTGCTTAAACCTAGTCCCTTTTCATTCAATTCTCAGGGTCTCACGGTGCAGCCGTAGGTAACCTTACGGCTTAGCCGTGGCATCTTACGGCTTAGCCGTACTATGCACTGCGGCTGAGCTGAGGTTTCCCAAATATCCATCCGGATTTACGGCTCAACCGTATTTTGCTCTACGGCTCAGCCGTATCCTGGTCCACGGCTTAGCCGTAAGACAATGTACGGCTTAGATCAGGCTGGGCCGTAGAAGAATGGCAAATTGCCAACATCCAGTTATTTTCAGCTAACAGTCTGTGCTGTTCTACGGTTTGGGTTACGGCGGGGTCTCGGCTTAGCCGTAAGCCATTTTACGGCTTAGCCGTAGCACATTTCACGGCGTAGCCGTGAGTGCACGGAGTCATTTTCCTGAAATCACTACAGACATACAGAAACTGTGCAAAACGGCTGGAAACAGCAAGATAACAGTGAAATGAGTTCAATAGGGCTGTCTAACACTGAGAACACAATGAAGCATAGAAACACAACAATCAAATCACTATCAATCGGTGTTCACACATCTTGGGCTTATACTTGCCTCACAAATGGAATCACTTCGTGGTTTGGCTCAGTCCGCTGGAATCACACGCACAAACGAGCTCCTTTCTTCCTCCCTCAAGCAATCGAATCAGAGATGGAGAGGAGAGAAAGAGAGCTGGACCGAGAGAGACGAGCTGAGAGTGAGAGAACGAGAGCTGAGAGACGATCGAGAGAAAAAGGGAGTGGTTGGGATATTTATAACTTAATTTGAGCCAAATTTACAAACAAGTCCAATTAGTTAACACGATTATCAGTTTGAGTCAAATGACGGTCCAACGAGAGCAAACGAACTCATTCGGATCCAAGACAGTTACGAAAATGACAAGCTCAACGAAGTACACGCGCTGACGTCAGAATGACGCAAAACTGACAAGGTCAATCAAAAGCCAAAATTACGAAAAAGGGCTCAAACTCCTTAGACCAAGTCAAACTCAACCCAAACGATCTCTCTACAACTCAAACCAAAAACAAACAAAATCAAAACACACTTAACGATAAAAACACACGCAATTACCCACTAATCCGGGTCAACTCGGGTCGGAGTGTTACAATTCGTGTGCTTTTTATTCATATTAAGGGCATAATTGTCTTTTCACGTCAAACTGGACTAGAACAGTTAGAATGTTAGCGCATGGACTTAGATCCATATAAACTTTAAAAATTGGAGTTGTAGATAAATGCCCCTAGTTAAAAACACTCGCCCAAGCCCAGAATGGGCCACAAAAGTCATGCCTGAGCCTACTCATTTAATTAATCAGGCCAGGCCAAACTGAGCTTTTTATTAATTTTTGTGGGCATTCAAGCAAATCTTTTGACAAATAAAATTAAATTACATGCATTCCTTACATGGGGCAGGCTGGGCTTTGGCTTTCTATTACTTAATCCAAGTCTTGACCATTTATTAAACGAGCCTTAATTTCATATCCAAGCCTGGCCCAAAGTGGGTTGAGCCCGGATCGGGCTCGGGCTTGCCTATGAGCACTCTTAAGATAAAATGGTAGTTTAATTTAAAAAAATCACTAATAATGATGTTCTCAAGAATGATCTCAAAATTAACGCGTGAACGTTATGTTTCTTTAGATTTCAGGTCTTTTCGGATTAATGAAATTCCCAAAGGTAAATATGAGAATTTCTTTCTCTCCTAAGTTAAATTCATGGAATTGATCAATTGCATGATTGCGGTAGTAAAGTAAAATGAGAGGCATTTCTTTGAAATATAGAGTCCAGACCCTGGAGGCTTTGACCTAGATAAATCTTTGAGTTGATAGTTAATACATTATAAGTCCATAGTGGGGCCCATAAAAAAATCTAAGTTATTCAAAATAAATGCCTTCTAGTATATTAGATATCTCCAAATTTTATTATAATATTAGTTGATCCATCGTAAAATTAATCATTTGATTGAAGGAGAAAGTTCTCTTAGGAACACATTGCATGCACAATCCAGCTCTATGGGGCCCCCTTGGGTCTACCTTTCATCGATCTAGATCACTCATACTCTTTTCATTCCATGGTCGGACACAACGGCCAATGTTACAGTCATTGAATTATCACTCTCCATCAATTGAATCTAATAAAATCTATGGTAAAAAATCTATTAAAATTTAAGGTTGCTAAATCAAAGACCAGGATGATCTAATGAGATTGACGTGTTGGATGATCCTCATTCATATAGAAAACTTCCCATCTGCCTTTGTCCCAAAAATAGACAGACATCTTACTAGGCTCCAGGAGCTTGATTTCATATCAACAATATACAATATACAGTCTGCTCATAGGCAAACATATCCCAATTCAAGAAGTCATTAATTGCATTTCTAACGGCGCGGTCAATTATACGGTGAGACCCACTCCTATAAATTAAACTTTTGGATGTATCTAATTCAACGGAGTGTGGCTTGGATTTAAAATTGGCAGGCCGACTGCATAGTTTTCCACATCTAAAAAAGATTCTAAAAGTCAGGGCCTCACACACCATTGGGAGTGGGACTCTGAAAATATAACACAGACATTTAATACAATCTTTGCCTAACATCCCCCGAAGTCAAAGTCATTATACCAACATTACGTTTAATTTTATCTTCCGATCAAGACAGCGTGTGGATGTCTTGTCCTGTCGGTTTCATTGACAAACACTCGCATGGCTCGCCAGGCAAAGATCATCCAAGCCATAGGTGGAAGTTAGAAACTGTGCTTTTGCTTTCACATTGTATTCATTCTATAGTTAGATGTTGGTCTCTGATAATTCTTTTGAGGCCCATCCTATAAATTAATAAGGGATGCTTCACTTGGTAAGTTGAAGCTGCTCAAAATTACAATATGATGATAAATCGATGCTAGGTCAAAATTTTACTCAAATTGGAGTTACCTATCTGGATTGATCATGTGCGGTAGAAGTGCTTTGCAAATAATTCATTTCTTTTTAATTTCTATTCTACTAGCATGTATCACATGTGATGCCTCAAGTTGTGTTGTTGTTGGTTTCACTTCCACCTCAATGCAGGTCAATCTATGAGTATAGAGATTCCATTGTAGTAAGAGGCTTGCCACATATTAATATGGCCTCAAGATAATGTGGCATGCTAAAAAAATGCCCCGCATTTTGGTTAAAAGAACGCCCTCTTTCTTCATCTATTAAAAAACATCCACGTTGTAGCAACATTTAATGCATGAATGCTTTTCACTTTGAATTCAAAACTTTACAATTGTTCAAGAGGAGTCGAGTAAATGAAAAACACCCTTCATACAACCAAAAGTGGAATTCTTATCTACTTACGAAATTTATGTTTCTCTTTCTTTTTCTACTAATTTCTCTCCTTCTCAAAGGAAGAAGTTTTGAACTTTTTTCCCAAGAAAATCAGGTTGTAGCTCTTTGGGATTAAATAAAAAAACATCAACCTAAATAGCCCCATCTTTTATATCACTTCACCAAATTTCAATCCAACAGGGGTTGATCCTACCATTAAAATATTAATCACTAATAAAACTCGAAATGCCACAATGTATTTGATGATGGGCAAGAAATCCATTATGCTCCTAAGTGAGACCCACTTGAAAAGACAAAAGCAATAAAAAATGGCCCAATTTGTGGGACCATGATGATTGGTCTATTTTCAATGATCTATTTACATGAAAATATGCAAGGAAGATCAATTAATTGGCGTAGCCTAACATTGGGGGACCTTTTTGGGTTGACATAGATGACATAATTGTCTTTTTCTTCTTTTTGGTATATCAACTAAGGGGTTGGGATCTAATTTTTTTGAAATGCCCACTATTGAGCCGGGATCTAAGGCTCACACATGTAAGGAGATATAGACACAACTCACACATATGAGGTAATAATAACTCCCAGGAAGAAGCCAAATTTAAAATTTGAACCTCCCAATGGAAGGGGCTATCGGTTACCGCCTGTGCTCCAAAAGATGACATAATTGTCACTCAATAGGCGACATAATTGTCAATGGCAAAGAGTGGATTTAGCTATCCAGCCGAGGAGTTTCACATATGCTCCAAAAGAACTGACAACTGTTGTTGCTTTGTCCTCTAAACGGTCAAAAACGCCCCCTTCAGGCATAGGCATTCTGTAGGATTCCTCCAGGATAATAGCCACTCATTTAGGGGACTCAAAATACCAATGTTATATGCCAAGTTCTTGTGGACACGCATCAAGTGCAGCTATAGATGAACCACGTCGATATTCCAATTCCACTCTATCCCAACGATTGGCTTATATTGTTGCAGGTCTCCCAGCAGATAAGGTTTGCAAAATTTGTAGCTATGTACACATTGGTATGTACCTTAATTTTCCTAATATTTTACCTAATTGAAAGCAAGTGGACCCCACAACCATGTCATTAATCCCAGCAGTCAAGTTTAACATCTGACCACCTCGAACCCTCTCATATTAGGGCAGGGGTGGCAGTAGATATTTTTGGGTTCAAAGCAAGTATGACTTGTATTTTCACTCGAGTCGAATTTCTAACCTATTCAAGTTTTGTATTGGATAAATGACTAGATTCATATCTAATATTTATAACCATTAGTGAAATAAATAAAAAATAAATTTGAATTTGAATAAAAATCAGACTTGAGATAACTCAGAAGTTAGATTTATATTCAACATTTTGACTCCTTTTAATTCGAGTTCTTTGATAAAAAAAAAGTTTCCATTTAAATATATTTCTACATACATTTGGGTAAACTGGGTTTGAATATTATAAGTTGAGTTTGGAGATTAATGGCATCCCATCCTAAGGGGGTGTTTGTTAATTTCACATATGATGTGAAAATGCTTTACATGATGTGTAAATGACTCATTTACCTATGCAAATGACTCACATGTAAAGTATAATCATTTGTCTTTTATTCTCACATCTCTTCAAACGTAGGTCTAATTGCACCTAAATGTTTTTCATAGTTTTTTCCACAAGTTTTAAAAAAATCCATGATGAATCAAGTAATGAGATTCGACCTAATAAACATTGTTGTCCTTCTAAAAAGGATCAGCAGTTTGGATAAAAAAAAAAGGCCCATGGAAATCAGAATTGAAGATTAAATGGTTTGAACTTTTTTATAAATATCTTACAATCTATAGAGGATCAACAATAAAAATTTGAGTCAATAACCATTTTTTGGCCCGTGATGTGGGTTTATGGTTCAGATCTTCATTAAAGGCCCAGATGATCCAAAAATTTGAAAAAAAAATGGATTGCCTCCTTAACCCGAGAGATGCACTTTAGCAGTAGTGCATCAAACCAACAATTGATACGTTTTATGAAGATATCTCATAATCCATGTTGAATCAACATCTAAAATTTAACCTCTTAATTGAAAATGGCCTTTTAAAAAGGATTAACTGATCATATCAAGAAAATGAGGCCCACAAAATTCCAAAAATGAAAATCGATGGACTGAGATTTTTTATAAATATCTCATAAGTTATGATGATCCAACGGTTGTTTGCACTAAAGCTGTTTGTGGCATTCTTAACATATTTAACGGTTCAGATCATGATTTAGACTCCCACAAATCCAAAAGACAATAGAAAAGACGTAATGCGCATAAAGGTACTTCTTCTTTTTTCGAACACCCAGAGTGGGTGGGAGGTTCGACCAGACCTCGTACCAGTTATTAGCAGAGAACCAAAGTGGCCTTTTGCATGCAAAAACCAAAGGGGTGATAAACGATGTGAAGATGAAAGGGCCCTTTTGCTTGCAATTTACACAAGAAAATTATATACAAAATACACCACATGAAATTTGCAAACAAACATGAAAGGCGTGAAATCATTTCACATGTGCAGTGTTTACGTTTGTAAAAAGGGTGAAACAAATGACCCCTAAAATAAGGTTTTTCATAAATTTCTTGGTTAATTAAAATGTCTAAATGCAACTACTATCTGATTGTGCCTTTTGAATCTTTGAAATGTGGGCTCCATGATTTCAATGGTTGGGATTGAAAAGGACTATACCGATTTACTTATCCAAAAAGTGGGATGGGCTCCAATGTATAAATTAAACCCACCTAAATTATTTTTTTATTAATGTGTTTTACAAGCAAAATCTTATTATAGGGCCAACTCATATTAAAATAAAATATGGTTGCGTCTAATAAAATGAGAGGTTGTACATTTGAGTCAGCTAAAGTTTCATATAGGCAAAACCTGGCATAGAGTTCCATTTATTCTTTTGGAAATAAAAAGATATATATTTTTAAATAGAGAAAAAAATAAAAGTGTAATTTAGTGTTTAGCCTCCATAAGATATACCTAATGTTGTACGCGTGTATGCAAAGGCAACCAAGATCAACCAATCACCACACAAGAAGACAAGAAGATTTACGTGGTTCGGCAAAGATGCCTACGTCCACGGAAAATCAATTTCCACTGGGTTCTCCTCCAATCTGTGAAACCACAGCCTTGGAATCTCAGCCACTCTTAACCTCTCTGACTGAATGACTGACTAAATATCCAGGGTTACAGATTACATCATATATATAACCATTACATCGTTATCCCCCAAGAACTCTATTTCAAGAAAAAGGAAAGTCCTAACCCATTAGAAAACTACTGTTTGACAAAACAGGAAATTCCTAATATCATTAGGAAACCACCTCAGATATAGAACTCAATCATGGTCTGGACCCACATGGCCAACACCTAATCCTATATTTCAGAAGACATGACCCGGAAGTAATATTCTACCACTTGACCATCTAGACTTTTTCCTTCTTCTTCTTGCTGAAGCATTGGACATCATCCCCTTTGCTTTTTCGTTAAAATTCCCTTCTTCATTGCCAAGATAAATTCATGGAATTCCTGGGGTCAGTAAAACGAAAGTCATGGTAACATTCTGCAAAGAAAAGTCATGGTAACATTCTGCCAAGCCTTGCTTGGAAATAAACCACAAACATTCAATGCAGCGCTGTCTACTTGCGTTTGATGTCAACATTACACACTACTGTATAGTCCGACACAAGTACTCCAGCGCCTGTTGCGATGAACTTCAGTTTTGCACCCTTAATAAGGACACCAGACCTTTGGAAAATTCATACAGCTGATGCAGTTCTAAGTTCTGACACCCATTTTGATGAGCAACCTCCTTTTCTATAAATGGGTGAGATTGACTACATTGAAGGCATGGTCAACTTCGTTCACCTTTTCTCTTCTTTTTTTAAACTAAATGGAGTTCTTCATTTGTAAAATTTTAGTACTCAATTTAACACTTTGCTTAATGAAATTGACTTATAGGGTCTGGTTGTTCACATTAAAATAAATAGTAATTGAATAAATAGAATTTATATCATAAGTGGTTAAAATGAAAATTGATGATGAATTTTAAAAAATTGGCATCAAATAATCTTTCCTTTAAATAAAATCAAAAGAAAATGAGAAGTGAATTACTATGATGACGGTTGTTGGATTCATTTCTCATCTTCTTTTAATCAAATTTTTCTTAAAGAAAAGATTATTTGATGTTCATTTGAAAAAAATTCACCTTTAATGTTAATTTTTTTATGACTTATGACAAGAATCTTGTATATTCAATTCATGTGTATTGTAATGCATAAAAGAAACAAGCCCTTTGCATTTGAATTCGGATCTGCTATTGCAGATATTACATGGTAACATTGTAATTCTTTTGGAACTCCATTGTGGCCCCTACATAGATATCATTGGACAATGGGCCACTCATATTGAGTTAAAATTTGATGATATATGGTTTGTGCGGATGAGATTCATCTTGAACTATCATGATGTTCTCTTTGTGGGCCCTAAATGGAGTTCCAAAAGAGTGTATGCAGTAGCTGCTATGAAGGATCTAGACTCTTAATATTTACGTGCAGTGAACATGATGAACGTTAGAGGTATCAAATCGATTTGGATTTTCGAAAGGTATGCCCTACACAAGCCTTTGGTGGTAAATTTTACCGCTTGTAATGTTGTGTCATCTAAGGTACGTATTGGTTGCATTTAAAAACACTTTCACATAGTTTAGTGGGATATTACCCGTAAAATTACCTTTACATTTGACATTTGCCCTCAAATAGATGATTAGATATTTTTCACAGAGTTGCTCATACAATAATGGTACGAGATCACATGGCCCTAGGATATGGCGTAGGATGATATGTATGATATTGCACAATCCGATGACATCACATGAATAATACTATGCGAAATACTTAACTTCAATAATTCATGAGCAAATGTTAGGTCCAAGGACCACTGAATGGGCAATATCCCTAATTTATTTGACATAAATCACTCAATTCATACTTGAGATTAGGGCTTTTCTGGCAAGTCTTTTCTATTTGTAATAGAGATTATTAAAATAAATTTGTTACAATTAGACCTTATAAATCGACTACTTTTTATGTATGATTCAATTATAAAAAGAAAAATTATTCTGCATTAAAAGTTATATAGGTGAAGTTGTCTTATAGTGAAACTAGTCCAAACAAGTTTATCATAATATAAAAGTAGTATAGAAAAAATTGTTATATATAAAAGTCATATGGGCGAAATTGCTAAGAAAAAGCAAAAAGTCCTCCAATGCTTAGAAATGCACCGCCAATTTGAAAAAATGATGAAGTTATAGTTAGTAAAAAAAAAATTTAACGCTGATTGAATCAAACAAGCACATGAACTTTGTCAAATAGTCCAAATAATTCAAAACATTTATTATATCTATTCAAAAGAAACTTAAGTCAAACAGACATAAAAAACGAATGAGAAAAATAATAAATAAAATATGCTTTTAATTTTTCTTGATGTTTTATAGATAAATTTAGGGTCCATGAATTTTTCCCAAGGCCTATCTTTTAAATATATCTTCAAGGCCTCATTAGGTAAGTAGAAGTGTTCAAAATTACAACCTGATAATATTTGGATACACGCTTTATTTTTGCACTGAGTTCCTCCTTAGAATTGAACTCACGGGGTTGTTAACTGATAGACCCAAAATGCCTAGATGGTTAAACTATCTACTCAACACCCCTCTTTTCGAGTGGGACACGTCCACATGGACTTTAAGCACATGCTCACACAAGACGCGACATGGAGCCTTTTCTTCTATGTACATGTGTTCGCACACAAAATACGGCATAGAGCCATTTTTGCTTTGGTCGGACTCAAACTCGAGACATATTGGGCCTGATATCATATTAAATCTCCTTAGCTAACTAGGCATACTAAAACTTCAAGGTATTAGTAGAGGCAACATAGGTGAAGCCCACTCCCTAATAGTACTATACAACATAGGTAGAGGCGACTCCCCAACATAGGTGTGCGTCTATATGTGTATCTCCTAGAAAATAATCTTTGCTCATCAAAATCAAATAACCCCCCCACCAAAAGATAAAAGTCTGAATGTTAGGCTAGCGAAGAATATCCTAGGCCATAAAAAAATAGTATATAATAATTTTCACTTGAATAAAGTAGGATATGAAAATGTACCAAAAAAAAAAAAAAACAGAGCGGGTAGGATAGGAAGGATCCATTTTAGTTAGAGGTTGGCCATACATTAATTGCAGTCTGAAGTTTTTGCTTGTTGTACTACTACTGGTCAGGAGGACCACCTGAAGTTTTATTGTAACAAATTAATGTCATATACCACCCTGTCGTGGTAGCACTCATCAAATGTACCAAATTTCGTACCTAATCGCGATGAGACTTTCCAATTCAGCAAGTAAAGTTTGCAAAATCGCGTACCTCTACTTGGTTCGTACTTAGGTACCCTTCTTTTCTTCTGGTGCGTCCGCAATCGCACTATTAAAAATTGCAACATCTCATGTTAGTCTGGTGCCTTTATTTTCTTTTGGTTTTGTTACCCAATTTAGGACTGCGACCTAACCCACTGGTGAAGAAAGTAGACATCAAATGATGAAGATAATTCCTATTTTGAGGAAATTAGACCTGCGTTAAGTGTACTCGTCCTACCAGAAATAGGTTTGGTGTTAGATTTTTCATGCCTAGGGTGAGTATAGATTTATAACCAAATTAGTTTTGGGCTAATTCAACTTTTACACCAAATTTACACGTCTTGAAATAGTTGAAGTGAGGATTTTTAGATTCAATTTCTCTTCCATGCAAATATATATATATGTAATTATCTTTATTCTAATATTCTGATATGAAAAACTTCACATATTTAACCCAAATCATCTCTTCTCCTCCCGGGTTACGTCAGGTACGGGTCACGGTGATACCAACCCTCCAGTTACCATTTAGAGGTCTTAATGTCTAATACAACAACCACACGCATAACCCCATGTGGAGCATTAATAACTTGTGGGCCCCTTACTTGCCTAGCTGTCCGCACCGGTGGGGTGAATGCGCCGAAGACTCTCTCTCTTCTTTCTCTCTCTAAACACATATATATTACCAACACAAGCATGTGGTTAACCTTGGCCTCCATAAAAAAAAATTAAATATTTTATTAAAAACTTATAAAAATGCTAAATTTCAGATATTTATAAAAGTCTGCTTACTAAATGAATAAAATAAAAATTAGAAAATATTTGAAAATGTAAGTAGCCCACTGAATGATTCTCATGATTTAAATAAAAGAAAAAAATTCAAAAATCTATTAAATTTTATAAACATATGAACTTTTATTATTTTTATAAACTTTGTAATAGACTATTTAAATTTTTTATATAGGTCTGGGGTAAACATGGGGGCCTGCATTGCTAGTCCTTACTTAAGATAGATATTTTAAAGGTTTTTGTTGCATGAAAATAATACATCAAATATTATTGTATTGTTCAAAATATTATTAATAAAAAGAAATAAGTAATAGATAAATGTATTATCTATCAAGCTAATTTATTTATTAGAATTAGATCGAAATACTATGTTATTTGCTTTAAAATTGATAAAAAAATAATTACAAAAAAGGAAATGGTGATGATGATGATTGAGAATTTATTTCAATAAAATTAAAAAATAATATCTTCAAAGGAAAAAATTCTTGTAGTTTGAGTCTACTTGAATCTCAAAAAATTTTATTAAAAAAGCTCACTTCTTACTTAGAAAAAAAAAGGAGGAAAAATAAAGAATATTACAAAAACATTATTCTACCAACTTAAATGTCCAAGGAAAAAATCACAAAATCCTCATCTCTAGAATCAATTAGAAATAAGCAAGCAACAGAATACCAAAATTACTTGTGAAGCTTTATTTTCATAATCTAAAAAAATGCAACATCAACATTCTTCCTTGGAGTTGCTTGAATAAAGTTGATTTAACTTGGAAACCATTCAGAAAAAAAAAAACATAAAACAAAATTTCATATCAAATTGGAGAAGTAAGTATTGCGGGCTTGGATTTATCCAAACCAAATTTCAAATGAGCATAAGTTGAGCCCATTATAACTATGAAAAAACTTGATATTTTCATAATTTAATGATGGCCCAGAGACATATCCTCTGGAAATGATTTTGGTGAGGCCCACTTCCACATTTCGAAAGTATTATAAAGTTTTTATAATTTGATGGTCCTACAAGAAATGGAGCCATTTATTTTGATTGGTGTCAAATCTTTATAAATAGGCCCTATAAGAAAAATTAGCATTAAAATTTGATCATGAGCCTAACTCTTATAAGAAATGGAGTCATCTATTTTAATTGGTGCCAAATCTTTATAAAAAGGCCCTACAAGAAAATTTATTATGCCACCATTTAAGCAACAAATAGGATTAGACAATAAAAAAAGATGCAAAAAAGGTGGATGAGTGAGAGATTTTAGTGATAGTAGTAGATGAAGAGATTTTATGAGAATTTGTGATTTCTTGGTGCCACATGTAATTTTTCAAGATGCTGACATGGCACTCTAGAAAAAAAGAAAAATAAGGGGTGCTGATGTGGTACCCTCTAAAGACCTCCATTCTTGTAGCTTTATATATATATAATTTTCTTTCTTTGTCTCCCTAAATACATTATTATTATATATATTATAACAATACCCCTTTCGTGAGAGAATGACACATGGCGCAGCTTTTTCGCAAGAGAGCGACAAGTGGCAAATTCTCAAAATGCCATGTTATTGTGTTTGAATTTTTCTAAAATTCCTCCCTAATTTCTCTTTTAAAAGATAAGATAAGCTGTGAGTACTCTTCGTAGCTATTGATTCTTTCTATCTTTATCTCTTAAAATGTTATCACTAATTAAATATCCCTAACTATCTCTAGGTTTTAATGAATTTTTCCAAACCTATGCTCATTTAAATATTGTGTATGTGTTATCAAGACAACAAAAGATTCAAGAACCAATAGCAAATTGACCCGGAAAGTGTGCAGTGAAGGACTAAATTTAGATTAAGATTCAAGTGATTATCCAACATAGGCACAAGTGAGCCCATAATTGAAATTTAGTCATCATGGCCTTCAGACATCATATTTATCCTGTCATTTGGCATGCACCCATGGGACCTATAAATCTTTCTCATTGCTGATTAACTACAATCTGCTACCTTTTTTTTGCATGGGGTTTCCAATATAAACCTCTTCAAATTCTCCACTGGATTTGAATTTTCCTAAAGTTTCTCAACTGAAATTATACCATTTTTTTCCATGCATTAATGGGGCCATAGTTGATTTTTATTATAGGCAAGTATATATGGGACACTCATGATAGATCCAAGATGCAAAAATTTGGAGCCCACTAATATATTATAGTGGTTTTTATCTTTTTTGTTTTTCATCAATCTATGGGGCCCATTGTCAAAGCCAATTTTTCTTCCTTCTTTTTATTCTAAGTTTGTATAATCTATGGGTCCCATTGTAAAAGCCATTTTTTCCCTTTGCAATCTAACTTAAGAGATGCAGTTGTCAAGGAGATAATAGAATCATATTTAGATATTCCTCGCTGCGCATATTACTTTACTGCACTCAATCGAATGCCACTATATCTCAATAGATTAAGTATCTTCAAGGTATCACAATTATCATAAACACTTTTATTCTTAAAAATTAGCTCAATTCTTAAATTATTATTTATTCGGATTACATCGATACAAACGTTGTTGGACTTATTGAATACGCGAGTGGCAAATCATACATTAGAAAACAACATCAAAAGGAGCTTGCAAAGTTAGATATTACATTATACGATGAAAGGTATTTAAATTCAATAGTACTTATTTATTTATATTCTCTTCAAATTATATATATTGATTACTAAAATTTTCTTTTACTCTTGTAGTTGTAAAAGAATGAATCTTATTTTATGGGATGACCTCGCTTTAAACAATTTTCACTCCTTAAATTTAAATAAAGAGAGAGTTCTACTAGGAACATCAATTATGGTTACAGAAAACAATGGTAAAGTCAATTACTTTAAATAATTAATAATTCTACTAATTTTATATGGAAATTAGTACAATTTTTTAAACCTATGTACAAGAAATATTTATCTTAGCCCATCAACCGCTACAAAACTAATAATCAACCCTGATATTCTATTGGCAAGACATTTGCTACTATGGTAAAAAAAATAGCTTTTACATTAATATATATTTATTTTATTTATATTTCTTAATACTAATATATTTGCTAACTATAAAATGACAACAATGAGCTCTTATTGTTGAATGATTCAACATCTATCAGATTATCATTATAAGAATTATTTTCTTAATTGGAGGATGGTGTCAAAGAGATAAAATTCAATTCACATACATTTTCCTTATTTACTAAAATTTTTTTTCATTTTTATCTAATTCAAGCTAGAAACTATTTTCTATTATAAAAATTTCTAAGTTAAATATGTTGCGATAAAGGCTACGGTCGCAATGTTACATATGGATGCACATTTAGCGCATCTTTCATATAGTAAATGCGATAAATAGCTTTATGAAAATATCAATAACGGTCAGTGTATTCATTGTAATGATATAACAATACCAATAAAAATGAGGTACGCAAATATACATAAACTAAAGATAACTTTAATATATTTATCTATTGCAAATATTATGAAACAATTATTTTTAATTTTTTTATTGTCAGATACATTGCAACTATAACAGTTGTAGATCACACTCAGCAAACATCATTCTTATTTCACTATGAAGTACTTAAAATTTTCAAAAATGCGACGAAGAAGAATTTTAAGAATGTGCAAATAAGGTATTTTACATTTATTTTTATTTACATAAAGTTACTTTTTTATTTTAACTATTATCAAGTATATAAATAAATAATGATTTTTTTATTATTTTGCAGGTTAATTGGTATGAACTATTGGAAAATGAAATAAAAAAAGCATTGTGAAAGCAATATTTATTTCATATAAAACTAAACTCAACGATGAATAAACTAACGTCAAAAAGCAGTATCCTAGTCAAGAAAATTGAAGAGTTTAGTTACACTCAAGAATAAACCTTCTTTTGTCAGAAATTGAAAATTGTAAGTTTTATTTTAATGCCATTAACACAATTTGTTTTATATCATTTTTTTACTAATCTATTTGAATTTTACTATGCAGTATCAAATTATAAAGAAAATATGAAATTTCAAGATGTTGGACCAAGTACTTCCATTGCAATACCGAAAACAAATAACTTTATTAAAATAAGTGCACAAATTGAAACAAGTGTAAGAGTTAAAAGATCTACATAAGATGAAACAAGCGAAACTGTTGAGACAGCTGGAGAAGATGAACCAAGTACAATTACTGAAAACAAGTGCATGTTAATAAACAAATATCAATTGTTGTTTCTTCCTTAGACCACATGTAATTTGTTTAATCATTCAAAGATGACTTAATATCAACCGTTTTTTTTTCACTTTCAACTTTATATATCTATGATTTAAAGAAAATGTTTTCTCCTTTCAGAAAAATAAAAATTCAATATTTTAACTATATTTTCGCTATGATTTATGTCATAGTATTTATTTATATTTTATTTAAATTAATAATAATTTTTAATAATACCTAATTATTATTTTTTTATAGCCCACGTTGGGCACGGGCTCTGAAACACTAGTATATATATTATGACAATATCCATTTTGTGAGATAGTGCGGAAACCGACAAGTGGCGCTCTGTTTGAGCTATACATGGCACCTCCTATACTAAAATTTAATCCCCTCCCCCCGAAACCTCTCTTATCTCTTACTTATAATGAAATTTCCTATTATTATCTCTCTCTTTAGATTCAATCTAAATCCACCTCTCACGTGGCGCAGCCTTCTTCGTGAGAGAGTGACACGTAGCATAATCTAAGAATTCTATCCCTACTAGTTAAACTCTATCCATACTACTTTTCTAAAATATCTCAATTTTCCTAAAACTTTTTTCAATATCTTAAAAAATACGAGATAAATCCAATTTAAACTCTTTTCTTTCTTAATCTACATCTAAACGCATAAAATTTAGTTTCAATATGGGAATCCAAGTGGGTAATATTTAAATGAATTATATATCTTCGCTTCTCTCATTTCAAGGTTTAAAGAAATCTTTAATTTTTATTTGAGACTTTTAATTCTTTGCTTATTCTTTGGTAAAGATTTAAAATAAAACTAATATTGCATTATTCAAGATCTTTGTTTACATTTATAATCAATGTCGGTGTAGATTGCCAATTTGATGTCCATATAGAGGGAAAAAAAAGTCATGCATATGAAACCCAAATCAGATCTTTTAAATTTCTAACTCAGTATTAGTGGATTTGAGTTGAGTTGGGCTCGACAAGATAGATCCATACTCATTGAAAAAAAATGTAATATAAGTCGGTGAGATTTATAAAATATGAGCCCCACATAAATTAAATTTCTTAATCTTTAGGTCCATGTACTGGTCTTGAGATGTTTTTTTATTTCATCGGCCAATTTTATCTCTCATTGGGCCATAAGTTTTTTAAAGTTCTTTCTTCTATTCATTCATATCTCCAAGTTTTTTATATCTTTTCTTTTTTTTCTTTTTTATTTTTTTCCCCTGAGTAATTACCTTTATTATTTGAAATTTAAATTTATTTAAGACCACTCATTTCTTAAAACACTACTTGCTAATCTTAATTTCTTAATTCTCCCTAAAATGTTTCTTAATATGCGGTTTTCTATGCCTAAAATCTTAATAAAATTCACTTGGTCCAGCAATAATACCACATGCAGCAGCTTACCAGCATACAGTAAATGAAATGTATACACAGACGAAATTATGTTGTAATAAAATGTAAATTCAGTTTGAACATACTATAAATAGACATGTCCAGCTGCTTGTCAAGACAACAGTTGGAAACCAGTCCAAAAATTCAGTCCATTCATCTCTTCCCATATACCCTCCACCCTTCCGTCCCATTTTGGTATCAAAGCCAAGTTGGCCCCCGGGAGTGTGTCATCAAGTCCACTTGTAATCAGTTTTGATTATCAATAAAGTTGCTTTGTGAGTATTTCTTCACTTATTTTGGTTATGTTGTGCTTTACTGTTGTTGTTTAAGGAATTGCTGATTCAGAAGTAAGAGAGTCAAAAGTCTTAATACTTAGTTGTGTGTTTGTTATTATTGAGAAATTTTAATCATATTCTGCCCGGAGCGCAGAGGTAGCCATTGTTATCGCCATTGTTAAGCCGTGTGAAGGCGTTTTAAGGCGTGTTGTTGGTGTGTAAATCCTCAAAACGTTAGATACTCGTGGTGGATTTGGTTAAAATAACTCGGTAATACAAATTATGGCTAAGTTTATTAAGAAGCTTGTACTTTCTTCTTCCTCATCATCAAATTCCTTATCTTCCATGTCTATTAAAAATAGTGAAGAAATTAGCTATGATGATTTAGATCAAGTTATTTGTAACTGGACAATTCCAACTGTTCAAAAACATGAAGTTTATAAAATGGGAAGTTTTCAATTAAAATCAAGTTATAAAATAAAAACTATTAAACGAACTGAATCCATTACTAGCAATATTCAGCATCTTTCTTTGATTAAGCCCCAAGAAATACAAGAATATGCTAAAATATATAATTATATCCATTTTGGCTTGGTGCAAGTTGCTCTAAAGCCTCTAACAAGACTTGGACTGAGAACAGAAGCTCTCATATATGTTCAAGATACAAGATATAAAAAATTCAGTGATTCATTAATAGGAATGGTTGAATCAAGTTTGGCTAATGACCCTACTTTCTTCAATTATTTTCCCAATTTCTTTGTTTCTCTTACAGATCCAGGTGCACATGAAGCCCTCACTTTAGCCATCCAGACAAAAGGTTTTGATATGAATCCTCATAATCAAAATCTCGCCCTCGTTTATAGAGTTTATTATAAACTTATGAATTCAGTTGTTCCAGGCATATCCTATTCTAATCAAGCCAGAGGTATAATTACTTTATTCCAAACCAATTTAAAAAATAAAGTTAATATTCCCAAACTCATCCAATGGAATAATATTAATTTATCCGGTAAATGGCTTTTAGAAAATGCTCAACCAGAAAAACCTAAAGAAAATCAAGACATTGAAAACATAATTGAACATGAAGATGGAAGTGTTGAACTAAATTTCCAAACGGATTTTCGAAATACAACTCCTACAGTTTATCAACCCTCTAAAAAGTCTTATTCTCATCCTCCTTTTGTTGTAGGATCTTCCTCCATACAGGAACCACCTCATATAAATTTGAGGCCTACAGGACTTGTTTATCCTTCTTATCAAGCTTCTCCATCTCATACATACAATCCCTCAGAAGCTTATTTTAATATAAATGTTATTGAAAGTTTTGAAATTGATAAAGAAATGTTAAAAAAGAATTTAGCCGCTCATCCTTTGACAAAACTTTCTTTAAACATATTTCTCTAGAACATAAAGGCTTCTTAAAAGAAAAGTGGTATAAATATATGTGTGATAATGAAAGAAACATTTATTTTTTTGATTGGCTTAAATTAACCATGAAGAAAATATATAATATTGAAGATTTATCCATAAATATGATAACAAAATTAAGTTCATCATGGATTATAGCTTCAACCAGTTCTTCTCCCCAAAGAACTGAAGAATCTATACATCCACCCCTACATCAAATTATTTATAAAGACACCTCAGCAGTACCCATCAAAGATGTTGCAAAAATCCAAGGAGATAAAGGAAAATCTGACTTTGTTTACAAATCAGACTTATGTCATGTTCTAGAACAAAATAATTATACAAATATCAACCTTCATACTATTGGTCGACAAACCAATAGAATTGAAGATAAAGTAGAATCTATTTTCAAAATCTATGAAGCATCCTCTTCTCAAAAAGTAATTAAGACACAAACTTTAGGTTTTCAGGGTGAAATCCTAAGGGATATAAAGTTAGAAAAGAAACCTTTAAAATTTTCTGATGAACTCATTAATCAATTATCACACAGTTTTACTAACATAAAACTTTAAGAAAATAAAGATCAAAAAGCTGAAAAATCTATAAATATTTTAGGCTCAACTTCTAAATAGAATCCAGCGCCATCAACACTACATGCAGCAGCTTCTCATCATACAGTAAATACTCATAGAATCCAGCGCCAGCAACACTACATGCAGCAGCTTCTCAGCATACAGTAAATGAAATGTAAACACACTTGAAATAAAGTTGTAATGAAATGTTTAAGTTTCATTTTTTGTCTTCTTTATATTTTGTTAAATAAATTTAAGAATGAATAATAATATAGTCGTTTTCATTTTAATATTATAATTATCCATAATATGCATAAAAATTTATATATTATAACTTTTGGGCATGGGCTTAGCACGGGCCTTTGTTGCTAGTGTGTATATATATATGGAGAATATTAATATGCATCATTCCTTCACTATAGGGTGAGGAACACTTATATAGATTTTCTTATTTAAATATGAGTGTTTGTCTTTTGCAAAAGACCATATAAGGCTTTTTTACTTTTGCACAAGAATATTTCTGAATATGGAAGTTTCCCTCAGCCATGGAGAGGAAAGAATATATACTAACATTCCCCATATATATATATATATATGTTTGGTGGGAGGGAGGGGGGTTGGATTCTAAAAAACGCTTCATTTTGAAAATGCCCTTTTTTTCGCCCCTCTATGTTTTGATCGTGGAGCTCATGTTGAGTCAATTTAATCTTTTCATACACACTACCCTCTTATGTATAGTCACATGTCCAAATTTGATACTCATCCAATTTTATTTCACCGTTGAATTAAAATAATAATAAAATGATACTTCTAAACCATTAAATTTTAGGGCCATGGATTAAAAGGCTCGGATGATCATATGTACTCAAGATTTTTTATATAAGTATGCTTTATATGGATCTTTTAATCAAATGGACTTCCATGATCATCATGCTTCTTAGTGGGCCCCAACCAAGAAAAAACGCCTAGGCGCTATCTGTATATTTATATATATGGACAATATTCAAATACAAATATCCCTCACCAAAATAGTGAAAAACACTCCTTTTTTGGAAGATATTAATATGTAAAAGGACAAAACTATATATATATAGAGAGAATGTTAGTATACTGAGAGACACTTACTTAGATTTTCTTTTTTGAACATGAATATTCCTTTTATTTGAACATGAATATTCCTTTTTTTACAAAAGACCATATATGGCTTTTCTACTTTTGCACAGGAATATTTATGAATATGAAATGGTGAGAGAAGGATGCATACTAGCATTTTCATATATATATATATATATGGCCTCTTCCTATGCATATATACTTCACGGACTTTTCATGCACACTCTTCTTTTTTGGGGCCCACAGTGAACTCCAGCAAGGGATTAGACCGGGGGAGATAGAAAGATCTATCGAGAACACTCCATATGTGAAGTTTGGACCCAATCACATGTCTCTGACCCCTTCATCAGTGGCCCGCAAATACATTTTGTTTGGATTAGTGTACAGTTGAGCCAACGGTCCAATAAAATTTGGATCATGGGCCATCGCCTATCAAAGGGTCCCATGTGTGTTGCAAGGTTTTAGATTAGTTGATAAACGGGCCCCATGTAAAGTTCTCACAAAAAATGTAGTGCAAGACAATGCGGATGAAGATTCTCCTATATATAAATTTATCTATATAGAGAGAAACGGGCTAACAAGATGTTGCAGTATATGAGCTAACTTTTTAACACCCACCTGGAGTTGTGCCAATCATGAAATGCATGAGGAATTGAAAGATCATGATGGGAATTAGCCATGTACAAAAAATCAGCCACATCTAATGTAGTTTGATGTATGAAATGAAATGACTTATTTCTACTATTGCAAATGTCGGCCACTAAGATGAAAAGGTTAGGATGATTGGATGAGGCTAATTTTTTGCCCATGGCTAGTGGGAGGAATATATATATATATATATAAAGGATTCTATAATGCATCCTTCCCTTACCTTATGATGAAGGACAAATGCATATTTAGAAAGATTTATGCACAAAAGAGAAAAAGTCATATGGTATTATGGAAAAGAAGAATCTTCATATGTAAAAAGGAAAAACCACATCATTGTTGTAAGGAAATGATACACAATAGTATTCCCATATATATATATATATATTTAGGAAATGACCTTCAACCCAATGGTTCAATAAAAAAATAAAATATAAAAAAGCCAATGGCTCAACCCATTTAGATAAAAAAAATGATGGTCCCCAAATGTTCAAAGGCATTGGTTGTGTGCAAGGGTGGACTCAGAAATTTTTTTTGGAGGGAGCCACTATCTAAAAAAAACTTTGGAAAAATCACAAATAAAAGATAAATATAGTTTTCAAAATATACACGAAGTTTTCTAAAAATTAGCCTTGGGGGGGGGGGGAGAGGATATGTAAAAATATTAAAAATTATTAAAAACTTATAAGGATTTTGTCAAATCTTGAGGGATATATGTTAAAAAAAGTTTAAAACTATTAAAAAATTTAAGTGCCTTTGTGAAATCTTGTGGGGAGAGGGGGCATGGTCCCCGGAGCGCCACATATGCGTCCACCCCTACGTGTACCATCGGTATTAGTGGCCAAGTGCTTTCCACTAGGAGGTGTGTACTGAATGATTCACCAGGCCCATGTGAGTGAGTCTATCTGTTTATCGGTTTATATATAACCCCTCGTTTCTCCTCTCCTGTGTACCACACGAGGTCGTCTATCTCATTTCGTCGTCTTCATCTTCTGTTTGTGGGTCGATCAATGGAGAACGAGTACAAAGGAAACAATATGGAAGGAACCCTAGTAAGCGAGAGCCGAAACAGCCACGTTAAGGTGGCCAACCCCAAACCGTTTCGGTTTTCCGATTTTCTGCACAGGATACTCGCCATGGCGACTACGCTTGTAGCCGCTGTCGTCATGGGTACTGCCAAAGAGACCGAAATCGTTCCTTTCCAACTTATACCCGGCACAGCTCCCATCCACGTACCGGTACCAGCTAAGATGCGCTACTCCTCTTCATTTGTGTAAGTCCTTCTCACTCCTCATACTTCTGTCTCCTTCTTAATCCTAGCGTTTCATGATTCTAAAAGTTACAAATGGAAAGGTGTGCTTTTTTTGCTTTCTTTCTTCGGAGAAAGGTGTGATTTCTTTTCCCCTTTTTCTAAGAAACTGGCTTTAAATGGTCTCTACAACTACAAAAATTAAACTGTGAATATGGGGTAGTCCAGTTGGCCGGTTAGTAGCACATTTCACACCCTACTTTTCAGAAATCAACTCTTGGCTTCCTTCATGGCCGTAATTCAATATTTTTCTTTGCGTGAGCCTACTCTCTCATGAATATTTTCTCAAGGAAAAGGATTGAAGAGTGATCACAAAGTTACAGATCTTTATTTTTAATTGCATGTAACTTTTGCCGAAAGAAAATCATATATTAAAAAAGGAGGAGAACAAGACATGGGCTTACTAGCTGCAAACCCCCCCAACGAAAACAAGCCCCATGAGGCTAGAAAAATAAACCACCTTCAGCCTAAAAGAAGATATGGCACTAGGGGCCGGAAAACACCTCCTGTGGAGACCGGGAAAAGAAGAGCTACTCAAAAACAAAACCAAAAACAGAGCTTAACATGTTTTAATTGCATATAAGGTGTTATAGATTTAAATAAAATTAAAAAAGAATAAAGGTAGAAGATGAGGCCTGATCAATTGAATTAAAAATACACCACAACAAATAAGTTATATATGCTCTTAAATTTCCAAAAAGAGAATGAAAATGAGAACATATTTGCAGATTTGGTGCATTTTGTTTAACGAAAGTCTTAGCGCGCATTCAGTAAGGCGCTGTTTGTTTGCTAACACTCACATATGTAAATGGTAAATATGTGTGCATATACATGTATTTGTTTTAGTCCTAGATCTAGCCTACTAAATTATATAAAAATTAATATTCATCGTTTCTTACTATTTCACCTTCTACTATTTATTTATTTCTTTATTGGATATGGTGCTTCCAAACATACATGATAACTTGTTTCACATATTTCACATATGTATCTATCATTTTCATATCCCTCCCTACAAAGAGAAACAACCTCAGAATTACTTTCAAGTTGGGTGGTCAGATTCAAGACTTGTTGGAAAGTGGTCCACTGGCACTCCCATTTGGAATGGGTCAATTTGCAATACTATCCTTTTCTTCTAAATATAAATTTACTTTACCTCTCGATGTTTTTCTATCATTATTTAACTGTTAAATATTTACAATTATTTGTTTTTTAGTTAGTTTTATTAAAATTATTCCAATGTAGCCACAAGTATAGAGATATCTCCTCCTTACCTCAACAAAAATTTAAGAACAAATTCATATCGTACACCTAGTTATAGATTCGTCAAATCAAAACTCCCAGCTTCCTTGTGATTAAACCGAGTCTGTACTTTTTTCTCCTTTTTTTTTTTGTCACTCTCACCAACCAGAAGCTTTAATGTTGTAGTTGACAATTTAAAATCTCTCCCGTACACTATATATGGGGGTTGTTAATGGGACAGATTTTGATTAATACCAACGAGAAAAAGTCCACGCCAGTAATCTGGATTTCAGTACTGGAATGACTAGACCGATCGAAGCGTGCCTAATTACAGTTGTGGGAGTAGGTTAGAGCAGCCACCCAAATGTAATACATTTGCCGAATCTGGTAGGTTCAATCAAAGGATCCAGTTTGGCATGGCAACAATAACAAGAGAAGGCCTATTACCACAGTAATAAAAGGCATCAACTCTTAGGTCATGTCACCTTCCACATCTAAGGCTCTCTCCTCAGTAAGAGGGCCCTTATGTCACCTAAGGTCTCCTTCTCTAGACCGAAGGCTCTCTCACTCAAGTGGATTCTTTGGGTCTTCAAGCCCTTATCTAGGGTATCATAAAAACAATAATAAATAAAATAAAAGATAGATATAACTTTCTTTTACTTAAACCAACAATAATTATATTAGATATATATCAAATTATTGCTCAACTGATTAATGACATGTGAAATATAATTGATCAAGTTCTTGCTACAGAAGGAAAAAGGAAAAACCAAACAAGTGCAATGTGTGTGACACTGATTAATTATAAATTAGATTGTTATTCACTGTTTAGCCACTTAAGATTTTTCTTTTTGGAAAGCATTTCTGCCATCTTCTTGTGATATAAACATGGTTAATTAAAACAACACCAAAATTGAGTTCCATTAATCGTTGTGCCCGGCAGAAGCAGAGCTAAATTTTTTTCAATTTATGGACAAAGGTTTATTGCAAATAAATAAATAAATAAATAAGGATTATATAAATTTCATGTAGAAATTACTTTGCCCGAATCGAAGCCCGTATTCTAGCTAATGAACCGGGACCCTACAAGACTAGCACATACAAGACATAACTCATACATACAAGGAGGTGGTGGGAGGCCAGTTTTGAAGTCCGGTCCTCCCAATAAACATTGCCCTCCTTACCATTGAAGTAAGGGACCATTCTCTTCCTATTTTTAACACTTATCTAAATTATAATTACCATACAATTGAATTTTGTAAAAGTTGCAACTTTAAAAACCATTAAACTTTGCGGTGCTTGGATCAATGGTCATGATGATCAACTTGGGACGACTCTTTTTTTTTTTTTTTGCCTCATATTAATTCAAAGTAAGACCTTTTCATCGCACTATCTCTTTTGATTGAAATAAATTTAAGTGGATCCCATTTGTGGCCAACACATGCCTAAATGTTAATTCAAGTGTTGGCTAGTAAAATTTTTTTTTAAAAAAAAAATTTGGGTTGCATATGTTTAGATACTTTGTGGTGGCAAATGCAATCGCGTGTGCATATTCGGCCTTTTCTCTCCTAATGACAATCGGGGCCCGTAAAGGACCAAGGGCTTTGGCACTAGGCATCACAGTCCTTGATGTGATCACGGTGGCCCTTCTTTTCTCTAGCAATGGAGCAGCTACCTCTGTTGGATTACTGGGTTACAAGGGGAACTCGCATGTGGGGTGGAACAAGGTATGCGACAAATTCGAGAAGTTCTGCCACAAAGTAATGATATCTCTGATTTTCTCCCTGATTGGATCGATTGCGTTCATCGTACTTGTGGTCCACTCCATCTTCAATCTACACCGCAGATCTCCATAGATTAATCTATGTAGTGATCTTTTTTAGCTTTTACTTTTGTGCTATTCAATAACACTAGTGAGTGGTATGTGCATTGTACGTAGGTGTTAGTGGAAGCTCATTGTCATATTGAAATGTTTACTATTACCAAAAAAGACTAAAGATATAGTGCCTAGTTTTTAATATGTATGTTTCAGTTTATTAATGAATAAAATAGAACTTTTATTATGTTTGAGTTTGTTAATGAATAAAATAGAATTTTGATTCTATTGTGATCAAATAACAATGTGCTTCAGCTATAATAACACATTATAAGATGTTAACTACTTGCATTCTGCCAAAGATCAGTTCGTGAAATAGAAGGTGCTAATCTCAAAATAACTAAATCAAATGAACAAAAGGAAAAAAAAAAATAGTATGCAGAATGTCAAACTTGTTTGATCAATATAATTTTCAACAAATATCATACCTTTCAGTAAGTACAACAGATCCTTCTTAAAAAATGTCCCCAATCAGGTCAAGCTCAGAAAATTCACTATTTGATAGAGATATTGAATTGGAAGACCTCTAAAACATAGGTTTGAATACCCTTTTTCTTGCTTATTTGGTGGTGGAACAAGAGGATTTATCTTATCTGAAGGTAATATATCTACAACAATGTATGTAGTATCATCATGAAGTTCCCTTACCTATAAATAGTATAAGCTATGAGCCATCAAAAATCAAAAAAAGAGTTGGAAAACTTCATATTTAAATCACTTACTTTAAAATTTTGGGCAGCTGTGACATCTCCAAAAAAAGCATATAAGTAGTTTAATTACCAACCAGGACATCTCTCATATCAAATATGATTCCATTTCATTGCTTCTTGATACCACCCAATTACACTACAAATTTCAAAAAATCACAGTAATTAAGATAAAGTTCACATCATAATCTGTAATTTAATTCAGATAAAAATACTATAATAAATAAATGGAATCATCAATTATTCTAAACATACCATTCAATGTATCCTCTTATAGCATTTGCAACCAAGAAGTAGAGAAAATTGATAACATGGAATGCAACGCAGGGGCTAAATCATCTGCCTTAAATAAGACAATCACCCATATCTCTAATTGTGCATGTAACTCTATATCAAGTATATCCAAACTGTCTATTAGGTTACTTGTGCAAATCCATAAAAAGACCATTAGAAACCTTAAAACAACCAGTACATCAATCAGTGCAGCAATTCTGATGGAAGTAATTTTAAAAATAAAAATCACTTTCCTATGCATTTATATATCTTAAATTCTTAATCAAGTGAGATACATTCAAACATATAGCTTCATTTGAGGAAAAAACTTTACAATTGTGAAAACATACAAACATACCATACAAAACACCATTTCCGATACAGATTTCTTGAAAACGAAATCCCAGTATGCCATCGAACTTGGCCACCAGAAGTGTGGGGCTTGGGTCCCTAGTAGCTTCAATGAATTCTTGACAAAAATTCCAAGTGTGAATTCCTCCACAATGAAAATCTCAATTTGTTAGGTAAACAAATTTGTGCAATTATTTACCTAATTGCTAACAAAGTCACCAAGTTGAAAATTATCTTGGCGAAAAAAACCAGTGATCCGATCTCATAGTGAAGTTCAATAGGTTTTCTTAAACAAACAGTACTTAGAAACAATTTCAAAATGTGACTACCACAAAGCAATCAAGTAAAAGGAGTCCAAAATAATAAGTAGTATAATTAGGGAGGAATTGGCAAAGCACTCATCAACAATCAAAGTACATTTAGCCAAGAGACCAAAAATGACATGAGTCACGTCCTAACACTCCAAAAAATTGAATATCATGGTGACCATGTTCCACACGTCCCAAAATTGAAAATCAAGGACCATGATAACTCAAATGAACACAAAAACGAAAGTTTATAATCTAGAGGAACTAAATTCAATAACATAGAAGGTTTTGTTGTTTGCATTTAAATACATAAAAATTCAATCATCATCATCATCATCATCATCATTATCAAAGCCTTATTCCAACCATGTTGGGGTCGGCTACATGAATTTTGTTTTTCCATTCCATTCTATTTTGAGCCAAATCCTTAGATAAGTTAAACTTCTTCAAATCTAATTTAATGACCTCCATCAATATTTTCTTTAATCTACCTCTACCTCTTCATAGGCCATCTACTTGGATAGTCAAACAGCATTGAGAGTATATAGAGCCGCGCCTTCTTTGCCTCTCAATATTTATGAATGATCATTTTCATAAATCAAGCTGATAAACTACCACATCCAATAGGTAACTGAAGCTTTCAAAGGCATCTGAAATCATTGACGATAAAGACTTGTTAGCAGAACAACACTCTCCATGTAACAATGGTCATCTGTGCTCAGGAGAAAACAAAGAAATAATTAATAGAACACTTAATACGTACCTAAAAAGTTTGTGTGGAGCATAACTTAAACTCAACATTGAATTCAATAAAAAAAAACACTACATGAGTCTCCATTCCATTAGTTCATAGAAGCCAATCACTATTGCACTCATAACAGAAAAGCATTTACTTAATTGAGATAAAGGGCATTATTATTGACTGATCTTATTATGAACACCAGCAATACCATGTCGAAGAAAAACCCATATAAAGATATTGGGGTACCTTGGCAGAGATGGTGGGGATCTCAAAGGCTTCATTGTTGGGGATTGATTTGTATGGATTCTCTCATGCACACACTTGGTTCGAGAAGAAGGGAGGTTCACCGCATTGATCAATTCCTTTCTGTGCATTGTCCCATTGCTAATGGAGAGATTTGTATTGTGATAACCCATGGGAGAGAGTGGATGGAGATCTTATGGGTTGCAAAATGGATTGGATTGCTTATTTTAATTGGTAATGAAAAGATTTGCATAATATTATTTTCTTTATAAAAAAAACAAAAGCTTGTATGATGTGGCACTACAGCTGTTTTATTTATTTCAAAAACCAAATCACAAAAGCTTGATTAGAAGAATTAATACGAGAGATATGCATTGGATGCAGTAATTTGGGCTTGATGTGTAGTGATAAAAAAAAAGTTTGAATTTGAATTTGAATTTGAATTTTTGTCACCTCCTATTTAGGATAGCTCATGGACAAGTTAAAAAAGATATTTATTCCTTATTTTAGGTGATACGAGTTATTCATTACAATCACTCTAAATATGGTGGATAAGAGATGGATTTTAGGAAATAATTTAAAATGGGGTCTAATAAAAATGGTAAATACTAATTGCCTAAAAGATAAGAGGGAGGGAGAGAGATTTTAGTATTTTAGAATCCTGATGTAGCGCTCTAGAAAAAAAAAATAGGAGTGCTGATGTGGTACCCTCCAGAGGCCTTCATTCTTAGAGCTTTAATATATATATATATGTAGAAATAATCTTATGAGAACTAGTTCTCACTTTTTTTAAATTTTGTTGTGAGAACTCTAGGTGAGGCTTATCTATCACCGAATTCAAACCTTATAATACATAGAGACCTCTTACCCTTGCCGCCTCCCGAGAGTCACACACCCTAAGTTTCGGTCAAATCTGAATTTACTGGACCGTTGGATCAACTATGCATCAATCCAAATGGATTGAATCTGTGGGCCACGGATGAAGGGGTTAGGGACTATTTTGGGCGGTCCCACATAAATCTTTCCATCTCCCCTAGTCCCATCTCCAAATGAAACTCACAAGTGAGCCCTATAAAAAGTTTTCACGGTAGGTGCGTGACAACAGTTCTCATAAGACAGAGCCCATATGCATTTATTGATAACTGAGGATATCCTTTACTAGCCCAGCCTTCCGAACTTTGTCCTTTAGCCAAGGAGTTACCCAATTCTGACCAGCAAGTACTATTCAGGGTGCATAAACATCAAAATAATTTCACTCGTAAGCATTTCTAATAGAAAATAAACCATATAGTAAAAAGTAAGGAAAGATAAAATTAATATCAAGCAGACAAATATATGTATAAACAGTACATGAACAGTAGTTAAAGAAAACAGATTCAAAATCACCAAAGGAAGAAAGAAGAAAATCAAAACCCCAATGACACTACCGGGCACAAAGTTAAGGCAGAAAGAGAAAGTATGTGGATGAGTATTTTAATTGACAAATATATAAGAAAGGAGAACAAGAATTCTTAAAATTGATGGTTTAGAAATTTTACATGTTCTATACTTTTTTAAAATCTTCCCTTTGAAATTTAAAACCTTCAGACGGTCGGCATAATCAGCCAGAGAGACTCACTGTGCATTGTCATTGAATGATACAAAATGAAATCTTCTATCCCAAGTTAATATCTTCGACTAGATATAAAGAAATGTTTGATGTGGCTGAATTTTTCATTTTTTATTTTTAAGAAAAGACCGATTTTTTATAGATACTAAACCATGGCGATAGCCCATCATACCTGGTGGGGTCCAATATGGACAAAGATTAAAATCAAATACCTGCTCTCGTATCCAAGGTTTAAAATTAGATTAGTCACTAAACTTATATGAAAAGGCACTGTTGCAGCTTTGATACCAATTTTGATATCACTTGTTGGATCAGATTAAGCATAAACACTCATGCACGTGGTACACCGTACAGAAATCATTCTCGGACAGACTATGAGCTTGATGCTCGATTTCACTATGAAAAATTAGGGCAACTCATTCCAAAGGATTCCAAACTTTCTGATACTTGGCCCCCCTTACAAGTTCTCTCTGCGTTCCCCTCTGTTTGCTTTCTTACTTACTAGAAATAACCTTAAAATAGAAAATATATAAGAGACTTGTTCTAACAAAGTGGGCCACAAGAAAATCGCTCAACAAGGCCCAATAAGGGCCTACTGTAAAATGTCACTTGCTGCAACTCTTGACACCACTTGTTAGATCGGATTTAAGGCAAACACGCTAACAAGCACCACATAGAGAAGACGAAAAGCACAATGAACCACATAAAATTTGCGTTGTGGTTGATTGTGCTATTCTTCATCCGTGTGGGCTTGTGATTGTGTTAGCACTAAATCCGATCTTACAGTTACAAGTTAAAATCATCACATGGAATATAAAGATAATTTTAATTTACTATTACCTAAACAACCAGGAAGGAATATTTCTATTCTACTGATTTGAACTGATTTTAAGATTTTCAGTAACTGTTTAATACATTTTCGGGTTCCCTTCTCACCAAAACACATCAAAGATTCACCATGAATAAATTATCAACTGCTAGAGAACCACGTCATGATCACTTCTTCATTGAAGCAAAGAAAAAGTGTATCGTGTCATATTGTATGCAAGATACTTTACATTTTATATGTAAAATCTGCATCCCTGCCATGTCCATGGTGAGTCTCCGCCGTATCTAGGCATCCTAACACCTAGCTTGATCCAAACGAAAATAAAAGGTATGTGCATTCCAAGCGCTGATTAAAGTTTGATCTCATAAATGACACCTTCAAGATTTCTGACCATTGACAAGGTCCCATCTACTTCACTGATCTTCATTCCATGCTGGATAGCTTCATCAACAACCATTGCATCCATCCTGTGCCAAGAGCAAATAATCTGTGCATTAGCATACAGATCCAAGCTCTTGATATTACTGGTAAGTGTCAAAACTTGACAAAATATTACATATATGCAAATTGAGATTGCTTCTAACTGGTTTGTATTACAAAAGACAACAATAACCGTCTCCATTAAGATAATTACAACCAAGTTACCTGGTAAACTAGTTTTCATTTAGGCTATGGAGTCCTTTGAAAAGGAAAAAAAAAGGCATTTGGATGTAACCCAAACCCCAATTAGTCAAAATATTTTTCCCTAATGTACAATTACTAGTACAATCTAGAAAAAAGGAATAACATTAGCTAGATGAGAAGTTGAGAACTTCCTGACTCGCCCAATCAAATTCAAAATTGACAATAGTATCAACTCCATTACACCAGATATTAGTTCATACTCCACACATCTCTCCCCTCGCCAGCCCCCCTCGCCTAATTCCCTCCTTTCTTATGTATTTTCAGGTGATGGCAAAGCAGACATGATTAAAAAATAAATTTATCTGGATGTGCAGAAACACATACTTTCATGTGTACTATGCTATTCTAACTAAATCAAAGCAGGCCACACTACAGGTCACACAATGACTACTGTGCAAAGAATTTTCAAAAATGGAAACCAATGTAATATGGTTACCATTTCCCACAACCTTAAACAAAACAGAAGAATGGAAAAGCATCCATCCTGCTAAAATATTGTGGTTTGCTTGCAATTTGAAAGGCATCCAAAGAGTACAAACATAACAAATAAACACCGCTCAATAATTTGTAGCTCCATTTCACGTTGTCTAAGAGACATGGCATGGGCATGTGGGACGTATTGCACAATTGCCATTCCAGTGCCGTGTAGGGCGGGTTGAACACATTTGGGGCTATGGTTCATAAAAGAAAGGCAATATGATGGAGCCTGCTGCATGCTACAGATGTTTCATTAAGTATCCAAGATAAAGCCCACTGCATACTAATAGATGTTTCATTAAGTATCCAAGATTAGATCTTAACTTTAAGATTAGCAACTGACAAACTGAGGGCTAAGAGGATATAGAAATGGTTATGAAATGGGCCAGAAATTGAAGAGATTTTCCAATCAGGGGGATTTTTGAGGCATCATCCGTGGCGGGTCGAAGAAGCACAACAGTCTTTATTACCAAACCCCACGTGATTTGTATTTGGTGGGAATCCAGTGCAGGACATAATACTTCATCGCCATTCAAGGCATACAAGTTAGATTAGCAATCCTAATTCAAAACATCATATTCCATGGATAGGTTAATACTTAAATATCAGCACCGAGAATGAGAACAAATCCTGTAGGGTACCTTGTGTAATTCGGCCCATGTCGTCATCATTTCCCCATTCCAACTTCTCAGCTACTAATTCAAAAGAAATGCAACCTCCAATTGGCATGATGGTCCGATTGGGCAAGCAAAAAACTGAGTGAGAAGGACTCCACCATTAGATTCAAAACAATGTGATTTAAAAAAAAAAAAGAGAAAAGAAAAAAGAGGCATTTGAAATATGCATTGGGTATCTGCATGAATTTTGTTTCTGGAAAAAATATTGAAAACCATGTTAGATTTTGATGCATTTTCATTAGCAACTAAAATAAAAGTATGTGCTGGACCCTTCCATGCCATATAGATTTTCGATCAAGGTTGTACAATTTTAGATAAACAGTACTTGGGTCCTATATTCATATCAGTCGTGTATTGAATTGGTGTGAGTGTGCCTACAGTAGATTTTGTGAAAATCTTCAACTCAATAAATAAATAAATAATTAAGATTTCAGCAACTAGGCATCGTCAGACTAACCATTTTTCTCCTCTACATACACAATTGCAATCATCATTCTCTAACCACATCTCTGAACAGTTTCACAAGCTTTGAAGATTTACAGCCAGTTGCCTTACAAAGACATACCCAACAACAACCTAACCCACCAACATTTGAAGGCAACACCTCTTTGGTTGTGGAGTCTACAGGATCATCAAGTGGCATTGCTCAACAAAATTTACCCATCCCCAAATCACGGTCACTCCTGACATTTTGTTCATTCTAAGAAAGAGATATCTCCTTCTTAGAACGAATCTAACCACACAGAGACTTCATCTTCTAGCAATGAGTCTAACAAAGAGATTTCATCTTCTAGCAATGAGTCTACTTTGTGTGGTGATTGCTCAACAAAACGCAAACATAATCCTACCTTCCAAATGGCCCCCCATGGGTATGCACCCAAGTGAACCAACAAGGGATGGCCACATGCGAATGCAGTGTCTACTCTTCCATGCTTATATAGAGTCATCTACACTGGATTCTACTATGATTAAGGGCCATGCCCAAATTTTACAGATAAGGTAAATTAGGGAGTGATCGAGGAGACAACTCTGTTGTTATTTCTGTCTCATTTTTGCTGTAAAACATGTAGTGCAAATCACACAACATATATAAACATTTATAATCATTTTAGTATTGGGGGTTTCACTGCATGCCCACATTTTCAAACAAATCCAAGTTAAGACAACGAAAAAGAAGACAGAAACGCATACTTCAATCAATTTTTAGCACTTTTGGAAATTGGAAGCATAGACATCAATCCACACTCCAAACTGGTTTGGGATGACATGACAATCAGAAAACATATAAGTTCCGAAACGCTTTTTATCATTACTTTTTATATCCTCATCCCCAAATGGCTGTCAGCAGCAGCACTAAAATGCAATCTTTCAATCCCATCTCGACCACCAAAAAAGAAATACAACAAGAAAAAAAACTTAAACAAATCCCAATCTGGAAATCATAAAAACCCATCGAAATCTTGGAAAAATTCTTATTCCCACCAGCCCTTCACCAAAAATATCTAAACCATTGTGATTTGGGTCATGTCCAAGCACACTTATATCCATGGCCTACTCAGAAAAAGCTGTAGCCCCCATCTTTAGACGAGTGAAAAATATACAGCTAGAATGCATCCAGTCATCAATAAGATTCAAGAATACATGTGTACTTCAATTTATTCAACTGAAATTTTTTTCTTTTCTTTTTTTTTCTTCTTTTTTTTTCTTTTTTTGCATGAGCCTCATACCTTTTGTGTCATATGGCTCACTAGCATGTGCACCAAATTGCTCAAGATGTGGATCTGTGTGTGGGTGGTGTTGGATTTTGTGGTGTTGTGTGTGTTGGGGTTGGGGGGGTTGTGGGGTGTGTTGTTTGTGGGTGGGGGTGGGCTGCGGGGCAGCATCTGTTAGAAATTTTCAGCAAAATGGATGGTTATTTCACCCTTGTGTGCCTGAATTCATAGAGAAACTCGAAAATAAATTCTGATTGGTAGTGGAACTGATATAATGCATCAGCAGAAAACTGATATAAAGCATCAACAGAAAAGCTAAGGAACAGAAAACTTGCATCAACTTCAATCTACTATTATTGTCCCACCTGAGTCACATTGCAGAGCTAACAACCTCTATTCAACCCCAAAAGACTAAACCAATTTATATCTGCCAAAATTCATCCTTAAGAAAAAAATCCACACCAACTTCCATAAAAACAAAAGTGCAAACACCAATTGAAAGGAGCGTCTCCAAATGTTCATCCCAAGTCATCATCATCACCCGATAAACAGACACAACCCTCAACAAGAAGAATGAAATCAGATAATATGAACACTAATAGCATTATTTTCGGAGACGAAGGAAAAACAGAATCACAACAATAAGATGTAAGAAAACACATTTCCTGATTAAACACATTTCCTGTATATCCCCATCATGAATACTACTACTCCTGAAATGGGTTTTTAGAAAATTACACTAATTGCATCTTCCTGGCGCTAAAGATTTTCTACTTCACTTTTATTGGTTTCTAAAGAAGAGTGTGAATTTTCCTTTCTCTGAGAAAATCTTCTTCAAATTCATTTACCAGGTGAATTCTCTAAGTGTATTTTTGGAAACAGTTACTCTTACTCGATGGATTTTGTGTATATCTGTGGGCCCGCAGATATGAGTTCTTGTTTTGAGAAGAAACCTGAGTAATTTTTCAGCTTTTTATGAGATCGGATTATTAGATCTTTTGGGACTAAAGTTATTCTAGGATTGTTTTTGCTTCCAGTTGAGGTTGGCTTTTGGTGATTCTTCAATCCAAGTATTCTTTTTTCTCTCTATTTACAGTTTTCCAACATATTCCTTCCAAAAGTCTTCCTGTTTCTGGGGTAGGGTTGTTTGAAAACTACCAATCTGAGCTAAAAAGGATCTTAAAAAGAAAAAATACAAAAAATATTTAATGGGTTTTGGAGAATCTTATGAATACATGTTCAATTAAGTAGAGAAAATCCTCAAATGAAGGACTGTTCAAAGAAGGAAGAGATCACAGAGGATCACAAGCGGAAAGTTCCAATCGATTCAACAGCAGAAATGGGTTTCAACAAACACCCAAATGCACAGACACTGTTAAGCCAAAGACACAGAAAGAGATAGGAAAGCATATGTACCAGCGACTCAGCTTCCAATTGTGAGAAGACTAGGGGAGAAAGAAGTTGCTGCCAATGTTGATCGCCGCTGGTGGCATAGTTCAAAATAACAGCCGCTACGGCCATGGTTGGTTGAGGCCACTATGCTATTTCGAAAATAGCAGCACTGCAGTCTGAAACTTAATAGAGTCAAGTAATTTTAATTTAAAACAGTGTTTTTCATATTTCTTTTCCTTAATAGCATTTCCTAAAATTTTATCCACTCTTAAATGGTTCCAAATCACTAAAAAAACACAACATCGGATCCTACACAAGATTTAGGTTTTTTTTAACCACATAAAAAATTCACACCGCTACGCTGCTATGTAGCGCCTGCTATGTAACGTTTTGGTGACAGCCCGCTATGCCCACCACAACCGCTATTTTTATCCTTGGCTGATGGTAGTCATGAGAGAGAGAGAGAGAGAGAGAGAGAGAGAGAAAGAGAGAGATTATGGCTCAAGCATGGGAATGAGGGATTTTTTCTCATTTCATTTCACAATAAGAGACACCATCAGCCGTCGCCCAGTGCCATGATCCTTCAGTGCAATCTCCTAGCCAACGTGTTATAGTGGGGAATCAATTCGTTCACTCAATGGATATGTGAGGGATGTGTGATATCTTACACCAATACTCACCTCCTTGCTGATACTTCTCCTCTAGTAAGGGACAATCGATAATATTAAGAGATCAAAGGGTGGTTGGTAGCCCCTCAGGTAAGGAATGGATTTTAGGACAATCCAAAAGTTTCAGACTATGCAGCCCTTCTGGCAAGCAGGTCGGATTGCTGCAATTTGAGTTTTGGAGCCTATGATCAGTAGTAGGGGCAGAACCGCATCAGAGAGGGATGTGAGACGTGCTCAGGTAGAATTTGTCAAAGACTGTAGAGAGGTGAGCATTTGCAATCCATGCGTTGGTGATGTTAGATTTGGAAGCTTCCAAATTTCTAAAGAAGAAAGACAGGTAAGATACCGCAATGAACTCAAGATCTGTTCATCACGTTCAAACAAATATAAATCACGAATGGTTGAGACCCTTAGCAATGTGGCCAATCTCTCACATTTCGTTATCGAGACTCTTTCCAATGTGCAAGGAAAGTGAGGAAGCCCCCTTAGCTTGGAGCATTTGACGATATCAATTGCACCAACACGGCTAATATCACCTTCTAGGCTAGGACCATTCATCCAGATCAGGGATAGAGTAAAAATCTAATTGCTTCAATGATGGAAAACCCTTGACAATGCCATTGCCATAGAACTCACGACCCATCTTTTTTAGTTCATAATTTTTTTTGAGATGAAAATGTTTGAGAGAAGGGAGTTGGCCAAACAGCGGGGGGAGATGACATCTGGATCTACGCAAAGTGACTCTATTAAGTGGCCAAAGGTGTTTTAAAACATTGCTTCGAAATGTACTAATCTAGAAGATGCCCTTAAAAGCCCTCTCCTGAAGCATACCAGGCCACTACTTGTAAGTCCTCCAGTCACATCCTTGAGCTTGGTTCCATATTATCAAAATCCAAATCTCTAACCTAGAAATGATTCAACAAATTGTTCACCACTTTTCAAAGTTCACTTCTCCCTTTCTACAAAAAATCCTTTTCTACCAACTTCTTCTATTCCATTTCTACACTACTTCCCTTTGATTGTGAAACAGCTACTCTCATAGCATCTTCTTTTGTTTTATTTCAAAAATTTAGGAATAAGATTAACAAGTGATGATTATTTGGAGATTTTCAATAGAGAGTAATAAATCTATGAGTTGAATTTCTTTAGAAGGAATTTGAGGTCTTTTTAATGTGGTACTCGGAGAGAGATCCTTCATCTCCTTAAAGCCAATTTGATTGAAAGGTGGTTAGAGCAAGTCCAATTACAAATTCAAGGGCTGTCAACCCATTCCATCTCCTTGATGCTACTTTGAATTTATTGGATTTAGTAGGTTGTGAATTTATTGGATTTAGTAGGTTGTGTAAGGTTTGCATCCACAATACTTGCCAACCGTATTGATGATACAGATTTGAAATGCATTTGAACTGCCTTACATAGGGTCATGGGTTCAGAAGTTACTTTGGCTCTGACATTTATAATTTCAGTTTGTTCAATAAATAATTTAGAAATTTTTTACTAAGCAAGTGCTACTTACATGGTACAATGTTTTGAAAAGGCTACAAACTCCTATGGAATGAGACAGTCACTGCACTATTTAACTTCAAATGCAAAGATAGCTACCGCTCTGTTCAAGCTTCCACATTTTTGCAAAATAAAAAAAGAAAAATGATTATAGTCTAAGAAGCACAGACATGGACATGGGACACAGATACCATACGACATGGACATGGGACACGGATACCATATGACATGGACATGGGACACGGATACCATATGACATGGATACGCCGGCACGGCATTTCTCAAAAAAGGAGGACATAGACACATCGAGGACATGTTAATAATATATATTTATTGTGGTGAGGCCCAATGAGCGGATCAAATTTTAAATGACATTCAAGGAAAGTAGAAAGTACAAAAGCGTAAATAATAGAAGAATCTAGACAGTCCCAACCATTTTTTTATATATAAAAGTGTCCTTCAGTCCTTTTAAGGAAATGAAACCCATGCCTATGTAATAGATGGTTTGGATCCATTTTGGCGACCCCAAAGCTAAAGAGCAATTGCTCATGTCTCATCACATCAAAATCATGCCTCGAGCCTTGAGACAGAAACATCAAGAATGAGGAGGGGGAAAAAAAAGAAGTAAAGGGAGAGAGGAAAGGAAAAAGAGGAAAAGCGGAGAGAAAAGAAGAAGAAGAAGAAGAAGAAGAAGAAGAAGAGACCAAGGAGGATGAGGATAGTGCCAAGTCGTCTGCCTTTGCCACGTCGTCGCTAGCCGTCTTTGATTGCTGCGCTGTCATCGATCTTCAGTGAAAGGTACTCTCTTCTTTTTCATCATCTTCTTCTTCTGCTGCTGCTTTTTTTTTTTCCTCTCTACACCTAGCCTTACCATGTCCCCAACATGTCCCAGCTGTTTTCGAGATTTAAAATGAAAAAAAGGACACGTTTTTTGGCGTGTCGGACACATATCCGGTCATGTGTGTGTCCAAGGGTATTGGCATGTCCGTGCTTCCTAGATTATAGTCTACACATCATAAAAGATACGTTTAAAGAAAAGTTTAAGAAAAAAAATTTATCCTTTACATCTTCTATTTCCTTTGAGTAAGTGATTTTTTAATATGAAATGTGATGGGCAATTCCAAGCTATAATTAAATATCCATTTTACATCATTGAAATTAGTTTTAAAAAGACACACATAGGTAAGTGAATATAAAACTGTATTTATTAAAATTTGATTTAAAAGGCCATTACCTTCAACAAAGTGATTCTTAAAGCTGAGATATCATCAGAGACATGCAAGCACTAAAGTAGAAATTAAGAGGCAACATACACTTGATTTAAAAAAGAAGAAGAAGAAGAAGAAGAAGAAGCATTCTCACCCAAAGGAGCCAAGTCGTCTAATTTTGAGAGAGAGAGAGAGAGAGAGAGAGATGCTCTAAAGAAATTCTAAAATGCACCACCTAGAAGTTAGTTGAGTGGCATAAGGGTTGAGTTTGCTCCCCATGTCTTGTGTTCAAAACCCACCCCAAATTTGCCTAATGTGCATTTGTGTGGGTTTAGTGGGCAAGACCCAGAGGATCAGGGATACCTAGATCTTCCCAAAAAACATAAAAGTACTACCATAAAATATGGTCTCAAATCCATAAGAACAAATAAGCAAAACAAATAAAGCAATTTAAAAACATATCACACTTGTCATCCATAGCCAATAAAATGATAGAAGGATAGGTCCACGGAGTTCATATAGAACTGGGTGTATCACGATTATGATTCATTTTTATCAGTATATCACAACTATGTCACATCCCACCAAAAAAACATTAATTGAGCCCACATTTCATGAATCCAACTAAGGATCATCAAACACGCCTCATTAATCAAAGTAACTTATACTGTTGATTATAACCAATGCCCTAGACAGAATAATGGATGAGTTTGATTTATTCTACTACCCATGATTCTAGCCTTCACCCATGATTGATTAAACTGCCTTAGTTTGGATTATTCATTAGAAAGGGATGATACTTCATTGCCTTGCATTGACATTGAAGTAGAAAGTAAAAGGCAATATACACTTGATTTATAAAAAAAAAAAAAAGAAGAAAGAATACACTCAACTCACCTCAAGTTTCAAGTTCAAAAAATGACAATTGTAACCACCAAAATTCCACAGAATATTCGTAGTATAAAAATCATCAAAAATTATAAATCACCCAAATGCAATTAGCCAAAAAGGGTGCATTCATTGCCTAAACAACTCTTGGATTTCAACAAATACAAAGAGGAAAAAGAAAAAGAAAGGCCCAAATAAAAGGAAGAAAGAGTGGTCATGTAGATGAAGATGGGCCAAGGAGAGGATTCTCTTGGTGTTGGAACAAGAAACTCCCCAGAGAACAGGGATTGATTATTTAGACACCAAACCCACATATGAATCAATTCAAAGCAAACCACCACAAACCCTAGCCAAATATGATGTAATCAATCTCAAAGAAATCCCATACCATGAAATGAAGATAAAATAATAATAACATACTAGTTCATCTTGCAGAAACCCCCAACAGAGGGGAAGAAAAAGAATACTAAAAGGAAAAGGGATGCATTTTGGATTTAGTACTTACGAGTAAAATCGACAAGAAAAATCCAGATCTTGGGGTGCCGACAATGACTGTTGTTGTATTCGAATCGTTGAGATCCCTTAGAAGAAAAGTAGAATCTGGGCATTTCTTGGAGGGATGATATGGGCCTTCTGATCAGTGTAAGTTGGAGTCCTCATGCTCGTCAGTTATTATTTTAGGGATGTGTGATATCTTACTCCAATACTCGCCTCCTTGCTGATACTTTTCCTTTAGCAAGGGACAATCTCTAATACATAGAGATTGAAGGGTGATTGGTAGCTCCTCAGGGAAGAAATGAATTTCAGGACAAAATTCAAGCTCCAGTTTAACCAGGGAAGTGAGATTTTTTAGCCCTGTTGGCAAGCTGTTCAGAGTGCTACAATTTCTAATCGTGAGAAATTGAAGAGCGGTGGGCAAAAGCTCATCACCCAAGGAAATGAGCCAGGGACAATCATCAATCAACAAAGACTGCAGACAGGTGAGATGTTGCAATCCTATTCCCGCTGATAAAGACCTGAGCTGATCACAACTGCCAATTGTTAACTCTTCAAGCGATGTAAGCGACCGCAGCAATCCATCAGGTAGTGATGTTAGATTTGGAAACGCATGAATTTCTAAGGAAGAAATGGAGGTAAGAGTACGATACTGCAATGAGCTCAAGATCTGTTCATCACATTGTCGCAAAGATAGTTTAAGAATGATTGAGGATCGAGGAAGAGTAGCCAATTTCTCACATCCACATATTTCTAGAAAGCTCAATTTGAAAGGAAACTGAGGAAGCCCCCTCAGCTTGGAGCAATTCAATATTTTAATTTCCCTGACACATTTAAAATCTCCTTCTAGGTCAGACCATTCCTCCAGATCAGGCATAGACTCGAAATGAAATGATATCAATGATGGGAAAGCCTTCACTTTGCCAACGCCACCACAGATTTCATGCCCCACTTTTTTCACTCCATAAACGTCTTCAAGATGCAGATGCTCGAGGGAAGGGATCTGGCCGAAAGGAGGGAGGAGATGGCATCTGCACCTGTACAAGTAGACAGAAACTAGATTGGAGTATAACGAGTCCCCCAACCATGTTGGAAATATAACACCACAGTAGCCTACTATTCGTAGACTCTTGAGATTGGTGTGAGGTTGGAGGGCATTGAGTACCTCCTCCTCAATACCTTCTTGTCGCAATTCCACACTGTCAGATTTCCATTCCAAGTGCAAGGTGTAAATTTTTTGCTTCTTTTTTAACTCAGCGTCTTTAGCCTCCTCCACGCTGACCACATTCTCAAGGTTTGAAATGTGAAGCTGTCCACTAAGATGTATTATGCCCTTTAACTCATTTATTCTACATCCCATCTCTTTTCCCACAGTAAACTTCTGGAATGTTCGAAGGCTTGTTAATCTCCCAATTCTTGGCACGATTGAAATTGAGCATTTCTCTAAAAACAGATGTCTTAGGTTGACCAGGTTGCTAAAGTCACTAGGTAGCTCTACAAGCATCTGGCAGTCAACCAATTTCAAGGTTTGTAGATGGTAGAGTTTGGTTGTTGATTCTGGTAACCTTTCAATACTCATACAAGACAAGTCAAGATACCGCAGATGTAACAAATTTCCAATTGATTCTGGCAATTCAGTGACGTCTTTTCCCTTCAAACGCAAAGTGCATATATGCCTCAAATTTACAAACAAATCAGCAGGGATATTCTGATTGAAAATCACTGAAAGAGTGCGCACACTTTTCAAACAGTAGAAATCTTCAGTCTTTAATGATTCAACAATAGCCGAGGACAAGTGCCACAGTACATGGCGAACCTTTTCACCTCTATTTTTAAGCCGCTTCTGATCTCCTATGCCCAAAAGATCATTTTCAAAAACAAATCGTGCCAAATCACGCACGAGGTCATGCATTGTGTAAGATGATGTAGAAGAATCATAATCTAGTAAAGACCTTGAACACAAATCATCAAGGTATTCCCTGCCTATGTCTTCCATTTGCTTACTTCCATTAGACTGTATAAAACCTTGTGCCATCCACATCAAAACTATTTCATCGCCTTTCTCATGGTCAACTTTATGAAATATACAAGCACAATATGCAAAACACCGCTTCAAATGTGCTGGCAAGTGATGATAACTCAATTTTAGAACAGGCAAAATGTCATTTCTTTCTTCTGGAAGATCCCATATCTCGCTTTTTAAGATTGCTTCCCACTCGACAACATCTACTTTAGAGCGTAACAAACCTCCGAGTGTCTTCACCGCCAAAGGCAACCCACAGCACTTGTTTACAATTTCCTTGCCCATCTTCACCAAGTCTGGATGTGCTTCCGAATTCCCTTCTACAAATGCTTTCCTTTCGAACAAAGTCCAACAAGCATAATCGGACAGGACCCGTAAAAAATGAGAGGGAACTGTTCCCACGATTGATGAAACCCTTTGGCTTCTCGTGGTTACTAGAATTCTACTTCCTCTTGCCCCAACCATCAATGGAGCTCGCAGGACATCCCAATCATTAATATTCTCATTCCAAACATCGTCCAACACAAGAAAAAACCTTTTCTTACTCAATGCCTTCTGAATACTAGCTTGAATTGCATCCAAGTTTGTAAGATGACAAGCGCTCCCAGTAACAGACTCTGCAATGGCTTTTGCGAGCCTAATTAAGTCGAAATCCTCCGACACATAAACCCAGGCTCTTATGTCAAAATGTTCCGCTACCATTCCATCATTGTAGATCAATTGAGCCAGCGTCGTCTTCCCAACTCCACCCATACCACAAATGGGAACGACCCAGATATCAAATTCGGCCGAAGAATCGTCCGATATTAACAAACCAACCACCTTCTCTCTGTCAGTTTCTCTTCCGAATACAGTCGACTCATCTATGATGGAACTCGTGGGAGGCCGATTGCTAGGTATGAACCTTTCAGAGTTAAATAAGACTCTGAGATGGAGGTTGCTTGAGCTGTCAATCTTTTCTAGTCTCCCTCTAATCTCCTTAATTCTAGGACCCATTTTAAGTTTGGAAACATAACGAGAGAATAAGTCGGATACCTGATCAGTCCACTTGTGCTTTCTTGTCTGCAATGGGGCTTCTTCTTCTTCTTCTTCTATTTTGAATCGAAGGAGTACGTATTCGAATTCATCGAGGATGTCCTCGGCGTCGTACGCGGCATCCTTGAGTTCACTCAGCCACAAGCGAACTGTTTCCTCCTTGATTTGTCGGTCCTCTGTGTCGTTGAGAACCGCTTGGATCCTCGAAACTGTTGATTTGAGCTTTTCGGCATCTCCTTCAACATCGAAGAGAAAGCTTAGGCTCCGGAGGAAACTAGGGATCAAAGTATGAAACATGGTCCCGGAAAGGAAGCTTAATGCATCCGCAGCCTTTGAAGTTGCCCAATCCATAGTTTCAATTGCCGAGAGAGAGATAAGATGAACAAAAGAGAAGGGTGTCGAGCAGAGGACGAAGAGATAAACACAAGTCAACAATCGTGGCGTTTAGAGAACAGCAAAACAACCGGATAACCGCAGAAACAATAAAAAAAAAAAAAAAAGTCTAGAAACCGCGTGGGCCCACTAATGCAAATGATAGCTGAGGCGGCCACTAAAGGAAAAGAGAAATGATAGCCACACTTCTTATCTTACAACTATCCTATGTGGCAGTAAAGGAAAAGAGAAATGATAGCCATATTTCTCATCTCACAACTCATCTCACAACTGTCCTATGTGACAGTTTTCCTTTCTCTCATCTCTATAATGTTAAAAGCAAAATAAATTAATTAGGCATGCCATATAGAAAAGTTGTGAGATGAAAAATGTGACTATCATTTCTGGTAAAACCGCATGGGTCCATTCATGAAACAGAAGCTGAGGCTTTATCGAAAAATATGAGGGAAAGAAAAACGAAAGCTGAGGCGTCCAATAAATGAGCATAAAACCGCGTGGACCCATCGATGAAAAAGGAAGGGAAATAAAAACGAAAGCTGAGGCGTCTAATAGGTAGCATAAAACCGCGTGGACCCATTAATGAAAAGGAAGGCTGAAGCATCAATTTGAATATAAGACGAGAAAAAAAAAACAATTGGTTAATGGCGTGGGCCGTCCATTGTTCTTAACAAATTAACCCACCATTCAAGAGACAAGAGGAAAAAAATAATCTGAAGAAAAGGCTTGGTCACTCAAGTCGCAAATTTGAAAAAAAAAAAAAAAAGAGAGTGAATCATCCATATGAACGGTGCAGATGTTACTCATCTCATCTTAATATTTCTATATTAATATATGTCTAAAAATGCCCAAAGGCGAGCTCATAAACAAGTGGATAGGCCTGATTTCATTACACTTGTAATTGCTAATTCATTCATTAAGCGTCCTATTGGCCCTCATGCATCCCTGAGAGACTTGCACATGTGACTTAATTGGAACTCGCACGGACAACTCACATATTTGAAGTAATAAGAACTCACAAGTGAAAAAAAAAAAAAAGAAAACAAATTTACACTACAAGATTATAAGTACTCACACATGCAAGGAAAGCTACCATCATGTCTTACCCCTAAAGGGTAACCTAGTGGTGTTTAATCTAGAGTCAGGTTTTTAGAATAATAACAATAATGATAATAATAAATATAGAGTTAGGTAAATTTGTTAAGTTGAGTAAGCCGCTTGATCCTCACCACTTACTTAACAGTGGAGCATGGGCATCACCATCATATTCGTCACTATCGGACTAAGATGGCACCAATGAGTGTTACAGCTATGAAAAATTCATTTGTAAAGGAGCTGTGACTCTACAGTAGTTGGAATCCTACAAGGGGTGGTGAGAAATCTAAGGCTCATGTTGTTTTCAATTTTGTGTTCAGATCGAATTGTGCTGAAACTAAACTTTGCAGAATTTGTTTAACAACATTATATTAAAATACTCTGCAAAAAATTTGCCATACAAAACTTATTTGATAACTGTGAAAAAAATTTCTCCAACGAACGTTACCAAGCGAATCATAGGATATAAAATGTGAGACCCATCTTTTAATGTTTACTTTATTATTGATATATATGGGACCCACCTGTAGAAATTACAACGCAGTACCCACCTTTAAAAATCAAAACATGGGCTTATATTCATAGGATTTATAAGGTCTGCTAACCATTTTAAGAATTATAATGTAAGCCCACCCTTTTTTAATGTAAATATAAGACGCATTTTTATAAATTTCAGCATGGTACACACCTTTAAAAAATTAGAATATGGACCCATATTCATAGGATTTATAATGTAGGTTTACCTTGTGTGATTATGACTACATGGCTTACTTTTGTAGGTAGAAGCTACATTTAGAAATTATGTGGTGCCCACTTTTGGAAATTATAATATATTATAATATGACGTTATCCTGTTTGTTGATTGTGAACATGAAACCCACTTTTAAAATTATGTGGTATCCACCTTTAGAAATTAGAATATGAGGCCAAATTCATAGGAATTACAATGTGGCTCCACCCTTTGTGATTTTTTTTAAATATTAAAATGTTTTTTTGAAAGATTTAATATTTTTTGAAAGATAAAATATTTTTTGAAAGATTAATAATTTTTTTGAAAGATTATTTTTTTCTGAAATATTAAATAGATTTTTTTTGAAATATTAAAATTTTTTTCAAAAGGTTAAATATTTTTTTGAAAGATTTTTTTAATGTTTAAATGTTTTTTAAAAAATTAAGTAATTTTTTGAAAGATTAAATATTTTTTAAAGATTAAATATTTTTTTGAAAGATTAGATATTTTTTTTGAAAGATTAAATATTTTTTTGAGAGAATAATTTTTTTTGAAAGATTAGATTTTTTTAAATATTATATATTTTTTTGAAAAATAATATTCTTTTGACTGTATAATGCACATTTAGAAATTAAACGATAAGGCCCACACTCAAAGGTTTTATAATGTAGTCCCAACATTATAAGAAATTATGAATTATAATATGGGCTCACCTTTTTTTATTGCCACCATGTGACCCACTTTATAAATTAGATAGTAGAGTCATTTTGAGATAAATAGGCAATAATTGTGCCATCAAGTTGTTTTTTTTAAAAGAAACAAAGTTTCTTTTTGTCCTAAGTTTCTTATGCCAGCAGATTAAAATTTTAAAATTCCTTCTTGCGAGATTAAAATTTGAAACACTGATTTGCACATACCAAATATATTCTCTGCAAACTTATTTTATGAAAATAAAAATATGCAAATGGCACGATACCCATACACATTATATATATATATATATATATATTATAACAATACCCCTTTCGTGGGAGGGCAACACATAGCGCAGTCTTTTCGCAGGAGTGTGACATGTGGCGCACTCTGATTAAAATGCTAAGACCTATATATATCTTATCTACTATCTTTCCTATATATTTTCTTAAAATCTCTCTCTAAGCAATCCATCGTATCAAATTAATCCATCGTATCCTTCATTGGATATTTATAAAGTGGACCCAGATCACATTTGTATGCATCCAAATTTTTATTTCAAAATTAAACAGGATCTCATAGTTTTTTTTTCCTATAATTTCTATGACAAACTTCAATAACTATTATATCAATTTTGCATACCCAGTTGCCCACTATGTGATAGATTATGTAAAAAAACAAATAATGTAACATCTAATTGAAATAAGCCCACTATTAGATTGATCATGTTTGAAATAATTTGCATCTTAAAAAATGAATATAATGCTTAAAAGTTTCCTACATATAATACACATACACACATATATATGTTTATAGAAGTTTAATTTCATAGGGTACCACTTCATCATAGAATAACACTTGGCCAAAATCCTATACAAGAGGATTTTAATTGGTGAGGTGGGCCTATTATTAGAAGATTTGTTGAGAGGAGAGAGAAAGAGAGAGCAAAAAAAAGATGATATATGAAAAGAGAGTAAAAGCCCATTATAATTAAATCTGACATTTACCTAAAACAATCGAAAATTTTCACCCAAACCCATAATAGATTGATCAACATTCTCTTAATGATGAACTTCTTGATCGATCAAGAGACATAACCACAAAAACTCTGCATCGAGACATTGTAAAGGTGCACCTCAGTGTGCAATGCGGACACGATCATTGAGACATGTAACTTTTATGTTTGCTCATTACCATTTCTTATAATTATAGCAATTTTATAGTTTTTAAAACAGAGATGGTGCACAAGTATAAACTTTTCAATTATTTGTAACCATGTATATGATTGTGTACTTTGTGGCGCACAAAATAATAATGAAAGTAATATGTTGTTACTTAATTCCTTTCTAAGAATTCTTTACACATGCGTAAGATAATAATCTTAATCCTTTATACGACTTCTAGAAACATGTGATGCCACAATATATGTGCCAAATATGTAAATCAATGAGTTAATTGCATGCCCCATTTGGATGAAGCAACCAATATATTATCTAGATTAGGCAATTATGACAATCGGATTTGACTATCTAGGCTCCGCTTGAGTAAGTTAATGCTCAAGCCCTAAAATTGATAGATATTGCCCATATTAATCACTTAAAATGATATTACCAGGAAGCAAGATTTCTAAAATATCTCTTATTCTAAATCATGTTCCTTAAAACCCAGAACAATCAATAATTTGGATTAGCACTAGCATAACAATTTTAAATTTACATAACTTAATCAATCTTTATCTCTTATACTAAAATCTTTTAATTTTACACACAACATCTCTTGTGATTAAATTAATAAAATTTTTGGAAGGTGGACAATTATATTCATTTTTAATTTGACTCCACTCGCCATGAATGGGTGGGTGTTGAAATTCAAATTTTCTATGTAACAATGTGGGGACAAAAAAAAAAAAAAAAAAAAAAAAGAGAACGACCAGTTCATCGGCCTATAGGTTTTATATGAGAATATGAAGTATGGTATATGCATAGAGACACCATCAAACAACTTACCCTTGAGAGTAAGTATAGTTCTACTCTCTTTAAACACCAAAAGTTCTGATGGTTTATATATATATATATATATTTATTTTTAATGTTAATAAGATAGTTATGCTATTTTTTCTGCTAATTATTTAATTTTTCTTTTCTCTCTATATCTCTCGAGGCTATGATTATTATATTTTTATAGGTATTAGTTTTAATATGCTAATATATATTCACTAAGTGTGTTTTTCATGTTAGAATATCCATGTTAATGCAAATGGTATTTTATACTTAGGGTAGGACTAATATAATTTTTTTCTACCGATGTAGAGATTGAAAGTGTATTCCATATTTTAATGTCCACTACTCAATTGAAGATCATCTTAGGTTTTGTTACGTTTAGTTGAAGTTTTTCTTTCTATTTTTATTTCTTTTTCTTTCTTTGAGTTATGCGTAAATGAACAAGTCAAAAGCTGATATTTTGTGATGATCTTGATTACTAGATTTTTTTCACCTAATTCAAAATTTTCATAGTGATAAAATTGGTTGAGCTCATAATTCTTTGCATAGTGGAGTATTCCATCTAATTTATATTACCATATAATATTTTTTTCTCTTGATTTAATTTTACATATTAGGGGAAAATTTATTTTTTTATTAATATTCTAATGAAATTCTACAAGTACATTATTTTCATTTTTATATTACTAATATGATATTTACTTTTTAAAAGTGCACTAAAATATTTAAGATTGTGATTGTAAAATGAATTTAAAGTTAATATTAAATTAAAAATAACTTAAATATTTATAAATATTATTACTTATAAATAATATAATTATTAAATAAGGCCTACATTGGGCGTGGGCCTGAAACACTTAGTAGATAATAATACAAATACAAGGCGCTGAAAACAGATTGGCAGAATAGTAGCTGCACCAAAAAGCGGCATCATTTCTTTCTTTCTTTCTTTCTTTTTCTCTGTAATTTCTCCTCTACAAATGCATCCTGAATTGGTACACAGCGCCACATCTTTTGGTGAGGGCCAACACTGATTTCAGCTTTTCAAGCAGAAAAAAAATTAGGCTGACTGCTTGGCATGAAAAACAGTATTTGTGGTCCCAATTTATTGAAAGTGGTCTGCAACATTGCTGCCAGTGGCTTAAGGGGTACAATAATGGAAAGGCTACAGTAACTGCCAGTTGGTAGCGCTTTTCGTATTTCATGGTACAAATAATTGCCGATGGCTGGCATATCTTAGGTGACCATGAAAGTTACAGCATGTGAGTAAGTGCGTTTTTTTTTTTAATCATGTACTTCAACTTTGGGATCCCTCCGCAGTAGTGGAATCACAACTTTCCTCCGTCTAATATTTATTTTTTTTTCCAGGAAAAAAAAGGATATGTATTTCTTTTTCCAAACCCAAAATAGAGAATTTATTACTTTTTACCATAAAACCTAACAAGTGCTAAAACACATAAATTTTGTCTACATGCAATATGTTGTAAAATATTAAACACAAGAAAAGAGAAAGAAGTAGAGAGAGAAAGAGAGAGATTCTTATTAATTAGATGTGTATTAGGAGGATGAGAGTCTTATTTATAAAACGAGAAGACTTTCTCTCCAAGTAACATGCTAAAATAGGACTTTTATCCCATGAAAGTTCTTTATCTCATGTGGATCCCAATGTGGGCATTTAACTTATTATATTTATATTATAATACTTCTTTTGGATGACCACCATTAAATGAAAGTTACCCCATTAAAACTTTGCAAAGGAAAACCCAATGGGAAAAACCAAAGTGAAGGAAAAAAAAAGTATAACATTCTTCAGGATCATTAATTAGGTGTTGGATGTATATAATGTTGCCTCGTTAAAACATTTACTAGTAAAACCAGTGAAATAAAACCTAAAAAAGGAAAAAGAGTACAACGCACATATATCATAGGTAACATGCTTTAGGATGCCTCCCCCTAATTAGTTATTCCCACCCCCACCCCCCCCCCCCCCCCCCCGCGCAATAACAAAAACATTTATATTGTTTCATGATAAACTCTATGTATACCAATCTCATATGTAAACTTCTGGAATGTTTATTTTGACAATGACTTGGTGAAGAAATCAGCTATTGTTACTGGAACAAACTTGCTGGACTTCTATCTTTTTATTCTTCTAAAACTCATGTGTGAAAAAATTTTTGGTACAATGTGCTTCGTTTTTGTCTCCCTTGATGTTAACCTTCTTGAATCTGTTGTATACATGCTTCATTATCTTCATAGATAATGCTTGAGGTATCTGTACTAAGAAACAATTGACTAGAACTACGAATATGCTGAATTAAATATTTCAACGATACACATTCAAAACTAGCTCCATAAAGAGCTAAAATTTCATCTTGATTAGAGGAAATAGTTACCAAAATTTGTTTAATAGAATGCCAAGAAATGACAGCATTACTACCAAGAAATACATAACCTATCTAAGATCGACCGTTATAGGGATGAAGATGTATCATGAATCTGCATAACCTACAAACTTAGAATCTTTATAATAAAACAGACTCAAATTTGTTGTCCCAAATAAATATCATAGGATATGTTTGATATCATTTCAGTGCCTTTAAGTTTGTGCAAAGTTATATTTGGCAAGTAGATTTGCTGAAAATGAAATATCCAATCTAGTACATTGTGCCAAATATAATATGGCACCAATAGCACTTAAGTATGGTACCCTAGGACTCAATACTCCCTCATTTTCTTCTTTAGGATGATATGGATATTTCTTTATATCTAACGATCAAATGAGCATGGGGGTACTGTCACAACTCGTGCCCAGGGTTCGGGGGTTAGCAAAAGTCAAACCAATGACACACGTACTCCTGTGCCTGTACACATAGACCTGGTCTAAATGCACATGCACAAGGGAACATTCACACGTTCCAAACATGTACGCGAAAGCTGTAAATATCAGAAACATCAAACTAACAATGCAAAAAGAGAATACGAAGACAGAACTAACATAATTACATATGAAGGTTATACAAAATGAACAAAATAACATATACAAGTCATGACTTATACAAGTGTGACAAAGCTCAAAAACAAGACTCCAATGCCATGCATGTCAAGAACGCTCTCCTATGGAGTGATCACATCACTCCTCTAGGCCTGACGGGGCCTCTGGGGTCTCATCTGGAGTCTGGCCGACCGGCGAGGGGTCGGCTGGGGTATTTGGGCTTACAACACCAAAAACAACTGTGAATACAACGACTCAGCAAAGTATAAACCATAACAAGTTAACACACGCTGTGTCTAATAAAATAAAGAACATCATGTAAATTAAACAGGGCATATTCGTATGCTAGGCTGTCATGCAAGAAATAAACATGCTATGCGAATCAATGTATACATGCTGTGTACAGAACTAGTTAGCGACTATATTGCCATATGCTCCCAAAAGAGGGATCTTGTATCATACAAAGAACACCATTGTCCGGGCCAGGATACAATGGGTCTCGGTTTCCTGGGGTCCGGTTCCCCAAGACGTTTCCTTACTGCAGCAAGGCCATGTAAACTACACCAAATTCACCTCGTCGGGATCCTAAGGCTGAGGCTAAGTAGTGCATGACCATACAGAGTTAATCATGAAAACCCTGAGTAGATCGTGACAACATATCATACGTGCATATCTGTGAACATGTCTTATACGTGAAATTACGCATGCATACTCAAGGTAGAGAACCACAATGTGAAAGTAACGGAAAACAAGTAATCATACTAGAGAGTAGAGATCAATGATCGAATGCAATATGTTATGCAACAAATCATGCGAAATCGAATCATCTTTATTTACAAGCCAATTCTAATCTAATTATCCGGTATTTCTAACCATGCATGATGATGTAGTTTTAAGTTATTCGATGCACCGTTGTCTAGTGTTGCATTAAATCGGATGGTGCACTGAAGTCCCTTAAATCAACACTCATGGGGAGGTGCTTAACATCCGGATAACGAACATGAATGATTTGCAGCCCTCAAGATCATTCACTCATTGTATCAAATTCCGTTGGGCAGGTCTAGGTGCTTTACATTCTATCATGAAGGCCATATCGGTCTTTCCCTTACACCTATCCTTGTCATTCATTGTTCTAGGGTTGATACGGCTTAGCCGTAGGTGAACGTACGGCTTAGCCGTAGGCATCTTACGGCTTAGCCGCAATATGCACTGCGGCTCCACCGCGGTTTCCTTTACTGTTCATCCGCTATTACGGTTCACCTGTATTTTGTTCTACGGTTTAGCTGTGTGTGTTCAACGGTTTAGCCGTGGCTGGGCCGTAGAAGGTCTGTCAAATTTGATTGCTTTCAGTTAATCCAGAAGAAGGCACCCTGTACTGATCTACGGCTGAGTCACGGCTGAGGTTCGGCTTAGCCGTAGTGCAATACAGGGCTTAGCCGTGCCCTGGCCATAGAGGAAAACTGGGTTTTTACCCTCTCTGGACTTTGAGCCGTAGGTGACATACGGCTTAGTTGTACATGCACGAGACCAAATTCTAAATCAAGTGCAGAAACCTGTGAAACCCTCAGAAATGTAAAAACTCTAACAGAGAAAGATAGAGTACTAACCAAATGGGCTGTAAGCACGTTTTCCATGCAAATTCATGTGAACTAACCAAAATCAAATGAATACTAACATGGGTTCTTACAGATTATGGTTATACTTGCCTCAATTGAATTCAATTACACAACTTGCTGTCCTTGGGCCCAAACACAACCTAACACCAACCACAACAACATACATGCATGAGGAAGAGAAATCATCACAACATATCATGCAATCGAGGAAACAAGGAGAACAAGAAGTATAAGAAGGAGATGAGAGAGATGGAAGAATCCCCAACTCACCTCACAATCAACACAACAGAGAATGCAAGGAACCCTCCCTTTGGCTTGATCGATGATGGAGGAGAGAACTCAGGAGAGGGAGAGAGAACTTCACGTGAATAATGAGAGAAGAGAGAGAGAGAGAACTTGGGTCGATGGAATGAAGGTTATATAAGATAAGTGGATGTCAATTTACAGTCAAGTCCAAGGTTAAGACAAATTACATTTCGAGTCAAATCCGAGTCCAATAGAATCATACGACATCGTTTGCAAACGACGTAGTTACGAAAGTTAACGAGCTCAACAAAAGACACATGTTGACATCAAGATGATGGAAAAATGACCATGTCTTAGAAAAACTAAAATTACGAAAAAGGGCTTGGTCTACTTAATCCAGGTCAAACTCAACCCAACTACCTATCCATGACCCGCCAGGAAATCAAAACACAATTAGCCACGAAAACAAGATTAATTAGCCGCTAAACGAGGTCAAGCTGGGTCGGAGTGTTACAGGTACTTAGTGGGTGTGCCTCGTCAATACTAAGACGTTTTAAAACTTTCTCGGTATAAATAGACTGATGGACTTGATATGTGTGAAATGATGATGAATACAAGGAATCAAGTCCAACATTCACACATTCAAACACACAGAAGAATGGGAATGAAACTACTGAACCTCAATAAATTCCTTTTTGTTTACATGGGTCTAGTACTCTAACCTTGGGGATGTAGGGAAATGTTAGGATTTTCATGACATCTTGCACTAGTTTTCCATGTATAGATCAATGATTCATTTACATTATATTAGTTAGTGATATATATCTTTTGTTATTGTCCATAGATGCTTATATATCTTTTGTATAGACATGCTTTAGATGTATCTACTCTTGTATAGACTCTTATACATGCTCATATCATATGGATGGGTTTGTACAGGTTACAGTTATAGTAATGAAGTTACTTCTCTTATATTACAACTGTATGTTTAATGTGGACTGTTTTCATGAATTGATAAATTTGAAATGTTTATCTATTGGAAGGAAAGTTTTATAGATAATATTGATCGGCTTTTGTGTGTTAATTACTTGGACAAGCGTACGTTGAATTCACTTCACATGTGTTAGAATGTAAATATCCCTTGTTAAATTCCGTCTGCACTTTGGTACAAATGTAAATTTCACGGAATTATGCATGTCATGCTTCTGAAATTACCCTAATCTACGGATTCTCAGACCCGGATCATAACACTTTTTTTAAGTTTAATTGTTGAGGTCATTAATTATTATGGCTACTTCTTCTCAATATAAACTAAATGATGTCAATTTATTCCTTGATTTTTAGAGTATGATTTGTGGTTTGGACATTACTTTTAATATGTGTTACTATTTCTATAGAAAAGTAGATATTTAAATTAGGTATTTTATGGATTAGTACCTTCTAAACTTGATTTTTATGTGCTAATGACATGACATAAAAATATCACTAGAATGCCCTAGCCGCATTTCTTTATGGTATTAACCCTAACCGAGGAGGGTTCACATAAGTCACCCTTCGTTTTTCTTCCACCCACACGTCCCTTGCTTTCAAAATCAGCCGTCTCAGATATCTTCCAAGAAAATAAGGAAGTTCTTAAAAAAAAAAAAGGAGTTCTCGAGCTTGAGGTTGTACTGCATGAACCATAAAAATTAAAAATCCCGTTAATATAGTGTGGAAAAAATTGCGGACGGCTGCAAGATGATGGTTATTTCACGGCATCTGTTAGAATATTTCAGCAAAATGGATGGTTATTTGAGCCTTGTGCTCTGAATCCATAGGGAAACTTGAAAAAAAAATTCTGCAGTGGAACTGATGTAAAGCATCAACAGAACAGTGATATAGTGCATCAGCGAAGGAATAGAAAACTTGTATCAACTTCAATCTACTATTATTGTCCCACCTGAGTCACATTGCAGAGCAAATAACCTCTATTCAACCCCAAAAGCCTGAACCAATTTCTATCCGGCATAAATCATCCTTGAGATATAAATCTGCACCAACTTTGTTAAAACAAAAGTGCAAACACCAATTGAAAGGAGCATCTCCAAATGCTTATGCCAAGGCATCATCACAGCCCAATAAAAAGACACAACCCTAAAAAAGAAGTATAAAAACAGATACTACGAACACTAATAGCATTATTTTCGGAGAAGCAAAAACAGAATCATAATAATAAGATGTAAGTAAACACATTTCATGCAGAATCCCATCATCATCAATACTACGACTCCGAAATGGGTTTTCGCAAAATTACACTAACTGCATCTTCCTGACGCTAAAGATTTTTTATTTCATTTTTATTGGTTTCTAAAGAATAGTGAGAATTTTCCTTTTTCTGAGAAAATCTTCTTCAATTTCGTCTAATGGATGAAGCCTCTAAGTGCATTTTTTGAATTTTTTGAAAAAGTTACTCTTGCCCTATGGATTTTGTGCCTATCCGTGGGTCTGCAGGAATGAGCTCTTGTTTTGAGAAGAGAGCTGAGTGTTCTTTCAGGATTTTATGAGATCGGATTTTGAGTTCTTTTGTGACTAAAGTAATTCTATTTGGTTGCGTCGTTCATCAAATAGGAACTCTTTTGCCTCCAGTTGAGGTGGGCTTTTGGTGATTCTTCAATCCAAATACTCTTTTTCTCTATTTCAGTACAGTCCTTCCAAAAGTCTTGTTTCCGGGGGTACAGGGGCAGTGTTGTTTGAAAAAACTACCAATCCGACCTGAAGAGGATCTTAGAAAGAAAAATACTTAATGGGTTTAGGAGAAACTTAATGCATGTTGGATTAAGTAGAGAAAATCGAACTTTCAAATGAATTACTGTGCAAAGAAGGAAGAGATCGCAGTGGACTTTCCCACCGGGTTTCACAAATGGGTTATCACAAGCAGAAAGTTCCAATCGATTGAACAGCAGAAAGGAGTTTTCACAAACACGCAAATGCACAAACATCGTTAGACAAAAGCCGCAAAACATACAGAGAGAGAAAGGAAGGTAAACATTTCAGTGGCTCTGCGTCCCGCTGTGAGGAGAAGAGGGGAAGAAGAGGTTGCATCCAATGGTGATTGCCGCTGCTGGTGACGATCACTGCCGGTGCCGGTGTCATCAGCCGCCGCCCAGTGTAATGATCCGTCAGCACAATTTCATAACCAACGCATTATAGCAGAGAATTGGTTCATTCACTCAATGGATATGTCAGGGATGTGTGATATCTTACACCAATGCTCGCCTCCTTGCTGATACCTTTCCTGCAGTAAGGGACAACTGCTAATATATAGAGATCGAAGGTTGACTAGGTTGCCAAAGTCACTGGGTAACTCTACAAGCATGTTGCAGTATTCCAATTTCATGGTTTGTAGATGGTAGAGTTTGGTCGTTGATTCTGGTAACCTTTCAATGCTCGAGGAAGACAAGTCAAGACAACGGAGTTGTAACAAATTTCCAATTGATTCTGGCAATTCAGTGATGTGATGATTTCCAATCAAGCGCAAAGTGCGTATATGCCTCAAATTTACAAACAAATCAGCTGGGATATTCCGATGGGAAACTATTGGAAGAGTGCGGACACTTTTCAAACTGTAGAAATCCTCGATCTTGAATGATTCAACAATGGATTCGGACAAGTGACATTGTACATTGCGAACCTTTTTATGCCACTTCCCATCTCTTGTTTCCAAAAAATCATTTTGTAAAACAAATCGTGCGAGATCATGAGTGAGGTCATCCATTGTGTATGTTAATTGAGTAAAAACAGGAGGACTGAGATTAAGTAAAGACCTTTCAACCAAAGCAGTAAGGTATTCCCTGCCGATGTCTTCCATTTGAAAACTTCCTCTAGGTTGAATAAAACCTTGTGCCATCCACAACCTAACTACTTCTTTGCCATTGATATGGGAACCTTTATGAAATATGCAACCACAATATGCAAAACACCGCTTCAAATGTGCTGGCAAGTGATCATAACTCAATCTTAGAACGGGCAAAATGTAGTTGTTCTCTTCTGGCAAATCCAATATCTCACTTCCTAATATTGCGTTCCACTCGCCGACATCTAATTTTCTGCGTAACAGATTTCCGAGTGTCTTCACTGCCAAAGGTAGCCCTTCGCACTTCTTTATGATTTCCTTGCCTATCTCCGCCAAGCGTGGAGGTGCTTCTGAACTCCTTCCTACAAATGCTCGGTTTCTGAACAAAGTCCAGCAATCATCATAGAACAGACCCCGCAAAATATAAGTGGAAATTGTTCCCATGCATGAGGAAACGCTTCGGTTTCTCGTGGTTATTAGAATTTTGCTCCCAGATAACCCAGCCATCAATGGAGCTCGTAGAGCTTCCCAATCATCAGAATTGTCATTCCAAACATCGTCCAACACAAGCAAAAACATTTTAGGACGCAGTGCCTCCTGAATACTACCTTGAATTTTATTTAAGGTCATATCAGGACGAGTAGGCACATCAACTTCCTCTGCAATGGCTTTGGTCAGCCTAATTAAATCAAAGTCTTCTCCCGACACATAAACCCAGGCTTTTACATCAAAATGGTCGCGTACCCGTCTATCATTGTAGATCAATTGAGCAAGTGTCGTCTTCCCGACTCCTCCCATGCCGCAAATGGCAACGAACTGGATGCTTGAGCCCGAGCCGTCGTCGGATGTCAACAAATCGACCACCGTCTCTCTGTCAGTATCTCTTCCGAATACAGTCGACTCTTCTATGATGGAACTAGTCTGATGCCTCTTAAGAGGTATGAGCCTTTTAGACTCTCTTATGACGTTGAGGTAGCAGTAATTGCTTCTGCTCTCAATCTCTTCTAGTCTTTCTCTAATCTCCAAAATTCGAGGACCCACGTCAAGGTAGGAAATAAAACGAGACAATAAGTCGGATACCTGCTCAGTCCACTTCCTGTTCCTCGTTTGCATTGGAGCTTCTTCTTTTTTGGATCGAAGGACTAGGCATTCGAGTTCATCGAGGATGTCCTCGGCGTTGTAGGCGGCATCATTTAGTTCTCTTAGCCACAGGCAGAATGATTCTTCTCTGATTTGTTTGTCTTCTGCATCGTTGAGAAGGGCTTGGATTCTCGTGAGAACTGAGTTCAGCTTTTGGGCCTCTCCTTCAACACTGAAGAGAAAGCGTAGGTTTTTGAGGAATGGAGGGGTCAAAGTATCAAACAAGGATTCTAGAAGGGAGGTTACTAAACCCAGCACCACCTTAAAAGTTGCCATAGACATAGCTCCAATCAACCAGAAAGATGAGATGAACAAAAACAGAGGGGATAAACGGTAGCTGGGGCGTCTAGCAATAAAAAGAAACCGCGTGGGCTCACTAATGAAAACGATAGCTGGGGCGTCCAGCAATAAAAAGAAACCGCGTGGGCCCGTTAATGAAAAGTATGGCTGAGCCGTCAAATTGGACGTTAGATCTGGGCTCAAACTGAATAGCATCTTGGTTTAAATCGGTAACGGCGTGGGTCATTCATTGTTCATAGCAAATGACCCTCCATTCAAAAGACGAGAAAAAAATAATTAAAAAATAGGTTTGGTTCAGTCAAGTGGCAAATAAGAAAAAAAAGGAGTCAAGCATCCATGTGAACGGTGGGGATGGTGCTCATCTCATCCGAATACTTCTAATATTATATATAGAGAAACGGTCTTGGAATGACAATCCTTACGAACTATATTCACCATTTTGGGCAGTTTGGCCCACGTTATGAGTTATTCAAATGTATCACATATATGACCTTCATAAATTACACAGGTTCAGCAATTTTAGTTTCCATCCAAATGGATTGGATCGTTAGATCGATTGCACATCAATCCTAATAGACTTTATGCATATTTATCTATATGTACATGAGTGTACGTCGATCCAACGGTCCAATCTATTCAGATGAGATCCAGAACTGGTGGACGTGTGCAATTCACGAGAGTAATGTGTGTGATCTATTTGGATGGCTCACTATGTGGACCGCACTATCTAAAATGGTAAAAATAGTCCATTCATATAGGGAAACGCATATGGCACCCTTAAAATTTAAAATATCTCTTTTTTCTCCTAAAATCTCTCATGACTTATTTTGGTTTTCTTATGAAGAAGAGTCCTATTTTGGTAGCCTAATCTCGTCTTTAACTAGCTTTCCTAATCCTAATTTCTTCTTCACGATAAACTTCTAAATCAAATAAGAAAAGACTACCTCTAATCTATTTTTTTATAAAAAAACATGTGCCTCACGTCATCCTTATAAATTGAAATAGCAAAATCAACCATAATTTATGGGTAGCCGTACCTTGATCACCTGTGATTCTCTTATCAACCAACTTCCTTGAGAAATGTTTTCTCAACAAAGTTGTCAAGGAGCATAGGCAGAAGATGGTCAAGAAGAACAATGCCAAATAGGTGTGACCCATCATGTTCATCTCCATGAAATCAAATTCCGCAAATTCTGAAATAGTCAATGTATCTGTTATGATTGTCGCATTCCAGACCATTTCGGTGATTTCAATAATAAGCTTCTCTCTTAATAGTAAGCTGCTCTCTCTTACAAATAAGCTGCAAAAAAAAAAAACCGTAGGGCGTAGAGCCCAACTGATCACTCATCCCATCTGACCACAAATCTGGAAGATGCCCTAATAGTCACTAGCCCTTGCGTTTTGAGCCAACCGAATGCACTAGACTGTTAGATCGACTTTTTTTTTTTTTATAAAGTCTTCGAACTTGTTGGCTACAAATTTTGTACACAGGTAGGGTGCATCCAGATTTTCGATGCCCACCCAGACCCAATTAATAGAAATTTTTTTTTGATAGACCAAGTTATAGAAATTGAAACCATCATCCTGAGAAAAATTGAAGCCATCATATTGCGTCTCACACAAGTACCACCCGAAATGTTCGTCTTCACCCATATTTATAAATTGGAAGATAGAAAAAGTTGTTCTTCCGGCTCAAAGATGCTTTTAGAAACAAAGAAGGAAAGAAAAACCAAAAAAACCAATATTTTGTAATGTGTTGCCTAATCTAGCGTGCAATATTTAGTCTCTATCACATCGGTCCCCTGCGTTATACCAATTTGGCATGGGGTAAATGAAATTCAATAAGAATAAAAAACAGACCATACCTAATTCTATTCGTAGATGAAAAAAAACTGAACATACCTGATTCTATTCGTAGGGCAACAGCAGGGATACTTTCTAGCGGAGGATTTCTGTCTATGTTTAGCAAAGAGAAAAACAAAGCCACATACGAATTGGCTTTTAACTTGTCTGAGAAGTTTACATCAGAAAGAGCAGCTTACCTAGCCATGTCTGAGAACCTTCATTGTATCTACCACTTGGATAGGGAGCAGCCATGGTAAATTGCAAGAGTTCCATTCGTACCTTTGGCCAGGTCAATAGTATTATCAACACAAAGATCCCTAAATAGAGGATATAGCAAATATAGTAGCCACATAGTAATATATTTCTCTTATTAATTCTCATAGTATGCTTTATTCAAAGCACAACATGCCTAGTACACTGAATTGACTTCTATTGATTACTTGTCAGTAATTCTTTTAGATACAATGCAAATTACCTTAATTATGTTTATACTTTGTTGAATGGCCTTATTTACATGTTGTCTAATGGTGTTACAGGCTCAGATTTCCATCCCGATCTTGTAAAGATTGAGGAGACATCGGAGGACGTCCACGAGGTCCCTTCAGGCCTCGACGAGTGGACAACAGAAAGACTCTAACTGATCCTTTCATGAAGTGCGAAACGAAAAACATTCGAGTCTTTTATTTAAGGATTTTTTGGAGAATAGGATATCCGGCCTCTGCATTAGTTTTATTTTGTCATATAGAGTCCATGATTTCTCTCACTATGGGATATGTATATCATTTTGTTCATGCGTATACACTTCATCTCGGTTTTGTATAAGTCATGTTTTAACCGTTGCATAGACTTTTCATAATTAGGTTATGTAGATATCTTTCTCTTTATTTTGTTACGTTAATGTATTGTTTCATTAATTGATATTTTGGGAATAGTGTTATTTGTGATATTGATAGACTTCTACATATTGAATGCTTGGACAGATGTTTGTCCAAAGCACCTTACAAGTGTAAGTATGTGAATATCCCTTATGTAATTCCGTCTTGACCCCGATCCAAATGTGAATTACATAGGAGTACACATGTCATGACTCGGGATTAACCCTAAACCCATGATCTTTGGACTCGGGTCGTGACATATGGTGCCAAAATAGTGCAAACCATGTAACTCTAAAGATAAGGTAGTCTTTAACTACCTAAGTAAGGTATAAACCCGACCTAACTACCTATCCATGACCCAAACTCAAGTAGATTTGAGTTGAATTAACCTAAATAAGCATCAATTAAGATAAAATAAAATTAATTATTATAAATCGAGATTAGTTCAGGTTTGAACCTTATAGAATCAAACCTGAACTTTTGACAGAATCAGAAGTTCTGATTAAAACTTGAAGTTTTTTACGGAACCAAACTTTCTAAATCAAACCTAAAGTTTTGACAGAATGAGAAGTACTGATTCAAACTTGAAGTTTTGACAAAACCAGGAATTCTGATTCAAACTTGAAGTTTTTGATAGAATAAGAAGTTATAATTTAAGATAGAATAAGAAGTTATAATTTAAACCTGATGCTTTGACAAGAACTAGAAGTTTTTAATCTAAGCCTAAAGCCTTGACAGATGTCACGACCCAAGCCTAAGAAATCAAAGATTAAGTTAAACCTAATCAGCGACACACGTACCCATGCATCTGCACTTAAACCCCGTCTAAATGGACACGCACAAGGAAAAATCACACCTGCAAACACAGTGTACGCGGAAACTGTAACCATTATTGCATGAAAAAGAGGAGACACTAACATAAACCAATATTTACAAAGATTACATTAATTACAAGATATACAAGAATAGACTATACAAAAGTGAGAAAACAATTGCGATATGGCATGATACAAAATATAAAATGTAAAACCAACTCTAAGTCGCAGAAACCAAATACATCCCACACACCAAAAGAAGACTTATACTAATGACATACCGTGCTCCGGTGAAGTAATCACATCCACTCCTCTAGCCTTGACGGGGCTTCTACGATCTCCTCTGAAGTCTTGCCGATCAACGAGGAATCGTTAGAACATTTTAGAGGTTCAACATGTTCCTGATCTGAAAAGGAACCTTATTTCTTTGGGTGCCTTGGACTCTGATGATTGTAAATTTTCAACTGAAGGTGGAGTCGTGAAGATTGTGAAGGGTGCTCTGGTTCTTATGAAAAGTAATAGATGTAACGACCTAAACATCTGGAGCTCTTCAGATTTTTAAGTCGTTAACATGATTATAATATAATAACATTCATTAAGTAAATTTCCAAGAGCAAGTTTAAGCAAAAATAAAGATTTAAAATCTCAATATTAATGTCTTAATAAGTCTTTATAGATTCAGCTAGACAAGATATTAAATCTAAAAATATATTTCGAAATAGGGTTAGCCCCATCTATGAAACTAGGAAGTGCTTCGAACTCTCGATCAGCGATACATGCCAAAATCTATAGGCTGATCAACGTCGTTTTCCTGCCCCGCCATGAACGCATTACCTGTAGTGGGGTGAACCATTGGTCAGTAATACTAGTGAGTAGAATTTCTAAAATCAACAATAGTACATGACACAAATCTTCAAATTTCATATGATTCTTTATAAAGACATTTCATAGATTTACCTTGATTAGTAATTTCATAGTCCCATTCAACAATGTTGTTTACAATTGTCATATTGTATTTTCATAAGGGATTCATATTCTTGTTATGACCAAAACCGCCACCATCCTCAATTGAGGGAATTCATATTCATGTCATGACAGAATTGTCACCCATCATCGAAGTTCTTATGTTTCCATATGGATATCATATTCTTGTCGTGACAAAGAGTCACCCATAAGGAATTTCATATTCGTGTCTTGACATAATTGTCACCCATTATAGAAGTTCTTATATTTCCATATGGATATTCATATTCTTGTCGTAACAAAGAGTTACCCATAAGGAATTTCATATTCGTGTCGTAATCAGACTGACACCCATCTGATGTTTTGTCAAAGGAGTTGGTATTCGTGTTGTGTTCAATCTGTCACCCATTTTTTAATTCATAAGATGTTATGTTCCCACACAGGTTTCATTTTCTTATCGTGACAAGATTGTCACCATTCTTTATTCAAAGATCAAATTAAAAAAAATAGATGCTTGTAACCATCAAATTGCTGATCTCAATTTAGTATATAGACTTTATAACAAGTTCCATTAGCCAAGTCCACATACTTCATATTGAAGTTTCACCCCACCTGAATTTGTTATTGGTAATGCAAGTATGTGGCATTGACCATATCTTTAACTCATTCATTTACCTTAATTTTCCTTATTCAAAATATTTGACTCACAGTTCAACAGTCATTGAATTATAATAATACTTTAATCCAGTCATCATTCAACTCGTAATATGATTGATACTTTACTCATGAATCATTTCTCATATAGTCATAATTTTACATCAATCATGGCTGCCATACAGTTTTTATTCATAAATTCAGCAATCATAGAGTCGAAATTAATATCAATACACTTAGTTCATGGCTGCCATAAAGTTATCATTCATAAATTCAGCAATCCTAGAGTTGAAATTAATAACGGTACACTTAGTTCATGGCTGTCATACAGTTATCATTCATAAAATCAGTAATCATAGAGTTGAAATTAATATCAGTACACTTAATTCATCTTAACCAGTGATGAAACTAGTCATTCGGAATCTCTTTAATCATATTATCAAGTTGAAGTTTCATCTAAACAGAAAAGAGAGATTTTTAATACTCAATTTCTACAAACAGTCACCAAATCTAATTTTTATCAAATTTGTTTAGATCTTGTTCTTTGTTTAGAGAATTCTCTACTGATCCAAACAGAAAAAAAAATACTGCTTTAGGTCAGTAAATAGTCCCAAAGATGATTTCATATTAGAATATTAAATATCAATAAAGTATTTGCTCAATCATATAATTTCAATAAGAAAAGTCTGTAAAAGCATCTTTATTCAGTTCTAAATTTGATAATTGTAAATGAAGTTCTACTCACCTTGAGTACGTAATGAGCGACCCTAGATCAGACATCCACTATGTAAAGGATCTTGTAGAATTCCTTTACTTCAGTTATCAAAAATTAAGTGTTAGACTGTTAGCTTTGTCCCTATATATAGGGCCTTGGATGTCCAAAGGGGGTTATTCCAAACAGTCACAACTGTTGGTAAGTATCTCTTCCTTGAAGAGTCACATAGAAAAACTGAATGGTCACATCTATTGGCGGGTAACGAAGAGTCTCCCTTGGTAAGTATCTCTTCCTTGATGAGTCACATAGAAAAACTGAATGGTCACATCTATTGGTGGGTAACGAAGAGTCTCCCTTGGAAACCAAACAGTCACTACAATTGGATCTTGGGTCAAATTCAAGAACTGAAAATTTAGGTCTAACAGCCCAACTTACCTATGAATTGAGCTGGTCATATGGCCCATGGTCCAACAACCCAACTTACCTATGAATTGGGCTGGTCGAATGGCCCATAGTGTAGTGCCTGGTTGGCCTCCTCAAAAATTCAAACTATTACAATAAAGTTAGAAACTTGTATGTTTTGTCTAGAAATACTGTTTTAGGTGTAGTTGCAGTGTCTTCATTAGATGACCATGAATCTGTTTCAACACATTTATGGCACTTGCGTATGGGTCACATCAGTGAGAAGGGCTTGATAATGCTGAGCAAGCAGAATTTGCTATGTGGCACAAGGATAGGCAAATTGGATTTTTGTGAGAAATGCATATTCGGAAAACACCGCAGGGTTAGTTTCAAAATGGGTATTCAAACCACGACAGGTATCCTTGATTACGTTCATTTAAATGTGTGGGTCCTTCTAAGGTTTATTCTAAGGGTGGGTCCCAATTTATGTTGACTTTCATCGATGATTATTTAAAGAAAGTCTTGGCTTATGCATTGAAGACAAAGGATGAAACCTTTGAAACATTCTAACGATGGAAGGCAATGGTTGAGAAACAGACCGGCATGAAGGTGAGCAAATTAAGGACAGATAATGGCAAGGAGTATAGATCCAATGAGTTTGAGAACTATTGCAAGGACAGAGGCATAGTTCGGCATTACACCACCACAGGAACTCCACAGCAAAATAGAGTTGCAAAGAGGATGAATAGAACAATCTTGGAAAGAGCTTATTATATGTTGTTTACTATAGGATTGTCTAAAGACCTTTGAGCTGATGCAATACATGCTGCATCCTACTTGGTTAATAGGTCTCCACACTTAGGGATTGTTTGCAAAACACCGAAAGAAATGTGGTCAGGTAATCTAGCTGATTATTCTAACTTAAGGGTTTTTGGTTGGTCAACGTATGCTCGTGTGAAAATGGATAAGTTAAAACCAAGGGTTGTGGAGTGCATCTTGGTTGGATATGCTTATGGGGTGAAGGAATATAGGTTGTGGTGTACCGATTAGGATTCAGTCAAATTTAGTATCAGCAGAAATGTTACATTTCATGAGGATGCTTTGCTCGATGTGAGAAAGTAAGTGGAGAGTGCAGAAGTAGGTCGCAGCAGTGGCACCGTTCAGGTGGAATCATACATCCCAATTTGGATGGAGAGTGCATCGAGCTTCTCCCGGGATACTGAGGATAGTCAGACTGAGTAGCACATAGGTAGACCGTTGAAAATGAGGAAGCCGCCAGTCAAATATGGTTTCGAGGATATGTTGGTAACATATGATGTGGTTGCATATCCATTGATGGTTGAGCCATCCACATATCCGGAGTCAATGGAGAGGGAGAAAAGGGGTCAACAGGCAGCAATCACAGATGAAGAGATGGAGTCTATTGATGATGGCAATCAAGCCATTGGATGCAAGCAGGTCTACGAGGATAAGGAAGGAACTACCCATGTAGATGGAGTGAAGTTTCAAATTCCTGATCATGCATGCAATTTAGAGAAATCATTGTATGGGTAAAACCAAGCTTTTGGACAATGGTGTAAGCGATTTGTGGCATTCATGATGACATTGGTTAAGGACAAGTTCAAGTCTGTCTTGAACTTAATCCATGTCACTCATCATTGAAAAGTAAAGACTATGCCCGGTGACAGTGGGAACAAGGATGTACCTTTTAGCGAGTTATGTAGAGCTGAAGACATTGCCGATTATGCTTCTGGTGGCTCGAGTTCTACAGAATCCAAACCAAGGTAAAGATTGTTGAGTTTACGTCTTGTATTCCGAGTTCACTTGATTGGCCCATAGGGATGGTCTTGGACCAGACTTTGGGTTAGGGGTTGGTCTTTGTATTAGGCTTTCTTAAGGGCTAAGAAAGAGAATTATATATAACGTAACCTATAACTCTACACCTAAGCAGAAGAGTACAGTAAAATAATAGAGTTCTCTTTTGGCCGTGTACGTAAGCATATCGCCAAACCACGTAAATCTCTTGTGTGTATGCTTTTGTGTGCATGTCTCTTTTTGTGTGTGGCTTTGATTGTCGATTGCAAGTTACATGCTTCAGTACGTGCACAACAATTGTTAAGTCAAGAAGCAGGAGAGTATAATTCGTTGATTTCTTGCATTTCTCTTGCTCTATAGAGACCTTCCCATTCATCCTCATATATTGATTGAAATGCATCCGTGGTCCTCATGAGTTGGACAGCCTGGACTGCATAGACACATTTTGCGGTCTTCTCATAAATGAAAATCATCAAGCCAAGTGGAAATACCTGCATCAAGAATAGGAACCACCTCAAGAAATATTGTTACATGTATGCTTATGATATCTCATTATTACTTGGATATATCAAATAAACTAAGCTAAGCCCAAGACGGCTCAAATTCTGATTCTAGCCATAGCTTGTTTTGTGTGCTCATCAATCCAGCTTGATGAGTATCTAAGCTGGGCACAGCTTGAGCCCAAGCCCAATCGATCCAATCACTCTTTGACAATCCTAGCCTCAAAGGCCCAATTTATTAGATCCATTTATTTGACAATCTTGCTGTCCTCAATGGCCACACTGTTTTGCCCATTGCTCTCTTCATTTCATAACTATAATGCAATAAATAAATTTCATAGTTTTCACCCATTTACTTGATATAAAATTACTAAACTCCTCTTTAGTTAAATGGACGTGAATCTAACCAACACACCCATAGTTGTGTGGTTGTTGGTACCTTGGTATCACATGCATGAGATTGATCCTTGAGTTTTCCTATTTATATTATTACTCCTGACGAGTAGGCCAACCTAAACAAAATAATTAAAAAAAAGGAGATGCAAATCCAAGGGATTAGGATAGGTTTTAGTCTCATGTCTAAAACATTCATAGTTTTTGGGATATACAAAGCTTTTTACATAAAATTCACACCTATAACATGTAGAAATTGAACCAAAATGTCGACTCCATGAACCTAATTGGACTTGCATAATGGGTGGCTCCATCTTGTCACTAGATGAAAGAAGATCGCTAATTAGCACCTTCAAAAACTAGAACAATTAGGCACTGTTGATTTTTCTTTTCAGAAAGATGATTGAGAATGATTCATCAATTTCTTTTTATTCAATTGCTAGCTTTCTTGTGAATTGAATACATAAAAAAAACTTGTAAATCAGCCATATAAGGAAAAAGATTATATTTATTGGATTTGGCTAGCCATTTAATCGACACAAACAATTTAAGCCACATGCTATTACCATCAATTTCGTTGAACTCGTCCAACCATTTCTTCCAAAAGAATCGGTAGAAAGCCTGGTGTGGGCCCACCCAGTGGCCTTTATACACGATATTGATAGTTTATGTTGGGCTTGGGTCTATTTTTTTTCAAGTTAGGCAAAACCTAAATATGCGTCAGCGCCCAGTCAGGACATCCCATGAACACCCCATGCACACACTTCTCATTTGACTATTTTTTTATTAAATGTTTTGGCTTTTTTAATGAAAATATTAAAGAGAGGTAATATTAAAAAAATAGTGTTTTACTAGAAGAATCCCCTTAAAAATTTGTGAAGGCCAAATAGATCCTCAAATTTTAGTATAACCACTTGTTATTATTATTTTTTAATGAGTGAGGATACGCGGCTCCCTTGTATACAATCCAAACAACCAATTGAAATAAAGAAGAGCATACAGCATCTCGAACCAAGAAATTAAATGCCACATGGCACTCCCAATGGCCAAAAAAAAAAAAGCCATTTGTAGTCTCTCCACCCGAAAATGCCTACTCAGACGTGGCATTTGCTAGGAAGGGTTACGATGCTAAATTTGATATATAAAAAAGTGTGACATCTATTCAATACAAAAGTTTCTGAAAAAAATATAATAAAATAAAAGGAGGTGAAAGATAAAAATATAATGATATAATAAATTTAACACATTAGTAGGTTTTCACTTTTGAAGGTGCCAAATTCTAAAATCTTAAAGGGAGATGCGATTTGAAATAAAAAAAAATGGACTCTCTACCCTCTCCTCTCCTCTAATCTCCATATTCCAGATTCTACCTTGTTCGGCCCTGCAAGGCTGAACACATAGCATGATGTTCGGCCTTGCAGGGCTAAATAAAATCAGAATGTTCAACCATGACTGGCTGAACAAAACAAGACTGTTTAGCCAGTTTTGGCCAAACAAGGTTGTTCGGCCTGGTGGAGGAAGGGAGAGCTCCCTACGTGCAAGGAGACCTCGAGGGAGATCCAGGTCTCCCTGTAGGTGGGGAGGGAGAGTGGAGGGGAAAAAATGGAGGAGATGAAGAGGGAGAGGGGTTAGAGGAAGAGGGAGGAAGAGGAAGAGGGAGGAAGAGGAAGAGGGAGAGGGAGGGAAATCCTGCCGCAGGAGCCGCCGATCATGGCCGGGATTGGGAGGTGGGGAAAGGGAGGAAAGAGGAGGGGAGGTGGAGAAGGTGAGTGGGGAGAGTAGGGGTCGTATAGGAATTATAGAGGTGTCGAGCGATGGTGGATCCTCAACTTAGCCTTAGGTTTTGGTTGATGCTGATGATGGAGATGATTTGAAACAAGGAGGGATGGAGAGAAGTGTCAAATCCCAAATTTTTATATTGGGTCATACCGGTTTGTCGGGTTTGAGTTGGGTTAAGAGGGTCAAATGGATTGAATTAACACAATTGGGCCTTAGTTATTGGACCATTTTAGGCCAAATGACTCTTTTTAGAATTTCATAAAACTCACTAGAAAGCAGGGAGCCCTCCCTTGTAATTTGGAAAAACCCTCTCTCTATATATAAACTCTACTCTTAGGGTTTTCCACATTCTTCCATCTTCTTCCTCTCTTCTGCAACCAAGCCCTAGAAGTTCTCTAGGGGGAAACCAAGGTTGGATCTTCTACTCTTCAGATTTACTTTTGGCTTCGAGATCTAGGCAAGTGGATAACTGCAAACAATATCTTTTTGGTTACTTTGTTTAATCATATGTTCAAAACATGAATTATTTGTTTGGTTTAATGTTATTGGTTTTGATTAAGAGATTAACAATGAAGATTGATTTTGATTGAAACCAAGCATGTAGTTAAGGTTTAATGCCTTTGAATCTATATTTGATTTATATATATATATTTAAATATATATATTTATATTAAAAAGAAAAAAAGAAAAAAATTTACCGGCGGCAGCGCTGCCTGCACATGGCAGGCAGCAGCGCTGCTTGGGCCGGCTGGGCTGGGCCGGCCGCCTGGCGGGCCCGGGTGCGGGTCTGGGCCCGTCGCCCAGTTTTTTTCAAAATTAAAAAAAATAAAATAAATACATGTAGATTTATATAAATAGAGATGATTAGAATTTTTGAATATTAATTATAATATTTAGAGGGTTATAGTTTGGTAATGGTTATATTATGCTAATAGAGATTTGATTTCATTAAATTTAATTTTATTTCGATGTTATTTGAAATTTAGCTTGGATTATTTATAAATTTAATTGAGAATTATATAATTTTGATTAATGTTTATTTAGATTGATTTGAGATTAACTAAGATGTATGTGGTAATTAATAAATCTTACAAAGATTGTATTTATGATTCTAATTTGGATTTTTTTAATTTGAGTTTGATTTCAAACTGGGGCCCGAGATTTGTACCTTTAGTTTTGTATAAATTAATAAGGTATATTTATACACAAAAATGACATTAAGGAATTAATTATTCCCTTTTCCCTTTTGATCATAACTTGATTTAACTTTGGATTTGGAAGTTGAACATCTTTTACCTAATTTGCAAAACACACTAAATATACATAATTGGATTAGATGAATTATGTCTTTAGGAAAGTTAGTTGAATGTCTACATGAGAATTAGACTACATGCAGAATGGGAATGTGAGATTCGAGATGCACCACATGATAGGCACCAAAAGTAGTATATCAGCATCGTGGACTCACATTTTCATTGTGAAAGAGGGTTGGTTTTCATGTATATATTTAATTAACTATGACCGTTAGGTGGCTTAGTGCTTACCCTTGGAAAAAAGTTTACGTACCCAAATTGTTAATGATATGAATATTGGGATTAAGGGTTTCATATCATGATTCATTCTGCATCGGTATATATCTGCATTTATAAATATATATATGTATATATATATCTGACCGACTGCAGTTCGGAGGTGGACATACGCCATCGGGTCAGCGTGTGCTGTGGATTATAGTATACAGCTGTGCCTTCTATTACTATCTGCGGGATTACCCGTTTCTGTTATCTGAATGCGGGATTACCCGTTTCTGTTATTATCTGTGGGATTACCCGTTTCTGTTATCTGTATGCGGGATTACCCATTTTTGTATATTTATCCGCGGGAATACCCGTTTCTGTGCATTCATGCCATTGGGATTTGCATTTAATATATTTTTGGTCATAATGAATACTTCTATTTAATTCAGTTGATTAATCCATTGCTTGCAGTTTACCCTCTTGCCAGATTACGTCAATCTGACCCACTACTTTTGGTGTCTAGGTTCCGTTACCGGTGTTGAATCAGAGGGTCAGGTTACGCAGGAAATTCCGCCAGATGGCGGAGTTGTTGAGTGGAGCACCGATGACATCATTTGAGGTGTCCTAGTGCGGTGCAAAGTTCGAAAACTTTAGATTATGTAACTAGTCCATGTCTGGGCCATCAGTTTATTAATTTAAGTTTGGCTGTTTTGAAATTTTAACTCTAATTGTAATGCTTCGAAGCACTTGACTCTGGTTTTATTATTAATGAGATTTGTTACCTTATTGCGATATGATATCCGTCCGCGATGAGTATGGATTTTAGTTCCGCGTGTGATTATGGTTGCTTGATCACTAAGCATAGCCTCACGAAGGACTTCGATTCACCCATAATTGGGGCCCGTGCTGTTTAAGTTTAGAAAAATTTTAATTGGCCCCAATTCTCACACCCCTGGAACCGGGTTTGGATCCGGCCCAGTTTTGGGGGCGTGACAAGAAGGACAAAGGAAGTAGCAGCAGAAGAAGAAGAGATTGTTTGTTTGGATGAGTCTTTCTTCATCAATGACAAGTTAAAGGCCATCAAAATTTATCACCATCCCATTTCTCCTTTCAGTTTAAGAAACCCTAATCTCTAATATCCTTTTCCTCTATTTGTTACAATTATCAGCTCACCACATTTACATTTGGGTACCAAGTTCTTCAGCTCTTCTGTCTCCAATTTGCTTCCAATAAGACCTTGGAAAGATCTTTTATTTATTCTTTTACTTAGATATTTGCTGATAAAATGTTTACTGATATGTGTCTATGTTTGATCAATGTATTTGGTGTTATGGTGACATTTCCTTAAGTGCTTGCCTTGGAAAAATTCACAGATGGGTTTCTTGGTAACGGTAGGCCAGTGCTTAGGGAACAGTTCGTGAGTTATGTGATTTTTGTTTAACATACTCTGCTAAAAATTTATACCTTTTCTCTCTTGATCACTAAGAACTGAGATACAACAGAAGTCAACAACCACAAAAGAAGGCAATGTTGAAAATGAGAGATTTTACTTGTCTACATTCGATATTAGAGCTTTTTACTTTATTAATTATGTCTTGGGAAGTCCGAATTGAGATTTTTTTTTTATTTATTATATTGGAAATATAGTATTGAAATTGAAACTAAATTTTGGTTTTTGGATGGATATTCTTATTCCGGTTAGGGATAGATTATGATGTGAGTGCACTTGGGTAGCGGTGGACCCAGGAATTTTTTCTTGGAGGGGCCACTGTCTAGAAAAAAGTTTGGGAGGGCCACATATAAAAGATAAATATAGTTTTAACATTGGGAAAATGTTAGCAGTTATAGGAGCTGAGTTGATGCAAGATAAAGATCCCTTGAGAATCTGTAATTACATTCTTTCCAAACTGAAAGAGTTATGTGTGAATCATAGCTTCCTTCAGATAGAGCTAAGGTTAATCAACATCTGCTAATGTGACAGTAAGGGTCTATTTGTTTGCATTAGAATATATACGAATTGAGTGCATAAGAATTTATGCCATAAGTGGTTAAAGTTGAAGTTCCAAGGTGAATATACAAAAATGACCGTCAAATAACATTCCCTGTAATGGAAAGTGAATCAAGGGAACATGGGAAATGATTACCCTACCATCACCCTCGTGATTCAAATTCTAGAAAAGTATTTGTTCAACCACCTTGTTGCCTTACATCATTTACGCCTCACCTTATATTATTCACACTTCACCTCTTTAATTATCCTTTAGCAGAGCTCATTTGAGCACGAATTCCTATGTATCATTTCCTTTGTATTCTAATGCAAACAATCAACCCCTAAACTAATGCCAAGAGTTCACCTTTATCTTCCAGGCAGCCACAATGATTTTAATTGAAGACAAAGGGAATGTAATGTAAAAGGAAATGGCATAGGAAGCCTACACCATAACTGAATAGAGAAAGAAAAAGGATCCAAACACAACATTGGACAAACATACAAACTATGTCTATCAATGCCCTACCTTGCTAATGAATATACATTTTCATTCTCCTCTGTAAGTGTATGATAGAAATGCACTCCCAAAGAATAACCCATCTCTCTTATCTCTTTCAAAATGTTAGCATTCCAGGGATGCCTAGTCTGTTTTGAGAATCAGTGAGTCACTCTTCACAATCAAAGGCCCTGAGAAAGACTCTTTGAGCATCCTCAAAGCTTTCCAAATGATTGGCCCTTATTGATAAGAATTTCATATTAACAGTCACCCCACATGATGGATCATCCAATATAATAACCATCAAAGCCAAATCCTAGTTGATCTTTTCACAATTTTGTTTTATCTTTCCCTATATTCAAGCAAATGACATGGGTTTTTAACACTGAACATACTTGAATTGTGCTCTAATGGTGTAATTCTTGTGGCAGCTGACTATGACTGTCAAGTCCTAAATTTTTATATTGGATCATGCCGGTTTGTCGGGTTTGAGTAGGGTTAAGAGGGTCAAATGGATTGAATTAACACAATTGGGCCTGAGTTATTGGACCTTTTTAGGCCAATGGACTCTTTTTGGAATTTCATAAAATCCACTAGAAAGCAGGAAGCCCTTCCTTGCAATTTAGAAAAAAACTTCCTCTTAATATAAACCACTAGGGTTTTCCCCATTCTTCCATCTTCTTCTTCTCTTCTGCAACCAAACCCTAGAAGTTCTCCAGGGGGAAACCAAGGTTGGATCTTCTGATCTTCAGATTTGCTCTTGGCTTCGAGATCCAGGCAAGTGGATAACTGTAAATAATAGCTTTTGGTGACCTGCAATATTTATTAGTTGCTTGCTTGATAACATGCCTTTTGTTGTATTCTTTTTCGTTTAGGTGTAAACTTATGATTTTTCTTCCTTTTGATACCGGATTTGGATTAACAATTAGAGATTAGATTTCTTGTCTTTTTACACAAAATAAAAATCAGTATGTATCTATATATTGTGTTTTTATTTATAAAAAAAAAAAGAATGGGCAGCGAGTGCGCTGCCTGCGATAGCAGGCAGCATGTGCTGCCCGCCAGCCAGGCGGCCTGGCTACAGTCGGGCTGGCAGCGCCCGACTCGGGATGCTGCTGGCCCAGCTGCGGCTGGGCCGAGTGCGCGGGTTTAGGCCAGCTCTGTTGGGCTGGCCCAGTTTAAATAAAAAAATATTTGTATATTTATATATTTATATAAATAAAATAAATGAGAATTTTGGAATAGTGATTATAATGTTTAGAGGGTTATAAATTTAGTTAAAGGACTAGTATACTAATACAGATTTGATTCTATTAAATTAAGTTACGTTCATGTTATTAGAAATTTTGTTAGGATTATTTATATATTTAATTGAGGATTATGTAATTTTGATTAACGTTTATTTAGATTGATTTAAAATTAACTAAGATGTATTTGGTAAATATTAAATCTTAATTAGATTGTATTTATAATTCTAATTTGGATTTCTAATTTGAGTTTGATTTCAAACTGGGGTCCGAGATTTGTACCTTTTGTTTCGTATAAAATAATAAGATGTACTTATACACAACAATGATATTAAAGAATTAATTATTCCCCTTTCCCTTTTGATCATGACTTTATTTAACTTTGGATTTGGAAGTTGAACATTTTACCTAATTTGTAAAGCACATTGAATATACATAATTAGATTGGATGAAGCAAGTCTTTTAGAAAAGTTAGTTTAATGTTCAGATGAGAATTAGACTAAATGCAGAATGGGAATGTGAGATTCAGGATGCACCACATGATAGGCACCAAAAGTAGTATATCGGCATCGTGATCTTACATTTCCATTGTGAAATAAGGTTAGTTCTCATGTGTATATTTAACTAACTATGACCGTTAGATGGTTTAGTGCTTACCCTTGGAAAACTGGAATTGACACACGTTCATAATACACTTTCAATTATAAAAGTTGAAGTACTCAAATTGTTAATGGTTTGAATATTGGGATTAAGGGTGTCATATCATGATCCTTTCTGCATCAATATATGTATGTACTTGTAAATATATACATATTGTATATATATATCTGACCGACTGCAGTTCGGAGGTGGACGTACGCCATCGGGTCAGCGTGTACTGTGGATTATAGTATACAGTTATGCCTTCTGTATTATCTGCGAGATTACCCGATTTTGTTATTATCTGCGAGGTTACCCGTTTCTTTTATTATCTGCGGGATTACCCGTTTCTATTATCTGTATGCGGGATTACCCGTTTCTGTTATCTGTATATGGGATTACCTGTTTCTGTATATTTATCCGCGGGAATACCCGTTTCTGTGCATTCATGCCATTAGAGTTTGCATTTGATATATTTTTTGTCATAATCAATACTTTTATTTAATTCAGTTGATTATTCCATTGCTTGCAGTTTACCCTCTTGCCAAATTATGTCAATCTAACCTACTACTTTTGGTGTCTAGGTTCCGTTACCGGTGCCGAACCGGAGAGTCAAGCTACGCAGAAAATTCCGCCGGATGGCGGAGTTGTTGAGTGGAGCACCGACGACATCATCTGAGGTGTCCTAGTGCGGTGCAGAGTTCGAAAACTTTAGATTATGTAATAAGGCCATTTTTGGGCCATTAGTTTATCTAATTAAATTTATTTGTTTTGAAATTATAACTTTAATTGTTATGCTTCGAAGCACTTGACCTTGATTTTATTATTAATGAGATTTGTTACATGGTTGTTATGTGATAGCCGTCTGCGATGAGTATGGATTTTAGTTCCGCGTGTGATTATGGTTGCTTGATCACCAATCATAGCCTCACGAAGGACTTCGATCCACCCGGAATTGGGGCCCGTACTGTTTATATTAGAAAAATTTTAATTGGCCCCAATTCTCACACCCCTGGAACCGGGTTTGGATCCGGCCCAGTTTTGGGAGTGTAACAATGACCTTACAGGGCAGTTGGTATGGCCTGCTGCTGTGCTATTAAATGATTACCTTTCAAAGAATATTAAGATGCTTCAAGGACTTTCTGTTATTGAATTAGGCCCTGGTGTTGGTAAGTTTTAAGCTATGTTGTATTCATGAGACTTAACGAACCATTAGGGAGGGGCTTTGGTCTGCCCCTTCATATGTGAGTTGATATGCCTTCATCCTTTGTAAGAAGCTTCAATGTATATCCTTATACCGCATTGTTATGCATAGGAGGCCATGCACTGGGTTGGATTGACTCAATGATTTCTGATGGATCTGGTTGGCAGAGTTGTATGTCAAGCTCCTAGTTTTGGTGCGCATTGGATTTACCTTGATGTGAACAAGATCCAAATTTTTTGCAACTCTGTGTTATCGAGAGATGGAGTTTGGTTGGTTCAACATAAAACAATCCAGTCCATCTCGAGGCCTGCGATTTTGGCCTATCAGGTTAGATATGGGTCCAACTCTGATGTCCGGTTAATAATCACATTGTCTCATTGTAGGCCATTCGAGGTACATTCTGTTGTCTAACTGAATCTGGCTGCTGAAAGCGAAAGAAGATAGTTCTTTATACCATGCTGCTGTTTAGAAAATAGGAGTGCATTGTCATAGTTATGTAAATCTTTGTCAATTCCTAGCATGTGCTTCTTCAAGAAGCCAATCAGTTATTTTCCCTGTTTTTAGACCATGATGTGGGTAGTACTCTATTCTGCTTTTCAGGTATTACAGGCATACTTTGCAGCAGATTCTGCCATGCGGTTGTGTTAACTGACCATAACAAAGAAGTACTAAAGGTAATATTATGGAAACATCTAATGGTGTTTCACTTTCATACTCCAGGATCTGCATTGTAAAGAAATATACCTGTTAAGCTCGCAAAAGTATAGTTTGCTTTGTTGGTTGGGGAGGGGCTTTTTTATATTATTTTTATTTTCTGCGTGTGGGTGTGGGTGTGGTGGAAATTGTTGTCATTAATACTGTAAAAGTTTGATGGCTATACAATCGAAGGAGAATATTGCAATTCGCAGGGTATTGCTCTTGGGTTCTTATAGGACCATTGTTGCATTTTTCTTAACTATCTATTTGTTGGAAACCAGCACAAGACTGATTTCTTCCATTCTTGGACTTTTTTTTTTGGGGAATGGTACCTTCTATAATAAAAGCCAGCAGTACAAGAGAGATACACTGACAATCTAGAGCACCAAAAAACAAAAGAAAACCTGAAAAAAACTACGGAGAAGGAAACTACAAAACCAAGCCTGATCCCCTAAATGACTAGTTTCACACTTCAAACGAAAAAGCCAGCTCCTTCCAATATATCATTATCTGATCCACAGAGTAGTCTTTAAAAGGACTGAGGGACAGCCTGAAAGCAATAGAAAGCTTAGTCTTTTCCACCAAGCAACTCTCACTGCAGGCTACCCCTTCAAAGCATCTGTTGTTCCTTTCCTTCTAAATAGTCTAAATGACTGTAAGGAAATCGAACATGCCTTTTCAACAAAACAAAAAATAATTATATAAAATACGTCCTATCAAAAAAATTATATAAAATATGTGATCTATTAATATTGATAGAGAAAAGATTGTACTTAAAGTTGCTCTCAGCCTTTTAATGAGTTAACTAGGATTGACCTCCGTTAACTTTTGTAACAGTAGTCTCAAATTAAAAAAATAAACTTAATTGGTAAAACTACAAACTGCCTTATTTTCTTAAAAGCAAGATTTACTAATGGGGTTACCACTCAATATCTCAAGTGCACACTTCATCTAGGCTGCACACTCCAGAATGCCTCTTGCAGTACAACTTACTCTCAAATGCAAGTCAAGCCTCCAACTTTGCCTCGATATGTTGTGATTTGTGAAGATCTAATTACAATTTACCAACAAAAAATGCTTAAAAAAACTTATACATGATTTTTGAAGTGTAGGGACCTCATTTGGGGAGTGCTTCAATCTACTGTGAGGATTAAGTACTGTTAGCTAATAGAAAATTGTTTTTTAAAAAAAGGTAAAACCTGACCTCTCTAATTTAAAGATAAGTGGATATTTTTGTTTTCCTTGTCCATTCCTTTTAAGTCTCTCAGAAACTTGAGTTAATTTTAATAATCATATTTCTGACATAGATTTCACTTTCAGAACTTTGATGCTTTAAAGCTTTTGTGCAATTTTGTGTGACAAAAACCTGCAGTGCTATCTCTTCTCTATTCCTGTGCAAGTAGCTCTTGTTCACAAAATATGATATTCACTGCTCAGATAATCCTAATTCTTCGACTGAAGTATTTGTTAGGGAAAAGTGGATGATTTAAGTTTAGTTGACTTTTCACAAGCCGTCAAGTTTGTTTCCTGTGTTTTCATTTTTCAAAGAAACTAGTCAGGATTTTTCATTCATAATGAGTTTTGAGCTATTTGCCTTCAGGGTAGACCGAGTGAATAGTTGATTGCAACTCTTACATGCGTTCCCCATGTACAAAATTATTTATTATTGTCCATCTATAACTTTACAGTAATGAGGAAACAAGTGGCACACATTGTATTCTATTCCTGTATAACTATAGTCTGCCTGTTGATTCTGGATCATTGATGTAGCTTTTATCTACTTTCTTTAGAGTTTTGATGTGATTGCTGTCAATCCAGATTTTGAACAAAAATATAGAACTTCATTCATCTTCAGCAACTCCAAGTTGTGCTGGTAAGAAATATCTTGCGCTGCATTATTATGGGTGTGTGTGTTGGAATCTTGTACCAGGACAAGGGGTAGGCGCAATATAATAATTTAAAGGGATTTGCACAGATTAATTCCTCTTAAACTTGATTTACATAGGCTAATGAGAGAAGACATTAAAATGTTACCATAATGCCTTTACCTCAATTCTTTATTGTCTTACCCCTAGCCTATGATATCGTGAGTATCCACAATTTCATGCGTCGCTTTTGTACCTCTTTTTCTTCCTCTGACTTCTCACCTGCTTTCTTAGTAAACAAACACAAAATCATGGGGTCTTGATATTTTCTGAGCAGAGAAGAACACTCTAACTTCTTCCATGCTCTCCTCCATTAACATTGCACTTAACTTTTTCATCCTTTCTTCTTCTCTGACATTGTTCGACAATGGACAAGGAAGAAACTAGCAGTTGGTCAGTTCTGCCCTTCTTGAACTGATTTTCAAGCAACCAACCCTACCTTATTGTCTTTGCTTTGGCTTTGTTTGCCGCTCATGGCTTATTGCCAAAATCCATTGTTATTATCCACGTGTCTCAACTCCCTTTCATCATCATTCACAGAGGTATGGATTAAATTTTTTTTTTTTTTGCATCACACCATATTAATGCGATTTTTATGGTTTGTGCACTGCAATAGTGCAATATCAAGCTCGGGAACTTCCTTCTCTTTTATTATTATTATTTTTTTTGGTGGTAAAGAACTTCCTTCTTCTCTTGGAAGATATCTAAGACCGCCAATTTTGAAAGCAAGGTACAAGTGGGTATGTGGGTGGAAGAAAAAAGAAGGGTGATGTACGTGACCCATGGTATCACAAGTTAGGGGTAAGACCGTAAAGTATTGCTATCAAGGCACTCTGGTGACGTTTTTATGCCTTGTCATTAGCCCATGAAAATCAAGTTTAAGAGTTACTAATTTGTAAAATCCCTAATTTAAATATCTATTCTTCTATGGAAATAGTAGCGCAAATTAAAAGTAATGTCCAAACTACAAATCATACTCTAAAAAATCAAGGAATAAAATTGACATTATTTTGTTTATATTGAGAAGAAGAAACCATAATGATTAATGACTTTAACAGTTAAACTAAAGATCTAAACTAGTATTGGGGATCCAGTTGCATCATGAAGAGTCATCCACTCATTCTACAGGGTTGTGAAGAAGAACCCAACGTGAGGATCTGTGTCAACATGTGATATGTTGCTTATTTCCAAGAACCAATGAAACAAATGACAGTCAATTTTTGAAATACCAATGTAGTCTGACACATCAATATTCTACTTATGTTTCGGATTTTCAAGAAGAGCTCTTAAGTTGTTTGCAAACTAGTTGTACTTCAAATCCCATTGGTTGTGCAGATGGGGAAATAAACGTAAGTCTTGAGAGGTACAACAACTTCCATACATGTCTCTGTCCTTTCTCCATTTAAGGAATTGGTCTTTGGAGAAAGTTTCTCCAAAGGAGTATTAGTGTAAATCAACTAATATACTCCATGTAGGCCATGCCTTAATCAGAAAGCAATACATAGTAGTGACCATTGTTGCAAGGAAATGTGAACATAATTACTGATTAATGATCTGCTTGGATGAGCAAATTACATTTATGTTTGGTTTGAATATTATGGGTGACCATTGTGCTTGCCTTTTTTGGTCAGCATGGGAAATATTGGTGTGTGTGTGTGTGTGTGTTTCTCTTTTTTTTTTTTCTGAAAAAAAAATCTACCACCTCATTTGGATTGGTAAGGAAGACCGTAGCATATCTAATATGATTTGTGATTTCCACAGTACCAAACTCATAACAAGTGATAATCATCCATTCTGCAAAAATATCCAAGCTGATTGTAATCTTGTTTACATAATACCTTTGCTTCATTTCTTTGAAGCTTGAATTGGGTTTGAATCATGGATCAAAATGTCAACCATATTGGCTGACTCTGGTTCCATATTTTGGAATAAATCGTCGTTCATAAGTGGTGGGATTGGAGAGTGTATTGATTGTTTCTCCAATCTCACCACTGTCTAGAGGAGGTTACATTTCCTTTAAAATCTTCTTGTAGGATTAGTTGCTGAGAGGCTAGAATGGGGAAATGATGACGACATGGGCTGAATTATACAGAGATACCCTGCCGGATTTGATCTTGTTCTTGGTGCTAACATCTATATCCTACAACTCTTTTTCTCTCACTTTTGAACTCCTCTTATTCATTAGTTAATAATGCTACACTACAATTATTTTATTTTATTTGTCTTTAACTCCCTTGACGATGTGTAAGCTTTCAACAGTCCAGCATTCCTCCACTTTTTGATACTGTAGAACAGCGTCTCCGTCTCAGAGGGGGCCATTGCAGATTCATACTGGCCTATGTATCTCGAGCTAAGACGTAAGTATATTGTCCTATCCATGTTATATGAAGGTTGAAGCATGATTTCAATCTGACTTTTATGCCCCAAATGGGGACGAATTTTTATGTCCTGCACTGAATGCCCCACCAACTACAGAGAATGTGGGGTTCAGGACTAGTGACTGTTAAGCTTCTTTGACCTACCATGCATGAGGCCCATTTCTGAACCATTGTTGTATCTTGTTAGCCCTCAGTTTGTGGGTTGCTGATTATAAAGTTAGGATCTGGTCTTTGTTATTTTATGAAGCATCTATAGCATGCTGTGGGCTCCATTATATTGCCACTCTTAACATGGAGTCATAGCCTCAATTTCTCAAATGTGTGCAACCATTCAACACTGGAATGGTAGTTGTGCAGAGCATCCCACATGCTCATGCCATGTCTTGGTGACAATCATGAAATGGAGTTAACAGTTGCATGAGTGGTGTTGATCTATTATGTTCTTTGACTACTTAATAGGGTCTCTTTGGATGCCTTCAAATCTTAAGTGAACCACAGTATTTTGGCAGGATGGATGCTCTTTATTTTAGGTAGAGTAGCATCATGCACAACAAAATATGTGTATCTGTGCATCCAGATGCACTTTATTTTTATTTGTAATAAAAAAATTTTGAAATGTTAGAGCTGCCAACACATCCTTCCCTTTCTGCTTCTTCTTCCTTGTTCCCTTCCAGCTCTTCATATCTAGATCCAGCATCCCAATCTCTTCTTCTTCCCAGTCATGATGCCGTTACCCCATTAAGCAACCCTCCCCACCAAAGACCACCACCACCCGGTTGATGCCACATCCTTCCAAAATCCTCTCTTCCCAGATTTTCTTGCAGTATCTTACCCACAACTATGATCAAGCAGGCAAGAAAGACCTTGCTATTTCTCTACACAATTTACACCATACGGAAAGTGAGAAATGATCAAACCTTGCATGAAATCTAGGCTAATCTGGTGAGGGCCACTAGATGCCTCCATGATCAGGTTTCTTTTACTCTCAAGTCATACTACCAAAGCCATTTCAAGGAAAGACTCTCTACACTTCACTCAGTTTTTTGGAAGTTGATTTTTCATTGACATTTTTATGTAATTTTCTGAGTTTTTTTTCCCTGTTTGGTTCTCTTTTCTTCATTGTATAGCTCTACTTTTAGTGATTTTTGCAGGGACTTCCTAGTCCTTGTATTCTATCTCTTCTTTTTTTTTCTCTTAATACAAATATACCATTTAGTGTGGCTTGTATATAAAAGACAAGGTGGAAAGGGAATAAAGCTAAAGAGCTCATGGATGGATATAAGCTTTTTTATGTAGGAAAGAGTAATACAAGAAATGAAGTGGGTATAGTTGTAGATAAAGATTTGAAAGAGAAAATTGTAGGGGTAAAGAGGTTTGGTGATAGAATTATAGCAATTAAATTAGTGCTAGAGGAAGACATAATCCATATCATCAGTGCATATGCTACCCAAGTAAGACTAGAGGAAAGTGTGAAAAGACAATTTTGGAAGGAGATGAATGATTTACTGCAAAAAATTTCAAATAATGATAAGATTTTCCTTGGAGGAGATTTAAATGAGCATAGAGGAAGAGATAATAGAGGATACGAGAGAGTGCATGGAGGGCAAGGATTTGTAGAAAAGAATGAATTCAGAAACAATATATTGGATTTTGCAGTGGCATTTAATCTTATGGTAGCAAACACTTACTTTAAAAAGAGAGATGAGCATTTAATTACCTATAATAGTGGGAATAACTGGAGTCAAATAAACTTTTTTCTAGTTAAAAAACAAAACCAGTTGGCTCATAAAAATTGCAAGGTTACCCTAGGAAAGAGTTTGACAACACAACATAGGCTCGTAGCTTAGCTATTTGCTTTAAAAGTAGAAAGAGCACAATTGTAAACAAAATGGGCCCTAAAACAAGGTGGAGAGATTTAAAGGGGAAAAGAGCAAATATATTTAACGACAAAATGATTGAGAAGAGAGAATGAAATCTTGAAGGAGAAATTACAGTAATATGAAATGAAATGGTTAATTGCATTAGAAAGGTTGCAAAGGATGTACTTGGACAATCAAAAGGGAAGAAACATGTTAATAAAAAAACATGGTGGTGGAGTGTGCAGGTTCAAAAAGTTATTTGAAAGAAAAAAAAAATTGCTACAAAGTTTGGTAGGGGATTAAGAGTATAAGAAAAGTTTGAGTTGTATAAGAAGGCAAAGAAAGAAGCTAAGAAAGTAGTAAGTAGTGTAAAGTCCAAAACATATGATGACCTCTATAATAGCTTGGGAGTAAAAGAAGGAAAGAAGGATATTTTTAAGCTCGCAAAAATAAGACAAAAGAAAAGTAGGGACTTAAATCATGTCAAATATATCAAGAAAAATAAGGAAAATGTTCTAGTGAAGGACAACAATATTAAAAAAAGGTGGAAGGAATATTTTAGTAAACTTTTAAATTAAAGAACATATGAGGGATACAATAACTAGGAGGATACTTCATTAGCAAAGTATATTTTTCTCTGTAAAATTAGAGGAGTGGAAGTGAATGAAGCATTGAAGTGAATGCAAACAGGAAAGGCAACCTAGATGATATTTTGATAGAGGTATGAAAATGCTTAGGAGAGGTTGGGGTGAGTTGGTTATGTAAACTCTTCAATAAGATACTTTTGACAAAGAAAATGCCGGATCAATAAAAAAGAAGCATTATCATACCTATATATAAGAATAAGGAAAATACAAAATTGTACCAATTATCAAGGGATTAAACGTATGAGTCATATTATGAAATTATGAAAGAATAATAGAATAAAGACTTAGATAGAAAATCAAAATTGTTGAAAATCAGTATGGTTTTATGCCAGAAAGGACAACTATGAAAGCTTCTTTTTCACTTAGGCAATTAATGAAAAAATATCGAGCAAAGAAAAAAAAATTTACACATGGTCTTTATCGATTTAAAAAAAACCTATGATAGAGTACCAAGCGATTTAATTTGGTGAGTTTTAAAGAAAAGAAATGTCCCCAGCAGTTATCTTGAAATTTTTAAGGATATGTATGAAAGAGCAGTAATAAATGTGAGAACCACATGTGGAGAAACAAATGGATTTCCCTTGACTATAGGTTTGCATTAGTAATCAGCCTTAAACCCTTACTTCTTTGCATTGTTTATGAATGAGTTAACTATGCATATTCAAGAACAAGTACTATGGTGTATATTGTTTGCAGATGATAAAATATTGGTGGATGAATTAACAGATAGTATAAATGCAAAACTCGAGAGATAGTGGAAGGTATTAGAATCTAAAGGCTTTCAAATAAGTCATACAAAGACAGAATATATGGATTGCAACTTCAGTAGACATATACAAAATGTTGAAATCACTGTCAAAATTGAACCCTATGAGATACCGCGTAGAGATTCTTTTTGGTGTCTAGGCTTAATGATTAGTAAAGATGAGGAGATTGACGAAGATGTTGAGCATAAGATAAAAGTCGGATGGCTGAAATGAAGACCAGTTTCTAGAGTGCTTTGTGACAAATGAATGCCAACAAAATTGAAGGGTAAATTTTATTGGACAGTGGTTAGATCAACTATGACATATGGAACAGAATGTTGGCTAATTAAGAAAACGCATATACATAAGATGGATGTGGCGGAGATGAAAATACTTAAGTGGTTATATAGTAAAACTAGGAAACATAAAATAAGAAATGAGCTCTTTCGAGAGCATTTAAGGGTAATACTAATAGGGAATAAAATTAGAAAAACCTATTCAAGATGGTTTAGGCATATTGAGCGTAAGCCGGTTATGGCACTGATGAGAAAAAGTTTGGCTATCTAGTGAGATGGCCTATCAAGAGGTAGGGTTAGGCCGAAAAAAACATTGATAGAGGTTAAATCGAATTTAAAGAAGTTTAACTTATCTAAGAATTTGGCTCAAAATATAATGGAATGGAGAAACATAATTCATGTAGCCGACCCCAACATAGTTGGGATAAGGCTTTGATGATGATGATAATGATGATGATGATGATGATAAATACAGATATACTATATAGCAAAAAAAAAAAGATGCATTTTGTTTATAGTCATGTTTGCTTTGCCATCGCCATAAATTACTTTTTGAGAAGGAGAGGGGGCTATGGTGTGGGAATAGGAGGACGGGCTATTTAGAAGTTCACTCCCTTGGATGCATTTTGATGTAACTATCTAGCAATTTCACCACATTGGATGCATTTTTATGCACCCGTATTTACACATGGTTTGAATCTGGTACAGTTAGCTGATATTGTTGTCAATGCTGAATTGGTTGGACAAGTCAGAAAGATCACATCCAGCTAACATCTCACTTTGGGGTTTTTTTTTAGCTCGCTATACATTATGCAAACATATTCCGACCAATTGTAGTTTGGTGTACATTCAAATGATTGCTTGCTCCATAACCCAACAAGCTGAATGGAAAACAAGCTTACCTTGTTAACTTGATTGTAATTTTCTTCGAGGAAGATGGCCATCGTTGTCTCTTGTAAAACAAAGTAATCGAATGTGATCTCAAAATTGCATTCTAATATACTGTTAACACTTACCATATACTATCAAGAGCTTGGATCTCTAGACTTATGCACAAATTATTTGCACTTGGTGCAGGATGGATGCAATGGTCGTTGATGAAGCTATCCAGCATGGAATGACGATCAATGAAGTAAATGGGACCCGGATGGTGGTTAGCAATCTTGAAGGTGTCATTTATGAGATCAAACTTTAACTAATACATGGAATGCATGACTTCTTTTATTTTTGTTTGGTTAAGTTACTATAACCTAAATATAGGTTGCATAACCATGGCAAATTTTGCTTGAAGCCACCTGGTGTAAGTTCTATCATGTTCTGTTCTTCAATGAATAGTTCTCATGACATGGTTCTCCTCCAGCTGTTGATAATTTGTTGATGGTGAACTATGATTGGTTTTTGAGAAGGGATCCTAAGAATGTATTACAGTCACTGAAAAATTTTAAAATCAGGTCAACACAGCAGAATTAGTCAAAAATTCAATTCTTGTAAAAGCAGATAAAGATTAGTCGAAAGAGGGTAGTTCTCTTTTCTCCCCAATCCCCCACAGCGCCTCATGTCCCATAAACACGTCATTATTTCTTTCCTTGCCGTTAAGCTTTTCTTATAGAATGTAATTTTATGACATTAAAAGCAAAATATTCGTGATTAGCACATGCAATGCAATATAATTCATAACATGATAAATTAATAAGAATTTAAACTAATTATTTTTTTTATGACCCAAGGTCTCCCTCGCCAACCTCACCTTTGAACCTTTAGCCTCTGGCTTAAGAGTTAGTCGATTTTGACGAGCAAGGACTATTTTTATAGAGTATATACGTGGCCATAAACATAGTATTCAGATAAAATAAGGTACAAGAGTCGAACTTGAGAACTTGGGTAGTAGATCCAAGTTCAAACCAACTGAAGCAGTTGCTTTGATGGCAATTTAAAATAATTATAAAAATCTATTTTAATATAAAACTTATATTATCTAGTTGTTGGAGTGAATAACAGAGCACATATCTAGATTGAAGAGCAAGATATTTGAAAACCAATTTGGCTTTGTGCCAAGAAGGGAAACCATGGAAGCTATTTTTTTTACTTCGGCAAGTAATGGAATAATATCTGTGTGAAGAAGAAAAATACCTACAAATTTGATTTGGCGAGTTTTAAATACCGAGTTTGAAATAAAAAGGAAAGAATTTTATATGAAAAATCATCGTAAAGTCACTTTATACAAAAAAGGACTAGAGATATAATTCCACCACAGCGGTCCTAGCGGTCCTTTTTTGTTTTAACTTTTGAAATTTGAGCTAGGTGGTGATATTCCTACTCACTCACGTACTCGAGCGGAAATATCTCTACTCATTTTTAATCTTTTCTTCCTCCTCTTCAATTTTTCTTAGATTTGAATGATTTATCTTCCTCCTCCTTCCTTAAACTCCAAAGATAGATTCCAAAGAAAAAGAAAACTAGAAGATTACCCATAGCAGTCAATTATGTTTTGTTTTGGCCAAAATGGCCAAAATTTTTCATTTTGGTTCTTTGTCGAACCAGAAGGGAGTTAAAAATTTAGTGCTACATTTTGGTCAATTCCAATCCATTTCAGTCATTTCGGTCAATTTCGACCGACTTCAGCTCAATTTTGGTTGCCCATTTTGGCCCATCTCGGTTTACAACATAGTTTTCACTAATTTTTTTGTTTTTATTTGCCTTTTCAATATCCATATGAAGGAACATGCATAATTTATGTTTTATTCCTAATATATATATGTACATATATTTTTTAATTTTTAGTACTCTAAAACGTTACTTCAAAAAGTTTTGCTGAAATTTTAAAATACCAAAATATTTCTTGTTAAAGACTAGACCGAAATGATGACCAAAAAGGAATTGACAACTATGGAATTAACGATCAAAAGCACCATTCCCAAAACCCCACCATGCATTTCCAAAAGTCTTCAAGGCTTGTCTGTGTAGTGGCTAGTGCTGCAGAAACATTGGGGAGACAAGGCGCTAGCATTTCCGGCACCATTTTCCCTCATTTGGTGTAGCCAATGGAATCTCCTCCAGGATTCCTCGCACCTATTCATTTATGAACGAAATTCTCTCACAGTGGGGACCCCAATTTCCTACCAAGGTGGGGGGGGGGGGTTTTTTTTTTTTGGGTAAAATACCATGGTGGGTTGGTTTCCTTTTCAATGGTGGCTTTCAAACAAACCCTAAAAATAAATAAATAAAGAAAATAAAAGAGAGAAATGGGGAATCAAGATTCGTTCCACTTTACATGTTTGTTAAAAGTGGATGGGTGAGAGATAAAGAAAGACAACCATATCTTACACGTGTTAATGTTTTTTGAAAGTATTCTTATCCCCTAATATAGTTTTTTCATGCCCTAAGATCTAAGATCCTTAGGACCCTCAAGTCCTAGGGCACGATAAGTCCACAATAATGAAAACAAAAATAATAATAATTTTTTTAAATAAATTTATTTGAACAATGGATTACATGACTGGAAAAACTTCTTATCACATACCACTAATGACTAATTTAAGAATTCATGCAACTCATTCCTCAATCCTAGTCCCGCATGCAATATAAGTATTCTCAATATCCAGCGCAACTTCAAAATCTGGAGAAAAACAATGGAGTCAGTGCAACTTTACAAGTAGACCCACTATGAAACCGTTACAAATATATAACAATCAAAGATATTAAATTTCAAAGCCACAATTTTGAACAAATAAACAAGGAACGAAAAATAACAATCTCAAAGGTGATAAGGTCGAATAATATGATCACATTGAGTTCAAAATGGCGAGTTTAAACTTTAATGGAATTACAAAATTATACGAAGTTGAAGCATGAGCATATTCTAACAAAATCAAGAATAACACAATTCAGGAACAACATCATAAAGCCAATTTAAGATAAGGCATCTCTACAGTACACAAAAATAAAGCAAACATAGTAAATTCGTTGTAGTTAAGCCTGGACCAAGCACAAGTTTCCCGCTCGGTACAAGCAATTTCATATCCAAAGTGGCCCGAAGCCTGAGATACCGGTAATTTCCACAAAACACAGTGGGCCTCACCTTAGCCAATGATCATGTAGCCATAAACTAATAAATTTCCACTCTGGTAAATTGACTTGCCTAGATAAAGAGAGCATGGGATAAACCTTAATACTGTATTATCACGTGATGGCCCAAAAAAAGAAGTCAATGGACCGTAGTATATAATCAATTCAGTGTGCTCTGCTTCCTCAAAATCGGTTTACATGGCCTGGCTCAAGGTGATAAAGAGGTTGGTGGGTTGGTTACTTTGACGTAGAAGACGGGCCATGATGGTGGTTTTTCCCTTGGCAGTGGCATGCCCAAAGATGCGTTCTCAATTGGGTTAAGGATTTTGGCCACAGTGGTACGTAGGGTGGCCCGGGCTGATGATACGTGGCATGATGCAAGAAGATGAAAGGTAACTTGTGACATGATCAACCATGAGCATGGGTACAATAAACATGATAAAGAAAACCTCTATGGACATGCTACCCTTCAAGACTATTAGGATGGCAAATCTTAATAACCACTGCGGAAAGAAGGAGAGAAAGGTGAGAAAAACATACCTTTAAGAGAGAGAAGAAAACCCTTTCGGAAGAGAGTAGATTGAATTATTCGTACCTGACTTTGTAGAGTGGGGGAGGTGTTCTATTTATAGAAAGCACTTACAAAGAGTACGTTCGAAATAAAACGGAATAAAAATACAGAATTCATCTAGCCTTAGTATAAGGCTTCGATGATGATGAAAATTCCAAAAGTTACTAGTCCTTATTTGAGTTTAAGCCAAGGAAGGCATTTTTGGTTGAACTCTATCTCTAGGTAGAGTTTGAGATGGGAACTAACCGGGAGATTCTACGCAAATTGAGACTCTCATTTTGAAGTAGATTTAAGATGGAAAACAAATTAGGGAGCCTAATCAAATTGGATCTCCTAGTTGAGCCGAAATCCTTAGAACTTGAAATTCCCTCCAGTCGAGGGACACAGTAATATTAAACAATTAATTTACGAAATTAAAGGCCATCAACTCATAAAAGAAAATCAAACGGAACCGAGGTCCAAGGTTTTAAAAAAAATTATCTACAATTAATTGAAATGAGCTTAGTTGATAGTACTTCGACAAAAATTCAAGATATGAAAGACACTCTTAAATACCTTAATACACTACCAATAGTTACATAGTTTAAATAATGTGCTTAGTTTTGTTTGCTAGAAGCTGGTAGTTAGATTGTTGCAATTAAAGTTATATGAGTTATAGCCTTTCTTACTAGCTTATGTACTATATATTTTTTTTTTTTTTGTAAAGCAATAATATGGACCATTAGAACATATGTTTGACAAATCTCATATGATTTACTTAGATTTATTCCAAAAAGGCATTAGACCATTTTCAAATAAATTATTTAGTCTATGTTGTTCAAATAAACATCATACCATGCTTGAATTAGCATTAACCTAAACTTATAATTCTTTGAAACATCACCATTGAATTTTATTATAAAAAAATCAAACTCTAATTACCAGATATGAAGAATGAAGATGAAATGATACATGAATCACAGACTTTAACCGAAGATAAGATGTGAGCTCCAGTTAAATGCAAAAAATAGAAAGAAATTGCCATCGATCAATGGCTAGTGGTTGAAAGTCAACCCTATTTAATGATGTTGTTTTTGGCTATCCATCTAAACTTAAGATACAGTAGCTTAGCTGCTGAAAATAAATTTGATGGACGACAACTTGAATTTCCATTTTATTGAAGAATATGTCTTTGTTGGAAAAATGTAGAATCAAATATGCCGTTGTAGCAATCCTATGTGACTTTTAGTATGACCAGCCTTTTTTTTTTTTTAACTATTTCAAGCAGCTTCTATCAGGTCCTTTTCCTTCTGTGTAGCAGATCTATTCCCATCGTGTTGGAGTTCACTTCCATGTCATATCTCAAGATCAAATCACCTTAGCTTTTGGTAAAAACATTAAATGTGTAAAAGGGTCTAATTGAAAAACCTTCATTTCAAACATTTCCAATTGAACCAGCTCTATTTCAATTATATCAAACATGGCAAACAGGCCTTCAAACAGATCTACCCAACTTGTGCCCAAATAGCAGGTGTGGGTTCAAGTTCCAATTCACTCAAACACAACATAATTATATTTATTTGAGCTAAGTGAATAATATAGTTTATCTTCAATAGCAATTAGCTAAATCTAAGTTATGTCACTAATGGCACTAGCAAGTTTTTTTTTAAATTAATATATTTTTTTCTTTTGAAGTTATGAGATCAATTTCTCATAAACAATAGGTAGACAAACCCATTTACCATTTAAACTAAGATAATTTTCAGGCTGTGTCCAAATCTTAGGTTAAATCCTCCTCACATGCAAATCAGTACATATTTTGAGCAACTGAGCTCTCTGTCCGAGTAGAGTGAAGGAACTCTATTTTAAGTGAAATTATTTTTTAATTTAACATAATATTTATGTTTTGTATTTAGTTCTACAAATACCATAGCTGGAGGTGCTAAATCTCAGCAAATGATCAAATCAAACTCCACCATGTTTATTAACTTGTCCATCGGATTAGGTTTACGTTTATTATTAAACATTTAGGTCTTTTACATTTGGGAATGTGACGTGTGTCAAACTGAAGTGAAAATTGTTGGCATTTTGTATCTCATCTCATCGACCCAAGCATGGAATCTGCAGCTTTGGTCACGTGATTCTGCAACTTCATTGAAGTTTTCTCTCTTGTCGGCCCCCTAACGTTAGTTTCTCGTTTTTACTCACGGTGACCAGGAGACTGGCTTCTGTTGACGCGCTTGTTGAATTCCTTGTGCTTCAATTTTTCAGATCTTCCTGCTCCTTCCTTCACCTCTTTTCATCATCTCACTGAGAGGCGCTACTGGGATTACCATGGATTCTGCTGCAGCTTCAAAGGTGGTAGATGCAGGTTTAAGTGCCCTTTTCCAAAAGATGTTCGATACTTTGTCCGCCCCTCCTTTCCTCAAAAGCCTAGGCTTTCTCTTCGGTGGTGTTCAAGGAGAGGCGGAAAAGCTGAAATCGACCTTTCCCAGGATCCAAGCCCTTCTCAACGACGCAGAGGACAGACAAATCAAAGAGGAATCAGTTCGCCTGTGGCTCAGAGAACTCAAGGATGCTGCCTACGACGCCGAGGACATCCTCGATGAAGTCGAATCCCTGCTACTTCGATCCAAAATAGAAGCGGAAGCCCCCCCAATGCAAACAAGAAAGAGAAAGCTGGCTGATCAGGTATCTGGCTTATTCTCTAGCTCTGTTTCCAATCTGAACACGGGTCCTCGAATTGAGGAGATTAGAGAGAGATTAGAAGAGATTGAGAGCAGAGGCAACCAGCAGCTCCACCTCCAAGTCATACGTAACTCTGCAGCGTTCGTAACCGCAAAGAGGACTCCGACTAGCTCCATCATAGATGAGTCGACTGTATTCGGAAGAGAAACTGACAAAGAGAAGCTGCTCAGTTTGGTGACATCGGACGACTCTTGGGCCTCCAAATCAGGTGTCGAGGTTGTTCCCGTTTGCGGCATGGGTGGACTTGGAAAGACGACTCTTGCTCAACTAGTTTACAATGATGAACTTGTGAAGAAACATTTTGAGGTAAGAGCCTGGGTTTATGTGTCGGAATATGACTTTGATTTAATTAGGCTAAGCAACGCCATTGCAGAGGAAGTTCCTGGGAGTAGTACTCATCCTACGAGCTTGGATAAAATCCAAGTTAGTATTCAGAAGGCACTGCGTGAAAAAAGGTTTTTGCTTGTGTTGGACGATGTTTGGAATGACAACTATAATGATTGGGATCGTCTACGAGTTCCATTGATGGTTGGGGCAAGAGGAAGTAGAATTCTAGTAACCACTAGAAGCCAAAGAGTTTCCACAATCATGGGAACAGTTCCCACTCACTCCTTGCAGTGTCTGTCCGATGATGATTGTTGGTCTCTGTTTGAAAGACGAGCATTTGTAGAAGGGAATTCAGATGCACATCCGGACTTGGTGAAGATAGGCAAGGAAATTGTAAACAAGTGCAATGGGTTGCCTCTGGCAGTGAAGACACTGGGAGGTCTGTTACGCTCTAAAGTAGATGTTGTCGAGTGGGAAGCAATCTTAAAAAGCGAGATATGGGATCTTCCAGAAGAAAGAAATGACATCCTGCCTGCTCTAAAATTGAGTTATCATCACTTGCCAGCACATTTGAAGCGGTGTTTTGCATATTGTGGTTGCATAGCTCGTGACCGTAACGGGGTCGATTTCCAACGGGGTAGCATAATTTTGCAGTGGATGGCACAAGGTTTTATTCCTTGTAAAGGAAGCAACCAAATGGAAGGCATAGCTAACGAATATTTTGATGATTTGGTTTCGAGGTCTCTACTTAGTCGACAACAGTGGGGATACGGAATGCATGACCTCACTTATGATCTCGCACGTGCTGTTTTAGGAGCTGATCTTTTGGAAAGAGTAGATGGGAACTCAAATGAAAATGTTGAAAAGTTTCGTTATATGTCGCATTCATGTATGTCTGATATAAAATCAAACAATGTCGAGGATCTATATTGTTTTAAAAATCTGCGCAATCTTAGCTTGTCTGGTACCAGCAATATCCCAGCGGATTTGTTCCTAAATGTTAGGCATGTACGCACTTTGGATTTGAAAGATACACGTTTCACAACTCATGAATTGCCAGAATCAATTGGAAATTTGTCACAACTCAGGTATCTTGACTTATCAGGGACAGAGATTAAAATGTTACCCAAATCAACTACTAGACTCTATAATCTACAAACCTTGAAGCTCGATTATTGTTTTTATCTTAGAGAGCTACCCAGTGACTTTTGCAACCTAGTCAGTCTAAGAAAGCTGTCTTTATTCGATAGCCCAGTTTCCACTCCGCCAAGAATTTCGAGATTAACAAGTCTTCAAGAGTTGGAGGAGTTTAAAGTGGGAAAAGAGATTGGACACAGGGTCAACGAGTTGAAGGACATGATACACTTACAAGGATTACTCTGCATTTTAGAGCTTCAAAATGTGGTTAATGTGAAGGAGGTCAAAGAGGCTAAGCTGAATAATAAGAAAAAAATTGGCAGGTTAGAGTTGAAATGGAGATGGAGACGTGATTACGAGGACGAGGCATTGCGACAAGAAGGCATAGGCACAGGCACAGGCACAGGCATTGAGGAGGAGGTACTCAAAGCCCTCCAACCTCACTCCAACCTTCGAGATCTGTATATTGAAGGCTACCCTGGCGTCGCATTTCCAACATGGTTGGGGGATCCATTATTCTCCAATCTAGTTTGTGTCAATTTGTCTCGTTGCAGATGCCAACATCTCCCTCCTTTCGGTCAGCTCCCTTCCCTCAAATGTCTGAGTCTTCAAGAGCTTTATGGAGTGAAAAAAGTGGGGCGTGAAATCTGTGGTGGCAATGGCACAGTGAAGGCTTTCCCGTCATTGGAAATTTTTGATATTGATTCTATGCCTGATCTGGAGGAATGGTCTGAACTAGAAGGAGATTTTAGCCTTATCAGTGAAATTCAAATATCAAATTGCTCCAAGCTGAGGGAGCTTTGTCAGTTTCCTTTCACATTGAGACATCTAGAAATAAGAAACTGTAAGAAATTGGCTACTCTTCCTCGGTTCTCAACCATTCTTACACTACATTTGGAAGACTCTGGTGAACAGATCTTGAGCTCATTGCAGTATCTAACCTCTCTTTCTTCTCTAGAAATATCTGGCATTCCAAATCTAACATCACTGCCAAATGGATTGCTGCTGTCGCTTACATCGCTTGAAGATTTAATGATTTCCTTCTGTCCCCAGCTCAAATCCCTTGGTGATGTGGTTCTGCCCACCGCTCTTCAAAAGCTCAGAATTTCAGGATGCATGAATCTGAAGTGCTTGCCAACAGGCCTAAAAATTCTCACTTCCCTTGTTGGCCTGGAGCTTGGATGGTGTCCTGAAATTCATTTCTTGCCTGAGGAGCTACCAGCCAACCTTGTTGAGCTAGTGCTTCGGGGTTGTCCTTTGGTAGAGGAAAAGTGTAAGAAAGGAGGCGAGTATTGGAGTAAGATATCACACATCCCAAAACTAAGATGAGTCCCTAGTAGTTGTCTGCCTTCCCGTGAGAGAAGAAATACATCCCTCCACGATTGGAACTGGAAAGAAAGAAGAAAAGCAAGAGTTAAAAAGAGCAGGAGGAGCAGCTTCTAACGTTTGTAAGAAGAAGTGAATACAACGAATGAAACGACTGATAGTCATCGTCGACACCCCAAGACCGATCTGGATTCTTCTTGTCAATTTCACTCGTGTAAGTAGTAAATCCAAAATGCATTGTGTTGGCATCCCTTTTCCTTTTATTATTGTTCTTTTCTTCCCTTGGGTTTTCTGCCAGATGAATGAACTAATAGTATGTAATTGTTATTATTATTATTATTATTTTCAATCTCATTTCATGGTATGGTAATGGGATGGGATTTCTTTGAGTTTGATTCCATTATATTATTTTGTAATTTTCTTGAGATGTATCTATTATGATGTGTCGACTATAATTATTTTTCCTTTTTCATTCTGCAGAAATGTGGAAGCTTCAACAGAGCAGTAGCTATCTTTGCGTTTGAAGTTAAATCAATGCAGCGACTATCTCATTCCATAGGAGTCTGTAGACTTTTCAAAGCAGTGTACCACGTAAGTAGCACTTGCTTAGTAAACAATTTCTGAATTACTTATTGAACAAACTGAAATTATAAATGTCAGAGGCAAAATAACTTCTGAACCCATGACCATATATAAAGCAATTCAAATGCGTTTTAACGTACTATGTTATCTAACTTATCAACCCTGTTTGAAAGCAAAAATCAGTAACAGTAGCTATGGTTATATTGCATGCAAGTCCAGTCACTTCATATTGCTGATAGATGGTTTTTGGTGTTGAAGGAGAGGCCCAAAGGCTCAAATCAATCTTTTTGAGAATCCAAGCCGTTCTCAACGACACAGAGGACAGACAAATCAATGAGGAATCAGTTTGCCTGTGGCTCTGGCTGAGAGAACTCAAGGATGCTGCCTACGACACCGAGGACATCCTTGATGCAGTCGAATACGTAATCCTTCGATCCAAAATAGAAACCCCAATGCAAACATGAAAGAGGAAGCTGACTGATCTGGTATCCGACTTATTCTCTAGCTCTGTTTCCAATCTTAACAGAGTTTCAGGTGAATATAGGAAGAGTTTCAGGTGAATATTGGCATAAAATGTCAGACAAACCTAAAATAATGGTGAATTCAATATTCATGTGCTACTAATTCAGGCATTGCACGTAAAACTTCTCTCAGAAGCCCCAATTATTAAATAATATATATTGAGTCCATGTTTTTTACTGCTGTATATGTACTCACCACTGTGATCATGAAAATGCTTATTTTGCAGATGCTCTACATGTATGATGAAGCAATGGAAAAACAACCATTTATTGGCATTGATCCTTGAGCGTGGGTGGACCACTTCTGTTTTCTTCAACAGCCTCTTCAAGGATCTCATTGATGAATGGGAATATTTGATTGGTATTTTTTGAGCCAAGACCGTTTCTGTAAGTACCTCCAGATGCTCTGTTTGGATTCACAACTATAGAGCAACATGTAGAGTGATAAATAGTGCTGAATTTAAAAAGTTTATTTACCTCTAGTATATCTTAATGGTAGATCTTTTTGTTAAGGGTGGCCACTTTTTAAGCTTTTTCAAAAATGCTGATATGTTTTTCAGTCTTCTTTCAAATAGAATCTCCTCTATGGTCAGGATTTTTCCTTGATTCCTGCGATGTAGTTTTTGTCTTGTAATCTTTTGCTTTATTTGAATTTTTTATTCCTATATTTTTATTCTACTTAGTAATTGTGTGTTGAGTCATTGCATCTCATGGAGATAGAACTCGCAATGAGGACTTCACATGAATGGGCAAAAGAAACTACTAGAACACAATTCCTTTTGTTCTTTGTTATTGTCCAATGTCACTTGGAAATAAACTTTTGAGAAGAAGGAATGCAAAGAGAGCATCATAATTCATCAACCATACACTGATGCGAAGGCATTGCACAAGGAAAATGTTTCCTCCCAATGTCACTGGATGGCAAGTGAATGAAACATCTTGACATGATTGAATTGATGATTCAATAATGTGGCCCGATAATGGTGGAACAAACATAAAGGATGACTTTCATTATTTGACACCAAACCACCCACCCCCAAAACCACCCCACACACAAATGCGCACTCAAAACAACAGATGTGTGAGAACAAGCTGAACTTGGCAAGCATTTATTTCAATTTTCTATAAAATAATTGTCTTATGTTACCTGCGTGAACTACATTAAATCATTCAAAACCCTTGATCTCAAATCGAGTGCAATCCATTTATATGAAATTAACAAAAATCACAATGAGCTATTTTTTCATGAAAACCCGGTCATCTGAGACTAGGTGCCCAACATAGATTATATGTATTTATGTTTACTGAAGTTGTATTGATTTTCAAGTTCTTTATAGAATGAGTTCCCTATTGTTTTTAATTATTCTTGCTTTATTGTTAATTTTAGTTGAACTTGGTGTTTCACCATATCTACTGTTTCTCTAATGTGTTCTATATTCTTATAAATTTACATGTAAGATGAATTTATGTAGTGGTAGGAGTAGGAGCTTGGATTGAGCCCAAAATGCCCATCCGATTATAGGTAAATGATTTCAAATACTGCCCAACTTGGAATGTAACTTTTCATACATTTTGTTGCATTGTTTATATGTTACAATAAAGCCTTTTTTTTTGTTTGTGGTTGGGCGGGGGGGGGGGGGGGGGGGGGGGGGGGGGTGATCAATCTCTTTTCTTCATTGTATAGCTTTACTTTTGGGGATTTCTGCAGGGACTTCCTAGTCTTGTATTCTATCTCGTCTTTTTTTTTCCTCTTAATACAAATATACTATTTAGCAAAAAAAAAAAAAAGATGCATTTTATTTGTAATCATGTCTCCTTTGCCATCGCCAGAAATTACCTTTTAAGAGGGAAGGAGAGGGGGCTGTGGTGCGGGAAGAGGAGGATGAACTATTTAGAAGTTCACTCCCTTGGGATGCATTTTGATGTAACTATCTAGCAATTTCACCACCTTGGATGCATTTTTCTTTACCCGTAATCACACATGGTTTGAATCTGGTACGGTTGAGCTGATATTGTCGTCAATTCTGTATTGGTTGGACAAGTCAGAAAGATCACTTCCAGCTACCATCACTCACTTTGGGGTTTTTTCTTTTAGCTAGCTGTACGTTATGCAAACATATTCCGACCAATTGTGGTTTGGGATGCATCCAAATGATTGCTTTCTCCATAACCCAACAATCTGAATGGAAAACAAGCTTACCCTGTTAACTTGGTTGCAATTTTCTTCAAGGAAGATGGCCATTATTGTCTCTTGTAAAACAAAGTAATCGAATGTGATCTCAAAATTGCATACTAACATACCGTTAACACTTAACCAGATACTATCAAGAGCGTGAATCTCTAGGCTTATGCACAAATTATTTGCACTTGGTGCAGGATGGATGCAATGGTCGTTGATGAAGCTATCCAGCATGGAATGACGATCAATGAAGTAAATGGGACCCGGATGGTGGTTAGCAATCTTGAAGATGTCATTTATGAGATCAAACTTTAACTAATACATGGAATACATGACTTCTTTTATTTTTGTTTGGTTAAGTTACTGTAACCCAAATATAGGTTGCATAACCATGGCAAATTTTGCTTGAAGCCACCTGGTGTAAGTTCTATCATGTTCTGTGCTTCAATGAATAGTTCTCATACATTGGTTCTCCTCCAGCAGTTGATAATTTGTTGATGGTGAAATATGATTGGTTTTTGAGAAGGGAACCTAAGAATATATTATACAGTTACTGAAAAATTTTAAAATCGGGTCAACCCAGCAGAATTAGTCAAAAACTCAATTCTTGTAAAAGCGGATAAAGATTAGTCGAAAGAAGGAGTTCTATTTTCTCCGCAACCCAGCACAGCGCCTCATGTCACATAAACACGTCATTATTTCTTTCCTTGTTGTTAAAGCTTTTCTTATAGGATGTAATTTTAAGACATTAATAGCAAAATGTTCGTGATTAGCACATGCCATGCACTATAATTCAAAACATGATAAATTAATATGAATTTAAACTAATTATTTTTTTAAACTAATTGTTTTTTTATGACCCAAGGTTTCTGTCACCAGACTAGCCTTCAAACTTTTAGCCTCTGGCCTAGGGGTTATTCAATTCTGACGAGCAAGGACTATTCTTAGAGAGTATATACATAGCTACACACATAGAACCCTGATAAAATAAGGGGCAAGAGTCCAACTTAGAGACGCTGGGAAGTAGATCCAAGTCTCAAACCAAGTAAAGCCACTGCCTTGATGGCAATTTAAAATAATTATAAAAATCTATCTTTAACGGCAATTTGAAATAATTATAAAAATCTATCTTTAAAAATCTATCGTAATTAAAAACTTATATTATAAAGCTGTTGGAGTGAATAACAGACGAAAGATTTAGATAGAAGACTAAGATATTTGAAAATCAATTTGGCTTTGTGCTAGGAAGGTCAACTATGGAGGAGGCTATTTTTTTTTACTTCAGCAATTAATGGAATAATATCTGTGTGAAGAAGAAAGATACCTACAAATTTGATTTGGTGAGTTGTAAATACCAAGTTTGAAATAAAAAGGAAAGAATTTCACATGAAAAATCATCTTAAAATCACTTTATACAAAAACTAACTCTAAAGACATGATTTCACTATAACGGTCCTAGCGGTCCTCTTTTCTTTAAGCTTTTGAAATTTGAGATAGGTGGCGATATTCCGGCTTACTCACGTGCATGAGTGAAAATATCTCTGCTTGATTTTTTCATCTTTTCTTCCTCCTCTTCGGTTTTTTTTAAGATTTGGATGATCTAACTTCCTCCTCCTCCTTCCTTCAACTCCAAAGATAGATTCCAAAGATAAAGAAAACTAAAAGATTACCCATAGTAGTCAATTATGTTTCGTTTTGGCCAAAATGGCCAGAATTTTTCATTTTGGTTCTTTGGTCGAACCAGAAAGGAGTTAAAAATTTAGGGCTGCAGTTTGGTCAATTCTAATCCATTTTGGTCATTTCGGTCAATTTCGACCGATTTCGGTTCAATTTTGGTTGCCCATTTTGGCCCATCTTGGTTTACAACATTGTTTTCACTATTTTTTTTTTTTTGGTCTTTTCAATATCCATATGGAGGAACATGCATAATTTATGTTTTATTTCTAGTTTATATATATGTACATATAATTTTTAATTTTTAATACTCTAAAAAGTTACTTCGAAAAAGTTTTGTCGAAAATTTAAAATATCAATATATTTCTTCTTAAAGATTGAACCGAAATGATGATCAAAAAGGAATTAACAACTGTGAAATTATCGATCAAAAGCACCGTTCCCAAAAATCCTACCATGCATTTCCAAAAGTCTTCAAGGCTTGTTTGTGTAGCGGCTATTGCTGCGAAAGCACCGAGGAGACAAGGCATCAGCATTTCCAACGCCATTCTCCATCGTTTAGTGCAGCCAATGGAATCTCCTCCAAGATTCCCGGCATCTATTCATTTACAAACAAAATTCTCTCGAAAAAGGGATGCCAGTTTCCTACCAAGGTGGGGTTTTTTTTTCCTTTTGGGTAAAATACCAATGTGGGTTGGTTTCCTTTTCAGCGGCGGCTTTCAAACAAGCCCTAAAAATAAATCATCATCATCATTATAATCAAAGCCTTATCCCAACCATGTTGGGGTCGGCTACATGAATTCCATTTCTCCATTCCATTCTATTTTGAGCTAAATCTTTCGATAAGTGAAACTTCTTCAAATCTGAATTAATGACTTCCATCCATGCTTTCTTCGGCCTACCCCTACCTCTTGATGGACCCTCCACCTGTATATCCAAACTTTTTCTCACCGGTGCCATTACTAGCCTACGCTCAATATGCCCAAACCATCTTAAACGAGTTTCTCTAATCTTATCTCCTATTGGTGCTACCCTTAAATGTTCTCGAAAGCGCTCATTTCTAATTTTATCTTTCCTAGTTTTACCACACATCCACCTAAGCATTCTCATTTCCACTACATCCAAAACAAGCCCTAAAAATAAATAAATAAAGAAAATAAAAGAGAGAAACGGGGAATCAAGATTCGTTCAACTTTACATGTTTGTTAAGAGTGGATGGGTGAGAGATAAAGAAAGACAACCATATCTTACATGTGTTAATGTTATTTGAAAGTATTCTTATCCCCTGATATAGTTTTGTCATGCCCCAAAATCTGAGATCCTTGAGACCCTCAAATCCTAAGGTACGACGGGTCCACAATAATTAAAACAAAAATAATAATACTTTTTTAAAAATAAATTTAATTGAACAATGGATTACATGGCTGGATAAACTTCTTATAACATGCCACTAATGACTAATTTAAGAATTCATGCAACTCATTTGTCAATCCCGATCCCGCATGCAAGATAACTATCCTTAATGCCCGGCTCAACTTCAAAATTTGGGAAAAAACAATGGGGTGAGTGTAACTTTACAAGTATACCCACTATAAAACCGTAGCAAATAGGTAACAATCAAAGATATTAAATTTCAAAACCACGATTTCGAACAAATAAACAATGAGAGAAAAATAGCAATTCGAAAGCGATGAAGTTGAATAATATGATCACATCGAGTTCAAAAATGGCGAGTTTAAACTTTAATGGAATTACAAAATTATACGAAGTTGAAGCATGAGCATATTCTAACAAAATCAAGAATAAAACAATTCAGGAATAACATCATAAAGCCAATTTAAGATGAGGCATCTTTGTAGTACACAAAATAAAAGCAAACATAGTGTGTTCGCTGAATCAAGCCTGGACCAAGCACAAGACTCTGCTCGGTCCAAGTAATTTCATATCCAAAGTTGGCCCAAAACTTGAGATACCGGTAATTTCCACAAAACATAATGGGAGCTAGCTGTAGGCTAGCAATATCACACAAAGAGGTCCCAATCCTAATGTCATACCCAAAAGGGGTTAAAATCCTGATGTGAGCGTCCCCATGGTGCATTTCCCATACTTTAGAAAATGCTTTTAAGATCAATAGTACACGAATAACAAAATCCATAAATTTTCAATTCACGATTTCAAGTGCACAAAGAGGTTCGGGGTTAAAAATACAAATTAATCCAATGTTATCAAGTTTTATCAAAATTCCATCATTCTCAAATCAGATAACAAATCACTGATAATAATACACAAATTAATTTAATTTATAACAAGATTATGTCAACGAAAACAATATCAAATCTAACGAATATCAAACAAAGCAAAGGCAGAATAATCCTCAAAAATCCTATGATTATTTCAGTAAACCCAAAATTACAATTTAAAACATAATCGAGACAAGGAATAGGAAACTCAATACTACGATAACATAGTAAGACTACTCGCCTGGATCGACAGTGAGCAAAGAATTTGATTTGCCTTGATATGGATGTTCAAGTGTCTCAGAGTAGATACCTAATAATGGTGTTTCATAAATAGATTAGCAATGGGGTCTAATAATTCATGCTCTAGCAATGGGGTCTAATGATTCATGCTCATGCATTGATTGTTTGACTTGGTCAGGCTTGATTGCAGGTCAAGAGTAATGGAATTATCACATGTTGGCTTTAAGCCCGGGCTAGTCCATACAAGTGGGCCTAATTAGATTAAAGTAGTATTGTTCATACAAGCACATAGGTGAAACGGATTTGGACTCAGGTTAATGACTTCTAGAAGTGGTTTCAGTTTGGATCACAACATTGGTTGAAGAATCAATAAACGGGCCCTAAAGACTTGAGTTATGCAATATAATGCAATATATCAGGTGGGCCAGGCAAAGGTTCAAACGGTTCCAATTTATATGGTGATTGGTTTCTGCATTATGTAAATATGTGGCTGGAATGAGAAGAGGAATGACATGGCTTGGGTTAAAACACTAAGGCAGCGTTTGGTTCGCTGCTATGAAGGCTGGAATGGAATGGTCATTCCATTGGAGTGACCATTCCCACGTATGGTTCATTAAAAAGTGGCGGAATGGTCATTACTTCAGGAATAACCATTCCTTTATGCAAGAGAATCACTATTCCACCAGGGGGGCAGAGGAATGGCCATTCCATTCCTTTTCCAATTTTATTTTTGACGAAATTGCCCACCCTTACCCAAAGATGCATAAAAATCACTCGACGCAATTGGGAACCCATCTTCGAACCTTCTCTGCGCCTCTCCTCATCTCTACGTCTCTCTCGTCTCTGCATCATCTCTCTCTGATCGATCGCCAAATCCGAGTAAGCTCCGTCAGCGGGCACTGATCACTTTCCTCTCTCTCTCTGTCGTTCTCTTCTCTTTCTCTCTTCTTCACTGCTACGGATGCAGGATTTCTCGAAGACATTCCGAACCCTAGCTTTTGGGACTGGGCTAGACAGACAAAGAGATAGAGGGATGGAGGGGGCTAGACGAGAAAGGACAGAGGGATAGAGGGATGGAGGGAGCCTGGGATAGTGGGGATAGAGAGAGAGGGAGAGTGAGAGTGGGTTGGGCGAGAGAAACACAAGGAGTTTGGGGGGGTCTCGTCAGTGGGGATAGAGAGAGAGGGAGAGTGAGAGTGGGGTTGGGCGAGAGAAATAGAGGGAGGGAGAGGGGCTGGACAGTTGGGATGTAGAGAGAGAGAGAGGGAGAGTGAGAGTGGGTTGGGCGAGAGAAACACAGGGAATTAGGGGGGTCTCATCAGTGGGGATATAGAGAAAGAGAGGGAGAGTGAGAGTGGGGTTGGGCGAGAGATACAGAGGGAGGGGGAGGGGCTGGACAGTTGGGATACATAAAGAGAGAGAGGGAGAGTGAGAGTGGGTTGGGCGAGAGAAACAGAGGGAGGGGGAGGGGCTGGACAGTTGGGATACAGAGAGAGAGAGAGGAAGAGTGACAGTTGGGTTGGGCGAGAGAAACAGAGGGAGGTCATTTTTTAGGTATATTATCACCGGGGTATTTTGGTCAGTTTAATATAAATTTTATTCCATGCCTGGTATCATTCCATCATACCAAACACAGGAATCGGAATGAGAGTCCTATTACTGGAATGATTCCTCTGTCTAACCAAACGTTGGAATGAGAATTACCATTCCTGCCCCATTTCATTCGAGGCTCATTCCAGCCTCCATTCCATTCCTCTCAGTAATCATTACAGCAAACCAAATGCTACCTAAGTAGGTTATCTCAGTAGGTTAGATCCATGTTATGTCAAAAACCCATACATCTTGAAACCATGACTCCTGTAGGCATGATACACAAGCATAATATTATGTCGCATGCCGTGCCTCAACAGATTCAAAATGAGCCCAACCATATTTATGCTCAAGGGCATCTCAAAGCCATGTCATGTCAAAAACCCATACATCTAAAAATCATGACTGCTATAGGCATGATACACAAGCACAATATTATGTCGGCATGCCGTCCCTCGACAGATTCAAAATGAGCCCAACCATATTTATGCTCAAAGGCATCTCAGAGCCACCTGTTAACTTGCATATTCCTTGTAATATAATCCTCATGGATAAAATAGTCACAAGCATGCCAGTAAATGGGCCTGCTATCAATAGGTCATACTTGGATCAAGATTAACCAACCAAAAGAAACTAGACAGAGCATTAAAAACATTACCCAAATCAGATCAATCCATGTCTGTCATAGGCCAGGTCATTAATCCAATTCAATTAGTAGGATGGGGCTTAGATCAAGGTAGACAAGGATCATTAAAGAAATTGGTTCGGGTCATGAATGACTTAAACACGGTCTAGTTTCATGTGCCACTATTGCACAGGACTCAAATTTCAAATGGCCCGGATAAATATATTACAAAAAAAAAAAAAAAGGCGGGCCTCACCTTGGCCAATGATCATGTAGCCATAAACTAATAAATTTCCACTCTAGTAAATTGACTTGCCCAGATAAAGAAAGCATGGTATAAACCTTAATACTGTATTATCACGTGATGGCCCATTAAAAGAAGTCAATGGACCATAGTATATAATCAATTCAGTGTGCTCTGGCTTCCTCAAAATCGGATTACATGGCCTAGCTCAAGGTGATTAAGAGGATGGTGGGTCCGTTACTTTGAGGTAGAAGACGGGCCATGATGGTGGTTTTTACCCTGGCAGTGGCATGCCCAAAGATGCGTTATCAATTGGGTTAAGGATTTTGGCCACAGTGGCACGTAGAGTGGCCCGGGCTGATGATACGTGGCATGATGCAAGAAGATGAACGGTAACTTGTTACGTGATCCACCATGAGCGTGGGTACAATAAACATGATAAAGAAAACCACTATGAACATGCTACCACTAAGACTCTTTAGGATGGCAAATCTTAATAGTAACTACCAAAAGAGGGAGAGAGAGATGAGAAAAACATACCTCTAAGAGCAGGAAGAAAACCTTTTTGGAAGAGGAGAGTAGATTGACTTATGGGAATTTGGCCATTCAGGATAAAAAGACATAGATTTTTGCAAAATGGTGTTGACCAAAATTTTATATCAAACGTGGATATTTCACATCAGTCATTAATTTTTTTTCCAAATATACCCTTTTGTGCGATATCACACAGTTGGCGATATCGCACAAAATGAAGGACAAATCCTTCGTATTTCCAGACTGAAGGGCGATATCGTATGGTTTTGTTTGACAAGTGGCTATTAGTTAGATTGTTGCAATTAAAGTTATATGAGTTATAGCCTTTCTTACTAGCTTATGTACTATATATTTTTTTATAAAACAATAATATGGACCATCAGAACATGTTTGACAAATCTCATATAATTTACTTAGATTTATTCCAAAAAGGCATTAGACCATTTTTCAAATAAATTATTTAGTATACATTGTTCAAATAAACAGCATACCATTCTTGAATTAACATTAACCTGAACTTTTAATTCTTTGAAACATCACCATTGAATTTTATTACGAAAAAAATTAAACTTTAATTACCAAAGATGATTTGATACTAGACTTCTCTAATAATAAGAGAAGGTCTTACCACTGCTTATATACTACATCTGTAACTTTAGGTCATATTGCTAGAGACAACATACATTGGATACATTTTTAGTTATTAGCATCATTTTTATCTAAGGAAGACACAGAAACATTAGCAGAGAGATTCTTGCCACCTTGAAAGGAAATTTTTTGTTTTATTTGAAAAGAGAATTCCTTAATTATTTCTTTCCATATTAACAAAAATCTATCTTTGGTGAGTGCAAATCCTGGTTGAGTTTTTTTTTTTTTTTTTGGACTATGTGCCCCGGTGTCTTGAACATGCAGGATTTTTTTTTTTTTTTTTTTTTTTGTTTTGCCTTGGGATGTAGACCTTAGAGAGCTCATAACCATAGCAAAGGTCTAGTGTGTGCTCACAGGAAGGCCTAAAGAGGCTATGTTGTTGTGTGCTTTCAGCCCACCAAAAGAATTTAGTCCTCCTATGAAAACCACACTGCTCTTCCTCTTCAGCGAAGATGAATTGCACATAGTCGAAGCCACTGCGAACATCACCGAAGAAAGCGCAGATGATGTTGAAGCCATTTGAGCAGGATCCACAATCTACAATGAGAGAATTACATGAGAATTTGAGTAGACGAGGATTGCGGAAGCTTTTTCCAAAAGAGAAGTAGAAGATATTGAAAAGTGAACAAATAGAGAAGGGTGGTAGATTAATTACCTTTTGTGGTAGTATGGAGGATGAAGTGCTTGTGGGTAGTGATAGAGAAATTGCAGAAGGATGAGAGGGAGGAAAGAAGACTTTGTATGAGAATGAGAGGAGTTGGATAAGGTGAGGATTTAGATGGTTGGTTGGAAAGTAGGCTATTTTGATATTGGGGGCCTCCAATATCAAAATACATTGTATGATTTGTTCTTGACAGCCATTTATTCTCGGCCTATATTGGAAGGATTAAGAAAATCTGGCCCTTGGTATTTTTAAAAGTGGTCCGAGGTTGGAGGGGATAAATAAGAATATCATTGCAAGATGTGTTCAAATAATGAGTTCATATGTTATTTGACTTCATTTTTTAGGATATACCAAAAGTTTCCATTGCTTGGAATATCTCAGTCCTTGGAGGGAGTGAGGCTGCAGTTTCAACATTGATGGGCATCCATCTTTCTCTGATTTATTTTTTATTTTTCTGTTCATTTATGAACCCATCTCGAATGTTAATGTGCCTCTACTCCTTCATTGTCTTACCATTTTAGGGGTAAGTGATTTTTCCTCTGAAGTTTGTGCATTTCAGACTCTTCAACCACTCTTCTTGTTGTTTTGTTTTGTTTTGTTTTTTGGAATCATAAGTAATTGTATTCTAGAATGGAGAAAACTAGACAAAAGAATGAAATTATTTAACCTCAGGCTAGGCCACCTGGGTCACAGCTCCTATTTAAGGTGCATCTAAATCTCTATGGTTTCCGGAAAGGCCCGTGAATTACAATTATTTTGCTTGTCATGATCTTGTAGTTTCCACTTCTATTGTTTATTTCTTTGTGGGAACTTTTTGATGGCTCTACTATTTCTGATGAACAGGGCATTTCAATGGAGCTGAACTCCTGGTGGAATTGCAAGGGCAACATAATATACGAAAAAAATATATTGCACAGATGAAATCTGCTGAATCATCAGTAGCCACTCTATTGAATTCATTAACTAATTCTGTTTTCCTTATTTGGATTTTGCTTTGTAGTCTGGGGTTGAGATCTTGATAATTGTTGTCTAAATCTGGTATCAAATATTACTTTGTACTTGGATTGAGAAAATGGTAGTATACAAATCCAAAAATGTGGGTAGGAATTAGGACTCACATTGCAACTTCTTGGTTTTTGGGTGCCATGACTGAATTTTGGAAAGAATTGGTCAAGCCCAACCAACTAACTATTCCTCCCAAAGTGGGGATCGAATTAATATTGGGCATAACGTTTGGATTCTCCTCTTCATCTTGAGCTATAAGCTTTTTTTCAATTTGTGGCACCTAAAAAGGCTGTCAAAAGGGTCCTCATGCTTAACTACAAAGGAACCTATTGATGAAAAAGAACGGCAATGCTTTCTTTATTATAAAATGTATTATCATAGGTGGATGCCCACATTGGGACCCACATGAGATAAAGGGATTACTAAGGGTTAGAGTTTTTCCCAATTAGGTTGCTTGGGGAGGAAGCAATCTTATTCTATAAATAAGATCCTCCTCCCCCCTATTATGTACACAGATCTCATTAATAAGAATCTCTCTCCCTCATCTCTATTCTTCTTTGATCTTTGGTTCTCCTTTAGATTTGTAATATTCTTTAATTTTTTAGACAAGATTGCTAAGCCAGTATTGAAGTCCGACTTTATAATCAATTGATTTTGTAGGTGCACATCTCATAGCCCTGGAAAGATTCAATGACAGTAAATTTTCACCCACGGTAAATCTTCACCCACTCCCATACATATCAACATCCATCCCTATAGCATTGCCTAGCAAAGGGGGAGCATTTTACTAGGTTATAATTTTCTGGGCCCACCTGAATCAAAAGTGGAAGATGGTTGATGATAGAAGGATTTTATTATTATTTTTTTTTATAAAAACCAATTTAGCGGCAGAAAAAAATTGCAGCTAAAACTGCTTTAAAAAGCACATTTCAAATTAAAAAAAATTTTAGTGGCACATTTTAATTAACAACAGCAGTTGTTTAACTACTGCTATTTCCTTATTTTTAGTGGCAAACACTTCTCCACCACAAAAGGATGGGGAGAAATAGTGACAGAGGGTTTTAGTGACAAAAATAGTGGCAAACAAATGTCTGCCACAATAAAGTTTTAGTGGCAGATTTTATCATTTAGCAACAAAAAAAAACTGCCGCTATATGTGTCTTTTTTCTAGTGATTTTTTTTTAAATGGGTGAGCTCAAGCTAGACTTTTAAGGACCATGTAGGGCTTAGACCAGGCCTGGACCAATGTTTGTAAAGGAAAGCCAGGCCTAGATATGCATTAGTCTGACCTAGCACAGGTCTGACCTAGCACGGCCATGAACACCCCGATAATCTACAGAATTTATTTTTTGGACAATCATGGAAAACTTAGTTTATTTTTGCTCTCATCAGTTAGGAATAGTAGTCACACCAAACATGGATTTTACTATATCACATAATTTAATTTCCACAATCCTTACTCTTTTTTAAGAAAAACCGGCTATACAAACATGCCCTAAAAGATCTCCTATATCAATTAACTTGCCTTTACAAGAAAAAAAATTAGAGCAGTTAATACATATCTGATAAAACTAGAAAAGATATAATTATAAATGAGTTCATTGGGGCTCACTTAGGAGAAGCATTAATAGGTGATAAATAAAGGCGAGAGTTATCTAAGATAACATGGATATTGTGTATTGTAGGCCATCAACAATGCTAATGAGGAAAAGTCTTTTCATGTAAGCTGATAGCCCATCCAGAAATTAACAAGGGTAGGCCGAAAAAGATATTGATGGTAATAATGAGATTATAACTTAGATCTGAAGAATTTATTATATGCCTTACTTAAATTGAAATCTACTTAAATTGGAATATCAAATGAGCTGATCTCATTATAAGACTGATCTTCTTTAGATTAGATTGGGTAGGTGGGTATGTCGGTATTAGTCTTTATTTTCTTAAAAGTTGGCATACACTAATAGCTTGTTTTGGCATCTTAGTTGGGCTATGTTCTCTGATATTCCTTTCCTTATAATTAGGTGACTATATTTACCAAGTTCTAATGAGATATAGTGGCTGGGCATTTTTGAATTTTTAATAGGCTTGGGCATATAAAGACCCATCGAGGTGAATATCTAAAATACAAACCCAACCCAAAATAAATTTGGGTTTTTTTTTTCTTAAGTTTTTAGGTTAAAAAAAACAAGTATCCAAAACTATGGAATTTGCCAACTTAAACAAGTGCTTGAAACCATTATTTATGTTAACAATTTTTTTCACAAAAGATTAAGTCCATGGGATATAATCACTTGGAGTTGAAAAGACAGTGGAGAGAGAGAATAGGAACTTGTAGGCAACGTTTCTCTATGAGGAGCAGAAATCTTTGTTGGCCATAAGAAGGCATAGTGTGAAGGGGGAAGGGGGGGGGGGGGGGGGGGTATACATTATCTCCACCTTTCACCAATGCATTATTTTATTTGTTGGAAAGAGTATCTCATTTGCCAACACACATTATTACGTTGGTAAAATTACCGATTCTTACGATCTTTTCTAACACATTATTTGATACGTTGTTAAAAGATAACATTTATCAACACATATTTTATTGCGTTGGCAAAATGGAACTTTCATCCATGCAAATAATAATGCGTTGGAAAAGGTAACCCCGCTTCTGACTTTTTCAAACACATTCTCATTTTTGTTGGTAGAAGGTAACTTTTTACCAACGCATATTTTACTGTGTTGGTAAAAGGTAAGTTCACCAACACAAATAATACTTCATTGGCAAAACTATTCCCCCCTTATGACTTTTTCCAATATATTCTCATTTACGTTGGTAAAAGGTAATATTTTACCAACGTATATTTTATTGTGTTGGCAAATGGGTAAGTTTACTAACACAAATAATACTTTATTGGCAAAAGTACTCTCTCCTTTTGACTTTTTCCGACATATTCTCATTTGCGTTGGTAAAAGGTAACATTTTACCAATGCATATTTTATTGTGTTGGCAAAAGGGTAAGCTCACCAACACAAATAATACTTCGTTGGCAAAAGTACTCCCCCTTTATGACTTTTTCCTACACATTCTCATTTGCATTGGTAAAAGAGTAAGTTCACCAACACAAATAATACTTCGTTGGCAAAAGTACTCCCCGCTTATGACTTTTTCCGATACATTCTTATTTGCGTTGGCAAAAGAATACTTCTACCAATACAACTAATAATACATTGGTAAAAGTATTTTCCCCTTTGATTATTCCTAACACATCCTCATTTGCGTTGGCAAAAAGTACCCTTGACCAACGCATTTTGAGTTGTGTTCGTAAAAAGTGTTGGTGAAGATGTAATTTTTCCAACGCATTTTAGGTTATATTGATAAAAAGCAAATCGGACCACTGTGATGGTGCTGGGATTAGTTTCTTCCTCTCTCCGCGCAGCCTCCTTCCTTTTGTTTTAGAAATGGTATAAAGGTAAGACAAAAGGCTATTTTGTCCTTTCCTTATAGTTTTGCTTTGTTCTCTTGTTTTTAAACCAAAGAGAGGAGGACCGAGACGTCAAAAAAATGATATCTACATTGAGTCATTAACGAATGGCTGAAAGCTTTGAAACATGCTCAAAACGGGGATTGTATCTTCAATGACAATATCATAAGGGAGAACATCAATGTTGCTTGCATATTGTGCTGCTCAAATGACATTGGTAATGGAGAAGTTGACCAAAGAAGCCCAACATTTTATCATTTTATCTGATGATGTGTTTCTCCTACTCAGGGTGATTACATATGGGAGTTACGATGCTGCTGGAAGACTTAACTATTTGCCTTGTGATGATGGTTTTGTTTCCTTCCTTTTCATACTAATTTACTCTCTCTCTTCTTTGTGATCCTCAGAATTTTTTGTTGTTCTAGGTTTGGCTATGACCCTTCATTTTGTAGTCGTTTGTTTTAGCCTTTAATGAAGCTCCTTCAAAGTCAAAATGTTAGAAACCATATCTGACTCAATTTTAAAAAGGGCTAGATAACTCCAACCTGCACCCGTTATGAGTTAACCCAACCCAACCCATACATGTGAGTCCACCCATTTATCCTGACTAGACCTGACCCATTTGTAGAAGTTTAGGCCAAGCCCATTTCAATTCATGTATTGAGGTTATACCCAAGTTTAGTTGTAGTTAAAAAAAAAACTCAGATGTACAAAAATTTTATATCACCAGACCGTTTAAATGGTTTTAGGTTGTGGTTCAATCCTAACCTCGTCCATTTGAATGGGTTATGTGGGTTATCTTAGGTTATGGTAATCAACCAGAACCGCTCCCAACATGTTGTACCGACCCATATAGGATGGGGGTTCGGTTATGCCGGTCAAATACGTGTTGGGTTAGTGGACCTAGTCAGGTTTTACCACCCCTCATTTAAGTACAAGGCAGTCTGAGAAATTTTTGAGGAGTCAAATTTTTTAAAAAGGGTAAAAAAAATGAAACATGGTGTCCTAAACTAGTGGAGAAATCTTCATATCTGATCATTACTCATGTGATATTATTGTTATTATAAGAGAACTCCACAGACGCTGAGGTTCGCCTGGGACTGTCCATGGGAACGAGTTTCACAGAAGCAGACACTACCTTAATCTAAAAGCTATACACTTGGACCAATTTTCAATGCATTTATATACCATTGGATCAATCTGCCTAAAAGTAGCGATCAAGGCATGTTTGCCAAGACGGAAGAAGTGTATAAAGTGGAAATAGTTTTCCAAAACATCAAATTCGGTGTGGCCGCATTTTCACTCGACAAAATGAAAAAATGAACAACTTTTTTGCCTTTCTTTGGAAGGCCACTTCCAATGGAGGGAGAGGAGCTAGGACTTGATTTTCTGCAGAACCAGTTGTCCACATTTTCCACACTGCCACACAAAATGTGCCCTTATGCTAATAGTTCATATTATTTTTTTCAAATATTTTTCAATCCAACAATATTTACCAAGATTGAAGTAAAACTTGGGCCACTAACATTTTCACTGCGGGGGTCATGTGACATGATAGCTTCTTAGATGAATGAAAGGCAGGAACCTATTGACGAGTGGGCTTGACCTGTTGGGAAATATTAAAAAGTATTTTCGTTACTTCTTCTAATACCTTGAGGTTTTCGTAGCAATGGCAAGCTAAGAAAGTTAATATGGTATCAAAACCAATTGATCGTGAATTTAAATACCAGAATACGATTCAGTACTTAAAAAAATATATCGCTACAAGTGCGCCGAGTGGATTCCACTTGAAGGGGAGTATTGAGGAGTGGGCTCTACCCTTTTGAAAATATTGAAAAGCATTTTCTCTTACTCTGCTAAGATACTTTAATAGAACTAACTGTAACGCTTCCTTAAGAACCTCCCATCTAGAATTCAGCATAGGATCAATCCTCATATTATAAAAATCTACATGGGTACCATATGTGTATAGAATTGGGCTTATTGACTTTGACATAAGAATTGACCCAATTATTCACAGGACCCAAGAATGTAGGGATGGCGACAGGTAGGGTTGGGCTCAATTTTAGGTTGACCTGGTACTAACCCAACTGCATATGTTCTTCTCCCCATGTCCGACTCAAACAGTGACAAGTTTTATAGTCTGTGAAACGAAACTGACCAATGAGAGGTGAGACTGTGAGAGTCAGCTCGGGTATATTAGTGGGTTTGATTTTTTTCCTAATTTGAAAATATGATAAAATTAGTAATATGGTGTGGAATTTGAGCAACAAATCAGAAAACGCTGATAAAGTTGTGTTCAAGAATTGATTGATTATAAAAAATTAGAAACAACTGAGGCAGGGCAGTTTAGGCAAAGTCAAAACCTAAACATGATTCAGGCCACAGTTGAGAAAATCATAACCACCTTAGATAGGAACAACATGTTACCAAACCCGCTCCTAGTAGGAGTGGGTTGTGGCGAGCACCCTTTAACCCAACCGCTTGCCATCCCTACAAGTATGAACTCAAACCAAGAGCCAATTATCAATTGGGCCTGAAAAAAAGGATGCTCATGCTGGGTCTCTTGCAAAACCAAGTTTTTTTTTTTTCTTTTTTTTAACCCAGCCAAGGAGGCTGGGTATTGGTGAGGCCATGGACATCCAGGCCACGAATGGTGGAGTAAGCACCTTACCAGCTAATTCTTCTCTGTTTTTTGTTCCAGCAGGTGTGAATGGTTGCAATCGGAAACTACCTCAATATCATGTACCCAGAGTACCCTCCATAGCTGAGAGGGAGACAAGTTAGTCAATATAGGAGAGAAGTTCCACATGCAGAAGAATCAATATGTAATGATGAATCACATTCTCCATTCCTTTCTTGGAAAAAATCTCTACATCAAAATCACCTTGTTTCCTTACATAACATGTATTCTCTCCCTTCCATCATTCTCCAAAGACCAATATAATCTGGCAAAAACCATCTCTCTTTCCATACAGTGAAAACTCTCTCTCTCTCTCTCTCTCTCTCTCTCTCTCTCAGGGACCATAATGAAGAAGGCTAAGGTGGAAGGTGCTTCAGGGACCCTAATGAAGGAGACAATGATGGAGCGAAAGAGGAGAGGGAAAATGAGCAATTTCTACTCAGAACTGCAGTTCATGGTCCCCAACCTCCCTCCCAAGGTCCCAATTCCATCTTGTTTCTCAACTGGGTCACTCTATTTCACTGCTTTGGTGAAGTCTTCTGGTTGTGCATCATTTTCCAAGGCTTTCTCATTCGAGTTTTTTCTCATTAGAAACTGATACTCCATCAATGGGTTTTCTCCTTTTAAATGGTTTCATCAAACAAAAACGGAACGTTTTCCCTTATAATCATGCATTTCTTGGATTAGAACTCAATCCCATCATCATCTTCTCTCAGCCTTATCCCCATCAATCCCATTATCTTTCTAACATTGGTGCAGAATAGTTATATTTCTCTTTCATTCAGCTTTTCTTACGTTAGGACTTGGTATCTCCTTTTGATTTGTGTCAGCTATAGACAATGGTTTTTCTTTCTTCTTTAAAATTACAATTCTGGGCCTCTCTGTGAGAATTCAAGTGTGACTCATATCACCATATGTACTCTTCTTGTACAGGCTACAAGGACATCCATCATTGATGGGACTATCTCATACATTTACGAATTAGAAAATACGTTGCAAGAACTGGAGGCACGAAAGAAGGCCCAATTGAACGACCTTTCCTCACTGCAGACCCTTAAGACATCCTCTGTGGACGTGACAATATCGGGAAGCACTGCATTTTTCGGCATAAGATCGCTATCCAGGAAGGGCTTGGTCAGCACCATCATTCACATCTTTGAGGCGCACAAGGCCGAGGTCTTGAGCACTGGCATTGCCTCCGAAGAAGGCCGAGAGATGTCGATGACGGTGAATGCCATGATTAGTGGGGGAGAAGGTGGTGAGGCTGTTGAATTTGTGATGTCAAAAATCAAAAGAGATCTGTTGGTGTGCTTGTCTTGAAGAAGAATTGCTGTGTTCTTTGTGTTTTGTGTGCTGTTTTGGAGTTGGTCTTAGGGTATATATACATATATCAATAGATGTTTATACATAGATGGAAGAAAGAAGTTGTAGATGGGCTTTTAGACACTGATGTACAGAAGGAAATACTCTGAAAAAAGTACTGTTTCTTTGGTTGTTTTGGATAATGACTTTTAAGAGTCAAGACTTTACTGCTGAGTGTTTCATGTTGAGGACTTACAGTCTAAAAGAAACGATAACTGACGTTGCTGTTTTTTGATTTCTGTTTTGTGACCCAACTAGCAGCAGCCAGGAAATAAAAGCTCTGCTATGAACAAGAAATAACCAAAATGAATATTGAGTTGATGAGGCTCATCATCTAATGTATGGAGAGATTGGATCAAATTTTGGTAGGCTGGTGGTTGCCCACCACCCATGATTATGTGGTGCTTGTGCAACTGTATGACAGTATGAGGGTTTATCTGATGTTCCCAAAAAAATTCCAAGATTGGAAGATCATGACCTCTTAATCGGTGGACAGTATTTAAATGGTCAGTGGGAGAAAACAAAATATAATGAGAACGGTGTGGCTAACAACTTGTGCACAATGACATAACAACCATATTACAGTGGGACAGAGGGGTTCTTATGGGTTCACCTAGCTTCACTAGATACTCTGTCATTTGCATGGAGGGACTCGGACTCAACATCTTATTAGTAGACATATCAAGAAGATTGGATGTGTATGGTGAGGATGAGTTTGTATGATATTGACATTGGATTAAGTTATCACGATGTGACTAGAATTAGGTTTGATTAGAATTATGAAGCTATTATTTTAATGTGATTAGTGCTACCTTTAAATAAGGTTATGCTCTATAAATACCCACATTATTCTCAATGAATTACAACAGAGATTTTGTCAATTAGACGTAGAATTGTAACGATGATGTTCGACATTATGTATCCTGCTTCCATGTTTTCCATTCTTTTTCCTAGTCAGTTAGACCCTGATTTTGCAACAAAAATCAGTCAAGGATAAGTCATGTATAAACCAAATGATTTGATATCTTCCTCTCATATTAATCATATATTTTAATCATGATTAACCAAATGATGGACACAAATATATTTTCACCAGAGGATAGATCTAGGGATGATAGTGGCAGTGGTTTGGACCAATTTGAAGTTCAAAGGTGGTGTGAATCTTTATAGGCTCAAATATCAACTCCAACCCACCTCAAACCTGCAACTGAAGTCCTCCCTGACAAAATTAAAGTCAATACTAAATTACCTTGACACAGTGGAGCCAAGATGGCAGCAACCTTGAGAGACCCAACTTCTGTACGAGTAAACCCTATCATATAATGGAAAGAAGACCGCCTGAGACACTAGGCAATGGGGTGAAAAAAGTACTCCCAACTACTGGGCTGTCATTCTAGCCTAATCATGAAATGGGGAAAAACCAGAAGACTAGGGCATATACTTTTGTCACATTGGAATCCCACAATGTCCACATTGTTGTGTTAAGGCAGTTTTGACCCTCTCCACGCTCCCTTGCATTGGAAAATGTTTGTTTTTAACTATAGAAAAATTAGTTCAAATCTCAGCACGAAAAGGAAAAAAAAATCAAAAATAAACACAACTATTGCATCAAACTGCGGAAAAGAAAATATTAGCATTCCAAAAAAATGTATCTGAGAGGGTGTTTAGAAACAACTTTGGGTTTCCCACCTTGTATAATCCATATCATACTTTTTCACGGATTTTTTTTTTTTCGGATTCCACCACTGTTATATCTTTTTTTTTTCCTTTTTGTTCCTCTCTTATAGTATATGGATGGATAGAAGAGAGAAAGCAAACATTTTAAACTCTCTCCCTTCCAACTTCAGAATTCTCAATTTTAACCACCTTTTGTATTCTTTGGTCCTAGTATAAATTTCTTGTTACCAATAACAAATAATTTAAAATTGACAAAATTAGAAAAATTCCAATTTTTCTTTATCATATATTTCTCCACCTAAGCATTTAATCAGCATAGGTTCATACTTTCTACTTGATTTTTTAATTTCTCCCTTTAGCATAGGTAAAAAAGAAGGAAACAAAGAATGAAAAGTAGTCCCAGTAGGAATTTAGTAGAGGCGTGGGAACGAAGTGTGGATGTTAAAAACGCTTTTGAGAGACTGAGAATCCCATGTTACTGCTTGTGTCTTGGATGCGTTTCATGATATCTTCATTCTCCCATTCCCCTTGCCACCAAATGAAAAGGAAGGAGAAATACAAAACATTGCTATTTTGAGCAATTCCTTGAAATCAAGAATTGACTGCAGTGCTTACTGCAGGGGGCTTCTTTTTGTCTCTTTTTGTTGGTGGACATGATTGATCAGCTCTCACCAGCTAACACAGAAGATATCCTGAGCGTCCTTTTCAGGGGGCCACATTAATTGTCTTAGTCAAACTAACTCTGCGAGGCAGCCGTCTGTTACCTACTGCAATGAACCTATTCGTGAGACCGTATCCTGTGAGACTTTGACTTGGAGAACTTGTGAGTTTTTAGTGTGCTCCACACCTATATTCAAAATGACAGCCCTCACCTTCCATTGAATATCCCCACATTTTAGTTTGATCCTACGGTTGGATTAGCCTTTGATTAATAATATAAATAATGCATATGATTAATAAGGTATAAAATTTGTGTGTGTGTGAGAATCATCTTAATAATTGAAGAACTATACAGCCTCTAGGTGAGAGGACGGAGATCGAACTCTGGATAGTTTGGTGCAAAATAGGGCTCCCTACAATTAGGTTATCCTTTTGCTTTTGTCGTCTAACTTTTTTGAATGAATAGAAAGGTCGTGATTACAGGTTCATCAAAATCAACTTCATGGGCAATTTTTAACATCAATTCTAAGACAAAATTTAGACAATTGAAAAGGATTTTATTTTATTTCATTTTAACTGTAGGTTTCATCATATATATTTGATCGATGGCTAAGAAAATGCAATAATAATATTTTTTGCACACCCAAAATTCACAACTCACCTGTGCATACTTACAGGTAATTGGTTGATCCCGGCCAACCTTGAACAAGCCGGTGCTTGAGCTCAGGTCAAGTACGGGGCTTAAGTCAAAATTAAGTCAAGATCGACAGGCCTCCACTTTTAAATGCTTGATCGTGATTCTAAACTAGTCGAGCCAAGGCAATTGCCTTGAGCTTGACTTAAAATTTTCCTTTAGTATCTATAATATACGGATCTTGTGTACAAAACTTATACATTAAATTACAGATACATCTATCACTATCACATACAGACCCCAATTCAGTATAATATTACATAGATATAAATAATAAGAAGGAAATTTGGCCAATGGAGATCAAAACCAAGAGTCATGGGGAGCTTATGTGGAGCATATTAAGTAGTTAATTTGTCACACTTTTAATGCTTAGGCATTTTGGATGTATTAATTAGCAATTAACATGGTAACAGAATCAACACGTCTTGGTTCAAACCCACGTAGGGCAAAAAAGACCGATGATGCTCTTTGTGTAGACATGTACTTCGAGTACCCCCTCAAAACTCAACTATTTATCCATTTTGGCTGAGATATGGGTGATATCTGGCAGAGGGCCAGTCTTGGGCTTCTTTTTTGTGCATGGGCCGTCTTTTATGTGATGAGGCATTTTTTTTTTTATTTGGCCAATGTTGGATTCATTCATAGAAATGAAATGCACTTAGAAAACAATTAAATATATTAAGGCTTCAAGATTGAGCCTTAGAATTATAGGATCATATTGTTATTTAGCCCACCTTATTCTAAATGTTCCCTACACATGGAACTTTCCTTCATGAACTAGGGACGTATCTCTTCCAAATAGCAGCTAAGCTGGTAAGCAATGGCAGATTTAGAAAATTTTCCTTGCAAGGGTCTCTATGTTAAAAAAAATGGAAGGGCCATATTAAAAAAAAACCATATAAATCCCTTTGACATTTGGTGTTTTTCAAAATTTCTTTGCCTCCCCTTCCCCAATCCATGTTGGCAACGAACATGCAAATCCTTAGCTGTATATGCAATTGTAGTATGTTTAAGTACTAATTGTGTAAGGAGTGAACCAGGCACATTCTTTTTCATTGCCACACAAGGTGGCTCGTACTATAAGATAGCAAGGGACGGATTACATATATATATACGTATAAAATTCTAAATAATGACTCACTAGATAAGGGGCTTTTTTGTCCCTTCTCTAAGTCCAATGGGAGAAGGTTGGCACAAGACTTTTGCTCCTCTTTAATGCAATCATTGTGATTTAGATTCTTGACGCAACCTCCAAAATAGTATCTAAGAACAAACGAGGATTGAATGTCTTTTAAAATAGTTGGATATAGGAGTGAATGAGTTATGGGCCCACAATTGTTTTTATGAAACTAAAATCTCCCATGTTTGTAAGAGAAAATAAAGGAAGTGGAACAGACAAAGGTTTAAATGTGTATAAGCTATAATGGTTGGTAGTTATCTTTATTTTCAAATTTTAAAATGCCTTCCAAGTTTATTAAATGGCTCCACAACATAAAATGATGTATAGCACGGGGATGCTTTTTATCGGATGACGAAATGCACATTTCATTATTGAAAATGCGTCGCGCCCCCCCAACCCACCCACCCACCAACACATAGATATACATAGATATAAGGAAAGGAGCAATGCACTTTTGAAAATGCCTAAGCACTGTGGTTTTCACTACCACTGTCTAGTGAGGCCCATTAGGGGAAGGGACTGTTGACATACAAAAAAGTTCGGAAAAAATCTACAATCAATTTAGCAAATCAAAAGACAAGCTAAAGCTCAAATACAACAAAACAAAACACAAACAGCTTAAAGGCAAAACCTAAGAAGACACCTTGAAGTTTGAAGGATAAAACAAGTCAAAACACTTCAAAAAATGAAAAAAGTCTACATTTGCCGACTGAACAAATCGATGGCCGATCAAGCACAAGCCCACAAAGGAAAGTGATTGGCCGACAGTTCAAATATGGATAGCTCATTGAGTAGCCGAATAAGATCTGGTCATATCATTCAGGGCTGATTTCAGGCTAATTAACATGATTCAAGGATGAGAATCTTACTGCCACCTTACAAGGCTGACTGTGGGAGGCTAACCGTGCAAATACATGGTCAGCTACCCCACCCCACCCCACCCCACTCAAACGCAATAAATTCTTCTCAATATTCTCCCTGCAACAAAATGACTAGAGAAGATTATTGGAGGCTATAAATACCCCTCTTGGGCACCCATTCCACAACCCAACATAGGACACACAACACAAGAGACCGGTGCATACAACAATACAAGGCATAAAGAAAGACAAAAAAAAAAAGTTTTTCAGATTCTCTTCAAGAAGACTCCGGCGCTTCAACTTCTCCAAAGTTCAAGCCTCAACCTATCAACATGGTACTTGATTTTCTAAAATAAGCAGAATGATAGTGCTTCGATCCAAAAGAATCTCCGAAGAAGACAAGTCTTTCAAGACTTTCTTCATTCCCTTCACAAGACGAGTACAACCATGGCCAACCTATTTGTATAACGCGATGAGTGATCCATGGGGGCAACCATGATTGTAGAACCCTCGTCCAAAACTCCCATTGAATTCTACATCCAAGGAAAACAAGTGACAGCCTACGAAGATTGCTTAATCGACTTGAAATACAAAAAGTGGCTGACATATTCAGTTCAATCTTCTTTACTTTTTATGAAAATTTGTTACTTCTTTCTTCTTGTAAGCATTCATCATTTGAGACCAAGCAAGTGGGCTATGATAAAAAAAAATACATATAAACAGCCTGCACTTGGTGTCACGACCCGAGCCCAAGAAATCAGGGATTAAGTTTAAACTTAATCAGTGACGCACATATTCCCATGCATACACACTTAGACCCAGTCCAAGTGCACACGCACAAAGGAAAATTACGCGTGCAAAATAAAATTGTACGCGAAAGCTATAGATATCATTACATTAATAAGAGGAGGCACTAAAATAAAAGAAAACATTAGCTATAAGATATACAATGAAAAAGAACCATAGCTTTACAAGAGTAAGAAGGAAGTTTCTATAACACACAAAATGTAAGGAGATATACTCCAATACATAACAAAATGTATCCAACATAACAAAATGAGGCCTATCCTAAGCCATGCCGCTCTCCGAGGTGGATCAGTCATGTCCACTCATCAAGTCTTGAAGGGGCCTCTACGACGCTTCCGCAGTCTTGCCAACTGGCAAGGGATCGGAAGTGGGATCTGAGCTTGCAACACCAAGAACAACCAGTGAATACGACGATTTAGCAAAACATAAACAACATTAAGATAACACGCATTGTATTTACAAGATTCATTAACAGGAGATTATACATAGAGTTTCAATTTAGTATACTAAGCAAATCGTGCATTTGATTAAAGCATGATATCAAAATCAATAAACAGATATACTTTACTAGGTGGCTATTACATCAGCCATATCCTCCCTCTAGGGATCTATGCGGTAAGAACACCATCGACCGGGCCAGGATACGAATGAATCTCTAGTTCTTAGAGTCCAAAAACCCCAAGACAAGAGCACACTGCAGCGGCAACAAACATGATACGCCAAAGGCAACCCCGCCGTGTCAATCAGGTCATATAATGTAAGTCAATTCAATTCAAGTCCAAGTTGTACATGTTTCTCACAAAATAACCATCATACGCTTATCATAAATAATATGATCTTTGAAGTCAAATCAAATGCAAGTCAAAGCAATAGTGAGATAATAGAAGGCAATAACCGAAACCAATATGCTATGCAATTCGATTCATTTTCATGAGATCACGATAAGTTATCAACTAACCCTAAGATAGTTGTCCATTGTTTCTAACCATGCATGATGATGTAGTTTTAAGTTATTTGATACAGAATTGTCCGTCTTTTGGGTGTTACATTGTATTGAGAAGGTGTATCGAAGTCCCTTAAACCAACACCCATGGGGAGGTGCTTAACAAATGGACAACACACATGAATGAGTCACGGCCCTCAAGACCATTCATGCTATTCATGTCTTCCATTAGACAAGTTAAGGGGTACTGAAATCCAACACAAAGGCCTTATAAGGTTTCTTAATAATACCTACCTTTTTTCTTAATTTCCATTGGCCTCATGGCTTAATCGCGGGTGACCTACGGCTTAGCCGTAAGATACCGTATTATGCACTACGACTCAGCCATAGTTCCCCAAAATTTCTTCTACAAATACGGCGAGCCACGGTTGAACCATGCTTTCTCTAATAGTTGGATCGTGAATGTTCTATGGTTTAGCCATGGTTTGGATAAGGCTTAGCCGTAGCACACCATACTGCTTCGCCGTAGCTAGACCGTAGAAGGCTTTCTTGTTTTCCTACTCTTGAGACATCAAGCCGTAGCTTGACTTACAGTTAGGTCACGGCTCAGCCATAGTGCAACCTACGGCTTAGCCGTAGCTTGACCATAATGTAAATTCGAATTAATTTGCTCTTTGGATTCTGAGCCGTGAAACTCTACACTTAGCCGTACACTTCAGAAGTTCTTAGGTTTGAGCATTTCACAAACAGACCAAAATTTGAATATATTTGAGACAGAGGGAAACAAGAATATCTAATCTTATACAGAAGGGCTGTAAAATATGGAAAACTTGAAAGATTAAGAAAAACAATAGCAATCATAGTTTACCAACATGTGTTCATCCATAAAGTGCTTATACTTGCCTTCACTTGAGGTTTTTCAGTTAATCTCTGTCCCTGGGCTCAAATTGGATGTCTATATGGAACCCTAGTAACCATTCATGCAAGGAGTGAGAAGAGAGGAGTGCATGTAGTAAATGGAAAGGACACTATACTCATAGATGTTATAATGGAACAAATGCTTACCTTGGACCACACAAGGAGATGAATCAGAAAATAGGTGCAAAAAGGATCCTTCCAACAAAGAGAAGAAGAAAATCGAAGAAGAAGAACACGTTGAGAGGGAGAGACTAACGTTGAGCTGAGAGAGCATGAAATGAGTCGGTGGATTCATCTTCTCTATATATAACATTTATTGACAACTTTATAAGGAAGGCCAAATGGTTTAAGGAAATTACGGTTTGAGTCAACTAAACATCTAACGGAGATAAACGAAGTCATTTGTATGCGGGTCAATTACGGAAATCAACAAGCTTAACAAGATACACGTGATGACGTCAAGAGGATGCATGAAAGATGAAATCTTACAAAATCTAAAATTACGAAAAAGGGCTTGTATCTACCTAATTCAGGTTAAACTCAACCCAACTATCTAGCCATAACTCGAAAAGTAACTCAAAAAGGCAAAACGACAATCATTAACTAATTTGCTGAAAAATGACCAAAAAGAACATAAATTAGTCGCTAAACTGGATAAATTAGGGTCGGAGTGTTACACTTTGGAGGTTAGAACGTGAAAAAAAACCGACAAAAAATACACTAGGAATTGAAAAAGGGTTATAACCCAAGCCCAAGAATTCAAGTAGTAGAATTAAATCTAAATAATGACACATGTACTCTCGTGTAATACAAACCTGGACCCGAGTCTAAGCGGAATTATACAAAGGAAATTCACATTACTTATATATGTGAGATGCTTTTAATGGATATCTGTTCAAGCATTTAATACGCGGAAGCCTATCAATATCATTATAAAATTTTTTCTTCTTCAAAGGTTCCTTAGTTCCAAGACATCATTTTATAAAACAAGATATCATAACACCAAACTAATACACATTTATATGATATGTTATGCACAAGAGTTGTAATGGGACATGTCCTTACTAAAAGGAATGAACATTTATGAATAGTAAGAAAAATTTACACAGTCTCAAAATACAAGGGATCATGAGTTATATCTAACAAAAGAAAATGGATGCGAGTCATGAAACCCTAATCATCCATAAAAACCAAAATAGAAGAATTCTAGGTAGATCGTGTCACACTACATAGGTGGATCAGTGAGAGAGTATCCGCTATCCACTCTTTTAGGCCTGTGGGGATCCTAAAGGTTTCCTCTGGAGTCTCCTCGATCTTCGCAAGATCAGGACTGGGATCTGAGCCTGTAACACCATAGACAACTACTGAATAAGATTATTTAGCAAAGTATAAGCACAATTTAGGTAAAACGCATTGTATCTAAAAAAAATTAATGACAAATGATCAATAGTAGTCAAATCAGTACACTAAGCACGTTGTGCATTTAATAAATCATGTTATAAAAATCAATAAGATGGAATACTTTACTAATTGGCTACTACATTTGCCATATTCTCCATTTAAATATTTTTACGTTAAGAATATCATTGACCGGGCCAAGGTATGAATGGTCTCTTTATACATGGAGTCCGAAAGCTCCAAAGACACACTGCGGCGACACCATTTGTTAACTACACCAAAGTCAACCTGCTAGGTATCATAAGGTTGAGGCTGAGTAGAGCTAGACCATTTCGATTTATATAATTGAATTTGAGTAATTTGTACAATTCATTTATTGAAAACAATACAATACAGTATACATTTAATTCATTCGTTCACTTCATTCTTACTCAATTCAATGTCAATGTCAATTTAAAATGTATATTAAGAAACAATTTAATTAGAATCAATTTATCCATGATCATTTCAATTCAAAATCATTATTGGAATAATAAAAGGCAGTAATGGTAATCCAATATGCTATGCAATTCAAATTTATAGAATCAAGGTAGTTTTATAAACCAATCTAATCTAGTCATCCACTGTTTTTAACCATGCATGACGATGTAGTTTTAAGTTATTCGATACACGATTGTCTTTCTTTTGGTTTCACATTATATAAATGATGTGTATCGAAGTCCTTTAAATCAGCACCCATGGGTAGGTGCTTAATGAATGGACAACAACACATGAATGAGTCTCAGCCCTCAAGACTTTCCATAGTATTTGATTACTCTATTGGGCCAGTGAGTAGGGTAGAGAAGTCCAGGAACTAAGGCTTTACAAGGTCCATAGTATTTATTGTATTTTTATTATTAGTCAAATGAGAGTCCAACTAACACAAATGAAGTTGAATGTGTTCAAGTCAAGTACGAAAGTTAACAAGCTTGACAAAACACATGTAATAAGTCAATATGTTGCATGAATAACGTGAAACTATGAAATCAAAAATTATGAAAAAGGACTTGCACTACCTAGTTAAGGTTAACCTCAACCCCACTACCTATCCATTACCCAAACTTGACCTATTAGTCTAAATAAGACAAAAGTAAACTAAATCTAACCTAATTAAACACCAAACATCATTATTTATGTTAAATTCATATTAATTACTTAATAGCCTACTTGATCAGTCGCTAAACATGTTTAATTGAAATCAAACTATTACATCAAGAGTTGAAAAGCTTGGCATTTCTTGCTTTATTTCTATTTCGTGTCTTTTTCTCTCTCTCCAAAAAAGGGTGAACATGCACTAGGGAAGATCGAAAGATCTCCCCTCCACCCACCCATGTATGTGGCAGAAACTCAAATCATCATCTTAACCACTTGATCAATAGCCAACAAGTTTTCACCATCCAAAATGAGTGCAAGCCGATCTAACGGTCTAATCCAATTGGATGGATGCCAAAATTGGGATCGGTGACTTTCACAAGGGTACTTGTTATATAATCCACTTGGATGGATCATAAGTTGGGCACGACTAGTGTTTAAACACGTGGTGCTCGCCTTATCGTGAGCACCAATTACTCGGTGGAGGTTTTTCATATATATATGAAAATAATCTTATGAGAACTAGTTCTCACCATTTTTTGTGAGAAGTCTAGGTGGGACCTATCTGTCACTCAATCCAAATCTTCTAATACACAAGGATTGCCCCGCTAGTCACATGCCCTAAGTTTCGGTCAAATGTTAATTTATTGGACCATTGGATTCAACTGTGTACGAATTCAAATGGAGTGAATTTGTGGGCCACGGATGAAGATGTTAGGATATGTGATTGAGGCCAAATTTGATATTTGAGGTGGTACCATTTAGATCTTGGTACCATTTAGATCTTTCCATCCCTCTAGTCCCATCTCCAAATAGGGCTCACCTGCCCTATAAAAAGTTCTTATGATATGTGTGTGAAAACACTTTTTTTATATGATTAAAGTCTATATATATATATATAAAGTTCCCACATGTCATCTATTAGCTATCCTCTATTCTTTTGCTTTACACTTGTGAGGCAGCAGATTCATTGGATATGTTAAAAGAGGCAAAAGCTCCCCTTTTTTAAATGAGGAGTTTTTAAGAATTCCTCTCGTGTGTGTATGCATACATGAAGGTTTTATCATTGATTGATACAACCAAACCAACTTAAAGACACCCTTAACTAGACTTTACATATTTTGCTTCATCACTCTTTTTCCCACATTATTTTATAAATGTATTTAGTTAAGACATTACTTCTATTTGTGAAAATTTCTCCCAAGGAAATATGCACAATGGTAGGATGGGATTTTCAATCTCCATCATTTGTGAAAGTAGACCCCATTCATCTATGTAACTTAAATAGGAATATGCTTTCCCTTTCAATTTTGATTTCAATTTAGGAAGTTCAATTTATTAGGACTTTTTTTGGCTAATCTTTGAGGGAATTAAGGAAACTTATTTTTAATAGATTTTTTTTATTCGGAAGAAATTTCTCTAGGCTTATCTATAACAATGGTTTTTCGGCCCTCTCTCTTAACCTACGAAATTTGCAAAGCACTTGTCAACTCTCACACATATTGGAGTCAGTGATAAAGGAGATAGGAGAAAACTCTATTTGAGAATAGAGATATACTCTTTTGTTAAGTTAATGAATTTGCACATTTATGCATCATTTTAGCATGGATTAGGGGTTTTATTAGGTGAATTGTATAATTATTCATCAAATTTAATCATTTCATGCATTTTTACCTAAGAACTTAAATTTTATATTTTTTCGCACACTCTCTGCATTAATTTAGAAAATTGTAAATTTTCTCCGAACAGCCTCAATTGGAGTGAAACTCTGTTCGGACAAATCCCGCTTCATTATGTGCTCTTCAATATTTTATTTGTTTGCTTAGAATGTGCAAGAAGATGTGAGACCCACTTCACTCCAATGAAACTAATTCAAACACCGAGGACCATCTCTTCTCTATTGAAGTAGATCATGTGGGGTATACTATGCAAGAAACTTGGAAGGATTAGCTTCATCAGGACCCCATACACATGTGCATACATGCTTAGATGGTCAAATGGGGGTCCCCACTATTTAATTGTTGAAAGATTTCAAATTTGAATCAAGAAAGGAAAGCCAAGGTGGACGGAATCAAGAAAAGGAAAGTAAAATAAAATGAATTAAAAAATGGAAAGTCAATCCTATTTTTCTTTGGACAGCATAGATTAAAATGGTCATAACTCTCAAACCAAGCGTTGGAATTGGACAATCTATCTACCGTTGGAAAACTCTTTTTGAATAGATATCTGTAGCATATAAAATACATCAATCGGTGCTGAAACAACAAAGTTATAGCCTCAAAAAGTTGGTTGCATATATTTAGGTGGGGTTGCAAAAATGTTGAAGACTTTCTCCATGTTACGCACCTTTGGGTGGAGTTCATCTCTCTTTAAGTGAAGTACTTTGAAAATCAAAGTGTGGTCCACTATCTTTACTTGCATTATTCTTTTCAAGATAATTTAAGAAAATATGAAGGAAATCTTTAAGAAATTTCAAGAAGGAGAGCTTGCTTAGAAGATTTATTTGCACATAAGAGGATAATCTTCTAAATATGGAAAGTTTTTATAGAGATTGATTTCCAAAGGAAAGCAAGAAAGAATTTCTCTTCAATTTCTATTTTTAAGTCTGTTAAATTGGAGAAGATGTAAGAGGAACTTTCCAAGAAGAATTTTTATAGCTACAAAAGATAATATTGGAGACGAAATAGGGTTGCCAAAACCCTATTTAAAGAAAGCCATGGATGTCCAAGCCTCCTATGCTCTCTTCTCCATTCTTTCTCTCCACTACGCTCTCATCTCTTTCCCTTCTTCTCTTCTCTTCTCTCTCTCTAGTGTAGAAATTATAGAAAAATAATTTGGGTATTCTGGAGCCCTATTCCAGAAACTAGGATTAGAAGAGAAAATTGAGGGTATCATTATATTCACATGGAGATCATAATAAAGTTCAGAGTTTTTTCGGCTATGACAGAGTAGTCTTTTAGATCATAGTATTTTGATGAAGTTAAATAGTTAGTTTACCATCTTTATGTAATTGATTTATTTTATTGATTATCTCTATGATATGCATACGTAGATATAAGAAGAAATATGTCTTCATGTCCATGACGAGCCTCTGCTTAGCTTTCTATTGATTACTCTTTGATCATGTATACTTGTTTAATATATTTTGCTTAGGATTTAAATTTCTTTGATAGTTTATGTTTACTTGATACATGATGCATGTATGTTTTTAATCTTTTATGAGGTGAAGGAGATTTTAGATTTTTAATTAAATATGAAAAATTATTCATTTGATAGTCTAATCACCCGGATCCAAACATTGATTATTTGTCTCTGATCTGAGATAAATTAAGACAAAGTATTAGATTGTTTATATAAAAATTGGTTAATTTGTTTGCTTAATGGAATCTTCATATTCTGATCTATTTCCATCATCACTGTTTTTAATCTTTTGCACTTTAGTTTTAACTTAGTTTCTAATTCACTTATTAGTCATCTCTCCTTCATTATTTTTTTTAAAGAAATTTCAGATTTTTAATTAAATGTTAAAAAATGCTCTCCTGTGGAATTAACCTGTATTTGCCATTGTCTCAAGAAAATAATCGTGTACCTGCAATTAGTAAATTAATTAAATTCACATCACTATTCATCAACATCATGGCACAAAGTACGCTTTTAATATTTCACATTATCTATTGTTTAATGCATAAGTCAAGATCCTTAGGTTTGGATAAACACAGCATATAATATTAATAAATTTTGATATTGTAAGATTTCATTATTGCATATAAAAATAGTATTTATTATGATATTGTGCCACTTATAGATTTGTTCTTACCAGAATGTGGGGAAGAATTTTTTTTAAAATTTTTAATAGAAAGTCATTTATTGTAGAATACATTTTAAATTAGTCAAACATCTAATTTTTAGGTAGATAGATTATATTATAATCTAACATACAATGTTTCATAATCTTTTAAAATATTTTCTCACCAAAAACCACATAAACTTTGTCTTTTGTTTTCACTCAGTTTGACCCAAACCCAAAAAACACTGAATCTAATGTGGGTCTTGCTTGGGTCAAGTCCGTTGGTTTCATGTTAGAGTCAACGTAACTTACAACCCTAACCAACAAAATATACAATCACAATTCACGTGCGCCTACAATCTGTATCCTCCGGGGAGGGGCTCATATAACATAATCCTCAGAGGCCGTTCCTAAAAATCCATGGATGGGGAAACATCTGAAATCTAAATCCATTATAATCACCATCTCTCTTTTTATTCATGTTTCAACATGAATAAAAAGAGAGATGGTGATTATAATGGATTCAGATTTTAGATGTTTCTATAATGTAAATCTTATATGCATTCAATCTTATGGAAAGCACAACTCCAATAAAGACTAATTCGTCACACAACTAAAGAAGAATTAAATAGTTCTAATTAGATCCAGGCCTTGGGATGCAAAGTTGTTGGTACTTTTTAGAAAAGTTCCCACTCTGCAGGCATTGTGGTGTTTATGGCAGTTAAGATATGGTTTATCCATATTTAATTGGTGGCATGTGAACCTTAGAATTGATGATAGGCAAAATTCTAATTTTATTCACAATCAATCTTATAATTGTGGAACTCTAGCTGAAGTAAAATCTGGGACAATAAATACATTTAGGGTCTATATATAATATGAGCCGGTCCAACCATGCACAAGTGGGCCTTCATAGATGATTAATCAAAGGGACTACCATCCGAGTTTCCTCTAATCAATTATTACGGATGCTCCGCATGGCCTGCAATTTTTTTTTAAATTTCCAAAACTCATCCAAATGAAGGCACTTGGAAGCTCTTGATGTATATTAAAAAAAACAAAACATCGTGCTAATCAATGATCTAAGCCCATAATTTGAGATCCTAAATATTTGAACGACATATACTGTTCAAATTTTATCATTGATAAAATCAACTGTAATTAATAATCAAAATGACATGAAACTAGCTAGGATCAGTCCCAATTTAGTGGTGCCCACATAAGAAAAGCGATTGGATCAATTAAAGGTGGGCCCCACATATGGACTCAAAATAGGAGAAATAGTGAGATTCTCACATAAGGCCCTAAGTATCAACCTTATTTAAAAAAAAAAAGAACACAAGTTTCAAAACTTTTCAAATTATTTTCTAATTTTTCTAGTAAGTTTTCAACTGAGGATATTCAAGTGACTTTTTTTTTATAAATTTTTTTGAAAATACCCAAATTACCATTTATTTAAAGACATCTCATGGTTTTAACGGCCATTACATGCATCCAACCATTGTGGGAACATTGGTTGTCCGTGATCACTCTAAGTTAAGCTAGTGAAGGAATGAAGCAAATAAAGAGAAAGTGAATGACAGTTTTGTTTCAATGAAAGGTAATTGGATAAAAAAAAGTTGCCTAAAAAGAACTTTAAAAAGGTGGGTGTCTTATTTAAAAGCTTCCCAAAAAACCTAGAGACTAATTCGAAAATTTGGAAAAATTATATCCTTTTTTGAAATAAGACAAAAGTTAAGGCCTTATTTGAAATCTTCAAAAAAAAAAAAAAAAAAAAAGGGCTAGCTGGAGATTTTGCCTTCAAAACAGTCTCATCTTCATTTCATTTCATTCTCCCGCCTCTTCTTCCCAAAGCAGACGACAAGACAACAAAAACCCCATCTCTCTCTCTCTCTCTCTCTCTCTCTCTCTCTCGCTTGATCTTTCGATTTCGAATTCTCGAAACGGTTTCGGAGGAAAAGCCTGCGATTTCCACATGAATCAGTATCACATCTACGAAGCGATCGGCCGTGGAAAGCATTCCGTAATTCCAAATCTCTCACTCTTCTTCTTCTTCTTCTTCTTCTTCTTCTTCTGCTTCCTCTTTATAAATTTTGGGGCTTTTCTGCTCGATCTTGCCTCTTAGATCTGAATCACTCTCTTCTTGTTGTTGTTGTTTTTGTGTTTTTTTTCAAATACATGGTCAGACGGTCTACAAAGGCAGGAAGAAGAAGTCGATCGAGTACTATGCCATCAAGAGCGTTGACAAGTCCCAGAAAAACAAAGTTCTTCAGGAAGTGAGCATTTAGTAACTCCTTCATTTCTACCTTTGAAGATGCAAATCATTTAGTGCAAATTATTAGTTAAGATTAGTAATTTTTGGGTCTTGATCAGTTTCATCAGCTCTGTTTGTTGCTATTTTCAGCTCATTGTGGTAAGGAGAAGCCCTAAATAACTGATTTTGGTGAAAAGCAAACCCCCTTTTTTTTATTTGACATGATGGGGGTTCACAAGCAGCTACCCCTGAAATGGGGGCTGGTCCAATTCCATGTTGACCTGATTGCTTCTATTTTTTATTTTATTTTATTTTTGATGGCGAGGAACCAACCGACCCCCTTGTGGTTGATTATTGGTAAAACTCTGGATACACAACGCCACCCACCAACATTTGTTTCGGGTAAGGCCCCCAAATGGTTCGAAGCCAGGATTGGAGTGAATGAAGATAGAAGGATGAGCTCACACAATTGTTGAATTGTGAGGCCCTAAAATCAAGGGCTAGGGTTATGCGATCAGAGTGATATTTGGGAAAACCCTAATCTGGAACATACCATACCATTCTCATTTCCCTAACCATGTGATTTACGTCGATCCAGTTGGGTGCCAGTGCCACAAGCAAACCATTTTTTTTTCTTTTTTCAAAAGTAGGCCTATTTATTAATTTTTCATGCAAATAGAATCTACATTGCATTTAATACTAAGTCTACATCTGTTTGACATGTTAGTCCAGCTTTCTTTGAATAGTCTAAGTCTTTTTATACTGTTTTAAAATTGTCATTTATTCACCAGTTGGGTACTTGAAGTTTAATCATGCAAACAAAGGTTGAGAATGTTAAATTCATCTTTGTGTCTTTCATGAGCTAGCATTGATCATCTAATTTGAGTTGTTTTAGGTAAAATGAAATACATGGGAGGCTAGTTTTGTGTTGTGTCATTGAGTTGCTTGTGGATGCATTTAGATTTAACATAAGGTGTAATCAGTTAAGAATATTTGGACAGAATGAACTGTTATCCGTTCTGCTTTGGAAATTAGAAATGAGCAATAGGTGGGATATTGTCCTTTGTGGTTTTCCACATGTAGGCAACTGGAACAAATTAATTTGACGAAGTAAAGGGAGGAAAGAAAGCTTCATGTGGTTGTTTTCATTTTATTTTCACTTTGCCCAAATGCATAGCAGAACAGAGCCAGCCCTTCTGCCAAATATTTACCTTCGAATCTTGAGTTCATTAAGTGTTGTTCGTTTCCATACAGTTTTTATTTTCCCATAATTTACATATGTAAAAGAATCATATGTGAGAAAATGATGTGTAAAAGGCTCAGAATTCATCTAAAATTTTCATACCTCGATCCCTAGTAAAATGATTTATATATGTAAGTAGTTTTTGTTTGTGACACATCTAAAAGGCATCGGAGTGGAGTTTTTTTGATGTTCCGTCTCTTTTGACACTGGTATGAGTCGCTGAAGAAGCAAATATAATATCCTTCAAAGGTGCTGCGAGGTCCTCCAACTGGGTTTTCTCTCTCTTTTTTCTATTTCCTTCCTCCCTCTAACTATCCCTAGCTGCTCATGTGTTTTTTTTTTCTCTTTTCCTTCTGTCCTTTTTCCCTTCCTCATTTCTTTCCATCTTTTTCCTTCCTCCCTCACTGCAACTGTCCCTTGCTGCCCATGTCTTGTTTCAACTTCCCCCCTTCTTCCTCCTCCCTTTCTGTCCATTTCTTTTTTCTCCACCCCTTTCCTTCCTCCCTTGCTGCGACATCCCTGATTGACCAGGACCCCTTTTTCTTTTCCATCCTTGTCCTTCTCTCTCTCTCTCTCTCTCTCTCTCTCTCTCTCTCTCTCTCCAATATCTTAATTCTTAGTCATACTCTGATCACCATCTTCATATTAAAGAAGTATTCTTTCTAGATGTATGATGATAAAAGATACAAGATGATGCATTCAACACACTCTTTTGGCTTCATACCTAAATATATATGACTACAATAAATTATTTTCATGTCCAATAAATACAAACTTTGTCCATGATTTTAAAACACAGGTTTGAACACTGTATCAACCAAATGTTGAAACCTTTACATATTGGCTGACATATCCGTTCACAACTGATATTCCATTTTTGTTTTGTTCTCTTTTTATAAGAAATAATTTTATAAAAGACTTATAAATGTTGAACTCCCAATGAAGTGCTGTAAAGGATTTTATTTTTCTTTTATGTGTTAGATAGGTCAAATGTCCATTTTTATTTAAATATGCGTACAAAAATTGATTTCCTATATTTACATATGTAGCTTAAACAAATGTTGTAAAATGTAGTACACGTGAAAAGGTATGAAAATGATATCTGTAGATAGACATTGTAAAATTGACAATATTAAATTTGACCTGAATATCTTACATGTCAAAGAACGTACTACCCTCAAAGCACTTTACAGTTTATATATCTACCAATGTGTTTTCTGGCAGCCAAATAATGGTTATTGTGTTCTCAGATTTAGACATTTTATATGAATTAAATCAAATGATCACAGTAGGAGTTACCCAACTGATGAGCTAGTGTGTTTTTGGTTGTAATCCAAATTACTTGTTGAACAAATGTTTTCGAGAACTGAATTACCATCGATTCTGCTGTGGGTTTTACTTTCCTTTTCTCAGCTTGTGCATGGCATCAACAAACTATTTCCTTTTTATTGATTGGTAATGTTCAAATTCATCAAAGAACACCACTAGAGAGAGAGAGAGAGAGAGAGAGAGAGAGAGAGAGAGAGAGAGAGAGAGAGAGAGAGAGAGAGAGAGAGAGAGAGAGAGAGAGATTTTTCATGGGATGACCAAATATGGAAGGGACACACCATGGATATAGAAGGGACATGGATTTTTCATGGGATGACCAAAAAAGAAGTATCTAATACTACATGACATGATATGTTGCCTATACTGAAACACCCAGGTCATAGACTGTAAGTGCAAACAAACAAGAAAATATCCATGATAAAATTAACCCCTGTAAAAGTAAACGTTATTCCCTGTATAGTATGATCAAACTAATATTAAGGAAATTAAGTTGAAACTTTATATCTGGATGGTTTCAAGTTCTGATGGATCTGAACTCTACAGAATACTTGTTTCTGTCATGATAGCGATTGCAAAATAGTGTGCATGGTTTGAAATTTGAATTTGTCATAGTTATTCTCTGGATTGATATGAACCTTTTTATTAACTTATCTTTTCTTTGTTATTCAGGTACGGATCCTTCACTCATTAGACCATCCAAATGTACTGAAATTTTATTCTTGGTAAGCCACGCTGGAATTTGAATTGCTATCGTTATGTTAGAGAGCTACCAATATTTAACTCCCTTTATTCACAGTTTGTTTTGCAGTGATCTGTAGTTCTATACTATAGGTTGGTTTGCATTGGTCTTGAAATTAAAAAAAAAAGTTATATGAATTTTGATATATAAGGGCAAATTTTGTAGGACATTGGTTAGACCAGCTATGACATATGGATTAAAATGTTAGCTAATTAAGAAGACACATCTGCGTAAGATGGATGTGGCAGAGATAAGAATGCTTAGGTGGATCTGTAGTAAAACTAGGAAACATAAAATTAAAAAAATGAGCGCTTTCGAGGGCATTTATGGGTAGTACTAATAGGGATAAGATTAGAGTAACCCATTTAAGATGGTTAGAGCATATTGAGCGTAGGTTAGTTATGGCACCGGTGAGGAAAAGTTTGGCTATCCAGGTAAATAGCCCATTAAGAGGTAGGGGTAGGTCAAAAAAAACATTGATGGAGGTCATTAAATCAGATTTGAAGAAGTTTAATTTATCAAAGGATTTTGCTCAAAATATAACTGAATGGAGAAACAGATTTCATGTAGCCGACCTCAACATGGTTGGGATAAGGTTTTGATGATGATGATGATGATGATGATGATATGAATTTTGATATAAGTTGCCCATAATTCAAGATTTGGACACTGCATGCTGTGTGAATGGTTTGTTCACAGGAAAACTAGTTATCATATTGTTATATGAGAACACCTTGCATGCCAATCATGGAGAGGTGGGTTGGAAGGTATATGTATGGATTAGGGCCCGCAAAAATAAGCACAATCAAATAAATATAGACATAAATTGTGATGCTCCGAAGATCTGAGGTGAAAAAAAAGTGAGAAGGTAGATTGATCATTGATTGTCTCTTGTGACCCCATCAGCTGGTTCTCATGTTGCATGGGAACTGTTTCTCATGTGAATATTCTGCTATATGTATTTAATTCATTGATTCATGGCTCGATACGTAAATCCAAAACATTGAGAAAAAAAGGAATTCAGAGGCATTCAGTTAAAATGTCAATCTGTCCAAATGGGACACATTGCTTAGAGATCCATATTTCTGATATTATGCATCCAATTGTTAAGGTAGTCTATTCATAAATATCCCTGACATGAGATACCTTAAGTTGGTTGCAAAAAATGGATGGTTAACAAAGAAAGTACTGCAACAATTAAATTTATAAGAAAAGGCCAAAGATTGGATGACTAGGATCTAGTTATTTGGAAGATTTGTTATGCATCCATACCAAAAAATTGGCTAATGCAACCTTGGATTGTGTGCTTACAAAGTGATTGAATAAACAAAATAATTACATGCTGAGCATTATGTATTGTCCACCTGTGGCAACTCACAGAATCCCATTTCCAATTTTGTCTGGGATGGAATTGGACTCAATAGGCCCAAAGCTTACCCAAAATGGTATTTGGTTTTCTCGGAATGTCCAATGGGCTGTTTTAGGTGTTCAATCCAATGTCATTCAAGGAAATGAGCTTTAAGACGATCATGCACATGTTATTCAATCAGAAGAAGGTCACCAAGGTTTTCATGCACTGATGCAAATGTCGGAATGGAGATGTTATGTTGAGTGTTCCTGGACCAGACCTTGTGAACTTGAGTTGATGCTCTCATCTTTCTACCATAAGGCCCATGTGGTTAGTCAGATGTGAAGTCCATTGTATAGATGCAACTTGAGGATTTTAATTTCAATAGGGAATAGAGTTTTGCGAAGGCTAAACATCACGGTATTAGAACCGTACAAATTGAATAACAGATATTTCAAATTCACAAGATTTAGTGAGTGGGTTCTTTTAGTTGCTCCATGCAGCATGAAAGTTGAATCTCTCTGTCCATTTATTGAGAGAGAGAGAGAGAGAGAGGGAGAGAGAGAGATGCAATCAAATGATTTCGGTTGCATGATATGTGCAACTGATATTCATATTACTAGTCTTCTAGAACCTGTGGGCCATAATATTTGGTTTGTTTCCTTTCAATTTGCATCTTTCCATAATATTTGATTTGTTTCCTTTCAATTTGCGTCTTTAGTAGAGCTTAAATCTCAGTTTATCAATATTATTTTTTAGACAGTGTCTTTTCTATTACTTATTCACATCATGCTGTGCTGCCCTGGTACTAGGTATGAAACTTCTGCTCACCTATGGCTGGTCTTGGAATACTGTGTCGGTGGAGATCTCATGACTTTACTATGTCAGGTAATTGTGGTCCTTACTATGATAGCTAGGTATTTTTGTGTCCTAATTGTCTTAACTGAATTCTGTTCCTCTCAATTATTTTGACAATATTCATTTTTTCCTAGAATTTTGTAGGCGAATCTTGTATCTCAGCAATTGAATTCTTTCCTTTTTTAAGAAGCATCATTGACCTATAAAAACATTAACTGTCGATAGAAACTCTGTTTTTGATTGTGGTGCCAAAAATTTCGTTTGATTGGTAACAATAATTTCATTGGAGAAAAAAAGATGCAACTAGTCTTGCCAAATATGAAGTTTCAACTCTGAAAAGTTTAAAAATTTAGCTTACTACTTCACCTTTTCATCTCTTTCTATGTATTTTTATTAGGAATATTCAATGTGTATGTTCTTTGTTTGACACGTCATGAATAGCAATTAACAACTATCTTACTTAAATTGGTTTTTGCAGGATAGTCGACTTCCTGAAGATTCAATTCATGATCTTGCACGTGACCTTGTCCGAGCTCTGCAGTAAATATTGTTTGGCTTTGGTTGATATTCTCATCTTTTGTATGATTTTTTTTTTATTCATGAAACTAATGTTGGACAATGATGATCCTGTTTAGGTTCTTGCACTCAAAGGGTATCATTTACTGTGACTTGAAGCCATCAAACATTCTGTTGGATGAGAATGGGCGCATGAAGGTAATTAGACTTCTATCTGCTCTTTCTCATCTTCTCTCTTATCTTTTTTGTCATATTAGCCTTTGTTATAGATTTATTATTTTATTTGATTAATTAATTAAAATTTTTAGCCGACCCCAACATGGTTGGGATAAGGCTTTGATGATGATGATGATGCTGATGAATTAATTAAATTATTCATTTTGGTAATCTAATGTCTAGATTATACCTAAGGGAATCTTTCTTTTCTGTCTCCTGTGCATATCAGCTATGCGATTTTGGATTATCGAGACGACTAAGTGATATATCAAAAAGTTCTATTTCCACGGTTTGTCCTCCAGACTGTTATATTCTGGTGCTCCTCTTTTGTGCATTTTAAGTGACAAAATGGATTTCCTAATTTTGAAGGGTGTTTTCCCCCTTTCGATCGTGTGCTTGTATAGCTGCCACAGGCAAAGCGTGGAACGCCCTGCTATATGGCACCTGAACTGTTTCAGGATGGAGGTGTTCATTCCTATGCTTCTGATTTCTGGGCACTTGGTTGTGTATTATATGAATGCTATGCTGGAAGGCCTCCATTTGTGGGAAATGAATTTACTCAGCTTGTGAAATCCATTCTTTCAGATCCAACTCCTCCTCTTCCCGATAACCCAAGCAGCCCTTTTGCTAGCCTGATCAATTGCCTACTGATAAAGGATCCAGCTGAAAGAGTACAGTGGCCTGACCTTTGTCAGCATGGTTTCTGGAGAACAAAATTCACTTCAGTGCCTCTACCTCCTCAGCCTGCTTTCAGCAATATGCTCCAACTTTATGCTAAACCATGTCTTTCTGAGCGAAATGGAGACAAACCTCTTCAAGATCGAACCCCACCTAAATATCGTGAGAAAAATTCAAATGGGATTCTTAAACGAGATGAGAATTCTTTTACAGTGACCAGAACTACACCCAGTGGTAGAAAAATTCAAACAAAAGCTTTGGGTAGAGTTGCTGAGGAGAAACAAAAAGAGGCTGCAAAGGGTGTAAATCTTCTCAGGCTATCAAGGATTGCTAAATCAAATTTGCAACGAGAGAATGAGAATGAAAATTATAGGAGGCCGTTGCCCAAAGGATCTGAGAATGATACTGATGTGAAAATCGTGAACAATGATATGGAACTTGATTTTAGTGAGACCACTGGGGAGGATACACCAGATGAATCTGATGGTTCTGACAATCTGCCCCATACTTCTGGAGATAAGCTTCCCACTGAAAACAGTTACAATGATAAAAAGGAAGAACTTGATAATAACACAATCCTATCAAATATTCCACCAGAGGCTAATGCAGCCATGCTTGATGAACTGAAAGCTGGTGAACAGGATTCTTGTTCAGAACAAATTGAGATGGCTGCGACTCCACCGGGTGTTGGATCCCAAAGAAGAGGTCAGCGTATCAGAACAGGATCAGGTTGTGCTCCTGATTCTGATTTATGCAAGTCATCAAATAATCTCTCCTCTGTTCTTTGGCATTCATCTGACCTATTGGTCAGGCCAGTTATGCCAAGCAGAAAAGGTGATAAGACATTGGAGGCACTGCCCTCCCTTCCCTTTGATGCTTTTGCCGCATGTGACTTGGTGAAGCTTTCTCCAGATCAACTGGACGCACTTAACAGTAGGATCATTTCTATCTTGAGTGGAAACCCCCCAGTTTCAGAGAAGCAGAACACAATCAGATATCTTGAGATGCTTAGTGGAAATGCAGAGGCTGCCAATATCTTGACAAATGGGCCAATAATGCTGGTGCTTGTGAAAATGCTACGTCAATCCAAGGCTTCTATCTTGCGTGTTCAACTTGCTTCTGTGATTGGCTTATTGGTACGCCATTCTACTTTTATTGAAACTGATCTGGCAAGTTCTGGAATCATGGGTGCTCTGACGGATGGCTTGAGAGATAAACAGGAAAAAGTGAGACGGTTTTCCATGGCTGCATTGGGTGAGTTGCTATTCTACATCTCCACTCAAAATGAACATTCTAGAGATGGCAGTATACTAGAGTCTCCCTCGAAGGAAAACCGATCTGCACCTGGTTGGCAGGTGAGGATCTTATCATATTAAAATATCTGGTTGTTCAGATCATGTGACAATTCTATACTTAATCTATGCAAAATGAATTCTATGGAATGTGCAACCTACCCATGCGAGACATTTATCACACATGATAATTTGTTGGGTTTATGTACAGATCCTTCTATTTCTAATTTAAACATTGTTTTCTAGTTGGTAAAATATTATTCTATGTTTTCTTCTTTTGAAGTCTAACTCAAACATTGAACTAGTTATTAGTTGATTATATAAAGTAAGACTTATAATGATTTTTGGGGCCTTTTTTTGTATATTGTTGTTAATCTGAAAAATAAACAGTTCAAGTTACTGAATGTATGGCAAATCTAATAATCTTAGATTTAGATCTCATATTGTTAATTGATTTTGATTAACATACCATTATCCTGCAGCTTGGTACTTAATTCACCAGTAGCTTTTTTTAATGCCAATTTTTTGAATGGTTTCAGAAATTTTTAAATGTTAAAATTATCTGAAAAATATGCATGTATTTGTACCAAAACAATCGAACCACTTGGGCTGATGTACATCTGGTTGAACTTATTTGGGTGGAATGAATTGGTATTCTTTCCAGTTTCTCTGTTTTGGTAATTGGGATTGACATCGGACTCAAAAGTGCATTTGGCGGGGTGCTTAAATATCTGTTTTTTGTTTTTAAATTCCCCAAATTGTGCTGATTAGTTTGGGGAAGGACTGTTGGAAAATAGTAGTCCAAATATGGTTGTAGGCTTGTAGTGATTATTTTACCTCCAATTCGTATTGTCTGGCTTGACAACTGGGTGGTTATTACAATAGGTTCCTGGTTCATTGATTGCATTGGTTTCATCCATTTTACGTAAAGGAGAGGATGATGTTACTCAATTGTACGCTTTAAGAACAATAGAAAACATTTGTAGCCAAGGTGGAGATTGGGCTGCTCGTTTTACGAGCCAGGATGTCATCGGAAATCTCTGCTACATCTACAAAGCTGCAGGAAAACAGGAGAGTACGAGGCTAACTGCTGGTTCTTGTTTGGTGCGCCTTGCTCGCTTTAACCCTCCAACCATACAGTCAGTGATGGAGAAGCTTTCATTCAAAGACTGTACATCTTCCGTTGTCAAGGGAAGCCCACGTGAGCAGCAGATCGGCCTAAATCTTTTAAACATGGCCATGCTTGGAAGCCATTTGTTCACAAACATGGGCCGACTCCTTCTACCATTGGTGGAAGAAAAACAGCTAATTCCAAGCCTGGTATCACTTATTGAGAAAGGGACTGAAGTACTACGGGGAAAGGTGCTTGTATTTGTGGCTCTGCTTTGTAAGAATAGCCGCAGATGGCTTCCCTATTTCTTTTGCAATGTGAGACTTCTCTCAGCAGTGGACCGGTTGGCAAAAGAGAAAGATAATTATTTGAAGCAGTGCGTGGAGTCTTTTGTGCATGTTGTGTCTATGACTGTGCCAGGTTTGCTGGATGCTGTATCACTGGATATTCAGCAAATGATGGGAGGGAAACGCCATGGACAAATTGCTTCTCTAGCTGGCCGTGCTAATCCAAAGAATAATGCCCATTTGTTCCCTCCTGTTCTAAATCTTCTAGGAAGCTCTTCTTTCAAGAACAAGGTGGTAACCAGTCAAGTATTGCAGCAGTTGGCAAATCTCATCAAGCTTGTAGAGTCACCTTTCCAGGTATAAATCGGCGAACTAGACTTTTTTGGATTTCATCATTTATGAGGGTCATTTTTTTTAGTGTATATGGTAAATTATGCTCGTTGAGACGATTGGTGCACATGGTGCCTGCATTTTGACAATTTAGAACATCAATATGGTCAAGCTGGATGAGAAATCAGTATCAGTGATATTTCATCTATTATAGTTCTTGGTAGCTGATTGTGGCTTGCAGATCGAGTGGTAGGACAAGCTGATGGGAGATAATTTAGTGGTGTCTCCCATCCATGATGGGGCCCTTAATGAATGGTGTGGATCACTGAAAGGGTGTCCTGCATGTACCCTTTGTAGGGTTAGAAAATTACTGCTGAGTGTAATTTGTGGCTCCCACTTCTTTGTACCTTTCACTTTACCTATTTATATTTTATTTTCTTACTGACATGAGTCAGTTTTAATTAAAATGTCATAAACTTGCAAGTGTTCGGTAGTAACTCACGTTTTGACTTGTATTCATGAGATCTCTTCAACTGCAGGGAAGAGATGACTTACAGATAATCTTGCTCCGAATTCTTGAAGCTATCACGGAGGAACCTTCTTTTGTTCTTGGAGATCCCAACATTTTCATTGGTCATGTCCTTCCCAGTCTGGCCATCTTGTACAAGGGCAACAAAGATGGGGATGCTAGGTTCTTGTGCCTGAAAATCTGGTTTGATGTGATGGTTGTTTTCTTGGAGAATACATCTGATGCATCATCTCCTGGATGTGAGGAAAGGGTGAGGGAACTGAAAGCATTATTGAATAGACAATTCCTACCTCTTTACCCCATCTTTATTGAGGATGAAGATCTGATACCAATGTATTCACAGAAGCTCCTAGTAATGCTCATTGAATATAAGTATGTTAAAGTCTTGGACATTCTGCATTTGCAAATGGTATCCCAGTGCTTTGAGTTTCTTCTTGGTGACCTTTCTAGTGCAAACGTCAACAGTGTCAAGCTCTGTCTGGCTCTTGCATCCGCTCCTGAGATGGAAACTAAAACACTCTCTGATTTACGAGTGGTCCGTAAGATTGGGAACTTGTTGGAGTTTGTAAATGCGAAAGGGATGGAAGATTTCCTTGAACCAACTCTTGGCTTGTGCAAGGCATTTGTTGTACATGCTATAGGCAGCAAAACAGCCAACAATTATTCAAAAGAACCTGCACTTTTAGGTGTTGCTTCCTTTGACATGGGTGTCTCAGTTGATAAGCAACACTGCATCAAGGATGTTTCTGACTTTGGCAGCAATGTAGGTATCTTATTGGAGTTGAGTGGAAATCATGAAACACAAATTGCTGATTTAGCATCCGATTGTTTAATCTTGTTACTCAAGGCAGCACCAAGGGAAGCCTCAATGGGCCTGCTGACAAACCTCTCCAAGTTTTGCACTGCTCTTGAGTGCTCACGTTATGGTGTCTCCAACTTACTATTGCTGCGCCTGGTGCATGCCCTAGGCTATTCCTGCAGGCAATATATATCACAGGCGATGATACTATCAATTTCCATACCTGAGGTCAAAAGAATCGAAGGCATTGTTTCTGATCTCAGAACCTCAAGCATCCGTGGAGTTGCTGATGCTGCTTTGGAAGTGTTTTTGGAGTTGCAGCGGCTGCCTCGCTGCCTATAAAATCAGAATCACCTCCGGGTCTAATGGCTTTGGTATGATTGCTTAACCTGAGCTCAGTGATTGATTTTGTGCTTTTTCTGAATAACTATTTTTAGAGGTTTGCTAATACTTTTAAGTAGCTGCCCCTTATGGCAGATGTGTGTAATTCAAGTATTCAACTATCCAGGCCATCCAAAAGGTGAATCACACCATTAAATGCTAACATATCTTTTGATACATTACCGTTATGTGTTCTGGCTACTTTAAGTGCCCAACAAATATTTTGATAAACCCATATCCTTAAATATCAAATTCCACACTAAAGAGAACTTTTAAAGTCAATATTTAATCAGAATAATCAACAGGACAACTGTGCCATCCACGTAGACAACCAGCAGTACTGTCCTAACTGTCATCTTGTAGGATAATGGATGAGGTATCATTTGGATTACTTTGGGTGTCTCCAAACTTCAACATGGCCTGGGTAAACCTGTTGGACAATGCACAGTGAGATTGCTCAGACAATAAGGGCCCATTTGGCATTGTTTTTATGTTGTTTCCGATCCTGTACCGAGATTGGGTTATACTGAGATTTGGTTGTGCTGAGGGTGTATTGGATAGAACTTGTTTGGCAATACTATATCAAATTGTTTTGCTAAGAGTATACTGACTAGCACTCATTTGGTAAGGTAACTAATGTAGGCCAGATCCAAGATTCGGCCCAGACCATAGGCCTGTAGACATTGATGGGCTCTACTTGATCCAAGATTTATCCAAGAGCAGGGATCCCTATCTTAGGATTAAATAGCTTATAATTAATTGATTTATTTCCTATTTTATAATAGAATAGATTTAGTAATTGCTTAATAGGATTTAGTAATTGTGTAATTTATTTTTAGCATGTTTTGGTCATTTGGAACATTCACTCCTTTATATAGAGGAGCTCTCATTGTTATTGAGGATGCTTATTTTCAATCAATTAAAGTTCTTTTGAGATTTGTCTCTTTTTTTGGTGTTTTTCCTCTTGTGAGGGTGCCATAGGGGCTGTAATCCATCTTTGAATTTGATCAATCCATCGGGAGATTGATCTACATTTGATCAGAGATCTGGTTGCTGGGAAACCTTGTTTTTCCTGGAATTCATTGTTCCATCTATTGGTTACCATTTATACTCTCCACCATCACCGAAGAACCCATCACCAATAGCCCAATCGAAACCCTACTCCACTTCCTGTCAATCTACTGAAACCCTACCCACAACCCCAAACTTCTTGGCACAAATCCAAACCCAAATCTCTAACCTAGAACCCAAAATCACTGAAACCCCTCACTGATATCCCATTCGTCTTCCCCAAATACCTGAAAACCCTAATCCTACCCTACCAACGCCATTGGTCAAAACCAGAACCCTAAATACCCATCCCGACTTCGACTCCCCTTCATGCCGTGACCTTCGCTCATGTCTAAACCCAAAGGCCTATCTGTAAACCCTTGTCAACCCAACCCATCTTCGACTTACTTCTAGCACCAAAACAACAACAATGAAAAAAAAAAGGAAAAAAGCAACTGATCTTCAAATCCCCTGTTTTTCTCCAACCCTAATCAACCACCTAGAACCCTAAACACCTTTCCACTCAAACTGTAGACCATCCCCCCTCCCTTTTAACCGCTGACTCCTCCAACGCAAAAGCCTCTCCCTAAATCTATTCCACTTCACCAAGAACCCATACCCCATCCCGACTACGGGACCCCTCCAAACCCCAATCTCATACCCATTTCCCATCTCCAACCCTAAACCCAAACCCCCAACCATCCCAGCTAAGGCTTTGCCACCATCTAAACCTCTGAAAACCCGATACCACTATCCCAACGCCCACACCCCAAGCTCTTTCCCATCTCATATATCCTTGCTCAGGCCCAAACCTACCAAAACCCTTTTTCCCCAAATCACCAAAACCGAAACCCCCCTGCCTTTTTTGATTTGTGTCGATGGAATCCTACAACTAGCAGAAAAGAAGAAGAAGAAGAAGAAGAGAGAGAGAGAGAGAGAGAGAGAGAGAGAGAGAGAGAAGTACCTGGCCATTGGCACCACCATCGCCAAACCTTAGGTATGCCTGAGCCTTGTCGCAGTAGCCTCGGTGTCGTCGGCGGCTCCGCTGTCCTCCACTACCATTGCTACCTGCAAGCCTCGTCGTTGGAAACTTCAAACCGTAAGGCCTTACCTCGTTTCCTTTTCTATCTAGAACTGACGAAGAGAGGAGAAAAAGGATTTCTCTAGCACGTGTTCCATCACACGTGTCAATTCATTTTAGGGCCCTTGACTATTTGGGCTTGAAGTAGGTATGACCTAGCCCAACTGAACCCAGCAACTGTTTGGGCTTGTAGGTTAGATCTGACCCGACCTGAGGAGCCGACTTAGTTTGGGCTTGCAGTGGAAGTCCGACCAGGCACAAATCCATCAGACTTTTTTCAAGAAAAAAAAAAGTTGCCACAATCCATTCAATTTAGCACATCCTATTTACACCATTGATCTTTGAGTGGTGATATTTGGGCTTCTAACGCCTGATCAACGATCTGTCTGTGCTAGTTTAGCTCACTCATCAACATCTACACAACAAGTTAGCTTATTTTTCAAAAACGAATTAAATTTTGATCTCTTTGCATTCAAATCACCATGATATTTGCTAGATATTCACTTGAGCAACATAGAGAATTATATTAGTGCACTTATAGTATTTTGAGAATGAGTTCTATTTTGAGAAATATCTATATTTGAAGCAAGGAATTTGATTGCTGATGAATACACCCGCTAATTTCATGAGTTGCAAGATATGTGTAGACTAGAGAAGCATGAGGCACGTGAGCTACATTATTTCATTCGTTATGTCAAAGGATTAAGACCAGGCATTATGAATTTTTGCGATACCATTCAAGAGGCGTACTTAGAAACACTCCGTGTTGAACGTATGCTTCGACCGTCTCAACAAAGACCAAGAGCACATGTTGTGGAAAGACTTTTTGCTGGAGAAGATAATCCCATGATTGTCATTCACTGCCTCCTCAACACAAATGAGAATGAAGAAGAAAAATGGAAACAAGCCAAGAAATTCCATACGTGGGTGAGAGTCAAAGATAGTGTTGTTAATTTGGTTATTGATAATGGTAGTGCAATAAATTTTGTCACATAAGAGGTTATTGACAAGTTTCATTTGCCAATTAAGAAATTTCCGAAGTCCTACCAAATCACATGGTATAATGGATATGTCATTCTTGTGACTGATAGATGCTTGGTATCATTCAATGTTGGCCTTTATGAAGATCAAATTTGGTGTAATGTGATCAATATGAATATTGCTCATATTATTTTTGGATGACCATGACTTTTTGACCGAAAAGCGTATTATGATAAAGAGATGAAGACATAATTTTCAGTCGAACGCAAAATGGTTTAGATTCATTCCTTTGCCATTGATAGCTTGGTCTTCATCTACATCATCATCTTTAGCTGAAGAATTGAAGCAAGAGCCAAAAGAAGAAATTTAGAACTATGACATCATGATTGCACTAAAGGAGATGTCAATTATGATAGCCAACATTAAAGATTCAATAATTGAGCAAGGTTAAGGCAAAGCTGATCTCATGAAACATTCAAAATGAGTCATAGAAGAGCAAGTTTATGGCAACATTGACTTCATGGGTTTAAACAACAATGATCAAGCCAATGTCACCCATGAGCCGCAAAGAGTTGAGGAAGAAAAAGGACAAGCAAATATTCAAGACTTTGAACGGGTTAACAAGAATATTGAACATTCAAAAGATCTGGTTGTAACTCCGCTTCCGGCCGATACAATTGGGTGATCAGAAATCAAATCAGTTGCTCAAGTGGTTTCGCAAGCAAATCATATTGTTGGAGTTCCACACATTGACTTCATCTTCGGGTACCACCGATTGATATATGAGGATTGTAACTTGTTTGCATGGCTACACTCAAGGCATCTAATGGTGAGATTATATAGCCAAGTTACATGTAGACATTAGAAGTTATCACACTTACAATCTACCCATGGAGGAAATGGACGCATCAAGCTTCTACGGCGTTTAATGGAGATCGAAAGACACATCAGAAGTTTGTGCGACTAATTTTCCACTTGGGAGGAAGTTTTCCTCAACTTGAAGTCGAATTCTTCTTGGAATTTTTTAAGTTGACATACTTGTCGAAGTTAAGTTTTTCTAGGCCGGGAAAACCTAATACAAGCCAGATCCAAGATCCGACCTTGATTTTAGGCCTGCAGACATTGATGCCCTTATTGATTCATGATTTGTCCAAGATTAGGGATCCCTATCCTAGGATTAAATAGCTTATAATTAATAGATTTATTTCCTATTTTATAATAGATTAGATTTAGTAGTTGCTTAATAGGATTTAGTAATTGCTTAATTGCTTAATTTATTTTTAGCATGTTTTGGTTATTTAGAACATTCACTCCTTTATATAGAGGAGCTTTCATTGTAATTGAGGATGTTTATTTTCAATCAATTAAAGTTCTTTTGAGATTTGTCTCTTTTTATGGTGTTTTTCCTTTTGTAAAGGTACCCTAGGGGCCGGAATCTACCTCTGGATTTGATCAATCCCTCGTGAGATTGATCTACACTTGATTGGAGATCCGGGGCTATGCCAATTGCATTAAAACTTACAAGATATAAAACCCAAACTTTTTATATGACACTTTGTAAGCTCTCACTTAAATGAATGAGACCTTCCTCTAGGATCATCCTCATCATCGTCAATTCACCATTAGAAAATAATTTAAATTCCATTTTAGTTGTGTTAAAAATCTAAGATTGGAGTTAAGGAATTGCGTTTTCATCATTTAATTTAAAAGATAATGAGCTAGCATTATCGTTCTCAACCTAAATGGAGAGAAATTGTAGAGATCAATTCAACCGCCACTTCCAAAATTGATTGGGGAAATTTTTCTCACTTGCAAATTAATAATATTCAACACACCAAACCGGCAAATCAATCCAACCCACCACACTCCACCTTGTTCTCTCTTCGTCATCCACACCACACCCATAGATCAATCCAACGCATCACACACCACCTGTAGATCAACCAAACTCATCACACACATCACCCCCAAGTCAATTAACCCAACACACACCCCACCTATAGATCTGACAAAATCACAAAATAAATAGTGATATAATATGGAGAGAAGATTTGAATGGAATTGGTGTCACGTAATAAGAGAGATAGAGATGTCAACAGTAGAGAAGAATTTTGGTGAAATATTGGATGATCCTTCGGATCCATCCTTGTCATATATATATACACATTCAATTACCAAAATTAAGGTTCTAATCACCTTAATCATGGATCAATTACAATATGCACTAATTATCTAGAAGAACAAAAATGAAATGTAACATTTAATTTACAACTAATTGTGTGATCCTAATAATCATTGGTTCAATCCCCAATTAATGCACAGTTGGGCCTTATGCTTGGGTTTGGGCCTATATTAACATTCCCCCTCAAATTGATGCTTAACAACAACAATTTGAGAACCAAGAACTCATGATGAGGCCAAGGAAGGGCCTTGGTGAAGATATCTGCAATTTGGAATTCTGATGAAATATGTGGTAGATATGTGACGTTCTGAACAAGTTCATCGCCAATGAAATAACAATCCTCCTCAATATGCTTTGTATGCCCATGGTGATGGGATTTTCAGTAAGGAGAATCGCACTCTTATTATCCGCATATAGAGGAGTTGCTATGGATTAACGGAATCTAATTTTTGAGAGGAAACCCCGGAGCTATAGGATTTCAGAACAAGTTTACAACATGGCCCGATATTCATATTCTGTGGATGATTTAGAAACCTTCTCTTGCTTTTTGCATTTTTAAGAAATTAATGATTGTCCCAAATCGACACACCATCTTGTTGTTGATCACCGAGTATCTTGGCATCTTGTGCGGTCGGTATTAGAATAAACAAAAGCATTGAGAGAAGTACCAGCTGGAAAGTATAAACCTTGTGTTGGAGAGCCAGCAACATAGGGAATGATGCGTTTGACTGTTGTAAAATGAAGATGTCATGGAGTAGTCATGAATTGAATGATGATATTAATTGCATAAGAGATACTTGATTTTGTGATGGTCAAGTAGATGAAGCTCTCAACTAAGTTGTGATAAAATGTAGTATCAGTAAGAAGATCACTTGTATCTTTCCATAGTTGAACATTCAATTTGTGCGGTGTGTCCACGGGTTTTGAGTCATGAAGACCTGCGCGAGCAACTAGATCTTTGACATACTTATGTTGATGAAGAAAAATTCCCTTCTTAGTTTATTGAACTTCCAATCCGAGAAAGTATGTCAATGAACCTAGATCCTTCATATGAAAGGCATCTTGTAGAGAAGATTGAAGGTTCCGTACCATGTTGCTATGTGCACCAGTGATTATGATATCATCCACGTAAACTAGAAGTATGGTGGTATTGTGTGCTGTAATGTGATGAACATGGATGTGTTATATTGACTTTGAGCATAATTCAATTGAAGTAAGTTAGTACAACATTTCTCAAACCAGGATCTAGGTGCTTGTTTGAGTCTATATAATGTTTGCCTTAAACTGGGCAACATTATTTTTAGAGGTGGATTGATATCCATTAGGAAGTCGCATGTAGACCTCCTCCTTGAGATCTCCATGGAGGAGGGTGTTTTTCACATCCATCTGATATAGAGGCCAAGACTTAGAAGCAGCAATCGCAAGAACTGTGTGTACAGATGTCATGTTGGCGACCGGAGCAAGGGTTTCGTCATCATTGATGCCATACTTTTGCCAATTCCCAAGTGTCCCCAATCGAGCCTTATAGCATGTCAATGTCCCATCAGGACTTAATTTGACCATATATACCCACTTACAACCAATTGGTTTTACAGTAGGTGGACATGATACGACATCCTAGGTATGATTTGCTTTGAAAACATACAGTTCTTCCTGCATAGCTTGTTGCCAACAATCAGATTTCACTGTTTGAGAATTTGAGTTACGGATGATAATAGATGAAAGTGTGGCCAGGAAAGAAGTATGAGTGAAACCAAACAGGTCTGGAGGTCTGGAAGGGCGAGTAGAATGTTGAAGAGGTACGATGGTGAGCTGATCAGATGTTGATGCTTGATCAAGTGTAGGAGAAGTCGTAGTGTCATATGCCTTTGATGTAGTGTTACTTTGTAATCTACATTTCTCATACACAATGTTAGGTTTAAAATGCAATTATGAGAGTGTTTGTGGATCATCAAAATGAAGAACAAATGCAATGGGAGAAGCACTATGAGAATCGGTATGATGTTGGAAAAAATATTGATTTTAAAAAAAGACAACATTTTTGGAAATCCGGATGCGTTATACCTCTGGATCATAACAAAGAAAACCAATCTGTCCATTTGCATCTCCCAAAAAACCACTTCTTGAGGATTGAGTAGATAGTTTTGTTCTCTCCAATGGGGGAAGAAGAACAAAACAGACACACCCAAATGTATGAAAATGAGAATACGTGGGATGCTTTTGAAAAAGACGGTAGTAAATGGTCTGTTTCTTAATGAAGGACAAAGGGAATTGCAATGGATAGTGCTTCTGGCCAAAATTGTTCAGGAACGGATGAAACCTAGAGAAGAGACCAAACTACGTCTAAAAGATGGCTATTTTTCCTTTCTGACACTTCATTATGTTGAGGAGTGAAAGGACATGTACGTTGAGTAAGGATCTTTTGTTGTTGCAAAAATTGTTGGAATTCTTTTGAGACATATTCTCCTCTTGAATTAGTGTGAAGTGTTTTGATGGAACTATTAAATTGGTTTTCTACATAGGCTAAGAAAACTTGAAATGTAGCAAACACTTCGTACTTAGAATGTAAGAAATAAACCCATGTAAAACGACTATAAGCATCAATAAATGTAACAAAATATTTAAATTGAGAATGTGAGATGACAGGTGAGATACCCTATACATCACTATGAACAAGATCAAAAGTTTTCAATGCTAACGAATGATGCATAGGAAAAGGAGGAGTTTTACTCGTATCCATTTTACAACTATCACAATCAAGAGAAAGGTCCTTGATAGAAGCTTTATTACTACCAAACATAAGAGAATTAAACAATAACATCAATGTTTTAGAATTGGGATGTCCCAATCTTTTATGCCACAAATGATAATTTTTGAAACGAGATACGCAAAGCAACACTGAAATAGATTTGTTTCTATCAAGTGTAGATAGTTGTAGTGGAAAGAGACGACCACACTTAGGCCTTTTCTCTAGAATTGTCCTCGACGCTTGATCCTGCACAACACAACCTAGCCACATATATATGGTTTGTAGATAATTGAGGAGAAAGAAAAACATGGTTTAATGGCAACGAGTGAGAAATAACCAATAATAGTGATTAGAATACTTCTCTCATTTGCAGTATTGATTCGGAGGTTTCCATCATAAGATTGAAAATATGATAAGTTTTGAGAACAGTGCGTCATATGATTAGAAGCCCCCGAATCAAAATACTATGTGGAACTTTTGGTTTTACCTAAAAGACCAAGGGCTGTAAATGCATTGACAATCATCTGTTGTACCATTTCGGGAGTTAGAGAAGCAGAGGATGATGTGGATGAAACTGGTGTTGCAGTATTGGCAACAAGATCTGATGCAGCAGATGAGCTGTCCATGGTTGTAAGATTGGCCTTATGGGATGGAGATTGTGGATGCCTTCGGCATTTAGGAAGAACATGTCCCTTTCTTTTGTAGTAAGTGCGAAACTTCTGAGTACATTGAGTGGAGGCATGACCATACTTTTGGCAGCAGTAGCACTGAACCTTGCTCATATCACGGCCTTACAGTTTCACGTCATGCCGCTATGTGTTAGTTTTGGCCACATATGCAACATGAATAGTATTTCTAGCAGTAGTTTGGACAATAGTGGCTTGCGTTGCCAAGCATTGTTCTTCAAGGAGGAGCTCACTTAGGCATGCTTCTATGGAAGGTGAAGGCACTTGGCTCATTGGATTAGGTCGAATGTTTTCAAATTCCGGACGTAATTTCAGTAAGAATTGATCTCTCTGAGTGGTTGCATGAAGTGCTTCAATCACATTCAAAGATTTTGAAGGTATGCTAGAATAAATGATGTCCGTATAATTAGTCCACAAATGAACAAAACGAGAGTAATAATCTTGAATGGATAGATTGCCCAGAGTATATTGTGAGAGTTCATGTTCCAATTGAAATCTTTGTGCAGAGTGTTCTTGTAGGTAGATTGATACCATGCCAAGAGTTGTTTACCATTGCAACTAAAATGGCTAGGCTTTAGAGTTACGGCAAACAATATACTTAATACCCCCTCTTGGGGGGGACACCATCCAAACTCGAAGCACACACTTGTCATAGAGCGGCAGGAGGCCTTTTGCCCCGTGCACTTGCACCCGCAACATAATATCAAGGACGCAATAACGTGGACTTGAACCAGAGACCTATGGTATCTTTGATGCCATGTCACGTAATAAGAGAGATAGAGATGCCGACAGTAGAGAAGAATTTTGGTGAAATATTGGATGATCCTTGTGATCAATCTTTCGCATATATACATATATATAGGAATTCTAAAGAATATCCCTCTCAAAACGGGGCATTTCAGCCCCTTATCCAACATCCAATGAAAATTGATTGTTTAAGGATTCAATTCGATGAGAAATCTTATTAATGCCTTGAGGACATTTAATTGGAAATAGTTGACCTCATAACAACCCATGTGGATTCCCATGCATAGCCAAGCATAATAATTATAGATAGATGGGCCCTTATCCAATTTCATTGCAATACGAGTCCAACCCATGTGTTTTGATTCGTTTAGATTTGTACATGGGCAAATCAAAGAGCACCATAAGTAATGCTTCCCCCTTTTAGGGAAAGAATTGAAAAGATACTCGTTTGCTTTAGATTTGTATGTGGGCCAATCAAAGAGTATCCTAATGGTTATATACGATTTTGCTCTCCTTTTGGTGGGAAAAGAATTCAAAATGTTGTTAGCATTAATAGATTGGATGAGTTTCTAGCATCAAAGAAAGAGAGCATAGGGAATACAAGTAGGAAAGTTCTAAATCATTTAAAGATGAAGAAAATTTAGAAATTTAGGAAACTAACTCCTTATGATAACACAATGTCAAAGTACCCTTTCTCTCATTCGTTGCAAACGCCGGGTGCTACATAGCCCTCCCCATATATATATATACATTTAGTTTCCAAAATTAAGGCTCTATTCACCTTAATCATGGATCAATTACAATTTGTAGAAATTATCTAGAAGAAGAAAAATGGAATGTAACATTTAATTTATAGCTAATCGTGTGATCCTAATAATCATTAGGTCAATCCCGAATTAATGTACAGCTGGGCCATGTGCTTGGGTTTGGGCATATATTAACAATTGGTTGTCAACACTCGAGGATTGAACCTGCTTTTGTAGATGAGGAATGCCCATTTATAGGTTACAATCAAGATATATTATAATCGATTAAATCTCCTAGGTTAGTATGTTTTGCTGTACAGATTTTGATTAGTTTGACTAGTATATAGTGAAGATATGCTTTGCAGATGGGTCATTGGTCTTGGGCTTTATGCATCATTGACACCCCCTCCTTAAATTGATGTCGGAGAATCTGCAAGCATCAATTTGGTCACAAGGAATTGATTACGCGTCCGTGGTTGTCTTTTCGTGACTATGTCTGCAATTTGTAGAATGGAAGAGATATGAGGAAAGGCTGATCGTGTCATGGACAAAGTCATCATGAATGAATTGGCAGTCCACCTCAATATGTTTAGTACGTTCATGAAAAACTGGATTAGTAGTAATATGAATTGCACTTGTATTATCAACATTGAGAGGTGCTGGAGTAGATCGAGGAAAACCAAGTTTTGAAAGTAAGCCTTGGAGCTAGATTATTTCTGCTCATGTAGCAGATATAGCTTGATATTCTGCCCCAACAGATGATTTGGAAACGTTGTCTTGTTTTTTATACTTACATGAACTGAGTCACCCAAATACATGCACAATCTTGTAGTAGAGCGCGTGCTGGCATCCAACCCAATCAGCATTAGTGTAAGTTGTTACGAACAATGAGATCTTGGTCGAAAAAAATAAGCTCGGAGTGGAGGTACCAAGTATATAGCGTATGATATGCCGAACAATAGCTAAATGAAGATGCCTGGGATCTGTCATGAACTGGTTAACCAAATTAACTGCATTGGAAATGTCTGGTCTAGTAATAATTAAGGAAACCAAGCGACCAACTAATCAATGATATAATGTAGGATCTGGCAGAGGATCACCAGTGTCTTAATTGAGTTTTACATTCACCTCTTGAGGTGTGTCCGCAAGAGAGGAGTTCTGAAGACTAGCCATTTCAATAAGATCTACAACATACTTGTGTTGATTAAGAATAAGCCTTTGTTTGATTGATGGACTTTAAGGCCTAAAAAATAAGCAGAGGCCCTAAGTCTTTCATAAGAAAGGATTCATGAAGAGATGCTTGGAGATGTTGGATCATATTTGTGTCCGCACCAAATATGATAATGTCATTAACATAAATAAGGAGCACAGTAGTTCCCGTAGCTATGTCATGAAGGAACATAAAAGGATCATAATAAATCCGATGAAACTTTAGCTGAAGAAGAGCTTTCCAAAATTTCTGAAACCACGCTCGAGGAGCTTGTTTGAGGCCGTATAGAGACCGAGATAAGCAAACGACATCACTAGGGTTGGTACGAGAAAGACCTTCTTTGGGGGGGGGGGGGGGGGGTGCATATATACCTCCTCCTTTATATCACCATGAAAGAATGCATTTTTAATGTCAAACCGGTACAGTGGCCATGATTGAGCTATGGTGATAGCAAGAACAGTGCAAATTGTTATCATTTTTGCTACAGCTGCAAAGGTTTCATCATAATCGATACCATACTCTTGTGTGTTTCCAAGAGCTACCAGCTGCTCTTTGTATCAATCTAGGGATCCGTTAGATTTCAACTTGATGGAACACCCATTTGTAGCTGATGGGCTTTGCAGATGGTGGACAAGGTACCACTACCCATGTGTGATTTTCTCGAAGTGCATCTAATTCTGCTTGCATAGCCGAGCACCAACATTCTTGCTTAGCTACTCGAGAATAAGAGTGAGGAATAGAGATGGATGATAAGGTAGCAAGCAAGGTGGTATGAGAAAACCCATAACGATTAGGATGGTGATGGATCCTTGTGGATCGCCTCAGTTAAGTTTGCGGCTGAGGATCCAAATCATGTGTGGGAGATGGTTCATGCGGGGCTTGCAGTGTGGAAACATCATTCTTATTTCTCCGCTGATGAACAAAATCTAGATTATACCGATCAATGAGTGATGATTAGGCATAAAAATCAGGTAAGCTAGAATAAGATGGTGGTGGGTCATGATAATGTTGGAAAAAATTTTGATTTTCAAAGAATATCACATTTCATAAAACTCTTGCACATTTGATAGTCGGATCATAACAAATAACTCCTTTTGATTTGAAGCGTACCTAAGGAACATACATCTAATTGATTGAGCTGTTAACTTCATGCATTCATTTGAGGGAAGATGTACGAAAGACACAACCAAAAGTATTGAGAAGTGTGTATATGGGTGGAGCTCCATCTTGACATCCATTGAAAAGCAAGGACTAACAGAATAGCTAGAATGGAATACGTGAGTCTTTTGGACTGAATTATCTGGTCCTTTAGGCCAGACTTGATATTCATTATATCGGGGCTTGGAGCCCAATCAAATATACAATCAAGATACAATCAATTCTTTGATTAAGTAAGAGAATCTATAGTCCTAGTTAGCCTACCAAAACATCAAATATTTTACATGTAAGTTGTTTGACCATGTTACCCATGTGATTTTAGAACAACTGTAGTGGGCTTAGGCCATTATTGAGCCCCCCCATTGATTGATGCTGGAGAGTTCACGAGTATCAATTTGCCGACTATGAACTGATGACAAGGTTGTGGGAGACCTTTTGTGAAGATATCAGCAAGTTGATAGTTGGATGAGACATGAGGAAGCTCGATAAGGTTTCGTTTGTACTCATCTTGAATGCAATAACAATTAACCTCAATATGCTTGGTCCTCTCATGGAAAACTGGATTTTATGTAACTCGGATGACACTCGTATTATTAGCATGGAGAGTAGCAGCATCATCGATTGGAAAGATCAGAAAGCCAAAATATCTCAGAACAAGCAGTAGATGTAGCCCGATATTCAGCTTCAGTGGAAGACTTCGAGACTTTATCTTGTTTCTTACATTTTCAAGAGATTAAACTGTCACCCAAAAACATGGACCATCTAGTTGTAGATCTCCGTGTATCTTGACAACTAGCCCAATCGGCATCTAAATAAGCTTGAAGAGTAAGGGGATTTTCCGTTGGAAAAAATAAGCCTCGAATTGGAGTCTGAAGAAGATATCGAACTATTCATTTGACCGCAGCTAAGTGAAGATGCTGAGGATTAGTCATGAATTGACTCATCAAATTAACTACATAGGACATATCCGGACAAGTGATTGTTGAGTAGATCAAGTTGCCAACTAATTTACGATATAAAGTAAGATTAGAGATCGGATCACCTTCATCTTGACAAGGCCAGACATTAACCTCAATAGGTGTATCAACTGGAGTGGAATGTTGCAAATCAGCCCTTTCGATAAGATCCATCGTGTACTTGTGCTAGTTGAGATCAATTCCTTTTGTAGATTGATGAACCACAAGGCCTAAAAAATATGTCAGTGGGCCAAGGTCTTTCTTTTGGAACGATTTATGAAGAGAGCTTTGAAGTTGATTGATCATGGCAGAATTTGTACTGGTGATTATAATGTCATCAACATATACTAGTAAAATAGTGAGTCCCATAGAAACATGGTGTAGAAACAGTGAGGAGTCATAAGGACTTGAATGGAAATCCATTTGAAGAAATGCATATTGAAATTTCTCAAACCATGCGCAAGGTGCTTGTTTTAGACTATAGAGAGACCTGCAATGTTTGGCAACCATATCTTTTGAGGATCATGTAACCCCTTGAGGAAGGTGCATGTAGACCGTTTCATTGAGGTTTCCATGGAGAAAAGCATTCTTGACATCCATCTAGTAGAGAGGCTAGGACTTTGAGGCAGCCATTGCAAGGATAGCTTGAACGGTTGTCATTTTGGAAACTGGAGCAAATGTCTCGTTGTAATCAATCCCATATTCTTGGCTATTGCCAAAAGCAACAAGGCAGGCCTTATATTGATCTAGCGAACCATCTGGCTTAAGTTTAAGTGAATAGATCCATTAGCAGCCGAGAGGTTTAATAGAAGCCGGAAAGGTGACAATGTCCTAAGTTTGATTCTGTTCTAACGCATCTAACTCATTTTGCATAGGTTGCTTCCAACATTCATGCGTAGTTGCCTGGGAATACAAGTTTGGAATAGAAGTGGTGGAGAGAGTGGCCAGCAAGGAAGTCTGAGAGAAGCCGTTTTAGTATGGAGGTTTGGAAATACGGTTCGAACGTCTTAGAACAAGACTTCCAGGTGGACCGGATGTAGGATGGGGATCTCCTGTTATTGTCTTATTATCCTCTTGTGATAGACGAAGTTAGGATTAAACTCAACAAATGTTTCACCATTCGAAAAACCAGAAAGTGACACAGTGGGAGTAGAAGGAGAAGTGTCAAGGTTTTGTTGAAAAAAAATATTGGTTGTCAAAGAAGACAACATTATGAGAAACACGATTTTTTTCAAGTTGAGTATCATAACACAAAAAACCCTTTTGTTATGATGCATAGCCAAGAAATGCACATTTTGTTGATTGAGCAATAGTTTGTTACGCTCAGAGGACGATAAGTGGACAAAACATATTGAACCAAAAATGTGAAGATTATCATATGATGGATGAGTTTGGAATAAACGAAAGTATGGAGTTTGGGACTTTATAGAGGAAAAGGGCAGCCTATTAATGAGATGGATTGCAGTTGATAGCGCTTCTGTCCAAAAATGGGTCGGGACAAAAGATTGAAGTAGAAGATTGCGAGTTACATCTAGGAGATGTCTATTCTTATGTTTTGCGATTCCATTTTGTTGAGGTGTGTATGGACATGATTTTTGTGAGACAATCCCCTTTTGTTGTAAAAAATTTTGAAACTCGCCTGAAATATATTCCCCCATTGAGTCAGAACATGATGTCTTTATGCAAGTAGAGAAGTGATTTTCAATGTAGGCTAAAAATATTTTGAAGGCATTGAAGACATCAAATTTTGATTGCAAAATATATAACTGTAATCATCAATAAATGTCACAAAATATTTATAATTTGCATGAGAGATAAGGGGCAAGTCCTTAGACATCACTATGCACTAATTCAAAACAACTAGAGCTTCTAGAAGTCCATATGGGGAAGGGAAGTGTCTTACTTTCCTCCATTTTACATGCATACATTCAACTAAAACACACTTAGATGAACCAACACTTTTATTCAGCAAGCCAGATTTAGGCAAGATAGATATAGTTTTGAAATTTGGATGACTAAGTTTATTGTGCCACAAGTGATAAATGTCCTTAGCAGGAAAACAAAATAAATCATTTGTTATTTTTTTCTTGACAAAAGTAGATAGAACTAGTGGGAATAATCGGCCCCATTTAGGCCCCCTTGCAATCTCCTTCCCTGTCATCTGGTCCTAAACAACACAACTAGAAGAAGAGAAGGAAATGTTACAATTTTCTCAACAAGTTGTCCAATGGACAATAGATTTGAGGTTAAACTAGGGCGCAAATAAATATTGTTCAAAGGTATCGAACTAGGGATATCGCCAATGGCAGTTATAGGAATTTTGCCTCCGTAAGCAGTTTAAATTTCAAGACCACCATTATATTTTCTCAAATTTGAGAGGTGTTTAGTGGGAGACGTCATGTGATTAGATGCCCCTGAGTCAAGGTACCACATTGAAGAACAAGGCTTAGTATTACCTGAGATGCCAAGAGTGGAAAGTGCATCAACAATCATTTGTTGAACTGTTTCAGGAGTGAGAGAAGATGAGGAGCGAGGCTGAGAGGGCATGGAAGCGGATGTAGCATCAGAAGTGGAGTTGGATGGAATAGAAGTAGCAACATACGCTTGAGGCCTAGACGAGCGTGTGCGACATTTGGAAATAATACGACCACCCTTTTTGCAGTAACTACAAATTTTTGTTTGCACTGTGGAGCAATATGTCCAATTTTCTTGCAGCAATAACATTGTACCTTGGTCATGTCATAAGGGAAAGAATGAGTTTGAGATTTTCCTTTTGCGGTAAAGGCGACAATGTGATTCTCAACTCCTTTTTGTTCCAGATGTGCTTTTGTCAATAGTCATTGTTCCTCATGGAGAAGCTCATTCAAACAATCATCTAATGAGGGTAAAGGCTTTCGACTCATCAATGATGATCGAATATTTTCATATTCAGGTTGCAATTTCATAAGAAGTTGATCACACTGACTGGAGGCTTGTAGTTCTTGAATTTCAAGAAGAACAGTGTCATTAACATGAGCATATTTAATCCCATCATATTCAGCCGATAGATTCTGAAATCCAGAATAGTAGTCTTGGATGGACAAATTCCCTTGACTATAATTACCCATTTCACATTCAAGATGATATTGTCTAGTAGAATTTTCTTGATGATGAACTTTCTTTAGATAGTCCCACATCCCTTTGGCAGTCTTATATGGCTTGAGATTCAAAATTTGGTGAGATTCAACAGATCCAAGTAGCCATGTTTTTACCTAAGCATCTTTGGTGTTCCATGTGGCAATCTTCTTCTCATCATCCGTAGGTTGGATATCAATGCCAGAGATATGTCCCCATAACTCTTTTGCCTCAAGATACAATTGGAACTGAAATGCCGATGTGGTGTAGTTTTTTCCAGTAAAATGAATGAGATTGATCTCATTTTTTTCCATTGCAACAATGTGAATAGCACACAGGTAAAAAACAGAAGGCACTTAAACTTCACTTTCAGCCGTGAAGCAAATCTCATAGATAGTATCAACTATCAAATGCTAGGTGTTTAATGGTAAAAACAGAGAAGTGTAACAGAAATCCTGCTGGAGAATAATGATGATACTAAGAGAACTAAAATCAGAGCATATCAGTTGCCAAATTGCAACTTAGGCACAAGAATGGCAAAAAAACAATCCCAGACGACCTCGAATCTGGTACTGATAGGCACGAGGGCTCCACTTCTTGATCAGTTTTGAGCTATGTTCTTTCTATGATATAGAGACTAAAATATCGAACTTCTGCAACAGGAATTGCTAAAAAACAATTTGAATCCATTGTTTTGAACAATCTTGATGAAAACAGTCCAATAAAAGTGACGAATCACAAATATTATCAGAAGACCGACCGTTGATTTGCAAAAAATTCTAAAAAACTCACCATAATCGTTAGAATAAATAGTTGACCCAAACTGGGATGATTACTGAGGCAGTCTTGGATGATCTAAGGCGGGCCACAGTTGATTGCAGCCATCTATCAACCACTTGATTTGAATCGGAGATTATCAGCTGACCTGATTCAATTTCTTCTTCTATGAGTTATTGAAGCAGCGCAGGGGAAGAAGATTAGCCAACGGGCTAATCTCCAAGCCAAAAGGCTTAGGGATAAGTTGTCTAGGTGCCTCAAGACAAATAAACTCTCTCAACTGAGAACCAATTCCAAAGCTTTATTCAATATGAAAGTCTTATCCCATCAAGAGATTACATCTGTATTTATAACCAAGATATTACCTAATAAAGGAAAAAAGTATTTCTAATCAAATAAGAAGTCCTAAATCAAACATGATTAGACTTGCCAAATTTTAATAAAGCAACTAAAACAACTACTAATAATATAGTCTACTCTAATCTACTGTGCTTTATTGGTCATAGGTCCAATAGCTGGCCAATCATGAATCTGGCCTGCATCAGTTCTCCCCTGCTTGGAGGAGAACTCGTCTTCGAGTTCTGTAAATATCCACCGGGGTCGAAAGTCACTCGAACAAACTTTTGTTTTATCTTCAGATCCATATTTTCATGACATGGCTTGAAAGCTTGTTGCAGTCTTTTCCTCCATGTAATAGTAGATCGGAATGTTTTCGACTGTGGGTCTTTGCATGGAGCTTGGATGTGTGAACAAACTAGTAGATGCTGCAAGTGTTGATAGTCAGATATCTATATGTGATCTCTGAAGATGAAGTTAATGTGGGGAACTTTTACAACTTGAACTACTTGTGAGATAACTGGAACAAGGAATTTCACTGTTGGTGTCCTAATTGGATTTTCTGGAAAAGGCAGAATAATCAATTCTCTTAGATGTTCAATGTCAGCTTGATGTACCTTTTGCTTCTCACTTGAAGTTGCAATAAGATCTTCCTTTCCATGAATGGGCTTTTCAACATTATCGTTGGAATTTGTTTCTTCCCTATGTTCATCTTGTGACTCTTCAATTGATGGTGATGAGGTAGATGAAGATGTTGCTGATTGTAATGGAACAAGGTCAACATATTGTCCTTTCCAATAGAAAGAATAAATATTCTTCTCTTTGTCATATTGTACTTTTCGATTAAGAAGCCATGGTTGTCCTAAAGGAATATGAGTGATATTCATGGGAATTACATCACACCAAATTTTATCTTCATATGCACCAATCTTGAAAGATACTAAACATCTGTGAGTTACAGTAATGACAGAAGCATTAGACCATGTAACTTCGTAAGGCATTGGAAGAGTCTCTGTAGGCCAATTGAGTTTGTCAATAACATATTGTGCCACAAAATTGATAGTACTGTCATGATCAATAACTAGATTAGTTAATCGATCTTCACACCTTACTCGCGTTCGGAATACTATAGTCTGTTTCCATTTATTGTCTTCCTGTTCATTGGTGGTGAGAAGTTTACGAATGACAAGGGTTTGAGTATCTTCTCTTTCCAATTTTATTTCCATTAGATGATCTCTCGTCTGTCTCAGAGAATGTTCTTTCCTAACCTTAACTTGTTGGATGTGAGACAATTGAAACATGTGCTCAATATGAATTGTTTCCTTGTATGCTTCATGAACACTGTGACATGGTTTCATCTTCTCAAGAGTATCTGGCTTCAAACCTCTGATAAAGCTAGTTAAATCATGCAGCTCATTTTGTTCTAAGCCACAAACTTGGTGCAGGCTCGAGAATTTATTTAAATATTCATAAACTGTCAAATTTACCTGTCTGAGATTGAGGAACTGCTCAAAGTAGACCTTATTTGCAAAATACCAGTCTCCATATTTATACTCATATAGCATGCTTTGAAGTTTGAACTTCATCAGATGGTCCAAAGATTTGCATATTGACTTTACTATAAGAAATTCAAAATCTTCTGAATGCTCAAAATTAACTAACCTGATGGCTTGATCTTGTTGACAAAAATACGCAAGTGAAGATGGAGCGTGAATTAGACCAAAATATTATCTTTTGAGACGCAATGGCTGAGAGCAATCAATCCAAAAAGACTGGATTATTTTGTTGCTGGGCCCACACATATATATATTTTGTACTGCTGTGGATCTGAATTTGGGTTGGGTTAGACCCAAACTTGAGACCAACTAGATATGGGCTTAAAGTAGACTCGGGTCAAGTGGGACCTGAACTCAACCCACAACAGTAAATTCAATACAAGAGCCCTTGAGATGTCAATGAGCTGGGTCGGAATCTGACCTGTAGTAAAGCCCAGAAGAGGAGTCGGGCTGTTGTCACGCACGTGGCACGCACACGTGACTTGAGAAGGACCCGTGAAGAAGAAAAAGGGGTTCGACGCCCTCTTTTTTGCTAAGCCTCCCTGCACGTCTCCCGCTTTCTGTCTCTCTGCTTGACGAAAGGGTGAAGAAGGCTTGCGGCTGCTGTTGCTGTAACGAGAGGAGAAAAACAGGGGTTTTCGAAACCCTTGCGTCATCGACTGCTGCAAGGCTTCAAATGGCACAGGAACAGAGGAGGCGGGGGGGCAGAGGAGTTGGACGACGACGATGCCGATGACGATGACCAAGTGCGGTCCGTGTTGCAGTGGAGCGACGAGATCCAGGTACTCCCGATGTCTTTACTTCGTTGCTCTCTTGTCTGTTGCGTTTCTTCTCTCTCTTGTATTACTTTTTTTCTTCTCCGTCTTTCTCGTTTTTTCTTTTTTTTGTCTGGGTTTGGGGATGGATGACCGTGATCGAAGGGGGTGGGTTCGGCTGGGGTCGGTGGAGAGTTTTCCGATGGGCTGCGGGGTTGGATCGGGTTGGTGATGGAATAGGTGGCGCCGGAAAGGGGAATGAATTAGGCTTGGTTCGGTGAGGAATTGGGGAGTTTTTTTTGCAGGCAGTGAGGAATAAGTCTCGGGAAGGGGTTCTGTGAAGGGGTTGTAGGAGATGCGAGGGGTCTCGGGGTCTGGGGAGTGGGGTCAGTGGTGTGGTGGTAGGCCAAGAAGAGTTGGGGAGAGATCGGCAGTGATGTTTAGGGTCGGTAATGGGAAAAAAAAGGGTTGACAGAAGTCGGGATGGGTTTCTGTGGTGGGATTTAGAGGGTGACCGTGAATTGGGGACTGTGAAGGGTATGGTTTGGGGTGCGAGGGTCTGTAATGGGTTCTGTGGAGGAGATGGAGATGGTATGGAGTGCGGTGGGGTGCTGCGGTAAGGGATTGATAAAGATGCAGAGGACTGACGATGAGTAGACGACCGGGAGAGATATGGTACCTCGAATCGGCGATCAGACGGCGGTCTGAGATTGGATCTTCGGCTCTGATACCAATTGAAGCAGCGCAGGGGAAGAAGATTAGCCAACGGGCTAATCTCCAAGGCAAAAGGCTTAGGGATAAGTTGTCTAGGTGCCTCAAGACAAATAAACTCTCTCAACTGAGAATCAATTCCAAAGCTTTATTCAATATGAAAGTCTTATCCCATCAAGAGATTACATCTGTATTTATAACCAAGATATTACCTAATAAAAGAAACAAGTATTTCTAATCAAATAAGAAGTCCTAAATCAAACATGATTGGACTTGTCAAATTTTAATAAAGCAACTAAAACAACTACTAATAATATAGTCTACTCTAATCTACTGTGCTTTATTGGTCATAGGTCCAATAGCTGGCCAATCATGAATCTGGCCTGCATCAGTTACTGAGAACTCGATAGCTTACTGCCTATATTGCTCTGATACCGTGACATCCATTGAAAAGCAAGGAGTAAGAGAATAGCTATAATGGAATACGTGATTCTTTTGGACTGTATTGTCTGGTCCTTTAGGTTAGACTTGGTATTCATTGTATAGGGGCTTGGAGCCCAATCAAATATGCAATCAAGATACAATCAATCCTTGATTAAGCAAGGGAATCTATAATCCTAGTTAGCCTACCAAAACAGAAAATATTGTACAGGTAAGTTGTTTGACCGTGTTTCCCATGTGATTCTAGAACAACTGTAGTGGGCTTGGGCTACTATTGACACATATAAGCAAAAGTATGTAGACATTATTCAAATTTGGAGAAGCAAGATGATTAATTATGTGCACAATTGTGGATAAAGCCTTGGGCCAGAAACGAGCTAGAACCAAAGATTCAAGGAGAAGTACACGAACAGTGTCAAGCAGATGTTGCTCTTTCATTCAGTAAAACCATTTTTCTGAGGTATGTATTGGCATAATTGTTGATAAATAATCCCATTTTCTTGTACATTTTTTTGAAATTGGTTAGATACATACTCTCCTGAATCGGTCCGTAAGATTTTGATGCTAGTAGAAAATTGATTTTTGAAATAAGCCAAATATTTTGTAAATACATCAAGCACTTCGGATTTGGACCTTAACAAATAAATTCATGTGAACCTTAACAAATAACTATAGAATGTATGGAAAATTATTGGAGTAATGCTCCAAACATCACTATGAATAATATCGAAACATTTTGAAGCTAAAGTTTCATGCAAAGGAAAGAGAAGAGTCTTACTTTTCTCGTGTTGACTTGTTGAACAATCCATCACATCATTATTAGAAAAGTAATATTTTTATTCACCAATCCAAATCAAAACGAGGATAACAAAGTTTTGGAATTTGGATGGCCTAATCTATTGTGCCACATCTGCCAGTTATTTTGAGAAGAAACACAATAAAAGGCAAGCTTAGGTTTATTTTGAATAGTGCATAGTTGCAACGGAAAAAGACGTTCACACTTAGGGCCCTTAGTGATTATCGTTCCCGACACTTGATCCTGCGGAGCACAACCAGAGGGAGTGAATGAGATATGGCAGTTATTATCAACCAGTTGACCAACTGAAATAAGATTTGTAGATAAAGCAGGAGAGAGAAAGACATTTTGTAAGGGTAAGGAATGACGAAAATCACCAACAGTAGTAATAGGAAGCCTTTCACCATCAGTTGTATGAACATGTAGATTAGCAGAATATTTCAAGTATTGGATAGAAATTTAGGTGAAAAGGTCATATATTAGATGCTTCTGAGTCAAGATACCAAATTGAGTGAGAAGAGTGAGAGATACCTGAAATGCCTAGTGCTGAAAAGGCATTCACAATCATCTGTTGAATCAAATTGGGAGTAATAGAATGGCTGATAGATGAAGTTGGAGGATTAGAGGTCAAAGAGGCTGACGAAACAACAGGAATATTGTCAAATGAAATAGTTTCAGTTGTCGCATGATTGGCACGAGAGTTGTGGTTCTGGGGCCTTTTTCTGCATTCGCTGATAATATGCCCATTTGCTTTACAGTAATTGCAGAACTTCTGCTGACACTGAGATGCATAGTGGCCAAAATCCTTTCAACTATAACATTGAATCGAGCTTATGTTTCATCCTATATTTTTCCTTTTCTCAGTCAGAGGATGGATGGGAGCCTAAGAGTATCTTTTTTCTGCATATACCACTTCTACAAGGCCAGTGGCAGTTTGTTGTGTGAAAGCTGTTTGAGTTACCTGTCTTTGTTCTTCCCGTAAAAGCTCATTGAGACATTCATCGAATGATGGGGAGGGAACTCGACTCATGAGAGCAGATCGGACATTCTCAAACTGAGGTCGTAATTTCATCAAAAATTGGTCTCTATGAGTTCTTGAAGTTTTTGCATTTTAGGAAGAGCTGTGGGAGATATACTGCCATATCCAATCTCCTCATATTCGGCCCATAAATTCAGAAATCCAGAGTAGTATTCCTAGATGGACAAGGGGCCTTGAGTTTATTGGGCAATCTCAAACTCCAATTGATATTGATGTGCAGAATTATTCTGATAATAAACTTTTTTTAGATAAGCCCACCGGTCTTTAGCTATTTTGTAGGGTTTCAGATTCAAGATGAGATGAGGTTCCATAGTTCTCAGGATCTAGGATTTGATTTTGGCATCCTTGGTTGTCCATGCAATTTTTTTTTTTATCCTCTGTTGGTTTAGGGGTAGATCCAGTAATATGCCTCAACAGTTCTTTTCTTTCCAGATACAACTCAAATTCAAATGGCAAGGTGGGATAATTTTTCCCATTAAATTGAACTATAGGAATTTCAGATTTCTCCATGATAAAATAATTCCACAGAGATGCTTGAATAAATCAAAAGAGGATGATCAAGACTGTTTGATCACAAAAGTTGGCCAAGAATGCAAGATGGCAACAAAAAAACTGCACGTGATCAGTTTCTAGCTGAACAGAAGAGAAGACAAAAACAGTGGAAAAAAGAAAGCCTGGCGACACCGATTTTCACTGCCAATTTGATATGGGTGGCTCAGATGAGGATCAAATCAGAGATCTGATCTGTCTATGCTCTGATGGTCCTTTTTCTCTTCCAAAAGGTTCAAGTTTCACCTCAATTGGATGTAGATCCAAGCCACAGTGCTCATTTGATGAAAACTATTGTATTAAACAATAAAATCATGTATGTGGCGAGATGGCCTACCTTTTGATGAGCTGAGAAATCTGAAAAAATGCTCTAAAATCTTAGAAGGGATGTCAACCAGAGTGGTGTGGTCTGTTGGTGTGGTTGTGATTATCATAAGTGGGCCACATGTGATCAGGTCCCCTTTCCAGCCATGATGCAGTCATCCGGTCCTCTGTGTGTAGACAAGATGCAGCAGAAGAAGTTCAGGGGCTTGTATTTTGATGAAACAGAGGCTAGGCCCCTTTCCAAGAAGCAAAAACAGTCGATTGGGATGACTGTTCAGGCAAAAGGAACAAAACCAATCAATTGGGATGACTGTTGTTCACTCAGATGGACGATAGAGCAATTTACTATCCCAACAGTGATTTTGGGTCTTTGATACCTTTACAAAATCACAAAATAGATAGTGATATAATATTGAGAGAAGATTTGAATGGAATTGGTTGTCCCCTAGAGGGATGGCCATTTACGGGCTGCAGTCAAGATATATTACAATCAATTAAATCTCCTAGATTAGTATGTTTTTCTGTACAAATTTTGATCAGTTTGACTAGTATATAGTGAAGATATGCTTTGCGGATGGGTCATGGGTCATGGGCTTTATGGATCATTGACAAGATCAACCCAATCCAAAATGCACCCTACCAAAGATGGGCACACATAAAGATAAAGAGGCAGAGAGAAAAAAACGAAAGGCAAGAAAATGGGAATGTTTGGCCTAAGGTGGGGGCTGAAGGGGAGTAGAAAAAGGAAAGGAGAGGCCCAGGGGGTTTGTTCAGCAGAGAGAGATGGGCCTGGGTACAAGGATCATTCTGCCTTAGGGAGAGATTGAGAGAGATGGCAGGCCTGGTTAGTGGGGTTGAGAGAGAGAGAGGAAAGTGAAAGAGATAGAGATAGGTCATTTGGGGAGAGTAAAATGCGGGAGTGATAGAAAGAGGGAATCTGTGGAGATGGTCATATGTGCCTACAAGATGTTTCCATAAAATAATGATTGTAGATTGTTCTGAAAATCTTATTCCATCAGACAGGATTTTAGGGATTGTTCCTCAGAATCCAAATCTGAAATAATCAATTTATGTCTACCAAATGCGTTCCCCACCTTCTCATCCAATGGGAACATAGGAACGACCCAGTGGCATAATGCCAAACAGGCCCTAATTCTCCTTGTTTAATTTGCATATAGTACTAGCATGATTGTAAGGTATAAATCCTGGTGGAAGCATGTGCCAATCATGTTTTGATATTTATTTATGCTGTTTTTACTGGTGTCCAGAAAGGCAAAGGGGTCTTTTGCCTTTCACACGTGATAGGAAAAATAAGATCTACATATTTAGATGCTAAATATGCATATGTTGCACATGTGAAATACATTGTCACAACCCAAGCCCGGGCTTCCCTTAATTAGGGTAATTTCTGAGGTGTGACACGTGTACTTTCGTGAAATTCTACCTAACACCATGTCAGGATAGAATCCACAAGGGATACTTATAGTCTTCACGCAGTTGAGGACTCCTCAATTTGACACCCATCAATGAGTCTCTAGTAGAAGTTTGTAGTTATCACCTATATTATTCATCAATCACGAGGTATCATAGTTGAGCAGTCCACATAATTTAACTTGAAACGCCAACATAAGTTTTATCCATGGAGAGAATAACTTTGAACCACTAACTTTGAACCACTTGGCTATAAAATTCATGTACATCATCAACACAAGTTCGGATTACAAAAATATCATCGTAATGCATGACCAACTGAGATGATGCGATGGTATGTTACGAGCACTAGTATAACACTGTTACAAAAGATTTCCAAAATAAGACTCAAGGTATTGCTCTCTGTATAGGATATCAGAAGATGTCCTCAGCGGTCCATTCTTCTAAACTTGAAGGAACCTCTAGGCTCTCCTTTTGAGTCTTTTCGGTTTTCGCTGGACCGGGATTAACATTTGAGCCTGTAACATCAATTGAATAGCTATGAATACGATGATTCAGCAAAGTACAAGCAAAAGTAGAGTAATGCACATTGCATCTTTGAACAATTAAGAACGTATTTTTTTTTTTTGAAAAATATTCAAACAACCAAATGCATTTCACCATAAATCAAATCATACTTTAGGTGATCTTATGGCTGTAAACGCGTTAAGTGGCTTAATTACACTTTTCCACGGGAGCTTTAACAAATTATGTGGGATATACTCAGTGTCCAAGGCCTGGGTACAACTGAGTTCCCGATTGGAGTTCCGGACACTCCTGTTATCCACAGCAGTGGCCAAACTTAATTCTTATTTCTTACTTAATTTAGTTCAATTCCATACCCCTGTAATTCCCAATTCATGGACCCTTACGTTTACAACCACTTCATTTCATCATAAACAAGCAAGGAATATCAATACTTTCACCACATCAGTAATAAAAGAAGGATTGTTCCACATTATGGATGGTTACTCAAGGAAGTTTACTGATCAATTCTAGTTTATTCACCTATTGTCTCCAACCGCCTATTTTGAAATGGTTAATTCACCTAATGTTTAGCCATTCTTAATGTTACATTGTGTATGTGCGTAGTACATTGATGTGCCCTGAACTAACTCAATGGTGAGGTGCTAGACTGATTAGGTGATGCTCATGAGGTTTCTTAAGTCTCAGAGATTGATGTGACATTTTGATTCTAATTAAGCCGTAGCCCTCAAGACTTTTCATGGTATTTAATTATTCTGTTGGGTCAGTGAATAGGGTAAAGTGATCCAGGAGCTAAAGCCCTACAAGGTCTTGTAATAGTACTAACTTAACCCTAAGTTTCAATGGCTTTACAGTTTAACCGTGGGCGACTTATAGCTTAACCGTGGGCAGTCTATGGCTTATACGTAGAATGTACTACGGCTTAGCCGTGGTTATCCAGACTTTTCCTCCGCATTCACGGTCGAATCGCATTTTCTTCTACGGCTTGGCCGCATTTGACCTACGGTTAAGCCACGGCTTGGCTACGGTTTAACCATAGCACATTTTATTGTTTACCCATGGCTTAGCAGTAGAAGGATTTTTAAATTTTAGCTCTCTGGATTTCGAGCCGTAGTAAGTTTACGGCTTAGCGATAAGCTTCAGATTTTCTGAAGCAGAATTCAATACGGTTCAGTTTCTCTTTAGAACTTTTCAATTTGGTTTCACTATGATGTACCTACGTACTTCATTCAGTCATTTTACACTTCTACATCCAAATTAGCTTTTCAACAAACTTTAAAGATACCCTAATATGCATTCCAGGCAAGTAGAATAAAGGTAGTAAGGGCTAGAAAATACATTAGAATCGAATAGATTTCCACGAATCATGATATACCAACATGCATTCAACCAAATTTGCTTATACTTGCCTTAATTTGGTGTTAAGATTTCCCAAATAGCTTCACTTGTGCTCAAATACAGGAAATCCCCAAATTTCAAATCCTAACAAGTGAAAATTATGTAAATGGAGGATGAGCATGAATGCATGTAACACAAATGAGCTCTTGCTTCAGTTGCATGAAATAATTTGAGATGGGAATGTATTGTCTTACCTGTGGCAACAAGTAGAAGGTTGCAGGAGATGGTTTTTGGCAACTCAAGGGTATGAGAAGGTAGGAGAAGGAATGGGGAAGATGATGTTGCCTACCAATCCAACATGCAGTTGGTCTTAGCCTAGTTTCAGCTAGAAATTGAAAGGAGAAGTGTGGAGGAAAGAATCTCCAACAGTGTTTTGAAGGATGAAGTCGATGAGGAGCTTTGGGCCATTTTAAGTTAGCAAGTTTTGCTGAAATTACATGCAGACCCAACTTCCTAAACTTATTTTCAGTTTAGGTCATTTCCAAGCCTAACTGATTCAAAAGAAATCAAATGAGGTGTGGCTTAATATGAAAAATGGTTTACTTAATGAGATATACATGATGGTGCCAAAATGGCTAACATATGAGGCAAAATCCTTAAAAACAAAATTGCGAAAAGGGCCTTCTCTACTAGATCAAGGTCAAACTGGCTCGAGACTACTTTTTCTTGGTTTGGACCTGACCCAATATACATAGTAAGACAAGTTGAGGTTAGTTTAGCATAATCTCATCTCAAAAAGGATTCATCATCATCATCATCATCAAAGCCTTATCCCAACCATGTTGGGGTCGGCTAGATGAATTCTGTTTCTCCATAACGTTCTATTTTGAGCTAAATCTTTCGATAAGTTAAATTTCTTCAAATCTAAAGAATTAATTAGCATAATTTAAAATTAATTAGCATTAAACACAATTAAATTGTGATAGGGTGTCACATACATTATGATGCTTGTCAAAACCAGAATTACCTTATGAAACTAAATGTATTGACATTTATAATTAATGCAAGAATATTGAATTTGGATCTTTCCCACAGAATGGCAGAAAGTTAGATTTGTGGGTTTGGGATTTCTTTGCAAACTGCTCAAAAGTACATGAAGTTTTAAGATAGTCAGGTACAAGTTCTTGGGGATTATTAGTTCAATAAACAACATGAACGGTTTGGATTACAACTTGAATGAGAAACATAAGTTTGTTTATGGGGCCCACAAAATTGCAGTCACCATGTAGGAGACTGTACTACCTTCCTGGAAGGGGTGTGAAAGTGATTTTCATACCTATGTAGGTGAAAATTTGGTATGTAAATGACCTTATTTACACATTATTTTCATGCCTTATTTATGTACCACATGTGTAAATGAGTGCAAACAATTGTGATGATGCATTACCATGAAGTAAATTTGATGCATAACCATTAAGCATGAGAATCACAGATGTGAAACTTTTGGTATGTAAATGGCCTTATTTACATAGTATTTTAACACCTCATCTATGTACCGGGTGTAAATGAGTGCAGACAAATGTGATGAGGCATAACCATTAAGCACATTTGATGCATAACCATTAAGCATGAGAATCATTTACAATTGTAAATGACCGCAAACAAACCTCTAGACAAACATGAATTTTTGGGTTAAATTGACCAAGACCAACACTTTATGCCCACAACCAACCTTTTATCCTGTTGCCAAATCCTGAAAATATTAAGTGGGAAAAAGTTGCATTGGCATTAACTGATTTGGTGAGATGACGAACACATTTAGTTGACAAGATGGAGGATAGATATGAGTAATGAAAAGAAATATTGATAATTCTCTATTCTTTGAGGGCTGTTTGTTTAAGATGTGGTAAAGTGAAAATGGACTAGAAGGATATCCAATGGTTAAAAACTTCAGTTTAATTGTGTTTGGCTGTGCGTCAGTCAACAAGAGACGTGAACATGTCTGAAGCAGCGCAGGGAAGAAGATTAGCCAACGGGCTAATCTCCAAGCCAAAAGGCTTAGGGATAGGTTGTATAGGTGCCTCACCAAAGACAAATAAACTCTCTCAATTGAGAACCAATTCCAAAGCTTTATTCAATATGAAAGTCTATCTCTCTTGAAGAGATTACATCCTTATTTATATCTAAAACATTATCTAAGTAAGGAAACAACTAATTCTAAACAAATAAGAAGTCCTAAATCAAACATGACTAGACTTGCCAAATATTAATAAAACAACTAAAGCAACTACTATTAATATAGTCTACTACAAGTCTACTGTGCTTTGGGCCTGCGGGTGTAGACTTTCAAACGGGGCCCATTATTATGGCCTGCATCAGCTCTCCCCCGCTTGGAGGAGAACTCATCCTCGAGTTCTGTAAATATCCACCGGGGTCGAAAGTCACTCGAACAAACTTTTGTTTTATCTTCAGATCCATATTTTCATGACATGGCTTGAAAGCTTGTTGCAGTCTTTTCCTCCATGTAATAGTAGATCGGAATGTTTTCGACTGTGGGTCTTTGCATGGAGCTTGGATGTGTGAACAAACCAGTAGATGCTGCAAGTGTTGACAGTCAGATATCCATATGTGATCTCTGAAGATGAAGTCAATGTGGGGAACTTTTATAACTTGAACTACTTGGGAGATAATTGGAACAAGGAATTTCACTGTTGGTGTCCTAATTGGATTTTCTAGAAAAGGCAAAACAATCAATTCTCTTAGATGTTTAATGTCAGCTTGATGTACCTTTTGCTTCTCACTTGAAGTTGCAATAAGATCTTCCTTTCCATGAAAGGGCTTTTCAACATCATCGTTGGGATTTGTTTCTTCGCTATGTTCATCTTGTGACTCTTCAATTGATGGTGATGAAGGGAAGATGGGTTCGGTGAGGATTTGGGTTTTTTTTGTTCTGGCGGGGAGGAAGAAGTGTCGAAAAGGGGTTCCGTGAAGGGTTTGGGTTTGAGTAGTGGTTAGGGTTTGCTGTGGGTTGTGATTGTGGGAAGGTGAGGGAGATGGTGGGATGGGTACTGTCGACAGAGGAAGATGATGAACGAAGATTGAACCAAACCAATGGCTACCTCGAATCGGCGATCAGACGGCGGTTTGAGATTGGATTTTCGTCTCTGATACCAATTGAAGCAGCGCAGGGAAGAAGATTAGCCAACGGGCTAATCTCTAAGCCAAAAGGCTTAGGGATAGGTTGTCTAGGTGCCTCACCAAAGACAAATAAACTCTTTCAACTGAGAACCAATTCCAAAGCTTTATTCAATATGAAAGCCTATCTCTCTTGAAGAGATTACATCCTTATTTATAACTAAAATATTATCTAAGAAAAGAAACAACTAATTCTAAACAAATAAGAAGTTCTAAATCAAACATGACTAGACTTGCCAAATATTAATAAAACAACTAAAGCAACTACTATTAATATAGTCTACTACAAGTCTACTGTGCTTTGGGCCTGCGGGTGTAGACTTTCAAACGGAGCCCATTATTATGGCCTCCATCAATGTCGGGGGCCCCATATTTTACTTTATCACTCTTCCTTTACAAGGAACCTACCACGGCTATATTGTAATAAAAATATGAAATCCCTCCTTTACTGTTTCTCATAGGCATTTCTCATCTCATCCCCAACCTCCTCTGCAACACCAACTCTTCTTTGGATCCTAATGGAATTTGGATGGGTTGCATCTAGGTTGTCCATGGACTTGGGTTTGAGGGAACCCACGTAGACTGTTAGGATACTGCAGATGGTCTCCTTCCCGAGCTGCGTTGTCTGCTGAGGAGAGGTTTGGGTCGGAGGAGAAGAAATTGTTGGAGGGATTGAGAGAGTCATTGGACCTTTCTCATAGTGGCAATGATGATTGCTACCTTCCTCTCTTTACAACTTGACTACCATATGTAGAATCCATTTCCAGCATATGCAGAAACAATCCATGATCATAATTTCTTTATTTCACCCTCCATTATCTCCATTCAGCTGATACGGATTTGTTAAGCAATTCAATGCTCACCTGTCAATGACTGTATAATTTGGCCATGATCTTCTTCCTTATCAAGATTTGAGGTTGAGTTTTAAGGAGGGCGGAGTTGGAGTCTGCCCATCAGGCCTTTGTAGAGAAGGCTTTGTGCCAGTTCAGGAGCTCATGTTGTCGTTTTGGTTAAAAGAAGGAAGGAGAAAGCAGAGAGAGGAGTTTGGTTTTTTGTTTTTCTCACAAAAGATTATATTAAACAAAAGGAAAGGATTACAGAGTGCTCCACATGAGATACATTTCAATTAAAAAAAAAAAAAACTCAAAACTCTATGCTGATCTATAGAAGTTGATTCTTGTTTTGATTAGTTCCTGTGGCCTCCATCCTACTATGGGCAATGTGGGAGGCACTGTCCTGATGTTTTGTTGTTTCTTGGGTTATGTGGGTGTCAGGGGAGTAATAGACTGATCTTGTGTAGCACTTGGGCCTTTTGTCGTTCCCTATTGTAAATCTCCTACATGCTAGAAGGAACACATTTTTTAATTTTTTATTATTTTTATTTTTATCAAAAATAAAAATAATAAAAAATAAAAAAAATTGTGGGGGTAAAGAGGTTTGGTGATAGAATTATAGCAATTAAACTAGTACTAGAGGAAGACATAATTCATATCATTAGTGCATATGCTCCCCAAGTAAGACTAGAAAAAAGTGTGAAAAGATAATTTTGGGAGGAGATGGATGATTTAATGCGAGAAATCCCAAATAGTGATAAAATTTTCCTTGGAGGGGATTTAAACGGGCATATAGGAAGAGATAATAGAGGATATGAGAGAGTGCATGGAGGGCATGGATTTGGAGAAAAGAATGAATTCGGAAACACTATATTGGACTTTGCAGTGGCATTTGATCTTATAGTAGCAAATACTTACTTTAAAAAAAGAGATGAGCATTTAATTACATATAAAGGTGGGAGTAATATGTGTCAGATAGACTTTTTTCTAGTTAGAAAACAGGACTGATTGGCTTGTAAAGATTGTAAGATTATCCCAGGAGAGAGTTTGACTACGCAACATAGGCTTGGAGTTTTAGATATTTGCATTAGAAGTAAAAAGAGAGCAGTAGTAAACAAAATGGACCCTAAAACAAAGTGGAGAGATTTGAAAGGGAAAAGAGCAAATATATTTAAGGACAAAATAATTGAGAAAGGAGAATGGAATATTGAAGGAGAAACTATAGTAATGTGGAATCAAATGGCTAATTGCATTAGGAATGTTGCAAAGGAGGTACTTGGAAAATCAAAAGGGAAGAGACATATTAATAAAGAAATATGGTGGTGGAGTATGGAGGTTCAGGAAGCATTTCGACAAAAAAAACATTGCTACAAAGTTTGGCAGGGGACTAAGAGTATAGAAAATTTTGAGTTGTATAAGAAGGCAAAGAAAGGAGGTAAGAAAGTAGTAAGTAGCGGAAAGTTCAAAGCATACGATGACCTTTATAATAGGTTGGGAACAAGAGAAGGAGAAAAGGATATTTTTAAGCTTGCAAAAATAAGAGAAAAGAAAAGTAGGGACTTAGATCATGTCAAATGTATCAAGGACAATGAGGAAAATATTTTGGTGAAGGACAACGATATTATAGAAAGGTGGAAAGAATATTTTAGTAAACTTTTAAATGAAGAATATTTGGGCGATACAAGAGTGGAGGAGGATACTTCATTACAAGAGTATACTTTTCTCCGTAGAATTAGAGGGGTGGAAGTGAAGGAAGCATTGAAGCGAATGAAGACAGGAAAGGCAACAGGCCCAGATGGTATTCCGATAGAGGTATGGAAATGCTTAGGAGAGGTTGGAGTAAGTTGGTTATGTAGACTATTCAATAAGATACTTGTGACAAAGAAAATGCCAGATGAATGGAGAAGAAGCATTGTAGTACCTAAATATAAGAATAAAGGAGATATACAAAATTGTACCAACTATCGAGGGATTAAACTTATGAGTCACACTATGAAGTTATGGGAGAGAATAATAGAGCAAAGACTGAGAAAAAAGACTAAGATTTTGGAAAATCAATTTGGTTTTATGTCAGGGAGATCAACTATGGAAGCTATCTTTTCACTTAGGCAATTAATGAAAAAATACCGAGCAAAGAGGAAAAATCTACATATGGTCTTTATAGATTTGGAAAAAGCCTATGATAGGGTACCGAGGAATTTAATTTGGTGGGTCTTAAAGAAAAGGAATGTTCCAAGAGGCTACATTGAAAATTTAAAGGATATGTACAAAGGTGCAATAACAAATGTGAAAACCATGTGGAGAAACCGGCGGATTTCCCGTGACTATAGGCTTACATCAGGGATCATCCTTAAGCCCTTATCTCTTTACATTAATTATGGATGAGTTAACTGTGCATATTCAAGAAGAAGTACCATGGTGTATGTTGTTCGCAGATGATATAGTATTGGTGGATGAATCAAGAGAGGGTGTAAATGCAAAGCTTGAGAGATGGCGGAGGGCATTAGAATCTAGAGGCTTTAAAATAAGTCGTACAAAGACAGAATAGATGGATTGCAATTTCAGTGGACATATACAAAGTATTAAAACCACTGTCAAAATTGAAACCCATGAGATACCACGTAAAGATTCTTTTCGGTACCTAGGCTCGATGATTAGTAAGGATGGGGAGATTGACGAAGATGTGGAGCATAGGATAAGAGCTGGATGGCTGAAGTGGAGACTAGCTTCGGGAGTACTTTGTGATAGACAAATGCCAACAAAATTGAAGGGAAAATTTTACAGGATAGTGGTTAGACCAGCTATGACATATGGAGCAGAATGTTGGCCAATTAAGAAGACACATATTCATAAGATGGATGTAGCAGAAATGAGAATGCTTATGTGGATGTGTGGTAAAACTAGGAAAGATAAAATTAGAAATGAGCGCTTTCGAGAACATTTAGGGGTAGCACCAATAGGAGATAAGATTAGAAAAACTCGTTTAAGATGATTTGGGCATGTTGAGCGTAGGCCAGTGATGGCACCGGTGAGAAAAAGTTTGGATATACAGGTGGAGGGTCCATCAGGAGATAGGGGTAGGCCGAAGAAAACATGGATGGAAGTCATTAATTCATATTTGAAGAAGTTGTACTTATCGAAAGATTTAGTTCAAAATAGAACGGAATGGAGAAATAGAATTCATGTAGCCGACCCCAACATGGTTGGGATAAGGCTTTGATGATGATGATGATGATGATGATGATGATTTTTATTTTTATCAAGGAAATTTGGGCTTTTTAGGAGGGTTTTAGGTGAGGGAGATGGTTGTATTTGTGGGAACTCAACTGTTGGGTGCCACCGTTGAATGAATTATGCTGGTTTAAGACTTTAGCTGTTCATTTGAACCATCCATGCATAGGGATACCTGGAAAGGGACCTGTTTTTATTTATTAATTTATTAATTTTTTATTTTACTGCACCTAAGTAATCCAAACAGAATAAAATAAAGATCAACTTCCATTACCACAACCAGCCAAACACCTTTCTCATTTCACCAAAAAGTCTACTCCACTTTCAAACCACCATTAATTTTGCTAATGTGACTTTTTACTTATCCTTACTATACATGTAAATTTACAAAACAGCCCTTAATGTGTATAAAAGGCACCCGCAGTCTTGACATGACCTTAAGATGGGGTAAAAGATACTAATGTGAGACTCAAAAGTTTACACAAGTCAACTGATTTATGGTAGAATCAATGATTCAGAACGGACTTGCAGAGAATGAGACACTAGATTGTAAAAACTTATGTACCTGATTGAACATGAATAGATTTAGATGTGCAAGAAGAATGTCGTTCAAGTGCCATGAGATGATTATGAACCTCTTCATCTTGTCCATGAGAGCATTGATAGAATCATCAAAATATTGAGGTTCTTTTAACACATTTTCTCGCCATTTTTAAACATGGTCAACAACTGAATCACACTTGCACAATATTCCAATCACCTAGAAACACATTACCTCTGTCTTGGATCACACATCCCTTTCAGCAGATCAAAGTTCTTAAAAACCACCAGCAACAGGTTTCACTAGACCAAATAAAGATCACAAAAACATAATCAAAGCCGGAAAACTTTCATAGCAGTCAGTGGCATCAACAGTTTCCATCACATATCCAATGATCATATCCACATCTTCAACAGACTTCACGAATATGCACAATAACAAAAATGCTAGACCAGAAATCCACTTTAAATCAAAATGCTACATGTAAACGGAGCCCGAGGGTCTTGACATCAAATGGTAAAGATGTATGGTATGCTAAACTTTTTTTTTCTGTTGTATCACAAAACTTAATTTGTAACCACTTATTGGGAAAAACTGATCAGATTCACCATGCACGGTTCCAATACCCTGCAGATTAAGAGGTTTGGCTCCATGTGATCCTCTCTTGGCACCCGTTTAGAGTACTCAGGAAACTTGTGAATGTCCATTCTAGTACTCCATTAACTTGGGCATGAGATCTTGGCCCAATAGCAAGTTGGGATTTTGCGTTGTTAAAGAAGACAAAAAAATCTAGAAGAGAAGATTGAAGAGAAGTCAAGTTGTGATTTAGTGTGGTTAAAGAAGACAAAAATGAATCTAGAACAGAGATCGAAGAGAAGAGTGGGTGAATTTTGAGATTTTTTGTGAAAAAGAAGACAAAATATTCTAAAAGAGAAGATATAGATATATACACAAATAAACACAAATTTTATTATGAGAACTGTCATAAATTCTATGAGGACTAGTTTGTGGAGCCCACATTGACCAATTTATTATCAGTCTACTTCAATGATTTTAGCATTGATCTTTGGGGGCCTGAGGATATATATATATAATGATTTGATTATTTCATTTGTTGGGCATCCATAGTCCACGCAATGACCTCTATGATTGGCATGCATCTAGGCCGGCCATCCATAATCCATGCAAATGCCTTCCCATCCCCTTATAAGGTACCATGTATCAACTTGAAATCAAAAGCTTAAGCTGATGGGTGGAGGGGCCAAACAGGTATATGAAGTCACGTCAAACCCAATACGTGGGTGATGTGGCGCGTGGTACTTTTTCCCAACACTCTCCCTCACGTGCAGGCCCAATAGATTCCATGGACGGGCTTGCCATATAAGCTGCACAAGAACGACTCCCTCTCTGATACCATGTATCAACCTAAAAGCTTAAGCTGATAGGTGGAAGGCTTAAATAGGTATATGAAGCCATGTCAATCCCATTAGTTGAGCGATGTGGGACATGGCACTTTTTCCCAACATCGCTTACCTTCTTGGTTGACATGCTTCAGGGTGTGCCCCAAAAAAATTTTTTTTTTTCTTAATTAGAAAAATGAGAACGGTTCTCCGAGGAACGATTCCCAATCCCAAGTATTGATATGTTATCAGGAAAATGTTTAAAAAAAAGTTTGAGAAAATATTGTGACATTTTAGAATATCAGCATTATATGGACACTGGTGGCTGCATCAGAATGTGTGTGATATAGGCATATTTTGCACCTTTTCTACTTTCAGGGTATATGAAAGGGTCTTTTGTTTTATTGCTTTGCAGAGGGCTGTTCCACCAGTTCTATTGTCTGCGGGACCCTATTATTTTGGTGAGCCTCCATGGATAACACTCTGGACATCAAACACATTCTCTTGAGGAGCTTGCCAATCAATTGAGAACTTAGATTGGCTTGGCTGTATGATCTATGTATAGTAGTTGAACTAGCAGTTTCAGTGCGCTGTGCATTGACCGTTGTGGCAACTAGGTGAAAGTATGGGTCCTTTCTCTGTAGTTTCTTGATGTGATTTCATGTCTGTATAATGGTTAAAGTTTTGCTTTTATGCATCTAGCCGCCAAATGCTTCTGTCAATGGGAATTTTGGCTTGAGGAAAACAATCCAAGTAGATGGGTGTATTCTGTTTACATTCTTGGGAATAATATATGATGTTTCAGTCAAAAGAGTAAGCCTTTCACATGAATGAGGCAGCATATTGAGTCTAGCACAATGTGCATTTGGTTACAAGGGTAAAAATTAACATCCTTGATGCTGATATTATACCTTGATGAATATGTACAGTATCCTTCTGCACCCGTTCCTCTCAAGTAAAACACTGTTTTACTGAACTAGACCATTGGTTTTATAGGCACATCATGTATCCAGATTCCAAAATATGATGGTAGCTATTTGCAATTCAACCTTTCTAAGATCTCCAGATGTACTAACAATGTCTGTTTGCAAGCCAAACTTGAGCAGTGAGGATGTTCGTATAGAAGAAGATACAGCGTCATCAAATTGACCACGTCCACATCACCTGCAGCATGCAGTGGCCTGCGTTCAATCCAGTCGTCATAATCCACGACCTGCTCTCTAGTGTCTTCGTTAATATATTTATAATAACACAAGTTTTTTGATATAATCAAGGTTTTAATTTCCCGTCCAAATTTGTTGACCATAAAATGTTGGTACAAGGTTTTTGATGACGATAATGATTAGGAATCAAGGTTTTAAATCCTAGTGCTAGGCCGCATTGGGACGAGTTGATGCTGACCGTGTTGGTCTTTGTCAACTGTTTCAAACTGATACAGGTGTGTTGATCTTAAAATATTGCAATTTTTTTTTCCAATGTTAATAGATATTAGAGGATTTTACAGGAAAACTCTTTGATGCCCACTGCACGAAAATGGATCCAGTGGAGTTTACTGGACAAAATGAGTCCTGTAGGACTGTTTTCATGGAATTCGTTTTTTAAATTAGTGGGTGGGAGTGACGACAGTGCCGCTTTGTTATATATGATCAATGCTATCGTCATTTCCCGCCCATGCCCATATATATGTATATATATGTAAATTTTGATTTTTCATTTTTACCCACCTTTTTCACCTGCATTTTTCCTCGAGTTCTGACAATTTTGGTCTGTAGCTCCTTATACCATCAATCTACTTTTTAGATTACTTTAACTCCATTTTAGAGGTTGTTGGGCTCCATTAAACAGGTTGGTGCACTCTTTCGCTTTCTTTGAAGCAATCTTGCCTTAAAGGATGTCCTATATTGCAAGTTTAGTGATATATTTTTTTGTTCACCCTAATTAACCCTAGATATGCTCACATAAACTTTGGAAAAGATTTTGTCAATGGTAGATATGCTCCCATGTTGAGCTTTTTTCACTAGTTTAATGTCTCAAAGTCGAGGCATGGTTATTTAACAATTAGTTTGGTTGTTATTTATATTAGGACATCGTATCCATCTCACATGTTTAGTGAGCTATTTTCAATTTTTTATTTTCTAAAACCCTAGGCATGGTTATTTAACAATTGGTTTTGTTATTATTTATTGGGGGATATAGTATTCATCTCACATGTTCGGTGAGCTATTTTAAATTGTATATTGTCTCAAATTCTAGGCATGGTTATTTAACAAATTGATTTGGTTATTATTTATTATAGGACATAGTATCCATCTGATATTTTAGTGATTTTAGCCTGTTATTGCATGAAGGCTCGCTATTTTCATATTAAACCACTTGTTATAAGCATCGGTCATATTTTTTCCTATATTATTGTTCATTAAACTCTTCGTATCAATAGAGTGTTAGGTGGTGAGATATTAGTTATATCCCACTACAATGGGGAGTTTGAATTTGATTAATTTTGTCCAATGTACAATGGTGAAAACAGAAGATGAGGTTCATTCAAAATAACGTAACATTTAGCTCACTAGTTAGCATAGCTCTTGAAGTATCAAATTGGGAGGCAAATAGTGATAATATAAGCATACGTTATCTACATCACAATGGCTGTGTTTTCTCATCGGTTACCATTGAAGATGATAATGATCTTAAGTACATGTTAAACAGTATCGAAGCTAATGGTGGGATATATTTATATATCAATAAAAGTTTGTCCTATGTTGGAGACTGTAGTGGAGAACAATCAAGGCATGTTCCTTGGTTATTTGTGAATATTATACACGATCATTTGTCCATTCCTAATAATTTTTCCATGAATTTATTGATGGCCAACACCGTTATAAATTGGCCGCTCAAATACCAGGTATAGCGTAGAGAAGAAACTACATCATATTCTGTTTCGCTATATCCTACGTAAAGATAATGACACATGTTTCAGTTGGACCCAACATTGGTGCGAAAGCAGTACAAAAAGTGGATCTACATTGGAGACGTGGAAGAATCAGAGACTGATGATGAGATCCATGTTAGTAATGTGGAATCTGTAGATCTGAAAATAACTTTTGTTGGTACTCCGTGCCTTAAAGGGAAAGGACCTGTGCCATTAAATGTTATGACTGATGTTACTCTCGAAGACGATGCGGCTCCTATGGAGTTTGTCACAGATTTGGGTGATAACTCTGCACAGGAGATGTGGTTAGGGTATGAATTTGCTGATTGTGAAAATTTTAGAAGCGCTTTATCTAAGTTTGCAATGTATGATAACTTCACTATTGAGCACATAAAGACAAATAAGGCCATAGTTACTGAACATTGCAAGGATCTGAATTGCTCATGTCTTATTCAGGCTTCAATAATTGAAAGTAGACCACGATTTAAAGTTTGAAAATATAATCCAACCCATAATTGCTCAAAACCAATAACGGACATTGCACATTGACTGGCATCATCGGAGACCATTGCAAAGCTCATTTTAGACAAAGTTTGTCTTAGTAACAACATGAGGCCAAAGGAGATAACTGATCGCGCTTAAAATGTGGCATGGAAACGTGTAATGGATTCAATGTTCAACATTCACGCATTTCAAGCGTTAAAAAGAATGGGAATTAACTACAGTTCATCACTAATTTCTCTTTGTTTACATGGGTTCTAATGCCCTGACCGCGGGGATGTAGGTTGTTTACATGAGTTTGCAAATTTTACAACTTCTCCCTCAAGTCTTAGATGTGATCCCCATTTGGAAAATATAAGAAAATGTACATAAAGTAAGAAAAAATGCGAAAAAGAGGGAAAAAAATGGGGTGACTGTGACCCACGGTCACTGCCTCAGGCTAGTGACCGTGGCTTACGGTCACTGGCACCTGTTAGTGACCGTGAGTCATGGTTATCGACAGATAGTGACAGTGCGGTCACTGTTTACCTCCGCTTCTTGTGCTGTTTGTGCTGGTTCTTCTTTTAAATTCTTTTTCAAGTGCTGGAACTCCTTTTTATGGCTAGGGGTGTTGAATAACCATTGAGAAGATCGAATTCAACCATGGAATCGATTGAAAACTTGGTAATTCATCATTCATATTTACGGACTATCTTTTGTTCAAGTCCGAAGAGGGTATCATAAGAAGCCGAAGTTGTGTCATTCTGAACCTATCATTTTTAAGGAACAAAATGAGGCCCAAAGGGGCTTGTTCACAACATTTGTAATGGCTAAGAAACCCCCCCGAATGAGAAAAACAAAGATGACAACGTCATCCTCGGAATAGTCATCAATGCATGAACAAGGTTTGTTCCTTAGCCACCCTTTCCTCTCCTCCTCCTTTGAACTTTCTTGCTCACCTTGGTAACTGAGAAAAGGGGAGGGAAGGGTCGTGGGAATGCTGCTGTGTCTCTTCCTTTGGATGCTTTTTGAGTGCTTTTGTTCTTGGAATTTTCTATGTCTGTTTACTGTCTTCAAACACTACCCCTTTTATAGAGCATTTAGGTGGTTTTTAGTTATTCTAGGGAGTTGAGGGGAGTTGACCGGAGTTGTGGGAAGTTACACTTCGAAAGGAAGTGGAGAAAAACCGTCCAAAACCGTAGAAAGTGTCCTTTGGGGGTCCATGACTGCAGCCGTGGTCACGGACAAGGCCCAATTTCGGGTTTTTGCATTTGTAACCCGTTTTTGCCTATTTGGGGTCCAAACGAAGTCCAATTGCTACAAAACTTGGAGGGATACTTTTTGATAGTATTTTGAGTGTGCCATAGAAGTTTCAACTCGTTTTGATCATCTGAAGTTGGTCAACTCTCTTGATGAATAGGCCGCGGTCACTCCCAAGGCCCATTTTTGGACTTTTGCATTTGTGATCTGTTTTCACCTGTTTGGGGTCCGAACGAAGTCCAATCTTCACGAAACTTGGAAGGATGCTTCTTGACACTATTTTAAGTGTGTCATAGAAGTTTCAGTTTGTTTTGACCATCTGAAGTTGGTCAACTCCCTTGATGAACAGGCCGCGGTCACTCCCAAGGCCCATTTTTGGACTTTTGCATTTGTAACCTGTTTTCACTTGTTTGGGATCCGAACGGAGTCCAATCTTCATGAAACTTGGAGGGATGATTTTTGAAACTATTTTGAGTGTGCCATAGAAGTTTTAACCTGAGTCGACCTTCTGAAATTGGTCAACTCTCTAGTTGACTTTTCATGAAAGTGGGCCTTGTTTCAGCTATTTGAGGCCCAAATGACCTCGGTTTGATTTGAAACTTGAGAGGACTAACATCAGGAAAATCTTGGAGTATTCCTATAAATTTCATCAAGTTTGGATATCGAAAAGCAGGACTTTGGTCAATGACCCCATGGTTTGGGGGGGGGGGGGGTGGGATTGACCCCAAGTTGACATGCCTGTACGTTTTGGGTCAAATGATGTCTATTTATCTTGAAACTTTGTAGGGCCTCTCTTGGGTATAATTTGAGCTTCCTTTGAGAGTTTCAGTTGGTTTGATCTTTACGAGGTGTCGTTTTGTATTGAGACCCACAGAGCATAGTATATAACCATCTAGATCGAGTTTGGATCTGAATGATGTCCAAATGCTCTGAATCCTTGAAGGATAGTCTTCAAATGTACTTGAAAGCATTTCATTGAATAGGAGATTGCTTTGACATGTGGAAGTGCCAGGCCCCACAATGATTTCCAAGAAACTAACAAACAACCTTCGAAGCCTGACTTGAACTGAGATGAGGTCCAAATGCTTTGAAAACTTTGGAATTTTATAATCCAAAGCTTGTAGTGTCTTTGCTGCATTATTTGCAATTTTTTATGGGTTAACAATAACTAATGACTGTCAAACGGAGTTTGAAATTACTGTTTTTTCTTTTATAGGAAGGCACATATAATAAAAGAGATTACACTATATAGTTTGAGGTTTGTATGAATATTTATTTCGAATCCTACAATTGTATTGCATTGAGTTGAAAATGAAGAACTTAGGTACTGTGATGAACATTGACACAACAGATAAAGATATATTTAAAAGATTCTTTTGGTCATTTAGTTCTTGTGTTAAATCTTTCATAGCAACTTTGAGGCCAATGATTGTTGTCAATGGATCACACCTTCATGGTAAGTATCTATATATTTTATTGGTAACTATAATACTAGATGTAAATCATAATTTTTTTTTTTTGGCATTTGCCTTCACGAAAGTTAAACGAGAACATAGTTGGAAATGGTTCCTTGCTAACATGTTCTTGGTCCTCGGTGAGCTAAGAAATTTGACTATTGTAACTGATAGGCAAAAAGGCCTCGTACCTACTTTTGCCAATACTATTCCGACTGTACATCACTGTTATTATTACCTCCACCTTGCTGAAAATATTAAATCAAAATATAGCGATGTTGCAATTATTTTGAAATTTTGGTGTATGGCAAAGTCATATAGTGCATCTGAGTATGAGGTGTACATGGAAGACGTTAGGGTTGATAATATTGAGGCTTACAAAATATTTATGCATTATGGAGGCAACATTGGGAAAATGCATAAGTTGAAGAGTGGCGATATGACATGCTTATTAGTAATGTCACTGAATGCACAACTAGTCTATTGAAAGACATTCGTGTGCTCCTTGATATTAAACAAGTTGAGGAAATAAGGGGCGAATTAATGGAATTTTTTCAAAAACGACATATTAAATCTGAAATTGTTAACAATGGTCTGACTCCTTATGCATAAAAAAAATTTGAGTCATGAAACAGAAGAAGCTCGGCGGTTGCATGTTTGTGTTGCTTGCTTGATTGAATTTCAAGTTCAATCAGAGGGATTTGTTGATGTTGTTCATCATGATCCTTGTTCTTACACATGTCGCAAATTGAAAGTTCTTAGAATACTGTGTTCGCATACATTGTGTAAGATCCCTACCATATGATTAGGGTATTATTGTCTAGTTATTGTGTGATTTCATTAATTACTGCTAAATTGATCTTAATTGTGGGTTTCTATTCTACTTGGGTTGGTTAGGTATGAAATCTACCCTAAATGCACTTAAGTAGATTAGATGGACCCCACATGTGATTCATGGTCATATAATATCTCATCATGTCATTAACATGCATTCATCCACATGGGGACCCACTAAGCCTAAGTTGTTATTTTAAAGAGAGACAAGTGACTCATTTTGTAAAATAACCAAGAGTGAGGACCTAGATACAAATTCTAAACCAACCTTAGCTCTATAAGTTCTCTTATCCCAAGAGAGCTCTCTTTTGTGCCTCTTATGTAAACCTAGCCTCCATCTTCCTTCCATGCTATCCCATCACCACTCAAGCTTACAAAAGAGAGAGAGAAGCCACCCACCTCCATTAAAGAGCCACTCACCTTCTTCTCCATGATTTCTTTTACCCATTAGTGTTTGTTTGAGAGGAAAGAGCCACATTAAAGCTTACCAAAGAGAGAAAAGGGCCTTTTCTCCTTCTCTACACTGCTTCTAAGGCATAGAGCTTGATTCGTTCTTGTGATTTTTGCCAATCATCTCATTTCATAGCATTAATCTTATATTTTCTCATGCATACATGTTTAGGGCCTTTGTGCGAACTAGAAATTGGGGATTCTTATCATTTCAGGTTTGGCTTAAGGCTAATTATCGGTATAACGAATATTAGGCTATGTGTATGTTCATTTATTGATTCTACAATTGATTCTTTGACTATTAATGATTTTACAGCTCTTTATTGCTTCTTATTAATAAAAATGGCATGAAATGAATGGTTTCTTAATGAAATGGTGATTTTGGGGAAAGCCCATGAATAGAAGTATTGGTGGATTCAATGCAATGAGAAGGGGTGTTATGTGGCAAAAATTGATGTTTCATGGAGGATTATTATAGTGGAAATCCATGGAAATGGGTGGAAGAATGGTGGAAATTGGAAAATCCTAAATGCATTTTCATCATTAGGGCTAGCTTGAGCGCCCGTGGAAAAAAAGTTTCAATTGATCTCAAAATGTTGCTCAAGCTCGAGCGCACCCTCCTACTCTCTCTAGCTCACCCTCCTTTACATTGCCTGCTCGAGCGTGTACTCAATCCCGCTTTAGCGCATAGGGCTGAACAGTCCAAATTCTTTTAAAATGCTTTTGTTTTTCCATTTAGGTCTAAACATGGTTAGACCACTATTAACCATACACATGTACATTATTATTGGCTTGTCCATGGAGACCAAGTAAAACAATAGACACTAGGAATACCCTAGGACCTCATAGAGTTCTACTTATGGAAACTATTCCTAATTAATATTTGACCATTGGGAAAAATGGAATAACAAAGGAAGCGTAGAGCTGTTGCCCTTCCTTATTAGATGTGTTGGTTAATTCTAAAGCCATACTATCATGTATGGGTAAAAGGGTTCCAATTTTTGTCTTATATACAATGCAACACCAAGGAAATGGTAGTACATGACATTGGGGTTCTTGTGCTCATACCAGACCAAAAAGCATGGGACACGGGCATTTTAGAATAAGATTAGATTGTAATTTATCCTTGAATTAAATAAATTGGACACGTGCATACTGTTACATTACCTTTACACTCTTATTCTATTATTAATAGTTGCATTGATTTTCGGTTTCATTTATCGTTATTGTTACTATGTTCCACTTATCGATTGCGCACATGCTTACAAGTTACAACTGTAAGATATGCAAATAAGTTTGGTAAGTAACCAAGTACATGCAAGTTTTATTGTTCCTTGATTCATGGGTTAGCTCCACCGAGCTATATTGATTGACATGCTACTTCTCTACTGTCGTAGTTATTGATTGATAGCAGTGAGTCGACGCTCCTCAGAGTGCTAGGGTCACACCCTTAAAAAGAACATTTGTCATTTTTATGTAAAATCATGAAGTTAAAAGCAAACCTTCTAAAAATAGAAATCCAAAATGGAAAGTTTTATAATTTTATGAAAAATTGATGATTTTTTTAATGAAAAAACAATAATGATGCTTAAAACTATAAAAATATGTTTTTTTTACACAAATGAAGAAATTCTAATGAATAAGTCCTTAAAATCTCCTAAAATGAACATAAATTGATGTATTTTTAAGGACTTATCGATTTGTAAGTGGACTTTGGACATAGTAGCCCTAGATTTCTACAAAAGGGGATTATTTGTGCTAAAACCCTAAGGTGAGTAGACAGTTATAGCTGATGATTATTATGGGTTTGGATTTGGAATCACATCAATCTCTGTTGTATAATAATCTCCAAATAATTATATGCATTGGTAATGGGGAACATATGGCTTTTAATTAGAAATTGGGCTTCTAGAGATGGGTTTTTTAATTCACAACGAAGTGATTAGATTAGGTTTTTGGAGATGTCCTTTGGCAAGGGTTGGAAACCCTGTTGAAGTCGGGGAAGAATAACCCTTTACCAACCTAAACAAATCTAAACAAATTCATGATTCGTCAGGTCCGTGCGAGCAGGTCTGGGTATTCATTTGAGCGGGCATTCTCCTGCAACCAGTTTGAAAAAAAATATGAATTCTGTCCACTCAAGTGGAGACTTGAGGAGTCTCAATTATTTCTGTAAAATAGTACATCTATCATATATGCTCGAGCAGGGGTTGTCCTGTGCTTGAGTGTGAGACTTTCTGTTTGTGGATCATTCCATATATGATCATTTCCTATCAAACCTACTCGAGTGGGGTAACTCTTGCACACGAATGGACAACCCTGCTATGCACTGTTTAGGGATGATGGTGTACACATTATCAAACCTCACGGATAGATGTGGCCCGCATAGGATTAACCATGAGTTTGATTCCTAAAGTGATACTTTTGGGAAAGGGAACCAATAATCTAGGATGGTGATCTTGGACATAAATTAACTAGTTAGGCTAATGGATTGGATGTGGTAAGGGTATATGACCATCCCCATGTTGACCAAATGCATATCATAGGCTTCCTCTGAGTTCGGAATGGTGATACAAAACCCTAGGATACTTTACATAAGAGGCACTAAATGAGCTTAATTCCTTATCATAGGCCTAGATAGCTATTGTGTTAGTTATTGTAGATCAGCGGGTATTTGTAATGGTTAGACTAGATCATAGGATGGTTAAGACCAACCCCTATTCCCAATAACATCAACTAATGTTAGCTTAGTGATGGATTATGGGTAGGACAATTTGGCTATGATCACATAACACATTTACATAATATACCATTAGAATGTTTATTATATCTTTAATTAAACAACCCCTATAATAATGTAATTTGATTTGTTTTTATCCTACCATAGTTTAGGATGTCTGCCTGTGGATATGGTTTGGCATGCATTTGATACCGACTGCAGTTAGAGGTGGACGTACGCTATCGGGCCAGCATGTATTGTGTGACACAATATGCAGCTGAGCAGACTGGGTTCACTCGTTTTTGTGCATCATATTTAGCGGGTTTGCCGGCGTGCATTCGCTTAGATTTATACATTTATATGTTTATATTTCCGTAATATACTCTGTCAATAGTTAATCTTAATCATTATCAAACTATGAGCTACATTTATGATTTATAATCTCTAACCATTTATTTGCCAGATTATGTTAATCTGACACTGCAAAATTGGTGTCTAGGTATCAATGCCCCAGCTGAATTGAAGGTCAAGAGACGCTGGAGACTCCGTTAGACGGTGGGGTTCTTGAGTGGTGCATTGATGACATAGTTAAGTCCTCATGGTTGGTGCGAGAGTGACCTCACACTTATCCCTATCTATTGGTTTGACTTAGAGATTGTACTTTGAGGCCTTAAATGTTTGGCCCATAATTTGTGTACTAAACCATTTAAATTTTGCACTTGAATAATTATGTGGGAAATTGCTGGAGAGTTAGCATATTCTCATTTCATTGATATTGACATTTATGTTGGATTTGTTTATACCAGCTGCGTAGCAATTGTATCATTGATCCCACATATGATTATGGCGACAGATCATCATATATAACCTCATATAGGACTTCAATCCACCCAGAGTTGGGGCCCATGGAACCTTTTATGAGAAAAATTTTAATTAGCCCTAATGCTTACACCCTAGGAACTAGACTTGGATTTGGCCCAATTCTAGGGGTGTGACAGCATTTAGACAATTTGATCTTAGACTCTTGATTTAAAGAAATGACTATTGTTCTTTCAGGGCCTATTGCAAAACCAGAGCCATAATAGAGAAGGGGCCTAGATATTTTCATGCCAAGTTTAAGTTTGAGTTAGGCCAAGTCAGGCTTGAGCATATTCAAAGAGTCTAGCCCAGTTAATAAAGCATAGTTCAGGTCTGGTTTTGGGTCGGGTCAGACTTGACTTAAGTAATATAGAAGCTGAACAAAGTCTAGACAAATCGGTCCAAGTTAGTTTTGGGTCAGGTCCGACTAAACTCACAGAAGCAGCCCAATAACAAAGTGTGTGTGATGTTATAGCCACGTCAGCACTATGGTCAAACAATTTGATAGAAGATCGGACTGCAAAAATTTGTTTCTACGATATCATGGTCATTCGAAATCGATCGAAGATCTGTTTACATAGGCTCATTCCGAGCATATCTATGTAATAGTAGAAAAAAAAACTGGCAGTTCAATGGTCAATGGGGAACTGTGACAGGTTAGAGGGCAGAAAATTGTTTCTACGATATCAGAGCCATCCGGAGTCAAATTTCAGATCCGTTTCTTTTAAGGTGCTCGTGGTAATTGCATCTTCACAATGGTGCTAAAATTGGGGTAGTTTAACAGTTGGGTAGTGTATGATTTAGATATCAACATCACTCGGGCTCATCAATGGATTCTAACATTTGGTTCGAGGTGGACTTTGATAAGAATAATGAAGTTTTCACCATCGATTTGGGGACATACCATTCAGCATGGTACAGGAAGAGGAAGGCATAACCGAGTATCTTGAAGGTGACTTAAATTATCCGAAATCCAAGTTAAGTTAGAGATTGTTTAGTTTATGTCTTGTGTTCCAATTTGGCCATGTCATGGGTATTTTGGTCATCATACATGTGCTTTCTCAGAGGCCAAGAAAGTGGAGATTATATATAGATGTGAGATTATATATTGATGTAATCTAACCATAGACTTTGTGTAAGAGAGGTGAGAGCTTTCTTCCCTGTGATGACTAACCATGTATAGCCATTGTAAGGCGTGACAGAGGTGAGATCTCTTAACCATGTGGTGAATGGAGTATAACACACCATGTGTGGTGGGGGTGCTATGAGAGCAAGATTGTGATCGTAAAGAGTGAGTAGGCTAAGAGTTTGAAGATTGGGAATCCTTGTAACTAGTTGTCCAATTTCTTCATAGTGAAATCAAGCATATGCTCATAGACTGTGGATGCAGGCAATTTTTCCAAATAATGTAAAAATTTGTGTTATGGTTGCATGCTTATCTTATAGGAGTTTTTACATGTACTCAGCTTTGAACTCTTTATACACTGCCCCAAAATAAAAAAATTTAAAAAATTAAAAATTCCCAAAACACTTGACCTCCTTCTCTCCCTATACACTCTATTTCCCTCCCTCCTCCCCTTCTCCACCTCCCCCTCGACCAACGGCGGAGGGGAACTGCCCTCCCTCACCCTCTCCCTATCCCTCTCCCTCATTTTTCCTTTCCTCATCTCTCCTCTCCCTCCTTTTTCCTCTCCTCTCCCTTTTCCTGTCCCTCCTCTTTCTCCTCCCTCGTCTCAACCTCTCCCTCCTTCCTCTCCTCCCTCTTGCTCCCCCACTCTCCGCCCTGTTTGGCCCTATGAGGCCAAACAACACTAGCCGAGCAACAAAGGTGATGTTCAGCCCTGAGAGGTCGAACAAGGTCGAGAGGGGGAGAGGAAGATGGAGGAGAGGGAAGAAGAGGAAAAATGAGGGAGAGGGGAGGAAGAAAGGAGGGAGAGGAGAGGAAGAGGGAGAGGAGAGTATAGGAGAGGAAGAAAGAGGGAGAGGGAGAGGGAGGGGAGTTCCCCTCAGCCACCGGAGCTCGTCGCCAGCAGGAGGGGAGGCGGGAAGGCGAGGAGGGAGGGAGAGAGAGTGTTTAGGGAGAGAAATGGGTGGGGGTGTTTTGAAAATGTTTAATTTTGTTTTTTGTTTTTTCTGATTCTGGGTTGTATATAAAGAGTCCAAAGCTAGTACATTTAGAAGCTCCCTTATCTTTTTCTCTATTTGTGTGGCGGATGGATTGATTTATTGTCTTAACTCAATCAAATAGGTGGCATTAGAGCTAAAGCAAGGATATCTTAAGGATGGGGATTGATGATGCTAACCCCGCTGTTGCAGCTCATGAAGAACAGCTTTTGGTTGCTCACACTTTCAATGCGGTCTTGGATCCAAAGCTTGTTAGATTTGGATTTAGGCCAAGCACATACAATCACACACCACAATTGAAGGAGAACAAGCAATCACACACAAGATGCAAAAATTTATGTGGTTTGGTCAGATTGTCTACGTCCACGGGTATGAAGATTTCATTATTGAAGAAATCTCTCTCTCACGCCCTTTTAAAAGATCTCTCTCTATTTTCAAGGTCCCATGGTTTGTACACCTTTACACATTGTAACACTTCAGACCAGCTTAATCTGGTTTAACTACTAATTACGGTAGTTACGAGTTTCGTTTCGGGTCATGGATAGGTAGTTGGGTTGAGTTTAACCTGGAATAGGTAGACATGAGCCCTTTTTCGTAATTTTAGATTTTGTGTGATTTTGTCGTTCATGCATCATCTTAGTGTCAGTACATGTATCTCGTCAAGCTCGTTAACTTTCGTAACTGACTCGCTTGCAAACAACTCCGTTTGTTTCCGTTGGACTGTTATTTGACTCGAGCTGCACTTAAACTAAACTCTTGGACTGTTTTGCAATTTCTGTCGTCCTTATCTCTATATAAGAAGTCATGCATCGACTTCCTCCTCATTCCCTCTCCATCTTCAACGTCTTCTTCTCTCCCTCTTCTCTGCTCTAGGTTTCTTCCTTTCCTTTTCTTCTTTTCACGATAAAAAAGAGGGGGGAATTCTCGTGGTTTCTTCTTCTTGTGGTTTCGAAGGTAAGAGTCAAGCTCTTTTTCTTCTCTACTCGAAGCCCCTCTAGGTCACCGCACTCTTCTTCTTCTCTTCGTCGTGGACAAGAACCTTGCACCACTTTCAAGGTTCATCTAAGGTGAGAAGTTGAGTGATGGTCTTCGTTATGAGTCTAGAATGTGATTTCACTGCATGCACACCTTTTCTTCTACTCACTCTTGGCATGCATGGTGTTAGGACTGCATCCCCAAGGTTTATTGGGCCAAAGAACGACTAATTTACAGAAAAAAGCTCAATTGAGGCAAGTATAAGCACATTATGGATGAACATATGTTGGTATATGGTAATTGTTATTAGTTTCTCTTCATCTCACATGTGTGTGTGACTTACAACCCTTTGTCTTTTCTTTCTATTGTTGTCTTTGTGGTGCACATGAGTCAATTTCAGTCGTTTTGTAACATAGTCCTATTACCTGACCGATTGAGTATGGGGTCCGACCGTTCGGACACTTCTAGAACCAAAATCCGACCGATCGGGCTTTAGGACTGACCGGTTGCCTTGAAGCACTTTTGCTCTGGGAGATTCAATATCCATCTGAATCCTATTCTTGCTTATTCTTATGTCCCTGCTTTTAACCACTAAGAGGACCCCTTTCTATACTACATTCCCGGGCCTCTTTGCTCTTTAATAAATTGGAGGAAAAGATAGAGCTAATGATGAGACCTTATAAGGCCTTCACATGGATTTCTTAACCTCTTACCTTGCCCAATGGACTACCTTAAAAGTATGAATGGTTTTGAGGCTGTGACTCATTCATGCGTGTTGTCCAGTTGTTAAGTACCTCCCCATAGGTGTTGGTTTAATAGTCCTCGATGCACGTTTCTTAATACATTGCAGCACCCACAAAATGAACAACTGTGTATCGAATAACTTAAAATTATATTATCATGCACGGTTAGAAACAATGGACAACTAACTTAGGGTTAGCTAGTAAACGATCATGATTCCCTGCAATAACTTAACTTGCATTGCATGTTGATTCCGGTTCTTGCCCTTCATCCATTATGCTTGTTTTGACTGATCATTGTATTGGTCTGTGTACTAGTACTGGTCTGTGTATTGTCTTGAAATTTACTGGTATTAACTTGCATGTGATATGATCTAATACACGTACTGTACTGCCTATACTGCCTGAATGTGACTTGACTTGACATGTCGTAGATGACATGACTGATACGGTCTGGCACTACTCTGCATCAGCCTTAGGATACCCAACGGGGTTGACTTTGGCATAGCCTACCTGTTGCCGCTGCAGTGTGCTCCTGTCCTAGGACTTCCGGACTCTGGGAACTAGAGACCCATGCGTACCCTGGCCCAGTCGATGGTGTTCTAATCTTGCTTGCTTTCGATAGGGAGAATATGGCAAATGTAGTAGTCACGTAGCAAGTATATCGGTTCTATGATTTTGATTGCATGTTTTATTTCGATGCACGACTTGCCTAGAATACTAACGTGAAACTCTATGCATTAATTAATTGTTACATGTTAATCATTCTGCTAGATACAACGCATGTTACTTTATTGGCTGCTTATGCTTTACTGAATTGTTGTATTCATTAGTTGTTTTTGGTATTGCAGGCTCAGATCCCCCTACCGACCCCTTGTCGGTTAACCAGACTCCAGGAGAGACTCGAGTGGCCCAATCAGGGTTAGAGGAGTGGATGTGATCCCTCCAATGGAGAGCGATTTTGTATTTGTATCAATTCCTTGTTTTGTTGTGCTACATTGGCTTTTGTACCATGGATTTGGGTTTAACATGTACACCCTGTATTTTGGTCTCTCTCTAAGAAACTCTTCCTTACTTTGCTTGTACCTTCTACAATTAATATAATCCAGTTGTTATTTCCTATTTGTGTGTGTTCTCTTTTCATGTAATGATACGTATAGCTTCTACATTCACCATGTTTGCACGTGTAAATGTCCCTTGTGTGTGTACATTTAGACAAGGTCTACGTGTGTACACACGGGAATACGTGTGTCACTGGTTCGGTTTTAACTAATCCCCAATTTCTAGGCTCGGGTTGTGACACACATTTTTCAAAGCCTAGTAATATGCATTTGAGTGACTTGGAGTCTAACATGGATCGTTCATCACTTGGAATCTGTGTGCTTATGCTGGACAATATAATACTTTCAGTGAAGAATAGTCTACCTCTTTATCTGTCCACACTTTTTCTGTAACTTTACAGTCAAGGGGTCTTGATGGTGACCGATTAACAACATAGCATGCGTGATTAACCGCTTCTGCCCAAAAACTTTTAGACAACCCTGCATGAAGTCTCATACTCTTACTCTTTCTAAAAGTGTCCTATTTATTCTTTCTACAACTCCGTTTTGTTGAGGGTACTTTGGAACAGTGAAGTGCCGTATGATACCTTCATCTTTGCAAAACTGTAGAAACCTGCCATTTTTGTATTCACCCCTATTATTTGATCTTAGATACTTGACTTTTCTACCTATTTGGTTTTTTACTTCTGCTTTTTACTCTTTGAACTTGGTGAAGACTTTAGATTTTTCTTTCATAAAGTACACCCAAATTTTTCTTGAAAAATCATCAATGAATGTCACAAAGTAGTATGCTCCACCTTTTGACATAACCGGGGCTAGTCCCCACACATCGAAGTGAATGTAATTTAGAATACCGCTATTTTTACAACTATTGTCTGCAGTTTTGAATGATACCTTTTTCTGCTTGCTGAAAATACAGTATTTACAAAAATCCAGCTTGCATGTTGTCATACCTTTTAACAATTGTTTTTTGTGAAGTTCTAACATGCCTCTCTCACTCACATGCCCGAGAAGCATATGCTACAATTGAGATTCATCATCATTGATTTTGGCATCTATGGAGATTGCCACTCCACCCTACAACTGTGTTTCCCATAAGTTTATAAAGGTTGTTCCCCACTCTGGTATCTTTCATTAGTACCAGAACACCTTTAGTCACTTTAAGCATACCATCCTTTGCCATGAATGTGCACTCTTTGGATTCAAGTGAGCCAAAAGAGATTAGGTTGTTTTTGAGTTTCCCAATAAGTGGTATCAAAGCAGAGGATCGGGTTGTGTGGTTAGCCTGGTTGTAGTTGGTTTCTCCGGACTCGTTCACTTTGCCGAAGTTCACCATAGGATTCTAGCACTGCGTCGCCGAACTCTTCCCTGTTGCCGAAAGAGGGGCTATGGCCCAACATCGCTGGTGCTTTGATGATCGGAAGTAAAAAGGGGGTAGCCTGCTACTTCGTTAGTTCCGCCCCGCCAGCTGCCGGAGTCACTGTTTCACCGTTGCCTTATGAACCCCCTGCTAGTCCACTGTTGCTGCTGCCGTGGGAGGACACTGAAGTTGCAGGGTTTTATTGTCGGAATAGCACTGGAAAGATGAGGGGGAGGAAGACAAGATCTAGGCCCTTGATTCTACCAGGCCAGGTCAAGGTTGGGTCAGTTTGGGACTGACTCGTCAAGCAGCAAACCCAGCAGTGCAAGTCAAGTTCAGGTTAGGTCAAGTACGGTATCCAATCAGAGATTCGTTTGTGCCTATGGACTTGTTGTGAAGAGATTTACGGGTATGTGGAAGAAGATGGGCAGTTAAATGGTCAACAAGAAGGTTTGACCCGTTGAAGTGTAGAAAATTGTTTCTGTGATATCAAAGCAATTCGAGGATTTCAGATCTATTTCTTCCAGCATGCTTGCGGTGATGGGATCTATGAGGCAGACAAAAGATGTTGGTAGTTTAATGGGTAGAAAATTGGGGGACTGAAGAAATTGATAAATTCACGATGACAGCTAAGAGTTTGAGGATTGAGAATCCTTGTAACTAGTTGTCTAATTTCTATAGTGAAATCAAGCATATGCTCATAGCCTGTAGATGTAAGCAATCTTTCCGAATAACATAAAAATATGTGTCATGATTGCATGCTTATCTTATGGGAGCTTTTACATGTACTCAGCTTTGGACTCTTTATACACAGTCCAAAAATTAAAGAAATTTAAAAAATTAAAAATTCCCAAAACACCCGACCCCCTTCTCTCCTTATAAACTCTCTCTCCCTTCCTCCTCCCCTTCCCCACCTCCCCCCGACCAGCGGAGGAGGGGAACTGCCCTCCCTCACCCTCTTCCTCTCCCCCCTTCTTCCTTTCCTCTTCTCTCCTCTCCCTTCTTTTTCCTCTCCTCTCCTCTCCCTTTTCCTTTCCTCTCCTCTCCTTTCCTCTTTCTCCACCTTCTTCTCCTCCTCTCCCTCCTTCCTCTCCTCCCTCTTCCTCCCCCCCTCTCCGCCCTATTTGGTCCTATGAGGCCAAACAACACCAGCTGAGCAACAAAGGTGATGTTCAACCCTAAGAGGCCAAACAAGGCGGAGAGGGGGAGAGGAAGAGGGAGGAGAGGAAAAGAGATGAAAAATGAGGGAGGAGAGGAAGAAAGGAGGGAAAGGAGAGGAAGAGGGAGAGGAGAGTAGAGGAGAGGAAGAAAGAAGGAAAAGGAGAGGGAGGAGAGTTCCCCTCAGCCATCGGAGCTCATCACCAGCCGGAGGGGAGGTGGGGAAGGGGAGGAGGGAGGGAGGGGGGGAGAGTGTTTAGGGAGAGAAGGGGGTGGGGTTGTTTTGAAAATGTTTAATTTTGTTTTTTGTTTTTTTTTTCTAATTTTGGGCTGTGTATAAAGAGTCCAAAGTTAGTACATTTAGAAGCTCCCTTATCTTTTTCACTCTTTGTGTGGCGGATGGATTGATTTCTTATCTTGACTCAATCAAACAAGTGGCATTAAAGCCAAAGCAAGGCTATCTTGGTGGATGGGGATCGATGATGCTGACCCCGCTATTGCAGCTTAGGTTTATGCAGCTCATGAGGAACAGCTTCGGGTTGCTCATACTTTCAATGCGGTCCTAGACCTGAAGCTTGTTAGATATGGATTTAGGCCAAGCACATACAATCACACACCACAATTGAAGGAGAACAAGTAATCACACACAAGATGCAAAAATTTACGTGGTTCGGCCAAATTGCCTACATCCACGGGTATGAAGATTTTATTATTGAAGAAATCTCTCTCTAACACCCTTTTAAAAGATCTCCCTCTGTTTTCAAGATCCCATGATTTGTACACCTTTACACATTTCTCAAAGCCTAGCAATATGCATTTGAGTGACTTGAAGTCCAACTTGGATCGTTCATCACTTGGAATGTGTGCTTACGCTAGACAATAGAATACTTTCAGTAAAGAATAGTCTACCTCTTTACCTGTCCACACTTCTTCTACAACTTTATAGTTAAGGGGTTTTGATGGTGATTGATTAATAACATAGCATGCATGATTAACCGCTTCTGCCCAAAAACTTTTAGGCAACCCTACATGAAGTCTCATACTCTTTGCTCTATTTAAAAGTGTTCTATTTATTCTTTATGCAACTCTATTTTGCTGAGGGTACTTTGGAATAGTGAAGTGTCGTATGATACCTTTATCTTTGCAAAACTATAGAAACCTGCCATTTTTGTATTCACCCGCATTATCTGATCTTCGATACTTGACTTTTCTACCTGTTTAGTTTTCTACTTCTGCCTTCCACTCTTTGAACTTGGTGAAGGCCTTAGATTTTTCTTTCATAAAATACACCCAAATCTTTCTTGAAAAATCATCAATGAATGTCTTAAAGTAGTATGCTCCACCTTTTGACATAACCGGGGCTAGTCCCCACACAACAAAGTGAATGTAATTTAGAATACCGCTATTTCTACAACTATTGCCTGCAGTTTTGAATAATACCTTTTTCTGCTTGCTGAAAACACAATATTTACAAAAATCCAGCTTGCATATTATCACACCTTTTAACAATTGTCTTTTGTGAAGTTCTAACATGCCTCTCTCACTCATATGCTACAATTGAGATTCATCATCCTTGGTTTTGGCATCTGTGGAGACTGCCACTCCACCTAAAACTATGTTGCACATAAGTTTATAAAGGTTGTTTCACACTCTGATACCTTTCATTAATACCAGAACACCTTTAGTCACTTTAAGCACACCATCCTTTGCCATGAATGTGCACCCTTTGGATTTAAGTGAGGCAATTGTTCTTGAGTTTCCCAACAAGTGGTATCAAAGCAGAGGATCAGGTTGCGTGGTTAACCTGGTTGCAGGCGGTTTCGCCGGACTCATTCGCTCTGCTAAAGTTCGCCATAGGATTCTAGCACTGTGTCATCGAACTCTTCCCTGTTGCTGAAGATGGGGCTATGGCTCATCATCGCTAGTGTTTTGATGATCGGAAAAAAAAGGGGGGTAGCCTGCTACTCCGCCAGTTTCGTCCCCGCCAGCTGCCGGAGTCACCGTTTCGCCGTTGCCTTGCGAACCGCCTGCTAGTCCACTGTTGCTGCTGCCGTGTGAGAGCACCGAAGTTGCAGGGTTTTGTTGTGGGAATAACACTAGAAAGATGAAGGGGAAGAAGACAAGATCTAGGCCCTTGGTTCTGCCAGGCCAGGTCAAGGTTGGGTCAGTTTGGAACTGACCCGTCAAGCAGCAAATCTAGCAGTGTAGGTCAAGTTCAGGTCAGGTTAGGTCTGGTGTCCAATCGGAGATTCGTTTGTGCCTACGGACTCATTGTGAAGTGATTTACAAGTATGTGGAAGAAGATGGGCAGTTCAATGGTCAACAAAAAGGTTTGACCCATTGAAGCGCAGAAAACTATTTATGTGATATTAAAGCAATCCGAAGTCGGATTTCAAATTTGTTTCTTGCAGCGTGCTTGTGATGATGAGATCTATGAGACAGACAAAAGATATTGGTAGTTTAATGGGCAAAAAATTGGGGGACTGACAGATTCACGATGACGGCAATGTATTCAAGCATCACGGGTCAAATTAAAGTGTTTGAAGGAGAAACGACTTCAGAGATCAACATGAAAGAGTGTTAGACTCCATGACAAAACAATGATTGAAAAGTGTTACTTGATGTCATGAATAAAAGATTGCTTCGAGTATTTTGATGGAAAGCTTAGATCCACGTCGAAGGGATTGGGAAGGAGCAACATACCAAAGTGGAAGGAAAAGCAAAAGAATCAGAATCGGAAGGAGGTGGTGTGTAAGAAAGCTCGGATCTGGATGAAGGGAAATCACTTTCGGTCACTACAGGTATGAGTCAAATTGGTGATTCATGGTGTTTAGATTCAAATTCTTCTTAACACATGTTTGAGTAAAGATAGGTTGACGCATATAAATCTTATGTTAACAAGTCTATTCTTATGGGAGACAATGCAAAAATTGATGAGCATTGGGATAGAAAAGGTAAAGATCTGGGTGTATGATGAGATTGTTTGGACCCTGACAGATGTGATACGTATTCCAGATTTACGAATAAATTGAATTTCTTTGGGTGCCTTAGACTTTAAAGGCTTGCAAGTGCATTATAGTAGGTGGAGTTGTGAAGGTGGAAAATGGAACATTGGTCATCATGGAGGGTGAGATGATTAGAAATCTCTACAAGTTGATAGAAGATGGTTTTCCAGTTGGAGCAGTGAAGGAGATATTAATTAATAGGGGAGGAAATCTATGATTTAGGTGGAGTTAGATGCGACGGATCATCGAAAGATGGGTTGATGGGTCTTTGATAATATCATCTTGCAGAAATCCAAGAAGACCTAAACGAAGATGATTTTCTTGGAAAAGGTAGTATTGTTCAGGTTGGAGAAAGCTAGTTTAGCATCGGGTCATACCTAACTCACGTGTACTGTGCCTAACCCGCCAGAACAGACTAGAATAGGATAGTTGTAGGTTTGACAGAAAGAATACCGGGATGGAGACAGAATGAAGGATTTACAGATATCAGTGAGATCCGAATTCGGGAAGGTCTTTAGTTTTGTCTTGACGGATGGAAGTTAGGTTCATTGTGTTACAAGGGTGCTAGCAAATATGACAATAAATAGAGGGCACTTCGGAGATTCAAGACAATGGTGTTGAGGTCAAAGGAGGCAACTGTGGAGAGTCTTAAGTCGGTTTGGACTTGATTGACACCACATAATAATGAGATTGTTTGTGCATCTCGGATAGGGGGTGCATGAGCCGAGCTTAGTCATAGCATGTGTTGAGGCGTACCTTTCAGCAAGGTATGTGAAGTGCTGGTTCAACATGTTAGAATATTGAAGAAAGAAGACTATGCCATCGGTGTAGTGACATACCATTCAACAAGGTATGTGAAGACATTATTGGGTATCGTAAGGTAACTCCAGGGATTTACGGAATCCAAGTTAAGGTGGAGATTAATGGGTTTTTTCTTATATTCCGGTTTAGCCGGATCGGTCGTCTAGTTTAGCCAGAACTGAGGTTTAGAGTTATGAGTATTTTAGTTATTATGTATAGGCTTTCTTGTTGGCCAAGAAAGCAGGAACTATATATATTGATGTACTGTAACCCTAGATCTCAGGGGATTGAGATGAGATTATGATAGATGAGCTATCTTCTCTATGGACGGAGGCAAGGTTAGCAAATCACGTAAAACTGGTGTGTTCATGTGTGTGATTGCTTGATGGTATGATTGCTTGCGTTCATTGTGGTTGATCTGTTGATTGCGGTTAATTTTCGTTGCGCTACTGTTTCCAACAAAGCTGTTCCTCATGAATTCCAGGACTACATTGAAGATTTTTTTAATGACTAATGTACCATGTATATGTAAGACATCCTTACTTTTGCATACACTTCTGTACATAAATTATTTCTTTTTTACTTTTGTACATTGCTGGAATGTTCAAATCACCACAATTGTTTTGTACATGCACCGTATTGTATTTGCGTCAATATGATTGCTTGTATCCTTGAGTCATGACTATTAAAGATAACCATGACTTCTGATAAATATTAAAGGTTCTAAAGATTGTATCCATTGACATTGTGAATTTCCACTTAGATAGGAAGCTAGCAACTCGTTCAGGCAGGATACGTTTGTGTGTGTTGGAATTCCACAATACTATTGAAAATGGATTCTACCTCCTTTTGTAAGAGCACAAAAAAGTGAGACATCAAAAAATATAAAAAATTGACAAGCATGAAAAATTGGAGGCTTTCCCTTGCTAGCAGAGGCCTCAGCTTACCAACTGTCCTCAATGATATTCAGGTCCCACCTAAATAGTAAACCAATCCAACAACAGTTCTAACAACCATTCCAGGTTGTTTATGTATAAATAGAAATCATCTCTCATTGTATTAGAAACCTATAAGCTTCCAACCTTGAAGAATCAGTATTCCCTCTGCGAAAGTCTGGGACCGTTGGATCCTGGACATCACCGAATCATGGACTCAATTTTATGGGGAGGTGCACCAGGATTATACCATGCATTTTATGATGTGTGATGACTGAGTAATTCTTGATTAGAAAAAGACAAAGACTGCTTGGCAACATCTGCTTGTAAAGTTAATGCAGTTTGCCTTTATTTGTGAGAGTGCCGGATGGCCAAAAACTTACTCCATATGCCTCTATGTGGGCGGGAAACCAATCCTGTCCAACAATGTAGATCATAAGACGAGTGGAGATGTTTAAGAATGCTTTAAGTGGGACCATTTAAATGTTTAAGAATGCTTTAAGTGGGGCCATTTAAAGAGATCGAGAGAGGAAAAGGAGCACCTTAAGTGGACTAAAGTTTTAATATTTCCTGACTGGTGATGCCTAATGACAATGTGTTCAATACTTCTAATACCTTTAGATACAGTGTCACCTTTTCTCTTTAATTCAATAAATATAAGCAAAAGAGTAGTACCAACTACCAAAAGATTTGTTCTAAAGAAAACTTTCATTAACATTTATATTGATAATTTTTTATTTCTTGTGCACATCATTTTCTCCACCACCATCATCAGAAATGGTTAACAAACAATAAAAGATTCCTAACAAAGTAATCTCTAAATTTAAACTTAAGAACGTTTAGAAAGTTAAAAACTTCTGAAAGAGTGATAACTTGGTGGACCCCAATGTGAGGCACATGTCCAAGGGCTGAATCAGAAATGCTTCAAGCACGGTTGTCGGCTAGCTGCCAACGATATATGACTGAGATGTATTCTGTAGAAGAATATTTTCATTAATTTATTATAAAATTATTACAAATACTGCCGTATGTATCTAGTATGCTGCACCTCACGAGCTAATTGCTTGAAGATCCCCCATTTATGTAATCTGAAAGATCCACTTGGGTTTAGTCACTGATTTTAGGCTGGACCAAAATTCACCCATTGAACAGTAAAGTCTTCGTTTGGATCAATACATTCTGCTTCACCAAATTGCCCATTCATTTGGTTTGACTTTCTTTTCATCTGTTTAGGCAATTTTACCATAGTTCTTGACCATTTAAAATTAGGATTTAGGTTGGACCAGGAAGCCCAAGACATAGGTTCCGGTTGAACCGGGTCTGACCGCGTGGTTCAGTCCTGTTGTGGGCTTAATTTATTCATTATGTGCTAATCATTCTTATTAGACGATCGATCCAGACCATCATCCAATTATTGTTCATCAAATCAAGAAGAAGAATGAAGTAAATGGTTCGCAGTCAATGGGGAAATCTGATGGCTTTGACTGTATGATTACTGTCAATTATTATTAATTTTTCTTAACTTTGCTCTCTATCCATATGGGACCCACTCAAAAAACAATAAAATTAGCCATAGTTATACATTACTTATTAATTAGAAAAAAAAAAGAAAAAAAGCTTCCTCGTCCATCAAAAGGAAAGAAAACCATCTTTTCTCCATGCTTGACATCCCCAGCTGTGACTTCCACCTAAGACCACACATCATCTGCCACGTGGCACATGACCCACTAACCCTCCTTACCTTACCTGCTCCCCAGGGCCTTTTATAAACTCATCAACCCTTCAAATTCTTCTGCAACTACTTTACCCACAGCCTTTCCATGTATCATATGGCTCCCTTTTTAAAGCACAACACCCCAGTTCACTTTGCAATGGTGGTTTTCTTAACTGCCATTGCCACCCCATCCCTATCTTCTCCTCATGAGAGGGTGAATGCCATATCAGCTGCACCTGCATTGCAGCCGGAGACGCCGATGTTGATCCCACTCCCACCGCAGCTTGCGCCGGGCATCACTCCTCTATTGCCTTCTCCGAGGGGCGTTGTGCCTTCTCCCAGTGACTTAATGCCGACGATACCGTCCAACCGGAGTCCTCCCAACCCGGATGCAGTAGACGGGCCGGGGCCTAATACTGGGGTCTCACCATCTGGGTCTATCACTAGCCTGGCTCCCTCCTCTTCCTCCCCCATCTCTGTGGCAGCTTCTCTTAGTTCAGATGGGTCCATTGCAGCTTTGTGCTGTGGTTTGGTTTTATTATGTCTCATGCATTTGCTTGGTGGTGCTAAGTAAGGTAGTAGTGTTTTGGTTTGAATCTTGAATTTTCATTATCTTATTTCATGTATTCTCTCTCTCCCTCTCATTCAAATATGTCTAATAACTAGTGCTGTTTTTTTGGGTGACTATGGTTTTCTTTTTGATTGAGCTAGAGTAGAAGTATTTACTTGTAAGCCTTTGTTATGGTGAAATGAGGGGGTGAATTAAGTATAAATAAGAAAAAACAAGAATAATGAGGTGGTAATTGGTTCACGAGACTACAGTGCTAGGTGGATGACTACTATTTGACTTGTCATTCTTCATCATTTATTGCTTTTGGAGGAGAGTTATCATGCATTGTGAGAGTATGGATTCCTGCCAGTTTTCAGGGTTTTTTTTTTTTTGTCTTTTTATTTATTTGGTAAAAGGACTGTTTCAAGTTAAAAATGGTAACCACATGAGAGAGAGAGAGAGAGAGAGAGAGAGAGAGAGAGAGATAAACGAATATTACCTTATTTAGAATGATAGAAAATAAAATGCCTTGTTTTTATATAGTAAAATTTTCGAGGGATGAGAAGGTGAAATAAGGTTAAATAAGACTAAGATAATGACGATGATCAATTATATATTGATCAAATGTGGTGGCATCTCGCACAAATGCCCGTCATGTTGCAGTTATAACTAAATCACGATTTATTGAACAAAAAAGCAACATATACATGAAGATTTAGGTAGTTCCATAGTATGCTAATGTTCAATGTACGATGAGAGCAATCATCATTATTTCTGGAAAATTAGTGTTAAGGGTCTTGGTCTCCTCACCTTTCGGAATAGAATGGTTTCAGCAGCCCACAACCCATCTAGAGGATATTGATGTTCGATACAAATTATCAAGATATCCAAGTATCAATCAAAAGATCAGTCACCTCTTAGTTCAACACGCTTAGCATTATATGAGATGCATCCGTGGGAAAAAAAATGGCCTTTGACATCGTCAACTGTTTCTCTCATTTTTAGAAGAAGTTCAAACACAAGAGGTAGAGAATTAAGTTTTGGATTCATTACACGAAAGGTAAAACAATTCAAAGGGAAGGTGTTTTCCTACACTCGTCACTAAATAACAAGGAAGTTTCATTTTCAGTAAAAATCAAACTACTGCATAGATAAAATGCCACATAAACAGGCCATTGGGGTTATGGAATCATCCACAGAAATTCAGTGCTCCTAAGGTGTGTGTTGTCTTTTTGCCATAGCTAGTGGCCTTTGTCTTGTCTTTCTACCTTGTTGTTTTCCTTCTCTTTTAATGTGCTGTGGGGCAGGGCAAAAAGAAGGTTCACATGTTGAGAGTGGACAAAGATCGCCAGAGTAATATTTTATAATGAAATATCTCACCAGACTAAAAGGGGGTCACATTAGGCAGAAGTTGCATTGGAAGAAATAATATTGTTTTTTTGGCTAAAGAAATAACACTGTACGTTCACAAGCCTTTATTGTTAGTGGAGACAGGAGATGACTTATGAGTCGTTAATGAGTCATCACATGTTTAATGGAAAATAATGATATAGGAAAATGGATTTAAATCAATTCCAAAATTTTAGAAATGGTCAAAATATAATTTGAAAATAAAAAGCCAATGATTGAATAAATGGATGTAAAACTTAGAAGTTTAGGTGAAGAAGGCACTTCTCTTTCTCTATTATCATTGTTAGTGCTGAGTGTTGACTGTCATCTATATACATGTAATAACTATGAAATTAATCAGCAAAGGCCAGTCTCTTGCATTGCCAAAAACCACTCTTTTCGAACGCACCTACGCTCCATGAAATAGCAGATGACCGTAATTTGGCAATTGCTAACTATTATTCCCTGCTGATTCATTTACAATGTTATGCACCATACAAAGCCAATGTTTGAGGCACTTAAATTAAAGGTAAGAGCTGGAATTGGGCTGTAAACTTTTAGTTGTCTCTCACATTTTTCAAAACAATTTGACTACAATTAACAATCGACTCATATAGTGGCACTTCTCTTTTTTGGGCATGTTTATTTGTAGGATATTTGAAATTTTTTATTCAAGTGAATCTAAATTCTCGAAATACAAACTTTCAACTAAATAAACAAATGTTCAAGGACATTTGAGTATTTTAAGAACTAAAATTTGAAGAATTTATAAAGCTAAACGTGCCAATCTACAAGGTTGGTTATTGGAAACTCACAACCCTGACAAGAAATTCATGTGTCGGAGAGATGTCAGATATTCTCAACACCTACCATTCTCATAGGAAACTTTTTCAAAACAAACACCCTGTTTGAATTTGCAATTTCTCTTCTAAGTTGGGGCCGCGTCATCTACTTCAAAAGGTGCTAGTTTTTCATTAAACCCACATTCTTAGCTTTATGGGAGAACAACATTGTGAATGAAAATAGTCTTTTTTATTTGTGTGTTTTTTTTAGTATTTCATAATTTACATTAATATCTTATTAACAACCAATGCGGGAGAATAACAAGAAACATAAAGAGTCAAGGTTTATAATTATTTACCCAAACTATAAGATAAAAATTGTGAAAACTTTAGGATTGGTTGAAAACTTTAGGATTGGCCTTAGTAACGATCCAGGTTTCCGACGCACAAATGCCTCATCCATTATGATCAATCTAATGCATTTGCATATTGTACCACCCTGCCGCCACCCCTTCATTCTGTGAAATCCCAATTTGCCACCACTTAAATTTGACAATAATCTGATTTCTATAGGTCCCCCAATTGATCCTGCAAAATTTGTAACTTATTTGGCTTTTATAGGTCTCTTAATTGATTATACAAAATTTGACACTCCTTTGACTTTACCTAATATTTGAGGACCAGAAAACTATGAGAACCATCTAGCCATTCATAGATACAACCTTTTTGAATTTGACTCTCTAAAGCCCATCTTTACTTGATCATGTCTAAAGCTCATATCAGGCACCACCCATTTAAAAACTTGACATCTTGAAGAGAGTTATATGCTGTGAGATTGATCATGGATAAAACACCTATATGTATTTTACAAATTTAAATTCATATATTTGGGATTTATTCAGGTAAGAACCTTTTGTGAGAACTTCCCACGAGAACTTTTTGTGGGGTCCATATTGGGGCGCACCTGGAGATGAGACCGGGGGAATGAAAATATTTATGTGATATCATTCCAAGTATCAAGTTTGTCTCCAATCCCATGCTCCTAACCCTTCATCCATGGCCCATAAATTTACTGACTTCATATTAAAAAAAATCCTCTATCCAGTGGTCAAATCCATTCGGATGTGTGCCAAATCTTGGGATCAACTACTGTCAAGGGGCTCTGTGTTTGTGCATCGGTTGGATGGGCTATTAGGTGTATGCCACTAATAGTTCTCACATAAACATGATGAAAACTAGTTCCCACTTGAATATCTCCGTGTATATATATATATATATATTTCTATATAAAGGGCCCATATGTATATAGGAACTGGACCCCTTTCAATTTCATTATAAAATTTTGTAGTATTGAAAAATTGATTTCCACCCAACCAATTTATATTTATTGCTCGTTAAATTAAAAGTTAAAGAATGTCAAGCCACAGTTTTAATGGTGATTCAGTGAGGCCTCAAAAAATTACATAAGCACCTCTTTTACTTAAAAAAAAAAAACCAACCTCAACCAGCTATTTGACAAAATTGTAATAATGCAAACTACTGAAATAGCATCGAAATATTTAAAATTTGAACTTTTATTGAGATAGCGCCAAAATAAATATTGAAAGAAAATGAATATTTTTAAATGTTTTTCTTGTAATTACAACAAAAGATGGGAACTTTTATGGAAAAAAACCCTTTTCTTCACATTTTCCCCGGAGCAATTTATTATGATAATATTGCAATTAGCACAATAATCCCATTTTAATGATGTTTTGGATTTATCACAAATATTATTGAAGTCATTGCAGTAGTTCTAGAAAAAATTAGTAAAAAAGTATAGGAAACTGTTCTTACACTGCTATTATACTGTATTAAAGCATTGGTCTTAAAGCTAACTTTGACTGTCATGTATTTTTACTGGGAGTTATATCCATTCTCTGTAAGTCTTCTTCCCACTTTTCACTCTTCTCAACAATTTCATTTCCTTTTCAAACCTCATACACCGTTTCTGTACATAATCTCCTCTTTCATTTCCACCTCAAATCTACTCCCTAGACTCTTGGATTGAGAAAAGAGGTACTGCTAGTGCCATAATCTTCTCTCATTACATCTAGGGGCAGACCCAAGTGTCCTGGTATGTGGGGGCTTCACGCCCCATCCAACTTGATTAAAGCCTTTTATGGGCTCTAAGGCCCTCTGGCCCCACTTAGAAAGCACATCAAGCCCCTAGTCTTTCTCGAACTTTAAAATACATTCGGTTTTCCTCAATCTCTCTCGCTTTCTTCCTCTCAAAAATTCTCAAATTATTCCCGTGGTGAATGGTTCTAAAAGGTTCATAACCATAGTAGATGCTCCTTTAATGTGCTCCACAAATATGGTCGGATGTATATGGGCCTAGGACCCATATACATGTTAACTGGGAAAGTGTATAGTGTTCATTTATTCAACCAATAGTGCACTTTGGTGCAGAAAGCTATATCTATCTCCGTTTTTAATTGTTTTTCTTTTTCACTTGTCTTCTTCTTCTTCTTTTCTTTTTCCCCTTTTCGAAGTTAATGTTAAATAAAGCCAACATTTCTTTTAGGTTTTTTAACTTTTTAGGTATTCTCCACATCTAAACACTCACATAGAAAAAGGATGTTAGGTTGTGGTTCTAATTTCTATTAGGCATGGTTCGTTAACCAATTCCTAAATGTTTGAGTTATTATATTTGTCACATGTCTATGAACTCAAGGCGCATGTATAGTATAATATATGTAGTATGAGGAACAATAATTTTACTCATATCAATTGATTAAGGTTGATTTCAAGTGAAAACACATGTTGAGCTTGTTTTCCAATGATATGGACATTCGTCGAATTAAAAAGTTTTGACATTTCCATTTGTGAGTTTGTCCAGTAAAATATATCCTTTCATTTTTTTTTTTTTGATATTTCTTTTCTCAATATCGCAGTTGCTTTTCTGGGTTTTTCTCACTGTAAATGACTCTTGATCACATAATTTTTTAGGTGGGTTATTTCGTCATGTTCGTACTCTTTTGCCATAGTAAATATAAAGAAATTACAGGTAATTTTTTATCCTTTTATTTGTTTTTCTTCTTTCTTCTTAATTTATGTTCATAACACCCCCCCCCCCCCCCCCCCCCAACCCCCAAAAAATGTATACATATAAAAAAAATAAAAATCCTAGGTCCACCATTGAGTACATCACTGTTTTAAGTGTTTGAGAATGATTTTACATGATCTACATTTATTTTTAATTGATTTTTATATATGTTGCTACAAACTTTATTGGTAAATATACCCATGCCTAGCACGGGTTATTTTGCTAGTTTCTTATTAGAGATAAATGATTTGTTAGGATATGGTTAGAGATAAATTCCCCTTTTATCTCTAATATATGTAAGATGGATTTAAAGGCCTTCTTTTGGCAGTTTCACTTGCAAAGTCGGCTGATTATGAAATGAATTTGTTGATTCAATTCTGAACATAGAACTTTTGCCTCTAATTAACATAGTTTCCTAATGGCATATTTCAATCTTGCTCTTGGGGGCAGTTTGTTGCAGGTATTGAATTCAGTTGGTTTGCTCCCAAAGGCTTCAAGTTCGACTTCAGCAATTACATGTGTATTATATGTAGAACCATATATGTATCTCCTAGAAAATAGTCTTTATTCATTTGAATTGTGTAACCCCTATGCCGGCGGACAAAGTTCTTCAGATTGGGCTAGCGAAAGATACCTTAAGTCATAAAAAAATAAAAAATAAAAAAAATAAAACAAAAAGTGGGCTATGAGGAAAAATCAGAACAGTGACACTTTGCTGCGTTACACAGGCTCTGACAGATTTGTCAGAATCTGTCACGTCCGCTCGTTGCATGGGTCAGTTTACAGCAATTCACACCTTGCTGCAGCCTATGTATTGAAGGAAATGGATTCCAACCAAATCCAAGAGGGACAAAAATCCGGACCGCCCTACCAGGATTGGGACTAAGGGCGCGAATGCGTTTGAATCCATAGTAGGATTGGGACTAAGGGGGCGAATGCGTTTGTATCCATGGTTGATACGAGAGAGAGAGAGAGAGAGAGAGAGAGAGAATTGAAGATAAGTAAAAAGGTGCATATATTCACAAATATTAGATAAGACTTCCCTCTCTTGGTAGAAAATGATTACCTAAGGTTGTCAATGGGCCCGAATCCAACTTTCCAACCAAGTCATTTGCGCAGACCTGGATGCATGATTAGAAATATTAACAGGCAAGACGATCTAACCAGGGTCACCACTCAGGAGCCCGCTAGACTAATATTAGGCCCACTACTATAAAAAACATAAAGAAAAATTAACCTGAACGTGCACCATATAAAATAGGTTTTTCAATGTCCCTCTTTTTTCTAAAATAAAATTGACACTAAGTCTTAAAGCCTGGATTTGTGCAAAAGAGGAGACACGGGCCTGCCTATTTCTCAGACAGACACACCGAAGTCTGAGCTTTTGGTTCAGTTTGAGCTTTTGGTTCCATGCTGAACCAAAACCCATACTCAAGTCTCCTGAAGTGCCCATTGAAAGCTGATAATCCATAAAATCCCCTGGTAAATCACATCGTAGAAAATGCCATTTGAGTTTGTTTCCCCATTTCTCTTGTATGTTAGATTAGACCAACAAATGATGCGTAAATAAATAGTTGATGGGCAGATCCCACCATGGATAGGAAAAAACTCAATATATCTCATTGAACCATCCAGAAACCTGGAAAAGCTGAAACATAGTTCAACTGGAGCAAGTCATTGCAACGTTGGGTAACTTCATACTCCTTAGCTCAAGAGCCAGGATCCAACCTTTTAAGATAAATCTGTCCTGCATGATTTTTGGGGCTATAGCAAATCTGTGGTGGGTACAAGTACCACACATGAAAAAATATAGATAAGAATACAAAAATATGCCATGAGATAAGAATTCCAAAAGCCAAAATTCACTTGGGACATCAGTGGGTGTAAATAGAAGTGTGACGTCTATAGATTATAACGATGGTATCAGTTCTGCAAGAAGAAAGCGTCAAACAAACTAGCAGCACGTCCATTATAGAAAGGATGAAACAGGTTCCAATTGTCACAAAAACTAAGTATAAATAGAAGCTGCAGAAATTGGCAGGAAAGACAAGCAAGAATCCCGTGAAACATCACTGGATTTTTTACTTCTCCATTAACCGTCTTTACTTTCAACAAGCTTTTCAATCAGATCTGCAGCGTCCTGCACTGTTGCAATGGTTTGGGCACTTTCCTCCTCGACGCTGATTCCGAACGCCTCCTCGAGTCCCATTACAATCTCAACCTACAAGTCATTGCAACAGTGAACATTGTATATACACACACATGTAAGGCAAGCCTATATGTTTGCCATTTCTAGCTTAAGGAAACTGTATTTGCTTCCCATCTTCATTAATATATGATGCCAAGAACACTCAGACAAAAAATGTATTGCCAAGGGTCTTTTTGAGAAATATGAAGTTCAGAATTATAATGACCAGGTGGGCTTGTCAAGATGTGCTCAGATCCCTATACACACAGACACACTTGTTTGGAATGTGCATGTGCACATGAATCAACATCCATTCAGTTGTTTGGAATGTACATGTGCACTGTATGGTATGAAAAGTCATGAAAGAATGTTTCCTCCCCGATATCTTGATGCGGAAATAGGATTGCATGTTTAAGGTCCCCACAAAGTGAAGGACCCATTCAGATGTGTAACCAGAGTGCAAGTAAATCGAGCTACAGATAAGTAACACTTCCTGCATTTCAATTACCTGGATTACATACTAATCTACAGTTCTTGTGCCTTTGGAAAACCACTAACATGTAAGTAGCAACAGCTAACTGTTAACTGATATTCCCAAGGTCCTACTGAAAAAAAGTTTAGAAAGGAAAAGAAAAGTTGATAGGTTCAAAATGTCTAGTGGTGTATCCAAAACTTAAGTACGTAATGAATGTTAATGGGCCATAGGTCATTCCAAGAAAGTCAACCCCGAAAAATTTTTTCCCAATTATGGAGATACGAACCCAACTTATCCATGAGGTCATTTCACATGTTTTGAGAACCAAGCAATATATATTGTTCAGTACTAAAGTTATTCCTTCTGACAAAACAAAGTTAACCACTTCTTTTTTAATTTTTGGAGGTAGAAAGTTCAACATATATGTAAATGGTTTAGCAAGTCCATCAAAGAGAAGAAAAAAAAAATACTAGCATGATGAATTTGGAGGAAAGGATCTTAATTTCACAGTTCAGATGCAAAATGGCTAGTGATGATCACTATTAATTAGACTACATGATTGAAAAAGACAATAACAAGAGCAACAAAAAGTGGATCCTAGAAAGTCAGTAATACCGTATCAAGCGAATCAGCACCAAGCTGAGAGAACTTTGATTCCCCAGTAACAGAAGAGTCCTCTGGAAGTGCCAACTGCTTCTTAACTATTTCACACACCTTATCCACTGTCTCTTTTTTAGCCTGTACAGAAAAATATAAATCGTGAGTCCTTGGCTACTGCATCGTGATGTGACTAATAAACAAAGATAAGCATGGATCCCTGTTCTGATTAGTTGTCTGCACACGTGATAATTACATATGTGGGCCCCACATGGGATCCGTGAGGAATCCAAAAGAAGACTTGTGAAAGCCATTCGTATGCAAGTTTCCTCCTCTCATCAATTCCCTTGTAGTCGGTTGCTGCAGGAATTTCCGTTATCCATTTTCAAACCTTTAGCTATACCTTACCTTTTAAAGAGTCCTTGTTTTACTAGTCAAGTTATTTAGCTGAGTTTTTTGTGTACACCCCGCTAATGTTTCTAGAATTTGTAAATAAGCCCATGCAGGTTTCGTATTTGCATATACCCTCCTACTTTTCATTTTAATACCTTCCATATTCCAAAATCAGTAGCCTGACAACCACAAGTTTAGAATTAAATGACGTTTTTGCCCATCTCTCTATCCCTATATACATAATTTCAATAGCTTGGATTATTATTCTCTAAAGCTTCTAAATATAGTACATTTAGTAGAAGAGAGTAACCCTACATAAATCCATTTTTTATTAAAACGGGGCTAACTTCACTAAATCCAAATCAATCTTAACCTAAGCTTACACTCGGTTAGAATTGTCCAATCCATACATGACAGACCGTTGGATTAATAAAATTTTCAAAATACATGTTAGGCTTCATATACATGAGAGTTACTAGGAAACCTAGAACATGGGATAAATTAATAGTATTTTTTGTAAATAATGACATACTCAATTTTGTTCAATGGCTGTTAGGTCAAAGCTGTCATGTTTATAAAAATTCAACACAAAGCTCCTGGGGGTTGCCCATTCTAGTTAGGATTGCTAATTTTGGGGGCAATGGAGGTATTAAAATGAAAAGGCAGGAGGGTATGTGAAAATACGAAAAACATAGGGGCCCATTTACAAATTCTATAAACCTTATGTGGTATGTACAAAAATTCTATTTAGTTTCCATTTAAGAGAGAGGATGGCTACGATTTACCTTCTATTTTTCAATGGACAGGATTAGAATTAGATCTCTACGGCATTAAGAGCATAGCAAATATACACGGAGGCCATTCTGCCAGGGCAGTATTTTTGAGTCAGTTGAACAAGTAAATTCATTCATGCCTGAAGTCCCTTTCACTAGTTACTTTGTGAAACTGGGTGTGAGACCCTTGCCCATGGGATAGATCCAAAGCCTGGCATGAGGTTGAATCATCCATCATAATCCTGTCATTATCCTTTCTTCCTCCTCTTTAATTACTACCACGGTATTGTTCTGCTGCAATTAGAGGAAGCCATTGCATTTTTGGATGGTACAGATTTTCAGAACAGGTTAGCACAATAACTGAAGTCTGGGTAAAATAATCATACTACTGTTGATTGATTAATTATTAATTAAGAAATCAGCCATCTATTCTGAAGTTGTACTAAATCAAATTAGCTGGTCCAATTATGTTGGATTTTTCAGAATATAGTTGTTATGTTAATTTGAATCCGGTAAATTGGTGGCTGCTTAATTGATTGGTTGAGCCTAATGGCCTAGTTGCTCCAACCTTCAGATTTAAATCAGCATGTCACTAGGGATACCTTTCATACAAAAAGACACAGTTTGATAGATTACATGCATATATTTATTAATGTTAGAAACAATATATATGTAGAGCATGCATCATGTTGCCACGTAATTTTCTGGTAATCATAATAATGAGTGCTGAGGAGCAAATAAGGAAAAATTTTCAAAAGAAAATAGCAAGGAGACATGGTCAATGCATCCAAGAAGACAGGTGCAGCACTGTTGAATGGTCTGATTTCCACTTCCATTCATGTGCAGCAGTAGAAGAGACATCAAAACAATTACTTCATAGAATTTGTACTAGAATCTTATCTGGTTCATTATGCATATGTTACATCAATAAACTGACCAACAAGAACCACAGAGTAGAAGTCATTAAATAATAATTAAAAAAAACTAAAAGCGGATTTATACCACAACTAGATGTTAAGGTCCAATACCAAGAAACAGACAAAAAGTATATAATTTGGATTGATGCCAATGATAAAGTTACAATAACGAAAGAGAACTTAGATAGAGGAACATACAGCACAGGAAACACGAAACCGCTGTGGCACTGGCTGCAACCTAACTGAGGGAAAGGTCATCCTCTGACTGGGAAGTGAAACTGATTTCAAACTAGAGATTGTTGCTGTCACCTGCTCAAAGGCCAATGATGGGGGTTTGAGTCATTATATAATTATAGAAAAGGCTGATAAACAAAGACCAACATAAGAATTGCCTAAAATCTTCTAAGCACAAATTTCTTTCTTTTATCCATGGAAAAAATAAAATTTTATTGCTTTTATCAGAAAATTAGCCAGAAAAAACATACAGCTACTTGTGTATGTCTGTGTACCAGAAATTAACTAAACTATCACATTTTCAAGTGTTATACAAGTACAGCCTCATCCATAAAACTTACCCAAAATTAAATGATGTGTGAGCCATCAAAATGGAAAAGATAAGTTATAGGTGAATCATACACCCAGAAAAAAAAAATACAATGGTGATTTTTTATTCTTATTTTTATTTTTATTTTTATTTTTATTTTTTTTTGCAGATAGACGAAAAATAGTTCACCATAAATTGAAATGACGAAAATGAATAGTTCATTAATAGATAAATGGATGCTCAAAGATCTTTACCACAACGTTAGGGATGACTGTCTTATGAACTTAACTGATTTAATTGAATCTTAGAATTCTTAAAGAGCTCGTGTATTTTAAACATAAAATTCACAGAAAGCAATAATACCCAAGGAAACTCTTTCCAAGTTGAACTATGGTAAGTGGATTTAATAACTAGAATCTTTCAAAGGCCTCTATAAAGTCAACCAGTGCCTCAATTGTGCCACTTGAAATCCGATGAACAACACACCAATGCCAATGACAGTATGACACACCTTGGAGTGACACCTTGGAGTGTCAGTTATCTACAATTGGAATTCACAATTTGTAGAAATGGAATGCATCATAATACTGTAATTTTCTCATGCAGATGTTCCCGCATGTGGACATCCATGTCATCATGGTGAGTGCCATGAAATTTAGGTAGGTCCCATTTTTTTTATGAAGGCCTCCCTCTTTAATGTACAGATCGGGAATGTCTGCATGGAGAAAATTCACCATCATAATATCATATAAATGGACTTTATAATACTCTTTCTCCAAATAATTTGTCAGTAACTCAAATACAATAAACAAAGAAGGTTGTCAGACCCTCTTTTTTTTTTTAATGGCAGGGTAGTAATAATCTTGCAAAGTTCCCTAATAGGATAAAGCTTTGAAGCTTGGACCCAGTCAGGATCAGAACAATGCTCCCTCTCCCTCTCCCTCCCTGTTATTCGTTATAAACAGCAGCTTGCTTATGAGATTACTTGAGTAAGCTTTCATTATTTCATTTGCCATGGTCAACTTTTATTTTATATTTGATATTTTAAGGCTGATCTCATTTAGGACATCAAGCTTATCATGCCATACTAAGCTATCATTTTCTTTCCTTTTGATATATAGAACAGGTTAAATCCATCTTCAAAATATTTTTCTAAACAAAAAGGGTAGCTACATGACTATTGTTTTTGCCAAGGGCCTGAAGTTTGTGAATTAGGTGTGTTGGGTTGAATTAAGCAAGCAGATTAGGTGGTTGAAATGGTGCGCAATGAGAATTATCCAATGCTTGGGAATAAAACAACAGGAGACAATCTAAAACCCATGGTGACACAGTCCCCATTGGATACAATCAGACTACCTTGGGCCCAAATAACCAAAACCAAAATCCCAGCGCTGCACTGCTTTGTAGTGAAAAAAAGAAATCCAGAATTAAAATGGTGAAGGAACAATGCCGAAAAACACCAAACTCAACTTAGAAGCCTTCCCAATCTTCTAGTACCCATACTATACCAAAGAAAGAGGAAGAAAACTCAATCTTAAAAGCTGGTACTGTAGCTATGATGCAGGCCCTAAGGTTAGGGCTTGCGTAGTGGTGCCAAAGCACTTGTCTAAAGACAATTCGAATCGTCAAGAAGACTTCAAACATATGAGGACGCACCTTTCAGGGATAAAACCCAATTCTATTAATCAATCAAGTCTGAGAATCTCTTCTCTACAATACCATATATATTATAAAAGCAAACTTAATGCGTAAGCAAACCCTAAGCTATTAATAAAAAATTCCCTAATAACAATGTAATTGAAAATCTACTAATAAAAATAATATAATCCTAATCTAATTTGAAGAGGGATTGGTTGTGGGGCCAGACTACATCATTCTCCCCGGGTTGAAAGAAGAGTTCGTCCTCGAACTCAAATCTACTTCAGATTGCCTCTGTAAATGTGGTGAACATGAAGGACTTCCTTTGTGGAAGCTTTCCAAGAATTCTTCTTCGGCGGTTGTGGTTTCTCGGGATGAATAGTAACCTGCTGTTCACCATGCATGAATGTATAAGTGTTGTCACGCATACCAAGAGTTCCATTTTTGTCATACATCCATGGACGGCCCAATAAGATATCACCACTATCCATAGGTAGTATATCACACCAGATTATATCTTTGTAAGTCTCACCAATGGCAAAAGTAACTTTACAAGTATGTCGAACATGCGCTTGATCACCATTTCTTAGCCACCTGACAAAATAAGGGCGGTTGTGCTTGTAAGCTTTCAACTGGAGGTAATCAACAAGAGCTTAAGAGATGAGATTTTCACAACTTTCGCTATTAATAACAACTGTGCAATTTTGTCCCTGAACTGTACTCGCGGAACGAAAGATATTTTTTCTCAACAATTTATTCTCAATAGTTGATGGAACCTCTTTGATGACGATAAAAGCTTCACCTGTGGTATTCGCATATATTTCAGCAATTTCCTCATTGTCAATATCCTTGGGATCGGTGTCAGTACCCTTTGTATCTCAATCAGATGTATTCGCTTTGGACATTCTACTGCGCAGTGCCGTGCTGTTGACAATGAAAACAAATCATCCTATTTTGACCTTCAGTCCTTGCAAAAATCTATCCTGATGAACCACTGGGTTTAGTATCTTGTAGAGATGAATTCGCTAGTGGAATTCATTTGGATTTTTGTGCTTAATGATTTGCAATTCCCTCTGCTTTGATAGCATGTTGGATGAGTTCATCGACATTATCAAAATGTTGGAATGCAAAGATATGCTGAATGTCTATTCTTAACCCATCGAAAAATCTATCAACAATCACATCATCGTCTTCATTCAAACCACAACGAGTTTGCAAAGTCAAAAATTTCTTAGAATAATCAACAACTGTCTTGGACTTTTGTTTCAAGTTTTGAAAGCTGGAACGTAGATCTCTTGCATAGTTGACAGGAAGGAATTTTTGCTTCTAAATATTCTTCATCTCAGTCCATGTTTCAACAAGGTTCATGTTCTGATTCCTCCATTTTCTTTGCAAGTTAGCCCACCAAGTTGCAACATAATTATAGAATCTATAAGTAATCAGTGCGACGTTATGGTGCTCAGTCATTGGCTTGTGTACAAAAATATTCTCCACACACACTAACCAATCCCTGAATTCAGAGGGCTGCAATTTGCCATCATATTCGGGAATCACGATTTTAATCCCAAAATCTCAATCAAGATTATTGACTGGTGGATCTCGTAGATTTCGAATATTTGCACCATCATCACAATTGTGATACACACGCCGATTGGTTTCCAAATTTGTGACCCTAGTTTCCAATTGTTACAGGGTGGTGTGTATGCTATCAACTTTTGCGGACAATTCTCTAATGGCACTAGTCAAATATTCAATTGAAGAAGAAAAAGATTCCACTTCAACTTGCTTTTTAGGAGGCATCTTTTTTTTTATTGTAAATTTAAAATCTAACTGACCTGATATGTAGATTTGCTTACGTTGATGGGTAATGATGTCAGCAGGAATGTTGTTACTAACTATAACTTGCAGATGGGCTAGGAGTTGACCCGAATGCAAAACGAGGCCCAATAACCAATTGCACAATTGGTTTAGTGGAGCACGTGTTCTGTCTCGTGCGTTGTGCAGGAGGAGAAAACAAGGTGGGACTTCCTATTCTTCTTCGACAAAGAAGATGTGAAGGAATAATGGCTGAGCCCCGATTGTAAACAGCGACCTGTCTTTGTCTCGGTGAGGTGAGGCAGGCCGGTGACGAGAAGATGACGGCAAGCGGCGATCAGCAGAAGGCTGGCAGTGGCAACGGCAGGCGGCTAAGTCAATCTAGGTATGCTTCTCCCTCATATCTCCTTCTTATTCTTCTCACGTCTTCTTCTTTTTTCTTTTCTTCATTTATTTGTTGAGGAGCCAGATGCGTCTCGCCTAATGGAGATGGAGGTGCTGGGTGTCAGGATAGGGTTTTAGCTAATAAGGAGGGTAGGGTTGGGGGTTTGAATCGGCGAAGGGTTTCTAAAATGAGGGAGGGTGATGGGTACAGGGTTTGAGAGAAAATTGCTATTGGTTGGGGATTAGGCTGTGGTGGTGACGTCAAACGGCAAGGACTGGGAGGTGAGGTGGTCGTCTCGGGTTTTTGGGATTCAGTGACGAGGTATGGGCTTTTGTTTACAGCGAAGCCGTGGGGCATCGGTGGAGACAGGAGTGGTTCTGCGGTGACGAGGGTTACGTTGGGGTCTAGAAGGGATTTTGAACAGGGACGGTAATGGTCGCTCGAGGGGTTCTGGTGAAGGCTGAAGGAGTAGTGATGGTGTCGGCTGGGTGAGGGTAACACGCTGAGATGGAGGGGAACCTGCAAGATGGAACATGGAACCTACTCTGATACCAAATTGATGCAGGCCCTAGGGTTAGGGCTTGCGTAGGGGTGCCGAAGCACTAATCTAAAGACACTTCGAATCGCCAAGAAGGCTTCAACACACAAAGATGCACTTCTCAGAGATAAAACCCAATTCTATTAATCAATCAAGTTTGAACATCTCTTCTCTACAATGCCATATATCGAGTAAAAGCAAACTTAATGCCTAAGCAAACCCTAAGCTATTAATAGAAACTTCCCTAATAACAATGTGATTGGAAATCTACTAATAAAAATAATATAATCCTAATCTAATTTGAAGAGGCCTAGACTGCATCAAGCTGCTACAGTACTGAGGAAAATTGTCCCTTAAATAATGCTCAAAAATCACTCCAAAACCCTAGTAATCTTTCCCTAATAGATTCGTTACACAAATGGAAGTCTTAACCTTAGTTTCTAATCCAAAAACAATCACAAACTGCTAAGAATAACAGAGAAAACTGGATCTGATCTCAAATCTGGATGTCTCAACAGCATGTTGCAAATCAAGATGTGGGGCCTGCATGATTCACTTTTTCATGAAATTGATCACAAGATCTAATGTGGACTCTTGGTGGATCCAGTTTGTGCTTGCTTTGATTTGTTTCAGATCAGGCCCACCAAGTTGTAGTTAAAAAATAGTTGCACGTGAGGTCTTTATTTCTGCTAGGAGTTTCTGGAATATTTGAAAATAATTCCCCATGCTTCTGTTAATTCCCAAAACAGCCCCTGAAATTCCTATTTAAGCAAAATTCCAAGCTGTTTGGGCCCAAGTTTTCAATTAAAGCTTGTCAGGACCCTCACAGACCATCTTGGAATGCTTGAATTGATCCATGAAGGATTCAACCAATACAAACTTATAATTAAAAACCAACTCTATATCACAGGGCCATGGCTATGTAAAAATAGATGCCATGACACAATCCTTAGAAGGCTCAAGAGGAAAGCTGTAAACTAGTAACCTAAGAAATGGATTGTTGACAAGCAACAATAGTCAACAGGCCAGACAAGATAGACTAGATGTTCCCTCTGCTTAGGAAGTGCAGAGTCCTACGTATCCCATGTTCTATACAAGTCACAGTTTTAGTTGTATTTTAGGCTGCAGTTAGCACATCCATAAGCAATCCAATCGTAAAAAAGAAACCGCAAACAATGAAAAGATCACACAAATATTTAAAGGAACAAATCATCTGAACTTAAGTTTTCGGGATGAGAGGCTTGAGCTCCGATAAATTCACATGCAAGAATTATGTTGGGGAGAAGCTAGTAAGTCCACCTTACGAACATTTGGACTTGGGTGAGTGTGTGCATTGGCGGGTTTGTGAGTACGTAAAAATCCACATTGGGTGAGTGTGTGCATTGGCGGGTTTGTGAGTACGTAAAAATCCACATTGTTGTCACTTTAACCATTTGGATAAGATACTCCACATAAGATATAGATTTTGGCATGGCCAACGGATCCATACACATTTACTGTAATAACCAAGGTACAATTAGATTAATACATAATGGAGATAATACCTGTAAGGGACTATGGTTATGACATTGATGATAAAAGTAATGTCTTTATAACATGCCTTTCAGTAATATGATAGTTGTTTCCTTAAAAAAGGAGTAAGGGTAGAATTATAACAGTTCACCTCTCTTCTTTTTCCTTTCTTCCTCTCTTCTTCCTCTCTTCTATGCAAACTCTCTTTTTTTTTTTTTTTTTTTGGTATGTGGGGTTGAGTGATGCTAGGCGCAAATTTTTTTTCCCCACAATTCCTTTCACCTCTCTTCTTAATCCTTTCTTCTCTACTAACTCTATGGTTTTGTTTGCGTTGGGGGGGGGGGGGGGGTGGTGTTGTGGACGCATTAAAAAGAAAAAAAGAAAAAAATTTTACATGAATTCAAGCCCAGGGGACCCGATTAGTGCACATAAATAATTTAGGCCTAATCGTGTTTAGTGAACATTTAGAGGGTTTTTTCCTCTATAATCCTCGATAATAAATGATATGTGTAAACAATTAAATAAGTTTAAGATATCAATATACATTTTTTTCTTTAAATCAAAATATAAAAGTAAAAGTAAAAACCAAACTATCAAACTTAAACAACACTATCTCTTGAGGTTAAGAAAGTTTTTATGAAGAAAAAAAGAAGATAGAGATAAGCCCAGCAAAGCTGCAAAAATTCTTAAGAGGTTTCATTAACTACTAAATAACCATTTTTTATTAGTAAAAACACTAAAAGAAAGATAGAATAAAGAAAGAAAAAAAGTAAATATTATTAATATTAACTTAATGGTTGTAGTTATTCTCACTGAACTGCTTGAATAGTAAGGTTCTTTGAAAAGAGTATCCAATCATACAATTTAAACCTGAATCCTAAGATTCATCTGAAAATGGGATTCGTTGCATATATACGAATCGTTTTTCTTAGGATATGGGATACGAATCAGGATTTGGAATATGAATCGTAGGGTTCTAATAACAATGCTTTTAATATTTTGGTATGAAATCCACAAGAATCTCCTAGGGAATGTAAGAGTCATATTGCTAAGTGTAAAGGTCATCTAGGAAAGTTAAACATCATTTTGGGACTTTATTGGTGTATCAAAGTGTTTGGTGTGGTAAAGGTCTTTTTGTTATGAGAAATGCTAGGGAGACGAAGGTGTTTTTCAAACGAAGAAACAAAACAATCAATAGTCCGGCTTTCTCTCCACAATAAATGACAGGGATGAGTTGTCTTGTGAGAAAAAAGAGGAAGGATAAAAGAAATATGTAAACTACTTTCTTCCCCTCCATTACACTTTACTTTACAAATGTTTTTTCACTGCGCTTATGTGAGTTGCGAAAAACTCTATGGTTGGCCACAAATAAAAGTTATCCTAATCAAAACACTAGACCAATATGTTTTGATCATTATCTTTTCCAACAATCCTCTTTGTTAGATGGTAGCAAGATCATCTCAACCAAAGGGCCAACTAGATTGGCTTCTTCATCAATTTGATCAATGGATCCTTACCTTATATGCTCTAACCATTGATCATTTCCATCATATGACCCAATAGATGGACACTTGATTAATGTGATCATGCTTACATAGAGAAAATGGTCCATTTCCTCAATATTTGTACCATTGTATCTTTTATTCTCCACCATTCTTTTAAACAATAGATATGATGGATAATGGGATGATCCTTTAAATCATAGGGCCCACTAGATGGTGATATAGATTAATTCGGTTTAGTAAGGGACGATGTGTATATTTACACCTGATCAGATTAATCAAGTTGCCAATCTAATGGACCGTCTGGTGTAGAAGATCACGTCACCATTTATCAGTTCTATAGCCTTAGATGACTGGCAGAAGAAGAAAAAATATATAGATTAAGTGGCCACTGGGTCTTTGTATACTTGATCACAATAATGTAAAATTACAATACGATCTATCCATGACATCTATGGTTAAAAAAGGTAAAGCAGTCAAAGCATACAGGGAAAGAGACCTTCAGTCTACGTATTCTTCATGAAATTGATCTAGAAATCCATCTAGTGGGTCCCATGATTTAAAAGGATCATGCCATTATCCATCAAATCTATGGTCTAAATGAATGGTGGAGTAGAAAGAGATAATGATAAACAAATCTATGGTCAAGAACCCTTTTTTTTCTATACATGCATGATTTGATTAATCAAGTGTCCATGTGCTGGGCCATATGATAAAAATCATCAATGGTGAGAGCATGTAGGGCTAGGACCTACCATAGACTCATGCAGTTTCCCCTGCTAACATAACCACATTTGAATGCTTTGAAAAAGTTAAGAGCTAGGAGGGTAATATATCTTCCTCTTTTCCTCACAAGACAACTCAAAGGAAACTATATTGATTCGCTACTTCGTTTTAAAATGCCTTCATCTCCCTATCATTTCTCGCTTATTATTGCTCGGTGAAGGATCACATATTTATCTCTGTTCTTGTATTTTGTCATTGTTGTGGAGCAGGGGCTTTGTACGGCCCTTTGGCCGTATAATCCACGCTTAAACTGGCATGCAAACACTCATGACAATCTTTACCATGTACAAAAGACTCAAAGTTAATTCAGTATTGGGGAGTGACTCCAGGCACAATTGGGTTAGTTAGAGTCTATTGACTGAACCCAATTAACTCGGCCTGGTCAAACTGTACCTCTATAAAAACACATAACTCTTAAGGGCCCGTTTGTTAATTTAACTGGTAGTATTAAGTGAGGTGAATGGTAATTTTATAAGATAAAAAAATGAGAGGGGTTAAATCAATCCAATGATTAGATTTTATTTTTTTTAGTGAAAAAAGAATAAAACTTTTTGACTTTTTGTATTAAAAGTAGATATTTTTTGTTTGTTAGTGGGATGAAAAAGTAACTTTATGAATATTTGTATAAAAAGGTAAAAGAATTTTTTTAAAATGTAATATTTTGATTTGATTTTTTTGGGTTGTTGTGGGGTAAAATAAAAGATGATTTTAACTTTACAATGAAGGAAAATTAACAAACGGGCCCTAAAAGATCAAAAAAAGAAAGAAACAAAAATTTATGTCAGAATGGCCCATATCTAATACATTGGACCCATGAATATGATGCCTAATGGACCCCCTTATCTTGGAGTCCGGATACTCGGTCAAACACCCCCAATAATGGCCGTGGCTGGACCCATGTCAACAGCCTGCGATGCAGGCGGACATTGCATGCCCGTGGGCTGAATCTCAATTCCTCTATCTGGGTCCCTTTTCAAAATCCCCAGTCAGCACCTAGGGCCTTACCTCACAACAAGGGGGCCCCACAATTCCTATTCTATTTAGAAATTCAAGTGAAATAAAGAAGCTCTAAATAGGACAGAGCTGTGGGGTCCGCAGACAAGGGGTTTGCAGATATTTCCATCGAAACCCAAAATCAGGTCCACTTCGATGGCTAGACCAGAAAAGCCCCTCTGGCCAGTGGGCCCCACAAGCCATGCCACGCGTACTACGGGACCTCAGATCCCTACACCCACATCATCAGTCAATCCATGCAACCAGCATCATCACCAACTGATTTCCAGAACAACATCTCAAGATTCCTATCACTTCCAAAGAAAATCATAGGAGCAGGTCATATCTGCTCGTGAAACAAATCGACACCGTTGAAATCTCTCAAGTTTTGGACACGGTCTCTCTTACGATCGAAATTAAAAAAAAAGGACCAGATCTGAAATGGTCGGACAAGATTGAGAGAGAGAGAGAGAGAGAGAGAAAAATACCTGATTCTGATGCAAGGGAGAGGAGCGGATTGAGATCCACGTTCCTGAAGCGGAAGCCATCGATCTGATTCGAAGAGAGAGAGGAGGTGATGAGAGAGAAAAACTGAAAGAGATAGAGAGAGACGGAGATCGCAAAAGGAGCAAGAGGGAGACAGAGGCGGAGTGCACGAAGCGCGTGAATGAGAGAGAGAAATGCGAGTATTTATAGATTCTAAAGAAAGGGCCGTCACGCATTGTTTATATCGGCAGCACTATGCAGCCTTCTTTGGTGGTTACGTACGGCTTTTTTCTGGCCACCTGGCTTTATTGTGGGGCCCACGTCCACTTAATATTGTGGGACCCACTCCTCATATTTATCATTCTGGGCAAACGTGCACAATGGGGAAGAAAATTCTCTATTTAGAGGATTCCTATTCATTTAGGTTTCTCACTGTAGTTTTGTCATCCAAAAGATCGACTACAATTCGTATTTTGCAAAAGGGTACGCCTTCGGTATAGAGACGCTGCAGCACATCCAATCCCGCGTTGACATGTGTACTCAGAATGTGTAGCATCACTTTTGTTTCTTAAAAACTTTATATAATATAACTAGCAACAAAGGCCCGTGCTAAGCGTTAGCTAAAAAATATAATTTATATTTAGGTATATAAATGTGAAGAAAAACAAGCTAGAACAAACCAAAAAAATTGTACAAGTGTGAGATATTTAGTTAAATTAGATAATGTGTAATTTAAATTTTAAATTATAAGTTTTTATGTATTATAATTTTTATATATTTTTTAGAAGAAATAAAAAGAGGAAAGACAATCTCCCAATTAACATTTACTACTTTCAATTCTTCTTCAATAGAAAAAAGTTTTGTATCGTAGTTTTTCCTAAAATGTTCCAACTTCTATGAATGTTTTCAATATAGCCACCAATTATGATATTTCAAAACAAATTTAAAAGCTAAGTTGCATGGATCATATTGAAAAGAATTAAAGAATTGAGGAATAGTGAAACTAAACCTAGGCATGCCTTCTTGTTGCATGCTATAAGTCATTTTCTCTTACCTGCTTATGTATTATCACTCACACCAGTACAGAAGAATAAGAATATATCCTTACAATGAATCATTCATCCAAACAAAGAAATTGTGGAAACTTAAAAAAATAGTTTTGGAAGAAGAAGAAGAGAGGATAGATGATAACAGTTTCCATATCAATATGTACAATCCCTTTCTCGTTCTTTTTATTTTCGTTTGTTCTTCTTTGTCATCTTGTCCTTTTTTAGAATTCCCTACTGTTTCACTACCCAAAGATGAAAAGCAATGAGAGAAATTGTTGTTTTAGTGAGTCTACTTCAATTTTGGTCAATTAGTTATATCCATAACAAATCTAATGTGCCACTTGATATTAGAAGGAATGTTTGAGTCTTCTTATTTCATAAATTTGAATTTAAATTTATCATAATTTCTTAGATTAAGGAGACTTTTTAGGCATTGAGGGATTAAGAGGAAACTGTATATTAAAATAAAGATCATCATCAAAATAAGGAATCTAACATGAATTAATTGCTTGTAATTAGATGTGGAGACACTTTAGGGGTATAAAAGTAGATCCCATTAGATATGTTTTGGAGGGAATATCTCATGAGATGGCTTTGAAAATCAATAATTCGATTTTGATTTGGTGTGAATATCAAGTGGGATGAAAATGATCTTGGTGGAAGAATGATATAACTTGGGCTTGAACGTTTTAGTATTATGACTTGGCAAAAGTAATAGATTTGATGAAATCAATGACATGGCTGTGATGATAAGTCATGAGCTGGTTGGGCCCATTGTTACTCCATTATTAAAAACTTAGTTAGGTGGACTCACATTTCTTCCATTAAATTTAGCCCATTAATTCGTTATTTTTTTATATATGTGCACGATGAAAAAGTAAAGAAAGTGATCACATGCCCAAGATGTGGTCAATCAAGTGTGGTGATCTTACTGAAGTAATAATAATTTAAATGTCCATCACTATAATATGTGTTGATATGGAATTAACTGAGGGGCGTGATTAAAAACCTTGAGTTGACCGATACTTAATGAATTACACAGGAATAGATGACTGATTTTTGGGAAAGAGAGATTATAGGGAAGTGATTGATGGAATAATTTTAGATTGTACAATAATAATCCTTTATTGTAAGATCAATATATGACATGTAATTAATTTGAAGTTTGGATTTATAGGGGAGAGATTTTTGGGGGTTGACATGGATGAATGAGAGATTTTAGGATGGTGTGCTACATGTCATTTTTTCATGCTGACGTGGCGCTCTAGAAAAAAAGAAAAATAAGGAGTGCTGATGTGGCACCCTCCAGAGGCCTCTATTCTTATAGCTTTAATATATATAATGGTAAGATCAATATATGACCTGTGTAATTAATTTGAAATTTGAATTTATAGGGGAGAGATTTTAGGGGGCTGACATGGATGAATGAGAGATTTTAGGATGGCATGTTACGTGTCATTTTTTCATATGCTGATGTGGCACTTTAGAAAAAAAGAAAAATAGTACCCTCTAGAGGCCTCTATTCTTGTAGTTTTAATATATACAATGAGTATATTTTACTTTCAGTTTACCCTTTCAATTTTACCTATGTCCCCTTACCTAAAAGAAGGACTAAAACATTTCTTATCTTTTGTTACCAAACATACGGCTAAAAGATCTCTCTCGCCCTTATTTCTTTCGTGAACTTTTTTCCTATATATATATAGATATAAATAGCCCTAAAACATCTCTCTCGTCAACTTATTTTCCAAAAGAAAAATGATAAAAATGGCCCCTCTTATGCGTATAAAATTTTTCTAATAGGATCTTTCAAATTAAGAATTTTGTTATGTAACCATATTATCTCGATTTGAAGTGAAAACTAATTTCAAATTGGTCATTTATTAATTTGATTCAAATTAAAAAAATGATGGCCAAAACTACCATGTTGCTCAATGATGCTAAGGGTTATAAGTGGGTCTACGATTCTCTAATTATTCGGAGGTTCTAATTCATTAATAATCAGATTTGGGTCCTTATATTTTGCCCCAATAAGTAAATGGCTTTGGGTCTAGGTTGCATCCTATTTTAGTACTCGTGAAACGGTTACCGAGTTTGGTTCCACCTTTGTTTCGACTCATGGACCCAAGACACAACATATTGCCTCAATTTTTATATGTATATATATTTTTTTCTAAAAGTTTGTTTTTTTTCTTCTCTAAAACATTATCTACCTAGACCCAGACCCGAACCCGCCCCATACATAGTTCTGGTTCTAGGTCCAGGTCCATCTTCTCATTAACATGTTCAATTCTGAATTCAAAAAATTGGCTCTAAACTTGTTTCAATTCGAATCCGAGTTCGGGTCCATCTTTTTATTAATGGTTCCGTGGACCACCACAGAACTAGATTGGAACTGATCTGTTTGCAACCTTAAATGACTCCTACCTTTGTAGCATAGTGCAATGCCCATGTTAAATAGATGAGTGGGGCCCACCTTTGGAAAGTGGGGCCTACCTTTGGAAAGTGACACAATAGATAATTATATAAGAATAATGAATCTAAGAGGATTATGTAACAGTCTACCTATTTGATTGTCATTCACTTCCAAGTTTTGAAAAAATAACATCTTCATTTATGAACTTGGCTAAAAAAAAGATCAAAATAAACTAATAAATTGCTAATATCAACCCCAAAAAAATTGCCGATGTACTGTTTAGAACAACATCTTCATTTCCTATCGTGATAGCTCATTTGATATATGATCGATCAAATTATATTTTGGATCTTTTGTTCTCTTCAAATATTGTAGATTACTGCCCATCATAAAAAAATACTAGAAATTCATAAATTTTAAATTATAAAAATAAAGAAGATCAATATTTTCCACATTTAATATTAACTATACTATGTAAACATGTAAGGCATTGAAAGGGGATTTTCAATGAAAGAGTTCTAGATATAGAAATTACTTTCTTCATTGCATCGAAATAAATATAATAAAAATTATTAATAGAAGTAAAGTTACCACTATTGTTTACAAAATTAATATAAGATTTCACTTACGAAAGTTCATTAAAAAAATCTTGTTGTTGCATGCCTAAATTGTAATTGACATTGGATCACTTTGTCCTATAGTAAACAAAGTTTGCATGATTAAAAAATATTTTTATATTGTTATAATAAAAAATTAAAATTTACTAACCGGTAAAAGTTCCATCGATTGGTTGATCATTTGCACAATATCCTGTGAAAGCATTGATGTTATCCACTAATTGAGTATCATGACATTGTCAAAATCGTCTATATAAACGAATTTACTATACAACCATAATACATATGAAAATATAAAAGTGTAAAAGTTTACCAAAGATAAGTACATGCATCCAAAACAAAACTTACAAAAATTCATTAAACAACTTTGGTTGTTGAGCTCCATGAATCATCACTTGTGCACTAACATTACATTCATTTGATGTCCCTATTTGACAAAAGAATACATAATAATTATAAAAAAAAGCAGTTATTTTTTAAGAAAGGTTATATTCATAAATATATCAAGATGCATTAAATTTATTACCTGAACCATTGGCTACAGAATCAGGATGATTGCGAGTGTTGTAGCTATATTTCTACATCGGCTGCATCTCTTTTTCTTCTTTTGGTTAATCTCCAACCCACACTTGTATCCAGTAGATGATTGGCCTTTTGTTTTACTACATTTATGATCATATAAAATTCTTCCTTCTAAATGATCTATTTCAACATTAGAGCACTGATTAATTGCTACACCATTCTTCTCTCTACCTTTTGCATCCAAAGCATCTAATTCTTTAATGGTTTACTTCAATCCATTTAAAGCAACAACGCAAGATCTCTTAGATTTTGATGCTCTTTTCAACAGCTATTGGGCTTCATAATAAAGAATATTTTGTTGTACCGGTTTAGTTTGTTGCAAATTTACCTCTATTATAGCCCCTTTTTCATTGAAAATAACGTTGGTTTTCACATTTCTTGTCTATCTTTTCAATAAGTAGTGCAATGGGAGCATCAAGATGTTCTTTTTCCTAAAGACACTTATCATGTGTCTACATGGGATGCCTTAAAATTCAAACATTTGACAGTTGCAATTGGCTCTAATTTCAGATGAGTTCTAAGTAACTATATATGCCCTGGGGTCTTAATTTTTCCTTTTGCTAGGTTAAGGTTCAGGTTATGTGATGAACCTTTTCAATTCATACTTTGTGATAGAGCACACTTTTCCAATTTTATTTATAACAAAGTCGCGGCATTGCACTTCATGTTGAAACTTTTCAAACATTACTCTCGTATATTTTTTGGATGCTTGCTTTTCATAAGAAGAACTTGTCTTTAAAACTAGTTCACTATGATTTGTTCTATAATCTTCTTCATTTTCAACTTCATGTCAACTAATGAGTGCCCCTTCATATTGCTTAACAAACTCATTTAGAGTTGTCTTCAAATTCACATAGCCTTCAAAAAATGAATTTATACTTTCACTACGTTGTGTTGTTTGCATATTTGCAAAGAATGTATTTCTCAAGCACACTGGCACCCATTTTTTACGCTTTTTATACATAGAATTGAGTGATACATTATCTTTCAAATTATATCTTTCGTAAAAGATTCCCAACTTCTCTCAAATTCTTCCACTGTCCCTTTTAGAAAGATGCACTTAGAAAATTCTACTGCAAAATCGCTTCCTTCCTTGTAAATATGTGTTAAAGTCTTTGCTACATTCTTATATATATGCCATAAATACAAACGATGACGAGTATTTGGAAATACTTTTGCAATTGCGCCTATAATAGCCCCATCTTGATTTGTAATTATTGATGTTGGATGTCATCCACCCATCGTAATCAACTATGTTTTAAATAACCATATAAATGATTTTTCAGTTTCATTTTCTAACAATGCACAACCTAGTAGAATTGTCTAACCATGATGATTAAATCCCACAAAAGGTGCAAATGGCATTGAATATTTATTTGATTTATACGTAGTGTCAAAACTGACAACATCACCAAAATATGCATAATCCATCCTTGACTTAGTATCAGTGCAAAAAATATTAGTATCCATCCTTAACTTCAAAACTCTATATCACATACGTAGTGTCAAAACTGACAACATCACCAAAATATGTATAATCCATCCTTGACTTAGCATGTGAAGGAGATTATGTCAGTCTAGACCACTTCCATCGTTTCTAACTTGACCATGCCATCACAAAAGCAAGTCATTTTACCATATATGTTGTAGTATTTAATTCTAATATCTTTACTAAAAATAAATTTAAAAACAAATATCTTTTCATAAAAGATTGGCCTAAATTTATGTTTTATTTAAAAAATACATTATCTTAAAAATTAATCTTATTAGGTCATTGTTGTGGTTGTATTAAGATAAATTTCTTTCTAAAACACAATGAATTTGTTGAAAAGGAATTTTAATAAGAAAACATCATTGGATACTCAATAGAGAATATTTCACTTTAGTCCATCCCACCATGTGTTTTGATAGCCCAACCAATTGTAATTTATTTATGCTAATGTAAAAAAGGTTGTCATAGCTAAAATAACCTCTGTTTAAATCTTTTAATTGTGGATGATTTAGCAGTATTGAATCTAATTGCATCATAGATGAGAGAAGATTCTCTAAAATCTTTTTGTTGCATATATGGAAAGGGTAGGACAATAATTTTGAACTTGGGTGACTCATTTATTTATTTATGTATTTTGTAGGATTTTTTTGCACTAATGAATGTATTAATAGTATAATCTCTCTTATAATCTATTGTTTAAGGTTCCAATCTCATGAATATTTCAAAACAACAAAAAAGGTCGCAAAGAATGATAAAACTAATGTTATAAAAGACGTCATTGTTAGTAAGATTGGACATTTACAAGGGAGTATATGTACCTTTGTCACAATGTAGGAAAGATAGATGAGAGGATCGATTGCCAAGTGAGAAGTTGACGAGAGGGATAAGGGTGAGAGAGATCTTCCAACCCGATTTTTGGTAACAGATCATAAGAGATATTCTAGCCCATTTTTAGGGAAGGGAACATAATATATTCTTTTTAGTTGAAAGGGTAAAACTAGAAGTAAAATATATCCATTATGTCATATAGAGATTTGAATAAACGGAAGTGACGCTTCACATTTTACGTACACGTGTCAGCATGGGATTAGATACGTATAATGCTACAAGAGTACTGCACCAAAGGTGTTCCCTTGGCAAAAAGAAGAGAATTTTGGATTTGCATGTATTAAATCCAATGGTTACAAATTTTGTGTAGTTTTTTCATAATTCACAATGAATTAAGAACTAAAATTTAAGCCCTAACTGTTTCTTACCTTCTAGAGATGATGGACTATTTGGATTTTCATTGTGGGTCCCACAAGAATTTTTAAAAAATTTTAAGTTGTGAACATTTTTATAAATTTCTCAAAATATATAAGAAATCAAGGCTGAAAATTGACCCTTTAGCCGTTGTGAGCCTTCTGGAGACGATGGATAATTAGAATTGTGATTACGGGGCCCATAAGTTAGGTTTCTAAAAGCCCAAAACCATAATAGAATATTACCGCTTTGTGTACGGTTCATGCGCACTTGGTGACTATATTTTATTGGAGATGATTAACAACAAGGGATTGTTTAACGATTTTCTCACAATCCACGATGAATCAAGGTGCCAAGTTTGACCCATTAGCTTTTTAGTGCCTTTTGATTATATCGAATAGTTTAGATTTCACAAACAGGGCCCACAAAAATCCAAATCTTATGGTTGAACAGTCTATATTTTTTTGCAAATATCCTAAAATTTATGAAGAATCAACGGTTGATATTGGAATTCATAGCCACTTTTTGTTTTATTAACATGATTAATGGCTTCAATTGTGATTATAGAACCCAAAAATGAGGTTTGCAAATGAAAAATGGGGGAACCTTAAGTTGACATCCAAAGTCACTATTCACCCACCTTTCCTCTGAAGCGTAATGGGGGAACGTTCGATTACGACTTTCTGTCATCCTTTGGACTTTTAAGTATTTTTAGAAATCCTCTCATATGATTGGAGTGATTCCCAAACATAGGCTTTTCGTGATTCCAAAGAAAATCAAGAAGGAATTTGTCCTGTTGATGGTTGCCAAACCTGCTCTTAAAGGCTTGGCATGGATTTGCTCCATGTCTTTTATTCGCAACCTAACCTTCCACCAACCTTCCACCCGGTGTGAGTTTGTGTTGGTTTAGTTGGTGCTCAGACAGGAATAGTCCTATTGGGTAAAAGACCTTAGAAATATTTACATCATTGAAAAAATGAAAAAGAAAAAATGTGGATGGCATTAGATTGGGGGGAGCTCTATGGGCCAAGTGTAGCCCCATTAATAATTTTGTCATCCCATGATCTGGGAGCATATCTAATTTTATAATCAGTTAATCTTCAATTATCTTCAAGTTGAATTAAAGAAAGATAATTAATTAAACTCCAAGGCATTGAAATCAAGGGCTAGGATAATCCGGTGAGATTAATATTTTGAACTTCTCCTTATCCATAAGAGACCTTTCCATTTGGCCCCTTTCCATTGATAGACTTTCATTGAAACCACATTAGCTTGATGACAAGTCTTTTATGATTAGTATAAACTAGCCTTTTCTAGTTTTTGAAAACATGCACCTATGTTGATTAGGGAAAAATGATGGACCCTTCTGTCCATCTATCAGTTAATGGCCCCATTTTTATTGACTCATGACTTTTGTAACTCACAATATTTTGACCCAAGAATAAAATTTTCATTCGAACTTGCTTCACTAGACTAAATTTAGAGCCATAACATAAAAAGTACGATTTATTGAAGATTATTTGATTATTTAATATATCAATGCCCTCTTGTTAATTTAAGCAAGTTACGTAAATTAGGCCAGATTTACCTTTGGTTGTAAGTAAAACTGCTTGATTCGGATTTTTACATTACAAGAGATTGCTATTTCTGAAAAGCAAAAACGGTGTGAGAGGAGAGTTGCATTTAGTTTTCTTTCGGAGGTTGAACCGGTGGGCCACCTTATACAACTATCCATGTTTGGATGGCCCAATAAGCATAAAAATTTTATTATGATGGAAAATCTTGGAATCTATATCTACGTCTTTGTACTTTGAGGTGTGCCTCATTGATTAGCTATTTATTAAAAACCGTCTTCTTTGTGTAAACAAAAATATATAGAGAGCATTATGCCCCCACACATTTTTCTTTTTTATGATGGAGGGTATCTCTCGCTAGCTTAATATTTGGACCTTTGGCCCGTGGCCCGGACGTTATCTGATTCTTACGAACAAAAACTACTTTCTAAGGGTTATATACAGACAGTACACATATGACCTGAATAATGCAAGGGACAAGAGTCGAACTTGAGACTAATACGCCACATATATTACTACTCATTTAGCTGAAATGTTGCTACTCATCCAATCTAATATATATAGCTAGTTAAAAAATTATGACTCTGTTATTAGTTATTCAATGATCTTTCATTTCAAGAATTTAGATTGGATTGCTAATTACATTAGTTCCAGCATATTAAGGATCTTCCTTGTATCTTGTAGGCCGATTGACCTCACAAAGTTTTGTTGAGCTTGGTACATCTCAAGCAAAATGCTACAAGTACCCAAAGTTAACCTACATGTGAATTCAACCTGCTAGAGCCCTGCAGAAAAAGTGACTACATGAGTTTGTAAAGAATCTTTTCCAATCTTAATAAAAAGAATGGTTTGTAGGCAAAATAGTTGATTTTAGGGATTTTTATGAAAAATTAATCATAAACTTGAATTAAATAATTTTATTAAGAAAAATCACAAAAGATAGTTTCTAAATAGACTAGGAGTTTTACTCTATACACACAGTCAAAAATTCTTTTAAAAAATTCCTAAACTACCTCCACCTCCTTCCCCACTCCCTTCGTCCATCCTCCCCTTCCCCTCCATCCCCTTAGCCCACTCCACACCATCCCCACCTTTTCTCTCCCTCCCCCTCTCTCTCCCATTGGCTCCCTCTCCCTCCCCTTCTCTCTGTTGTCTCTCCCTCTCCTCCATGAAGAATTTTAGCTAATTTAATATTTTGGTGAAACTTCTCAGTATTACATTTTGAAAAAATATATAAAAACAATAATATATATGTAGGAAAATAAAAAAATAATTATAGATTTAATCCATTCTAGTAAAACATTTTAGAATTACATTTTGAGAAAATATAAAACAGACAAAGTTTATATATGTAGAAAAGGTATAATAAAAAATAAAAAATTATGCCAAAAATCATTTTTGGCCAAAATCCTAGATTTTGGTTGAGACGGCCTAGATGGACATATCAACAGAGATGGACATATATGGCTGAGATCGGCCGATATTCAAACCGATAAATTTTGAATACCATTTCATTTTGACCACTCGGCCTGAACGAAAATATCACCCATATCAGCTGATACAATACAATATTAATAACTATGGTTACTATTCATGCAATCTAATGCATAAGAAAGTCAATTTGGAAAGTTATAACCTTGCTATTAGTTATTCAATGATCCTTATTTCAAGAATTTAGATTGGATTGCTAATTACATTGGGTCCACCATATTAAAGACCTTTCTTGTATATTGTAGGCTAATGGACCTCAAAAAGTTAGTGAATAAGCTTGGTACATCTCAATGGAAATGCTCGATGTACCCAAGGTGAACCTACATGTGAATTCAACCAGCCATAGCCCATTGATTGAGTTGTTAAGTGCATTTGTGTATGCCTGCATGAAAGTGAGTACATTGTCAGCAAAAATTCTTTTTCGATCTTTAAGAAAAATGGTTTCTAGGCAAAATATTTTATTTTATGAAAAAGTTAATCTTAAATTTGAATTAAAGATTTTATGAAGAAAAAACTATAAAATGGCAGTAGAGTTGCTATATTACTTTTTGATGAAACTACCCCTATTGACAATATCATTTTCCACTGATGATTACATTAATTGAGTTGATGATTTTAGCAACTTACTGCGATTTTTCTTCTCCCTCTTCAACTATGGCTTTAGGATGATAAGGAGATTATGAATTCATTAGATGGTGCTGGTTGTCTAACCACTGTCTTGAGCTTCCTTTCCTTCCTTTACCGCTTTCATTTAGAAAAAACCTAGCCCCTTATCTCATTAGCAAGTGACTGGAGTTTTCTTAGATTTGGCTTGCCCTAATGCTTTTCTTTATTTAAAATTCTTTGTTCTTAGATTCATTTGTTCTTACTTTTATGGTAGAGAATCCTACAATGGAGATGGTATTTTAAGGATGTGTTTGTTTTTGGAGGATTGTATGGTGGCAACAAGTTGTTGTGATGGGAATGGAGAAAGAGAAATAAGAAAAAAAAAAGAAATAAAGAAAACAACAGAGGGTGTTATGAGAGGATGATGCTTCGTTTGCTGTGTGGATGACTTTAAAGAGGGGTTGGAATTTGAAATCATGATGGAGCTGTTTGATTTGTGTGAGTAGAGTCCTAGTGGATGGAAGAGAGGATGGATTGTTTGGTGATGGAGGGACAAGATGTGGTTTGGTGGATAAAGGTATCATGGATAGCAAGGAAAGGTTGGGAATATTGGTGTTGGGATTATATCTTGTAATCCAGTTTAGCAAGATTGGTTTACTAGTCTAGCCAATGACCAAGTTTAGGGTGATGGGTATTTTGGATGTGATTTGGTGGATAAAGGTATCATAGATAGCAACGAAAGGTTGGGAATATTGGTGTTGGGATTATATCTTGTAATCTGCTTTAGCAAGATTGATGCACTAGTCTAGCCAATGACCAAGTTTAGGGTGATGGTTATTTTGGATGTGTTTTGGTGGATAAAGGTATCTTAGATAGCAAGGAAAGGTTGGGAATATTGGTGTTGGGATTATATCTTGTAATCCGGTTTAGCAAGATTGGTTCACTAGTCTAGCCAATGACCAAGTTTAGGGTGATGGGTATTTTGGCCACTGTACCGTGGCTTTTTTGGAGGCCAAGAAAGTAGATATTATATATTTATGTAATCTAATCCTAGATTCTATGTAGGAAAGGTGATAGTTGTTTTTCTTGTGGTGCTCAGAGTATGACCCACTACGTATGGCGAGAGAGTTGTGAGAGTAAGATTGAAACCTATAAAGAGTGGGTAGGTTAGGTTTTAGAATATTGAAAATCTTTGTAATGAATTTGCCCAATTTCTTCATAGTAAAATTGAGCAGATTTTTGTAGACAGCACACGTAATTGAACTTGCTGAACAACGTAAAAATTTGTGTGTATGGTTGCATGCTTATCTTTTCCTCTATGTGTGTAGTGGATAACTTGATTGCTTGCCTTAACCTAATCTAATAGGTGGCATTGGGGCCACTACAATTGCTGGCTAGAGAAGAGAGAGATAGAGAGAGAGAGAGAGAGAGAGAGAGAAAAGATGAGTATGGATCTATGAGATTGATTTGAAGTGGGATGGAAATGATTGTAACCAATTAAAGAAGATAAATTGTAGGTCTAGGACATCAAGTATTGATAATATCATCAATTGGAGTATTTTGGTCAAAAAAATATGTGAACTACTCATACATAGTTTTATCGTTTTTTTTTTCATAAAACTATTTAAGCAGAGTTAAAGCTTGATTGCTTTAAAAAAAACAGAAAAAGAAAAAGAAAGAAAGAAAGAAAGAAAGAAAAGAAAAGAAAACCGTTGATTTTATCTATTTTCCATGCAGCACCAAAAAAAAAAAAGAAAGTATGCTAGATTTTGACCGAGACAATATTACACAATAGTGCCCTAATAAGCATCAAATAGCAGGGGTTCTTCTGACCATAGGCCTTCATTGGTGGAGCCCACTATGAAAAAGAGCTTGGTAATCGGTAGAGACCAGAGTGGGTCAAATAAATGCAAAGGATGGCAGTGATGGTTTCATGTGGGGTGGTTCAATCGCTCAATGAATCAACATTTATTAGTCCATTGAAAGGACCTGTTCCATACTTATGATTCATTATCAATCCTAAGTACTTCACCTGTAAGAGAAGTTTCATGTATTTGTGGAGTCTGACAATTGCACCAAAAAGTCATCATCCCATTTTGCCAATTGAATGTCCTGCATTAATATTTAGTAACGATATTAAGAATACAACTGGAGGTCAGGCCTTTTGGCTGGTTCAAAAGGTTTGGCCGTTATGTGATAAAAAAAATTAAAAGAGGAATTTAACATAAATAAAGTTTGCTAAAATCTGTTTCTTTTATCCAATGTGAGACTCGCGCGTACAAGCAGGTACAACCCACACATACAAAGTGATGAAAACTCCCATAGATAATAGCTACACACATGTAAGGTAGGGAGAGACCAGATGATGGATCCGGATGAGGAGACTCCGTCACGCGGCCGGAGATCTATGTGCGTTCCGGTGATGGGAAGCTCCGTGGATCTCTTCGCCTCTTGTCTTTCCTACAAAAATGGAGAGAATAATAGTAATCCCAAACCCTAGGGCTCCCTTATCCTTTGTCCTTCAGCAAGTAATTTTGCTTTAACCGATCTGAAAATCTTCGTCCATTTCTTTTCCCAAGGCTGCAAGATTACTATGTCGGACCGACATTTTGTCAATGTGATCCCTTATAGATGACCCCTTTGGCATCTTATAATTGACATATGCGCTAAATGCCTCCATTAAGTGAGATTTGGAGGTTTCATCGTACTTGTCCACGGTATAGTCCCATATTTCTTTTGCTGTGGTGAAGTGCTCAAGCTGTTTTACCAACTCACTGGATATGAATCCAATTAATAAATGCCTCGCTGATTTGTTATCAAAGACCCATTGCTCTTGTAATTCATGGTCCTCCTTAGGGGCATCATCAGCGGGCTTAGGGACCGAATCGGATTCAATCACATAACTGAATCCGCCAAAATGCAGTAATGCTTCCATCCGACGCGCTCACACGGCTAAATTCTTGCCGTTAAAAATATCAGCCTTTGTAAGATCATGTAAGGCTGATTTGGAAGACATGATTTATATTTGTTTTTAATTAAAGGATGAGTTAGATACCACTGACCGTATGAGGGGAAAATACCACCATTTTATCTGAATCATTGGATCGTCTTCCTTTTGCTGCCAATGCGTAAATCCGCTTGCAAGGATTCCGTGGGTGCAAACGGATCGTCGATCTGACTCCGGATGGCCAAGATATCGCAGTTGGAAGATTTGACGGTGATCCGCACCCCTACCCGTGTCAGCTGTACGATCTCTGCGTCAACACTTGTAGGCGGGATCTAATCTGAGATGGGTTGGGTCCACCTAACCCAACTCACAATATGCAGAAGAGGATATCTGCGCGCTTCCCGAGGTGGGGGCACAGTGACTGCTTTCCCTATTGCAGTGGTGGCGCCCTTGCTTCCGCTCCCCCCCCCCCCCCCCCCCCCCCCCCATTTTTTTATTGTGTATTGGAGTATCACCCACGTGCCTTGTGACGTTTAGAAAAGACAACAGAAACCCAAAGTGTCTCCTCGAGTTCCATGTAAAGCATAACCAAGCACAGTATTTGCCTTTTAAAATCCAACGTATAAAGGCTTTTGTTCTATTGTTTCTTTATGTTGATGGATCCAAAACGCCACTATGACAAGACAAGACAGAATTGTCTCTTGCAAAAGAACAGGAAACGTGTCACATGTCACGTGTCACGTATCACGTTGATAGCTCATGTAATAATAAACCACCAAAGGAAGTCTTCTGTTTAAATCCTCCTCCTCTGTGTTTGTAGAATAAGACAAGAATCTTCTTCTTCCTCCTCTTGCACGTTGCAGAAACGTGAAGGGAAACTGAGACTTACGAACCCAAAAGAAAAATCCAGATCTACGCTAATCCACACAGTGCTTTTGCAAAATCTTAACCAGTAGAATGCACTACGCCGGGCTCTGATACCAATTGATGGATCCGAATGAGGAGACTCCGTCACGCGGCCAGAGATCTATATACGTTCCGGTGATGGGAAGCTCCGTGGATTCTACGCATCCTGCGCTTTGACTACTTGAGAGTGGAGGTTGGATCCAAATCTTGCACGGTTTCCAATAAACTACAATAATCATCTAGATATGCTGGTTGTTTCCTCGCCCGAATTGGTCTGCCAACTGGCTCATCGGGTTGTTCAATCACCTTAAGTGTGCCCTGGCCAGGAATTCTAGGTCCAACGTCCTCTTCGTCGGAACCCCCACTTGCTTGAAACCCCTTGCCCATAGAGATTTCATATAATTCCACACTCTGTGGTCTTACTCTAGGACTGACCATCGGATCCTCAAGGAAAAACACATCTCGGCATTCCATGATTATCCTATTATCGTGATCATACACACGATATCCTTTAGAATGTAATCGGTAGCCAACGAAAGAACAATTTTTCTTCGTTTTTGCTTGCAGTTTATGCCTTTCCTGTGGTGGTAGCAGGACGTGTACAGGGCAGCCCCAAACTCTCACATGTTCTAATTTTGGTTTGGTACCAATCCATAACTCATATGGGGTCTTTGGCACACTCTTAGAGGGTACTCTGTTTAAAATATATTGTACAGTGTTTAATGCTTCTCCCTACAAATATAGCGGACGACTCGCATGGCTGATCATTGACCTTACCATATCCATTAAGGTCCTATTCATCCTCTCAGCCATGCTATTTTGGTGTGGGGTATATGGAATTGAATATTCATGAATGATTCCCTCACGTACACAATATTCTTTAAACAATTCAGAAGTATATTCACCCCCTCTATCAGACCTAATCCTTTTTATTTTCTTGCCCTTTTGATTTTGGACCTCAGCAGCATATGTTTGGAACATTTTTAATGCCTCATGTTTATTTTTAATGAGATACACATAACCATATCTGCTGTAATCATCAATGAATGTAATGAAATTGTCTTCTCCGGTTCTATTGTGTACATTCAAGGGTCCACATATGTCTGAATGAATTATGGCCAATATTTCAGAACTTCGAGTTCCTTTTGGAAATGGTTTATTGACCATCTTTCCACTTATGCATAGTTTACATATATGGTACTCAATTTTACCTAGGTCTGGTAAAAGTTCGTCTTTAACCATTCTACTGATTCTGTTTTTATTAATATGGCCCAATCTCAAATGCCATAACATTGCCAAACCATTCGTGCATACATTCACACGCACAGAATAATCAGAAGTGGGCTTTATTTCATTATGAAGAATATCCAGCAAATACAAGTTTTCAGAAAGAAAACCGTGGACTAAAACTTTACTGTGCATTCCAATAGTAACCCTATTATCTTTGAATCTAATTTTGAATCCATTCATTGCCAACTGGCTCACAGAGATGATGCTCCTCCTCATTGCGGGAGCAAAGAAGACATCGCAGAGATAAAGGGATTTGCCGGTTGGTAAGGGAATTTTGACTTTCCCTATCCCCAACACATCACAGAATGTTTCATTCTCCATGTATATACTTTGTTATTCGGGTTTCATCTCTTTGAATTCGATAAATCCAGCCTTGGTCCTTGATATGTGTCTGGTGGCTCCAGAGTCAATCCACCAATTCTTATCATTGGTGTCCACCATCATGGACTCAGTGACCATCTTAACATAATCTTCGTGTTCTTTGGTCACTTTACCTTGCTGGCTATTCTCACCCTTTTTCTTTCTGCATTGAGAATTAAAGTGACCAGCTTCCCACAATTAAAGCAAACACCATTTTTAGGCCCTTGCCGCTTTGGATTGCCTTTAAATTTCTTTTTATTTTTCACATTGGCGGTTAACGCACCGCTATAACTCTTAGTTTTAGCAACCATAGCAGAATTTGTAGGTGTTATACCACAGGCAGCCTGCCTTTGTCCTTTAGCAAGTAATTTTGCTTCAACCTCACTAAGGGTTACACCCTTTTGAAGGCTAAGGGTTTGAGACACATTCTCCCACGAAAGTGGAAGACTCATCGCATACATGATGCTGTCTACAATTTGAGCATAAGGTTTTGATCTCATCATTTCCCTATCTTGCTCATTTGTGGGTCTTTGATCGCTTGACAATTTTGTGCTCCTGCAGATGTGAGTATCAATTGGTTTACAGTTAGCCATATCAAAGCTTTTTAACATAGCTTCCAAATCGGATCTCTGTGATAAAGTCAATATCCTATTCGGACGATCACGGGTTATTTCAATGCCAAGGGCATACTCTGCCTCACCCATGTCTTTCATCTCGAATCTTGACTTTAACCATTGTTTGATTTCATTTATGGCTTCCGATTTATTACTGGCGATCAAAATGACATCCACATATAATGACAAATATAAATAACTACTCCCACTGCGTTTAATATAGAAACATGTGTCTGCACTATTGGGGACAAATCCTATTTCACATATGGCCTGATGAAATTTTCTATACCATTGTCTTAAGGTCTGTTTTAATCCATATAATGCCCTATTAAGTTTGTACACTTTGTCCTCTTGACCTTGCACCACAAAACCCTCGGGTTATTTCATATAAATTTCTTTTTCTAATTCACCGTTCAAGAATGCTGTTTTTACATCCATCTGGTGCAATTCAAGGTCACGACATGCTACCAATGCTACTAAGGTTCGTATGGATTGGAATTTTACAACTGGAGAAAATGTCTCCTCGTAATCTATTCCTTCCACTTGTGTGAATCCCTTAGCTACTAACTGTGCTTTATATTTACCCAAGGATCCATCCTTTTTAAATTTCTTTCGAAGAACCCATTTACATCCAATGGCTTTCCGATCTTTAGGTAGATCTACCAATTGCCATACTTAGTTTTTTTCAATTGATTCCATCTCCTCTCTCATAGCCTCTAGCCAACACCAGATTGAAACTTGGACGTCCCAGTAAAAATTGAACAGTTCTATACTAAAAATTTGTCTGACTGTAGATTGGCGCATTACATGCCTTTAAGTAGATCTTGACCGTATGAAATTAACTAGTGCAATTACTCTATGGTACATCTCATCTTGCTATAGTTGACCCTATTTTGCTCGTCTTCTGGGAGTCCACGTGAAACAATAGGATGAAAAAAAACAAGAGAGCCACCCACCTTCCCAACATGAATGCCCAATATACAAATGGCAATTTAGGTGGCCACTTTTCTTGGCAAGTGGACCCCTCAGTAGTTTTGCCTTATTCATTTGGGTAATTCACTTGTAAAAAAAATTCAAATAATATGTCACTTAAAAGAAAGAGAATTTTATCAGAAAAAATTATCTTAGATTACCCCCGAAACAAAATAAACTAATCCAAGCAGTGGGTGCCCCGAAGTGGTCCCCTGATGACCACTGCGGTATTTTTTTACATCTAAAGGTGAGTGTCGATTTGGACGCTCATTAAAATAGATAAGGGCCAAATTCGACAATAAGAATAAGGGGAGAGTCAATAATAGGTTTAGATTTTTTATGTGGGTTTTGGTTTGAGGCCTTTCCCTCCCCATTTCCAATCAACAGAAGACGAGGCCATTATACGTCAGAGACTACAGCAACCAGAACCCATCTTCTCCAGCTGCAATAGAAATCCTGACAGAAGATATAAAAAAATACCCCAAAACAATAGCCCATGTTCCTCTATTTTCTTCTTCAAGATCAACAAGAAGAAACCTCTGTTCTCAATTCCTTCTTCTTCAATTGTGTGGCCCACCAAAGGATCAACCTCGATCTTTGTATGGGAACAACCAGTTCGGATCTTGCAACAGAATGACACGTCAGTAACCAATAAGTGGTAACTCCAGGCAGTTTGGAAAAAAAAAAAACAAATTCAAACCAAATAATTCAAGCCCTCTTTTTCTGGATCATCTTCTTTCCGACTATTCTTCTTCGATCAACACAGAGAGCCATTTTCTCCTTTCAATCAACCTAGGCGGCCCTCTTTTATTGTGACTTTGGCTATGGAAGGAAGAAGAAGAAAAGTTTGATGGGCAATTGGATTATCTGTTAATTAAAAGTGGAAAGGAGAAATGCATCAAGTCAAAACCCACATTTAAAACCTAACCTATTATTGACTTTCAATAGATTCTACAATGAGGCTTGGAAATCCTAGTTCATGAAAGGAAAAAGATGAAAACAATAGTGCTCTTTGTGTTTCAAGTAAGGAAGGAGCAGAAAAAGATGAAAACAATAGTGCCCTTTGTGTTTCAAGTAAGGAAGGAGCATCGCTAGCTACACCAAAAAAAAAAAAAAAAAACTCTAGAGTGGTCGCATATGACCCACCTTAAGCTCTAGTGCACTCACAGCTTAGGTGAGTTTTTTGGTTTTAAGGTCACTTAAAATGATTTTTTTAGTAAAATGCTCTTAAAAAAAAGAATATGGTGTTTTAAAAAAGTATAAAATTTCAAAATATCACCTCTTCTTTTTTATCCAAAAAAAAAAAGGTTAAACAAGTCATTTTCTCATTTCACTAAAATACCAAAATGTGTTTTTTTATTCAAAAAGTCAAAAAGGTTCCTTCACATGGCACAAAATAACAAGAAATCAAGATGGTGGGTTTTGAAAGTTTGTACTTTTTTATAAGATTCCTTTTCTTTTGTGGCCATTTAAGCATGTGATAGGATATTGGGTTTTCCATGTGTAGATTTGCACATGTAGTTGTTACATATGTAAGTGTTTAACATATAAAAAATTCTACCATGTTTGTCAAAATCATAATTGTTACATAAGCAAACGAGTATATCCATTGATTTTATAAATTTATTTGGGTTTTTATTTATTTATTTCAAGTTATTCGCAAAATCCATGAAGAATTAAGGTATGAAACTTTATTTCTTGATATTTACCATTAATTAAAGATTATTGAATGGTTAGATCATGAATTGAAGGCCCCCAGAAGTCCAAAAAATTAGATTTATAAGTTGAGAATTTTTTAACAAATTATCCAAAATCTCTGTAGATCTAAGATAATCAACTTCAAGATGTTGGGGTTTATTAATCTAACAAATAAACTGAATGGTTTGTAGTACAAATCCAGGGCCCAAAGAAATTAAAAATAAAGCTTTTGAAAGCCCCCATGTGAAAAATTACAATAGAAGTGTGTAACTCACATACTACTGCTCTTTTGGTTGAAGGGAGGTGTGAATCATCGTCACATTGACAACGGAGTGAAATTTTTGGTATGTAAATGACTACATGAACACATCATTTTTGTGCCTTATTTACGCACCATATGTGTAAATTAGTAAACAAACATGACAATGGAAAACCATTCCACATGGGAATTGTTTAAATATATAATGAGTGCAAACACACTAGTTCTGTCACATATCTTCGATCACATTTGGTAATTATATCCTCTAGGATTTTTAGGTTTGGCCTTGTTAATATATATTATTTGTAATTGGCTAATTCATAGATTGAACAAACTCAAGGTTCATTGAGTTGTAATTGTTTATTTATTTTAGATTGGACTATGGTATATGTAGCCGAAGAGCTGAAGTAAATAGAGAAGAAATAAAAAAAAATCGTGAAGAAACAGAATTAGGACAGAAGCCCAGTTCATTCTCAAGAAACATTGATCATTTGAATGAACCCTAGGAAATTTTGCAAGCCAGGACATTCGAGACTTAGTTCGTCCATTCGAATCGAAAGCGGTAATTTTGAAACCGACTTATGCGAAAACCTTCCTTTTTGTGCCAGGACTGCTTATTTTTATTCTACATGGGCTCTCACTGTTAGGCACGAATTATGAGTTATTTAAAAAGATTTTAGCTCAACCCTAAGGCGTATCTATCTTTGTTCTAAGCGTAGAATACAAAATTGAGAGTCATCTTCTCTAGTGCATTCATTGAAGAGATTGTACTGAAACTCTAAAGTTATAAAAGATATTGCTTTTACTCTCATAGTAGATTCGTTCGTCTTGCAGATTCAAGATAGTGTTGGTTCAAACGCAGGGGGTTATGAACGACGAAGAGTCGGTAAGAAATTACAGTCCTTAAGTTAACTTGCAAATGTGGAGGGATAGTGAGTATTGCCTTTAATGGTTTAGTTATATAGTGCTTGGTTTTCATTGGTTCGAGTGATAGGACTCATGGTTTTTCTCGTCTATTGTTTCTATGTAAAAACTTATGTGCCTTGTCTTCTTGTGGTTAATTGATTTGCTTGTTTTTTTATTTTTTGGCCGTTGTTAATTGAACTATAATTTACAAATCTGATTGGGACCTTAAACCTCATCTCTTTGGTGGTTCTAAACCCTCAAATGGTATCAACTCATTGGTATCTAGTTCTTTTAAGGCCCCCTCTCATAGAATTTGAAAATCTTTATTTTTACTGATTTACTTACAATTGCCAAAAGTGCCAAAATATTTTCAGCTACATGTATTAAAAAAAGAAAAAAAACACTAACATTGATGTAAAATCCACAACACCACACAAATTCTTGATGGATCCGGATGAGGAGACTCCGTCACGTGGCTGGAGATCTATGTGTGTTCCGGTGATGGGAAGCTCCATGGATCTCTTCGCCTCTTATCTTTCCTACGGGAATGGAGAGAATAATGATGTTTCCAAACCCTAGGGCTCCCTTATCCTTATATAGACAAGTCCTGAAGAGTTACACTTACTAGAGACATCTTCCACCAGAAGCCCACATCCACTGATCCTACTGGGAGTCTTATTATGGGGCCCAGATTAAGTCTTACACTAAAGTGGGATTGCATCTCTGTTGGCATCTGCCTTGCTTGATCTGACGTGGGACTCGTGGCATGTGGGCTACACGATTTCCTACAATCTCCCACTTGGCACGAATGCCATGTACATCAAATATTTCTTAGTCCCATACGCATCACATGCCTTGCAAAAACCTCTGCAGGCAAAGCCTTGGTGAGAGCATCAGCCATCAATTCTTCTGAAGGCACATAGAAAATTTCTATATCATTCTTTTCAGCCTTCTCTCTAACAAAGTGATATTTTATTTCAACATGTTTTGATCGGCTGTTAATCCTTTGCTCATTCACCATAGAAATGGCCGACGTACTGTCTATGCTCATTGGGACAGGCTCCTTCTCATTTATTACCTCCAAATCACACAGGAAGTATTTTAACCAAAGAGCCTCCTGAACTGCTGTACTGCAAGCTATATACTCTGCTTCGGCTGTTGACATAGCCGTGGAGGTCTGTTTCTTGCTACCCCAAGAAATTGCACCTCCTCCGAGGGTAAACACATAGCCGGTTGTTGACTTTCTCTGGTCTAAATCACTAGCCCAATCAGCATCTGAGTAGCCGCACAGTTCCAGGACTTCACCTTGATAACATAGGCGAAGATTCACTGTTCCTTTGATGTACCGCAGAATCCTCTTAACTGCATACCAATGCGGTAATCCTGGGTTACTTAGGAATCTGCTTACGAGACCCACGGCGAATGCAAGATCTGGTCTCGTACACAGCATCGCATACATGATGCTGCCCACAATTTGAGCATAAGGTTTTGATCTCATCATTTCCCTATCCTACTCATTTGTGGGTCCTTGATTGCTTGACAATTTTGTGCTCCTGCAGATGTGAGTATCAATTGGTTTACAGTTAGCCATATCAAACCTTTTCAACACAGCTTCCAAATAGGATCTCTGTGATAAAGTCAATATCCTATTCGGACGATCACGGGTAATTTCAATGCCAAGGACATACTCTGCCTCACCCATGTCTTTCATCTCGAATCTTGACTTTAACCATTGTTTGATTTCATTTATGGCTTCCAATTTATTACTGGCGATTAAAATGTCATCCACATATAATGACAAATATAAATAACTACTCCCACTGCGTTTAATATAGAAACATGTGTCTGCACTATTGGGGACAAATCCTATTTCACATATGGCATGATGAAATTTTCTATACCATTGTCTTGAGGCCTGTTTTAATCCATATAATGCCCTATTAAGTTTGTACACTTTGCCCTCATGACCTTGCACTACAAAACCCTCGGGTTGTTTCATATAAATTTCTTCTTCTAATTCGCCGTTCAAGAATGCTGTTTTTACATCCATCTGGTGCAATTCAAGGTCACGACATGCTACCAATGCTACTAAGGTTCGTATGGATTGGAATTTTACAACTGGAGAAAATGTCTCCTCGTAATCTATTCCTTTCACTTGTGTGAATCCCGTAGCTACTAACCGTGCTTTATATTTATCGAAGGATCCATCCTTTTTAAATTTCTTTCGAAGAACCCATTTACATCCAATGGCTTTCCGATCTTTAGGTAGATCTACCAATTGTCGTACTTGGTTCTTTTCAATTGATTCCATCTCCTCTCTCATAGCCTCTAGCCAACACTGCGCATCCTGCGTTTTGACCGCTTGAGAGTAAGAGGTTGGATCCAAATCTTGCACGGTTTCTAATAAACTACAATAATCATCTAGATATACCGGTTGTTTCCTCGCCCGAATCGGTCTGCCAACTGGCTCATCGGGTTGTTCAATCACCTCAAGTGGACCCTGGCCAGGAATTCTAGGTCCAACATCCTCTTCGTCGGAACCCCCACTTGCTTGAACCCCCTTGCCCATAGAGATTTCATATAATTCCACACTCTGTGGTCTTACTCTAGGATTGACAGTCGGATCCTCAAGGAAAAACACATCTCGGCATTCCATGATTATCCTATTATCGTGATCATACACACGATATCCTTTAGAATGTAATCGGTAGCCAACGAAAGAACAATTTTTCTTCATTTTTGCTTGCAGTTTATGCCTTTCCTGTGGTGGTAGCAGGACGTGTACAGGGCAGCCCCAAACTCTCACATGTTCTAATTTTGGTTTGGTACCAATCCATAACTCATATGGGGTCTTGGGCACACTCTTAGAGGGTACTCTGTTTAAAATATATTGTGCAGTATTTAATGCTTCTCCCCACAAATACAGTGGAAGACTCGTATGGATGATCATTGACCTTACCATATCCATTAAGGTCCTATTCCTCCTCTCGGCCATGCCATTTTGCTGTGGGGTATATGGGATTGAATATTCATGAATGATTCCCTCACGTGCACAATATTCTTTAAACAGTTCGGAAGTGTATTTACCCCCTCTATCAGACCTAATCCTTTTTATTTTCTTGCCCTTTTGATTTTGAGCCTCAGCAGCATATGTTTGGAACATTTTTAATGCCTCATGTTTATATTTAATGAGATACACATACCCATATCTGCTGTAATCATCAATGAATGTAATGAAATTGTCTTCTCCGGTTCTATTGTGTACATTCAATGGTCCACATATATCTGAATGAATTATGGTCAATATTTCAGAACTTCGAGTTCCTTTTGGAAATGGTTTATTGACCATCTTTCCACTTATGCATAGTTTACATATATGGTACTCAATTTTACCTAGGTCTGGTAAAAGTCCGTCTTTAACCATTCTACTGATTCTGTTTTTATTAATGTGGCCCAATCTCAAATGCCATAACATTGCCAAACCATTCATGCATACATTCACACGCACAGAATAATCAGAAGTGGGCTTTATTTCATTATGAAGAATATCCAGCAAATACAAATTTTCAGAAAGAAAACCATGGACTAAAACTTTACCGCGCATTCCAATAGTAACCCCATTATCTTTGAATCTAATTTCAAATCCATTCCTTGCCAACTGGCTCACAGAAATGATGCTCCTCGTCATTGCGGGAGCAAAGAAGACATCGCAGAGATAAAGGGATTTGCCGGTTGGTAAGGGAATTTTGATTTTCCCTATCCCCAACACATCACAAAATGTTTCATTCCCCATGTATATATTTTGTTATCCGGGTTTCATCTCTTTGAATTCACTAAATACAGCCTTTGTCCTTGATATGTGTTTGGTGGCTCCAGAGTCAATCCACCAATTCTTGTCATTGGTGTCCACCATCATGGACTCAGTGACCATCTCAACATAATCTCTGTGTTCTTTGGTCACTTTACCTTGCTAGCTATTCTCACCCTTTTTCTTTCTGCATTGAGAACTAAAGTGTCCAGGCTTCCCACAATTAAAGCAAACACCATTTTTAGGCCCTTTCCGTTTTGGATTGCCTTGAAATTTCTTTTTATTTTTCACATTGGCGGTTAACGCACTGCTATAACTCTTAGTTTTAGCAACCATAGCAGAATTTGTAGGTGTTATACCACGGGCAGCCTGCTTTTGTCCTTCAGCAAGTAATTTTGCTTCAACCTCACTAAGGGTTACACCCTTTTGAAGGCTAAGGGTTTGAGATACATTCTCCCACGAAGGTGGAAGACTCATCAGCAAGTACATGATCTGAAAATCTTCGTCCATTTCTTTTCCCAAGGCTGCAAGGTTACTATGTCGGACCGACATTTTATCAATGTGATCCCTTATAGATGACCTCTCTGGCATCTTATAATTGACATATGCGCTAAATGCCTTCATCAAATGTGATTTGGAGGTTTCATCATACTTGTCCATGGCATAGTCCCAGATTTCTTTTGCTGTGGTGAAGTGCTCAAACTGTTTCACCAACTCACTGGATATGAATCCGATCAATAAATGCCTTGCTGATTTGTTATTAAAGACCCATTGCTCATGTAATTCATGGTCCTCCTTAGAGGCATCATCAGCGGGCTTAGGGACCGGATCGGATTCAATCACATAAGTTAATCCGTCAAAATGCAGTAACGCTTCCATCCGACGTTTCCACACGGCTAAGTTCTTGCCGTTAAAAATATCAACCGTTGCAAGATCATGCAGGGCTAATTTGGAAGACATGATTTCTATTTATTTTTAATTAAAGGATGGGTTAGATACCACTGACCGTATGAGGAGAAAATACCACCCTTTTATTTGAATCACTGGATCGTCTTCCTTTTGATGCCAATGCGTAGATCTGCTCGCAAGGATTCCGTAGAAGCAAACGGATCGTCGATCTGACTCCGGACGATTAAGATATCGCAGAAACAATTTCAGCCATAAATCTGGTCAAACCTGCCTGTTGACCGATGCTGACATCACTGCTGACGTCACTGCACTGTCTGCTGGGCTTCTGGAGCGGACCCGGGTTGGGTTCACCTGACCCGGAACTAAACTGCAATATGCGCTGGGCTGGACCGTCTGCAAACAGGTCGGGTCGAACCTGACCTGACCCGGCCTGAACCTGCTGGCTGGGCTGGACCTTCTGATAACGGGTCGGGTCAGACCTAACCTGGCCTGGAACCAAACCGGCTCTGAACTGCTGGGCCGGATGCAAACGGGTCGGGTCGAACCTGACCTGACCCAGCCCGAATGCCTTTTCTTCTTCATCTCTCCTCTGTTCTGCTGTCTGCAACAGAGGAGCTGGCCGGACGCGCCGGGTCTTCGTTCTCGGCTACGGTCTAGCGACCAAGGACGGCGGGTTGTGACGGCGAACGAACGACGATCCCTGCGACGGCGCCTGGCAGCGGCGATCGGCAACTAACGATCGTCTATGGCCGGGAGCAGAAAAAGGGGCCCTCTTTCTCGAATCTTCTTCCGCGGCGACGGTGATGGAGGACCGGCGATACGCACAGCAGCAGCAACGATCGGCGACTGGAGGCAGCAGCGGTGGCTGGCGATGGAGATCCAGTCTTCTTCTCCAGCGTTGATCAGGGTAGATTTCGCCGGATTCACGCCGTTCCCGATTTCTGCAACAGAAATCGATGGAATGGGTTGCCGTGATCCTCTGTGTCACGGGAACAGGGATCCAAAACCCAACCTGCGATCTATGTCTTCCCTCACAGTTCCGATGACCCTCCTCGAGATTTGATCCCACAAATCTCCACGATCTTAACAAACCTGTCTCTGATACCAATTGATGGATCCGGATGAGGAGACTTCGTCACGTGGCCGGAGATCTATGTGTGTTCCGGTGATGGGAAGCTCCGTGGATCTCTTCGCCTCTTATCTTTCCTACGGGAATGGAGAGAATAATGATGTTTCCAAACCCTAGGGCTCCCTTATCCTTATATAGACAAGTCCCGAAGAGTCACACTTACTAGAGACATTTTCCACCAGAAGCCCACATCCACTGATCCTATTGGGAGTCTTATTATGGGGCCCAGATCAAGTCTTACACTAAAGTGGGATTGCATCTCTGTTAGCATCTGCCTTGCTTGATCTGACATGGGACCCGTGGTATGCGGGCCACACGATTTCCTACAATTCTTAGTCAGAAAACCTTATTCTAGGCAGTGAAGAATCCTTAGACCCATGGGATGTAAGTCAGTCGCGGGTGTCCTTGAGGTTACCTGACTCATTTTTTATGGAAAGGTCGAACATGGGTTGGCTTTACCTTGAGTAGCCAATGGTTGAACCGACTCGACCATCTGCCAACTCTACGTGCCTGCATGAAAGTCACTAGATTAAAAAATCCTACCATTAGACTCATCCAGCCTATCGCATGGAATCCACTAAAGAAATCCACCCATGTATATGCTTGTGGATCCCACTAAAAAAATTCACTCATCACTAAAAAAATTCACTCATGCACATGATGCCTTTGAATTACATACATGTCAAGAATTGATTGGTGGGTTCTTCCTAAAGTAGTGTTCCTTGTAGCCCACCTTGAAAGAAAAAGAAAAAGAATCGCCTGGCCATTTATGTGCGATCCACTGTACGAATTACCTGCACATCCTACCTATCTTGCACATGGAATCCTCAAACCCTCAGATTTTTTTTCCTTTTTATACAAAGCCAATGGAGTTGAGATACGAATTACCTGCACATCCTACCTATCTACCACATGGAATCCTCAAACCCTCAGATTTTTTTTCTTTTTTATACCAAGCCAATGGAGTTGAGACACGAGAAACCCTAGTAATAGGGAAGAGAAGCTTAAGCAGTTGGGTGAGAAAAGGATCCAACGGCTAAACCAAGCTTAAGGATTGAATCTCATGATGGGTCCCACACGGTCGACCACTTTTCGGGACATTGCACCGCCTCTACCCAGCCATAAAGTGTGCTTCTCAAAGGTCATCTGAGTATTTAATCAATGATGACGCATTTTCAACCATGCCATATGGACTAGAATAGGTTGTGAGACCTGCAGTTGGCTTCCCTTGGAAAAAATTTTCCATTCTCATCCCATCCAATCACAGATTTATGTGGTCCTGATAAAGAAACAGAAAAGTTGTTGAAGGGCCAAGGCCATGACTTGCCCCTTTTCATCATCTTCTCAGACTCTCTCAACTAACTCTTGAATTACTGGCTCTGAAAATGCTTATTAATCACTGCATTGCTTTCAAGGATATATCTAATTGCATGAAAGTATTGTGGCCCCACATGGAGCTGGAATCCCATTTCTTTTTTATGGATGACCAAACCAGCCGACGGGGCTCATTGACCCATCAAGGTCTCAGCCCTAGATAATTCAAAATTCAAGTACCTCAACCAGTTAACCATCCCAATATCATTTTATAAAATCAGTTTAAGAATGTGATTGTTAGTGGATTAGTAATTGTTGGATTTGTGTGTCTTAAAGCAAATAAAACGGCCTTCTTTTTTCCTCAAATATTTGCTTTCAATTATCTAAAATAAAGTGTGTTGCGCTTTTGCATAGGATTTGAGTCACCAAAGGTTGGGGCACTATGGATGTTTTTGTTGAGAACCTTCACTCTAATTATCTACCCAAACAACCGACTCATCTAAGAGAGAGTGGTTTGAAATGCCACAGCCAACAATTTTCATCCTTCTGAGGCAAACTGATCTCACTGCTCTCTACAGGCTTTTTTGCCATGGCTAGCCCAGGTAAATGGGAAGGTAGCCCATACAAGTGGAAAGAAGAATCCACATAAATGGAAAGGTAGCCAACACATGTGGAAAGAGAAGTCTACAAATGTGAGAAGAGTGACATGTCTAAGGTACAATTGTTCTATAAATTTATTTTTCTTGAATGATAAGAGCGCGCCCCAGTATAGGCTTGAGTAGCTATTTCATAAATGAGGTCTTAAATGGGCGAATTATTTATTCTTAGGGCAAAGATTTAGGCCTCTATTTCAAAGTCTAAATTTCATAATCATAATAACAATAACAACAACAACAATTAATAATGAGACAATAACTTACTCAACATTTGAGCTAATTACATTAGACAATAGCCCCCCGTGTCCCCTAGCATGTTCAAGAATAGTCGATTCACTTTAGTCAAGGTGGGTTCTTTCATACCCGAAATCTGAAAATTGGCCCTTTGTTCATTAAAGAGAATTTTACTGGAAAATACATGATAGGTTACTCATTAACAAGAAGAAATTCAAATTAGCTGTGAGTGCACCGAAGTGGTCACATGTCACCACTTTATTAATTTTTTTTAATATTGTGGGAGAGCATCGGATTAGACGCTCATATTTTTACACCAGCGTGGAAAATTGTTATACCAATGTCACACCCCGATCTCAGGAATTGGGGATTAGAATGGGCTATCAGGGTGTGGATACATAATCCCATAGCAATCTATGCCATGCGAAGACATGCACGAATCACTACAAATGAGATTCTACAGGAACGTGTGAGGAATGCCCAGCAACACGAAATTAAAATTCAACATAAAGCGGAAACCTGTGAAATACACCTGTAATGATCATAAGCAATACATAGAAGGAGTATTGTACAATCATAAAATAGACTTAAAGTCTTTTACTCATTCATTCCCAACACACACACAATCCACAACCACTTAAATATGTCATTCATACAATGTCCATCAATCAAGTTATCAACCCAATAAAACCCCTTTTTGACGCTCTTCGTAAGACGACTTGTAAAAGACGTCGTCTTCTTTCTACTCTTTTATACCCCTAGATACCGTTGAGGTACCATTCGGAGACGCGTCGATAATCGTGCTGGGAGTGGGTTCTGTATATGTAACACCAAGGATAGCGCCGTTAACACGACAGTTAAGCAAATATAGAGATATGTTAAACCATCATAATGTATCAAATGAATTAAGGAAAAATATTGATTAAAGAAAGCAATAACCGTGAGCTAGGCATGTTATGCATGAGTAACGAATCGATACAGAATATCAACATATTAGTTGGCATTCACATGGCTATATTCTCCCAAAAGAGTGTATATAACATACATATAGGAATTATGCTAGGGGACCAGACTAGCTTCCCGAGGAGCGCCGGCAACTCCTTCATAAACTACTGCAACAGTGATATAAGGGATATCCAAATTGGTCCCACTGAACCTAATAAGGGTATAAGCTAAGTGGTGCCGACTCAACATATTAAGACCGACTCAAATTTATATCCTTCATACTTATGATCAATCATAATGTTTATATCATAGTCATACAAATCAATCATACTTATCATATCATACATAAGGGAGTTTCAGTCTTGAAATCATGTTCAATCATAGAAATTGGAATTAACAAGTATCTGATAATAAATTAATGCATACTTAATGAGCTAATAGAGCTCGGACCCTCTCAACCTTAGCTACACCCATTTTGGCTCATGGACACACATTCAGTAGAAACTTCGGACTGATTGCCTGAAACTTCGTCGGGAAGAATGAGAACATTACTACATTATGTCAAGGGCAAGGTTTCTTAATAATATGAATGTATTTAAATCGAGAATGTATCATGGAAATTTACTAGCCAATCCTATGCTAGATAATCCGTGATTCCGAGGTCATTCATTACGATGTATTTATAAGACGTCCGGTGCCATTGTGTTATCGAATCTTGGCATTACGTTGTGTATGTAAAGACACCTCTTTCTATGCCAACACCTATGACGTGACATCAAGAATTCGTCCGATAAACCGAGGGGAATAAGTGATAGCTCTACACTTGTCTTGCTTATCATTTAATCACCATTGGGCTTATTTAGTTTTGAAAAAGTTGCCATGTGTAAAGCTCTACAAATTCCTTTGAAATCCCTAATATCGTAAGTTTACAATGTTTTTACGGCTTAATCGTATATATATTACGGCTTAGCCGAATGGCTTAGTTTTCCTTCAATTTCATACGCAGTTACAACTTAGCCATGCTAAGCTTACGGCTAGGCTACAGCTGGGCTACGACGTAGCCATAGTACAATCCACGGCTTATCCGTGGGTGAGTCATAGAGTAAAGCTAGGTTTTCGGCTCTCCAGAGAGTTCACTGTAAAATGACTTACGGCTTAGTTATAGGATGGTTATGAATTAGCCCTAGTTTATTCTACGGTTTAGCCAAGGGTTAATCATAGTTCAAAATAGGTTTTTGTGCTCTAAGGATTATGAGACATACATACTTACAGCTTAGCCGTGGGCTTCACTGTAAACTTCAGAATTTCTGGAAACAGTTCTAAAGCACAAGTTCGATATAGAACTCTTGGTTCTTAGTTCCAATGAGGTTCCTTATGCTCCCAAATTCTCATAATAGGTCTTACATTGCCCACAAAATATTAATATTGCCTATGTATACTCCTTATCACCTAATCTAACATATATGTGTGTTGAATCAAGGGTGAATGAGCTGTAACATATATTTAGAGTGATCACTTCAAGAATCAACAAATTTAGACATACACATGGTAATATATACTCTAATACTTGCCTTTAACACAGTGCTTGACCCTACCAACTTCTTCTTGCTGTGTAGTTAGAGGAAGCCTCGATAAGAAGATGGATTCTCTACATGAAAGACATGCAAGTGATGAATCTAATGTAGAATGCATGCATGTTGTATATTTGCGTCTCCTTGATTCTATTAAGCCCAAAGAATTGAAATGGGGGTAGAGGTTTCACCTTAGGGAACTGTAACTTGAAGAAGATGGTGAATATAATGCTTCCAATGAAAGAGATGCACAACAGCTTGAAAAAGAAGATGAATGGACGCTATTCCTCTTGCATGCAAGGCCTCTAGCTTGGTTAGAGAAGAAAAGGCTTAGGAATGGAAGGAGGAATGCAGCTTGCGGAGAGAATGGAGGGAAAAGAGAAATGAGAGAAAAAGCAGAACGATGCTTGTCCTCTTTATATTAAATTCTTGGGCTTGCATGCAAGTCCAATAACTTTGAAAAATTACAGTTTAGGTCATATGGACTTCAATTAGGCTAAGATGAATCCGAATTAAGTCGGATCAAACATGAAAGATGGTCTATACGAAGAATTACACAAGATGCAACTAATGGGTGTCAATATGATGTAAGAACTCTAAATTACAAGAGGACCCTTACTACATAGGTAAGTTTGAACCTAACCCAACTACCTATCTATGACCAAAGCCCAAAGGGTTTGAGTTAAATTAGCCCGACCAAATTTTAATTAATATAAAACAAGAATAATTAACATAAATCGAGGTTACTTGGGATTGAGACCTTACAACCAGCATTGGATCCAATGCTCCTCGCTTCTGTGTTTGCCTAAGATCTGGTTTCCCAATTAGAGAAGAAAAGAAAAATTGCCGAATTTCAACCTCTAGGCTTTCGCTCGCCTGCTTTAAACTTGTCCTCTCTCAAGACCCTAGCTCGTTCTCTCTCTCTAGCAAAAACATCCAACCCTTTTCTTCTATCAAGATTGGATCTTTATGAGCAATAGACGAAATGCTGCGTTTGATTTTGCTTCTGCTCTTCTTTTTTACCTGGATCGATCTGTTTGTGGTACTAAATTTCCAGTCGCCACCAACAATCATGCCATAGATGCTAGCTTTGGCCTTTTCCTTCCTTTGCTTCTTCTGCAACGAGCCCATCATGCTCCTTAATTGGACAATTGATGATCGAACGGTGTTGGCTGTGCTTAGCACTATGACTGTGGTCGCCCTTGTCTTTAGCCATGTGTGGTTGAATGTGCTTGTTTCAGTGCTGACTGGGGACTTTCTTATTGGTTTGCATGCAACATTTTGGATAATGTATGACTAGTTTCTTGATGAATAGGAAGCAATGGACAAAGGTTTGCTTTCGGTAATTAGGAGCCCATCATTTTAGGGCTATGGCATGTCTGAATCTGCCCTTTGATGAGGTCATTTTGGAATTTTTATTTGGTGAACATTCTAAGCACTATGGATTGTAGGATCGAGATCCATCTTCAGTTGTAACTGAAAGACTTCTAACCTTAATACAGGTTAAGATCTCAAGACAGATTTTGGTATGTAGATAAACAAGCAATTAAATTGAAACTAAATAACAATCACCACAAAAAGAGATAGGCACGCTATTTTTACGTAGAAAACCCAAATGAGAAAAACCACGGGACCTACCACCGGTCCACCAAGAACAAGCACAATACAAGAGAGGTTGCAAGATCTATTTACTACGCTTTTCCCAGCTGCACATAACATAAAGGACTAGAAGTACAACAACGGAAGAAAAGCTCTAGAGAAGAAAAAAGGATCTCTCAAAAGATTTCTAGGGTTTAGAATTATGAGAGAGGTATCTTGGGCAAAGAGGGATGGTCAACATATAGCCCAATATTCATGGGAAGCTCTTAGAGACAGTTTCCAAATAAATTAAGGAAGTTTGGTTCGCAAAGGAAAGAGATCCGAATTTCTGGATACTAATCTTGTAAGGTCCCGACCAAATTTAATTATAATTTATATTAATTAAGCTTGATTTCATACTAATATGTGCATTTTAGTCTTAATTCATCACGTTCTTAATTTTTTAGCGGGTCTCAGTTGGATAGGTAGTCAGGCTCGAACTTCACTTAGGTAGCTGAGGGCCTTTTTGTAATTTATAGTCACATTATTGCATCATTCTAGCACCGCATTAATTGCATCATGTGTATTTCATCTTATGGGTCAACTTTCATGTTGGGCTCAACTTGATTCAGACCCATCTTGGTCAAATTGGGACTATGTAACCTAAACTATAATTTCCCAAAAGAATTAGACTTGCATGCAAATCTAAAAAAAAATAAGTTCAAAAAAGGAATCCATCGTTCCCTTCATTATATCCTCCTCTTCTCTTGCTGGAGCTCATTTTCCACCTTCACTCTTCTCTCATCTCTTCTTTAATCTTCAACTAGAAACTGGATCTTAAGAGCTTGCATGTGACTCTACTAACTGCCATTCCCCCCTTTCTACATCCTTGTACATCTTCTTCCATGGAAACTCACCAAATGATCTTCTTTCTCACAATGTACAACTCTCTAAGGTAAAGAACCACTCATATTTCATTTTCCTTGGGTTTAATAGAGTTAAAGAGACTCAAAAATACAACATGCATGCATTCTATATGAGATTCACCTTTTTTGCATGTTTTCATTTAGAGAACCCATTTTCTATTGAGGCTTTCTCTAACTACACACCTAAGAGGAGGCTAGTTTTGGGTCAAGCACGGTGTTAAGGCAAGTATTAGAGTATATATTACCTTGTGTATGTTTAATTTTGTTGATTCTAGAAATGATCCTTCTAAATTTAGGTTACAACTCATTTACCCTTAATCAAGCACACATATATGTTGAATTAGGTTATAATGGGTATAATTATGCAACATTAATGATATTGGGCAATATAAAACCTATTATGGTAATTTAGAAACATAAAAAACCCCATTGCAACCAAGAGCCAGGAGTTCTGTACTGAACTCGTACTCCAGAGCCTGTTTTCAGAAATTCTAAAGCTTACGGTGAAGCCCACGGCTAAACCTTAAGTCTCTATGGCTTAGAACCTAGAGAGCCAAATTGAACTACAGTTAACCCATGGCTAAGTCATAAACTGAACATGGCTAAGCTGTAACCCTCCTGTGACCAAGCCGTAAGACATTCTACAGCGTAACCCTCCTTGACCAAGCCGTAAGATATTTTACAGCGAACTTTCCCGAGAACCCCAAAATCAAGAATTACTCTACGGCTCTCCCATGGCTAAGCTGTGAATTGAGTTACGACTAAGCTGTATCCCAGCCGTATCCTAGCCATAGGCATAGCACGGCTAAGTCGCAAGCCAATTTATGGTTAAGCTGTAAATGCGCATGAAATGGGAGGAAAAACTAAGCCATTCGGCTAAACCGTAACAGGTATATGGCTAAGCCGTAAGAACACTGTGAACTTAGGATATTAGGGATTTCTAATGACCTTGTAGGGCTTTAGTGATGGCACATTCTGTCCAATTAAATGAGCCCATTGGTAATCAAATGATAAGGAGGATGAGTGTAGAGCTGTCACCTATCCCTTTCGATTTTCCAGATGAATTCCCGATGTTACGTCATGGGTGTTGGCATAAGAAGAGGTGTCTTTTACGTACACAATGTAATGCCAAGATTTGGTAACATAATGACACCAGACGTTTTATGAATACATCGTGTTGTCGTTTTGTGAATAAATCGTGTTGAATGCCCTTGGAATCACGGATTATCTAGGATAGGGTTGGCTAGTAATTATCCTTGATGCTTACTCAATCTAAATACATTCGTATTGTTAAGAAACCATGCTCTCGATATGATGTAACTCATCGATATGATGTAACTCAATTAAGTATGCATTAATTGATTATCAGATATTTGTTAATTTCGATTTCTATGAATGAATGTACTCTCAAGACTGAACTCCCTTATGTATGACATGATAAGTGTGACTGAAATGTATGAAAGATATAAATTCGAGTCGGTCCTGATACGTTGAGTTGGCACCACTTAGCTTATGCTCTTGTTAGGTTCAACGGGACTAATTTAGTTATCTCTTGTATCGCTACTACGGCAGTCCACAAGAGTTGTTAACACTCATTGCTGAGAGTTAGCCTGATCCCTTAGCATCCCATATGCACGCTCCCTCTAGATGATATGCTCTCTCTTGGGAGAATATGGCCTCGTGGTTGTCAACTAGTATGTATGATATCCTGTTTATGATTCGTTACACATGTTTACTCATGCATAACATGCCTAGTATATGATTATTGCCTTTTTTTAATCAATATATATTCTTAATTCATTTGATACAGCATGATGGTCTTATGTATCTCTATATACTTGCTTAATCGTCGTATTAACAGTGCTACCCTCGGTGTTACAGGTACTGAGCCTAACCTAGTAAGGCGAACAATGTGCCCCAGCAAGAACCTTGACGGAACCTCAGAGACTAGATGATTGTAATGCAAATATCTTCTGTTAGTCATTCTACGAAAAGCGACAAAGGGATCTTTGTTGAGTGTTTATGATTTAATAGACCCAATATATATAATTTTAGGTTTTGTATATGCTTAAGTAATTGTTGTCATGTAAATGAGAAATGTTTAAGTACAGACTTATTTATGAAATGGATGATGTTTCTATTGTTATTGCTTATAATCATTACAGAGGTATTACACAGGTTTTCGCTTATTGTTGAATGTAATTTACATGTTGGAGAAACTTTTCTACACGTTCCTGTGAAATCTTCCTTGTAGTGATTTGTGTGTGTGTTTTCACATGCACAAATTACTACGGAATTAAGTATGCACACTTCGTTGGGCCCATTGTAACCCCAATTCTTGGGATCTGGGCGTGACAAATCTATAGCCTAGCCGACCGGTCGGATGGATGTCCGACCGATCAGGCATGGGTCCAATCAGTCGAGTAACTCACCGACCGGTTAGATTCCTCTTCTGTCTAAATGTGTTTTGATGTAGTCAATCTGACTGGTCCGTCATTAATCTGACTGATCTAGCATTGAGAAAGTCCGATTGCAACCTTTAAATCCTAGTTTTTGATTTACAACTTTGACAGGTACTTCAGTCCTACTAGAAAATCAAATTATAACTCATTTAAGCTCGAGTTTTGTCCAACCAATGAATTAGCCAACATTACATTTCTTACGATCTCCCCCTTTGGCAATTTATGGACAAAACTCCCTAGACTGTACAATCCGCCCAGTTAGACCCAATAAAAAAAACAAAATCTTTAATTTTTCAACTTTGCACTTTTTGAACTTGTAAAATCTATCATGACTTTCTAGACAAAAGATCAAGTTAAAGCAGTTATGAAAATAAAATACGCTTGTCATATACTACTCCCCCTTTTTGTTCATAAATTGTCAAAGAAAAAAGAAAATCCATTAGTACTTCAAAAGTGCAATGCACATGACAAAATGGAAGTTATAGAGAAACAAAGAGGTAATAAAAAAAACAGTATAGGTCAAGTTCAGTATAGTAACAATCATAGAACATATTATGACCTACGCAGATGCTCCAAAATGGAGCCAAGATTCATATCTAACTAATTAAACTGGCCATGCAGTGGCTGAACCTCGCTATGGATGAGGTCAAGATAAGCAACCTGATCAAAAAGGGTTTCCTCAAAAGTGGATAGCTAGGTGTACATGGAGGTGGAATTAGCCTCATCCTCCCTAGTGGCTAGTGCGGGAATAGGTCCTTGAGGAGCAAGAGGTTGCACTTGGGAACGTGACTGCATCAATGTGCTTAGAGTAATAGGATTAGGAATTGGAATGGACACCTCGTATATATCAGGCAGTATACCATATGAAGTGAGAAGACGGAAGCGGAAAACCCCAAAAGGTAGCGAAGCATTCTTGGCAACTAATTGTGCTTTGAACATGGTACAAAAATGACCTTACGAAGGTCAATTGAGAGACCTCTGCCAATGACAAAAAGTAAATAACATGCTTCATGGTAGTTCTTCGAATGATGGTTGCGTGGCTCCATATTGTACTTGACAAAGATGTTGATCAAGCGATAAGAATCAGTGAGCTCGTTTTGCTTTAAAAGTGAACCAGAGGGCCATGATCTTCGCTGACCACAAAGGTTGTAACTGACTTCATCATAGTCGATAGTAGAAGTATCGTCATCCATATTAGCAGAATCAGTATCAAGAATCGGATATTTAGGATCTGCAATCCTAACAATATAAAAAAAATGGCTGTATTGGGAGTAATGGATTATTCTTTAACACAAACATAAGACTTGATGAGACTATTAGAGATTTCATACATACTGTTGTAAAATTCTCGAACCAAGTTTGGGAACACTTCGTTATCAAAGGAATAAAGTGAGGTCCAGTGGCGACGAACGAGCCATCCACCAAAAGGAAAAGGTCCAAATTCCTTGATGTTCATTGGTCATTCAAAAATTAATACCCTTTTGCAAAAGATATTTTCAAATTGAAAGGCCTGATCTTGAGTCTTAAACCTTTTGGCATCAAAAGCTTGAGATGAAGAACCATTAGCCACACTCTTCTTTTTGAAACCGAGGCTTTTTTTTGGAGCCATGAGGAGCTTGAGGAATGAACCTAAAAGTATATACCCAATGTCAACAAATTCTATGGAAAATAACATAGGAAACCAAGAAGAATTTCCATTTGGGCATTTTGACAAATAGTTGTGGGCACAACCAGTGCTAAGCTTGAATCAACGCAATCTCAATGTAAAATAATGCCAATTGGCTACACATTCAGCAACAATGGCAAAGTCACCCATTCTGATCCAAGCATTGAATAAGAAGTAGCAAATAGATGTTAACCAAAAACAAAAACTCTCATGAACCCAACCTTGAAAGACATGTTGAAGATGAAGCACACAAGATAGAGGAAGAATATGGTGTTGAACTTTAAAAGGAAAGAGAAATGGGGAAGATATTTACCTTGGAGCAACACAAAAACAATGAGAACCAGAGATCAATGGTGGAGGGAGGGGAAGCACGGAAGAGAAAAAAGGAACAAAGAAAATGATGAATGAAAATAACAAATAAAACACACTTCGGTTGAGCCATAGGCTTCGGAATCTTAATTTCCCTATTAGATACAATAGTAGGAGGAGCATAAGCATTCTTACTGGATTGGAAAACATCTATATCAATAGATTGTAAAAAGGTAATCATTCTGACTTTCCAATTAACATAGTTTGTTCCATCTAGATAAGGAGGTTTATTAGTTCAAGTACCACCTCTAGGAATCTCCATATCAGAAATCTGAATAGATATCACATGAAGAACTTGTGTGAACTGGCTTTGATACCACTTGAAAGACTTCTAACCTTAGTACAGGTTAAAGTCCCAACACGGATTATGGAATGTAGATAAGCATGCAATTAAATCTAAACTAAATAACAATCACCACACAAGAGATAGGCAAGCGATTTTTATGTGGAAAACCCAAACGAGAAAAACCACAGGACCACCACTGGTCCGCCAAGAACAAGCACTATGCAAGAGAGGTTGCAAGATCTACTTATTACCATTTTCGCAATTGCACACAACCTAAAGGACTAAAGTTCTTCTTACCGACACACATGCCTTTAGCCTTCTTCACACTTAATCTACACGTCTTAAAGCCCCTCAAGACGAATCTCCAGGAAGGAAGGAGAAGGTGAATCTCATGAACTTAATATGCAGCACAACAATGGAAGATAAGCTCTAAAAAAGAAAAAATGATCTCTCAAAGGATTTCTAGGGTTTAGAATTATGACAAAGGTATCTTAGGCAAAGAGGAATGGTCAATATATAACCCAATATTCATGGAATGTTCTTAGAGAAGGTTTTTAAATGAATCAAGAAAGTTTGGTTTGCAAAGGAAAGAGATCCAAATTTTCGGATATTATTTTGCTGCCTATCCAACCAATCGGATGGATGTCCGACCGATTAGGCATGGTCTGATCGGACGGGCACCCCATCTGACCAATCGGATTCCTCTTTTGTCTCGATGTGTTTTGCTGCGGTCTATCTAAATCGTCCATCATTAATCCGACCAATTCGATATTGAGAAACTCCGATTTTAGTCTATAAATCTAGTTCTTGATCTGTAACTTTGGCAGGCACTTCAGTCCTACTAAAAGATAAAAATTACAACTCATTCAAGCCCGAGTTTTGCCCAACCAATGAATTTGCCAACATTAACATTCCTTACAGTAACTAAATTAGATTTCTATGGTAATTGAGTACAGGTAATATGCTGTTAGAAATCACTGTAAGGGTTAGGATCTAAAACCCTAACCTGACTTGGTGCAAGGATTGAAGGTAGCGGAGAGGTGGAGAGATGAGCAACGGATTATTCTCTTCTTCTCTAATCAAAAAATCCAATTTGTGGCAGACCCAGATGCTAGGGAGCATCGGATTCGATGCTAGGGTAAAAACATGAGTGTCAAATCCGATGCTTCCCCAAAGCGTTAAAAAAGATTATGAGTTTTTTTGGTGCACCCACTGCTAATTTGAGTTTTTTTGTCAAGATATACCTATGATGATTTTTTCAGTAAAATCTTTTTTATTAAATGAAAAAAGACTTGGCTTTTAGTTTAAAGGCTACAAATTTTAATTGCGTTTCAGAAGTAATATGTTCTTCCATAAATAAATATAAGACTAATAATTTTCTTGACCTTCTAGTAAAAACATATCGCCATCATCATTAGTGAAGTCATTTTTGTGAGTTTCACTTTTCTACTAGACTTGATCCTTATAATTTTTTGTACTTTGTAGTTTTAAGCCTCAAAGGAGGTGGGCTTTCTTAAAATTCCATCAAATGGACTGGAGGAAAAGGTAATCCAGCATTCCTTTGCCACCGATGTCTTGGAATATCTAAACTTATCAATTAGAGTGCTAAGTATTTAAAATATCACTAGCAATATGATAATTAAAATATCCAACAGCTATAGTGAAGAAAAATGGTACTCGGATGCATGACAATTGGGAGATGTAAAGGTATGATAAGGAATGGATAGGAATAAGTGGAGGATATAGTAAAAGGGAAGGATGTAGCAAAAGGTTACCGATTGATCATATCCTTTAGTTTACATCCTCAATGATTTTACATGTAGAAAAGATATTTTTTGAGCTGATATTTTCACTAAAGAGGAAAATGGAAATCAATGGGGATGGAGAGTACAACCCTGCACAAGTGAAAAAAAAAAGCTCAACACGGTCACCTTGTGTCGCAAAATACTTTTATTGATGAGGCTTTGGCAACATGCTGGCAACGCACACAATTGCGTTGTAGAATGTCTTTCACAACGTAGATGCTAGCTTTTGCTAATGCATACATGTGTTGGCAAAAAGGGTTTTTCTTGTAGTGGAAAAGGAGGAGAGGAATGAAGAAGTTTTTGGCTCTTAACAATTGTGTGAAGCCATCATAGTAGCCTTGAGAGAAATAAATTTATTTTGGCTATATTTTTGGGATCGGACGATTTAAAGGAAAATTTTGTTTAAGTGGCATTGATGTGAAATATTCGAAACTGATAGTCAAGTATACATTTTTCACTGTGCACACAAGTCTTTGTATGAATTTGAGAAAGGTTTTAAAAATAGAATAATGGACTAGATTTTGAAAAGTCTGAATTTTCAATTATTCCAGATTTCAATTGTATTCGTTAGGAATTGATTTTTTTTTTTGAGAGATTTCTTTTACCTTTGCTACTCTTGAAATAGAATTTTATGGGTATATTTACTACAAACCCTCACGAGGCACAACTCGTCTACTAAAAGGAACCCAGCGGTTTAAGGGCTTGTTGCATACTCTAAATGCAACCAAGAGTACCAGCTAAAATGGTTTTATTTTCATACTTACTTTTTTTCTTAGATTAGGTCAAAGAACTTCTAATTTTTTATTCGTAACTTTTGCTAAGGGACTAGCAAAATGCTGATTAGGGGTATATTAAGTTCATGAATTTGCATGATTTAGGCATACTTTTAGATTGGATTATAGACTTAATCAAGTTAAATGCATCATTATTCATTCAATTTCATCATTTCATGAATTTTGATCTAGAAATTGGAATTTATACGGTTTTTACACATTTTATACATTAATTAAGAATGTTTGTACTTTTTCTCCGAAGAGTCCTAATTGGAATAGAACTTTGTCTGGATGGGTCCCGTTTCAATGTGGGCTCTTCAATATTTGATGGGTTTAATTAGAATGTGTAGAAAATGAAATTTATAGGACCCACAGAACCCTAGGATGATTTGGGTTCCACTGCCTAGAGATCTACACACTTAGAGTTCATCTGCCTGCAGATTTCACCTGAAGATCAATAAAGGCTTTTAGAAAATCTTATCTCATCCTATTATGCCAAGGAATATTCTTCTGAATTGGCTAACTATAAGGTCCAAACCCAAATTAATCTCGATTTGCAATAATTAATCTTGTTTTATACTAATTAATGCTTATTTAGATTAAGTCAACTCAAATCCTTTGGGTTTGGGTCATGGATAGGTAGTTGAGTCGGGTTTGAACTTTACTTAGCTAGTCAAGGGCCTTTTGTAATTTAAAGATATATGGTTTTCATCATTTTGACACCATATTAATTGCATCATATATATTTCATCATATAAGTCATCTTTCATATTGGCTTAGCCCAATTCGGATTCATTTTGGCCTAATTGAAGTCCAATTTACTTAAACTGTAAATTCCATGAGTAAGTTGGACTTGCTTGTAATTTTCAATAAATCTAGATTTAAAGACGAATTCAAGAGCTATTTCTCTGCATTTCCTTCTCTTTGTTGCAGGTGCTTTCTCTCTTTCTCTCCTCCTCTTTCTCTAGTACTTGGAATCAAGCATTTAAAGCTGTTGCATATTGGAGTCAAAGCTTCCATTGTCTTCTCCACCAACTTCTTGTTCATCTTCTTCCTTTTAGAACTTGCAAATTCATCTCTCCTTTAATCTATAGCTCTCTAAGGTAAGGGACAACTCTCATTGTAGTCCTTTGGGTTTAATGGAGTCAATGAGACTCAATTTGGCAACATACATACATTTCATACTCATTTCACCCATTGCATTTCTTTGCATATAATAAGATCATCTTCTATTAAGGCTTTTTCTATCATCAATCAAAGGAGAAGCTTGATTTGGGGTAAAACACTGAAATAAGGCAAGTATAAGAGTGTATATTACTACATATATGGTTATTTGTGTTGATTCTTGAAGAATACTTCATAAATGCAAATTTACAGCTCTTTCACTCTTAAAATTTAAGAACATATGATGGTTTGATTAAATGATGAATATGTTTATGAATGAATGATGAAATATGAGTTGTGAAATGTAGATGATAGATTGGAGCAAGAAAACCCATTGGAATCAATTGGAAGAAGTTCTATACCGAACTTTGCCTCAGCTTCAAAAAATTTAAAGCTTAGGATAAGCCGTAACTGTTCTACAGCTAGCTTTTTAGAGAACCAAATTTTGACATTTCTTCTATGGCTCACCTCACGGCTAAGCCGTGGATTGCATTATGGCTAAGTCATAGCCAAGCAGTAGGCTACATACGGCTAAGCCATAGGCTAAATTAGAGCTAAGCCGTAACTGTGGGAGAACTTATTAGAAATCTTGTGCACATGGCTAAGCCGCGGCCTGTTTACGACTAAGCCGTAGGAACACAGTGAACATAGGAAAATTAGAGACCTTCATAGCCCATGTGGGACCTTAGAAGTGATACCTTTACCTTGATCAAATTAGCCCAACGGTAATCAAATACTGAGGAGGAAGAGTGTAAAGCTGTCACTCATTCTCTCTTCACTTTCCGAATGGTTTCCAACATTATGTCTTGGGTGTTGGCATAAGAAAAGGTATCTAATGCCTACATAATTTAACACCAAGATTTTTTGTAACACATCGTCACTGGACATTTTATGAATACATTGTATAAAATGACTACGGAAACACGGATTATCTTAGCATAAGGTTGGCTAGTAAATAACTTTGATAATCTCTCCATTCAAATGCAGTTATATTGTTAAGTAAACCTTGCCCTCAACATGATCTATTCATATACCCATTCTTGTTGGTAAATCTTGAGGCGAGATCGAAGATGGAGCTTCTACTGAGCGTGAGCCCGTGAGCCAAGATAGGGGTAATTTGGGTTGAGAGGGTTCAAACTCTAATAGCTTATTTAAGTATGTATCGTTTGAATATCAGTTACTCGGTTTAAATCTGACTTTTATTGATTGATTATGACCTCAAGACCTATATATGCTTCTGTATAAAAATGAGTTGATCGCTACGTAAGATAAATATGAAAGTTATGAATCTCGATCAGTCTTGAAACATTGAGTCGGCACCACTTAGTTTGTATCCATAGGAGGTTCAAAAAGACCAGATGAGGGTATTTAATATGTTACCCACTGCACTAGTTTTATGAAGATTTGGTCGGTGCTCTTAAGGTAGCAAAATGCTATTGGCTTGACTGCTAGTAATTTCCCACTGTATGATATGCTCTCATTATAGAGAGAAAATAGCCATGTGGATGTCAATTAGTATGTTATTGTATTTTCGTTTTTGATTCGTTTCTCATGCTTATTCACATGTGCAACTTGCCTAACTTCTGTTGCTGCTCTCTTTTAATCAATACATTTCTAATTCAAATTGATACATCAAGATAATCTTATATGACCTTATATTTGCTTAACCGTTGTGCTAACTGTGCTGCTTTTGTTGTTACAGGTACAGAACTCAATCCAGTATTACAATCGATGTTGCCCCAAAAGGAACCCCAACAGTACCTCCGGGTGTAGACAAGTGGAATAAGGGTGGCGTCTTTTATTAATTGTCCTATGAAGAGCCTCATGGGGTTCATGTTTTGGGGTTATTAGGACTTAGCCATGCCATGGCTTGTGGTCACACTATGTTATTTTGGACTCCCTGTTTGAGGGACATAACATTCATGATGATTGATATGTTTATGTACTTTAGTATTGTGCGCATGTGGATGGTTAACTTCATAGACTATGGTTTATATTAACGAATGAATGAATGTTTTATTAATGCCTATGATGAATTACAGGTGAAATCTCCAGGTTTCCGCTTAATTATGAAAATGACTGTTACGTATATATGGATCTTCCTCAAACATACCTGTGGAATTTCCCTTATAGCAATCCATACGTGTCTTGACATGGCACAGATTGCTACAAGTGATATGTGCCATGCCTTGTGATCCACTCAAATCCCCAATTTTCAGGTTTGAGGCATGACACTAACAAGTCATAACAATTGGAGAGATATAGTCAATTGCAAATTAGAATTTAAAATTCAATCTCGTTTTTCTCAGGATAGCCTATATTAAAATGACCATAACTATCAATCCAAATGTCGGATCGATGTAAATGACCCACCGTTGGAAAGTCTTTTAAAGTGAATGTCCCTGGAACCAAGATTGCAGAAATTAGAGTTAAAATGAGCAAGTTATGGGCTTGAAAATTTTCAAGCACATGTTTAGGTAGGATTGCAATTGCATCTATATCATTGAAATATAATTGTTGCACATCCCTCGTGGACCCTATATGAAGATCAGATAAGAAAACCAAAACATTCCACCTCATTTTATCTCTGAGATTTCTTTCATGTAAGAAGACAAACCTAATCAACAAGCAGCAGATCTTATCTCTCAATCCATCAAAAAGAGGTCTAGATTTAATGAACCTTTGCTAGAAAACTATAAAAGGAGGCCAACATGGGAAGCTCCTCTCATTTCCAGCCATAATTAGAAATCCCAGATCTGTCTCTCACTCTCTTTTTTACCTCTCCCCTCTATTAAGTTTTGATTTTATTTAAAAGGTATTCTGAAGCCTTGTTCTGAAAACTAGGATCTAGAAAGAAGAATTTTGAGAAACCATTGTATAAGAAGAAGTTAACAATGAAGTTATTTTTTACGTTCTCTGCAATGGTGGGCTAAGTTTCTGATTGGAGCGAAAGGTGAAGCTAAGTATTTTAATGTTCTAGTTTATGTTAGTATCATTATAAAAGTGTGTTGTCAATTCTGTGACCAAAGTCTAGTCTAGCTCTAGAAAGATCGAGTTACATCTATGAAGATTAAGATCAAGCTAGATCAAGGAAGCTTAAGGTTTATCAATGAAGATCAAGCAAGATCAAGGAAGATCAAGATCAGTCAAACCCATCATCTAAAAGATCTTTTTTGAGTGCCAAGGGATAAGGTAACATTGACCCTTAATGTCCCTAGAAATAGAATGGAAAAAGGGTTTCTTAACAGCATGTTTTTGATCTATGGCTTGGATCAGGGCTAAGCCGTAAATCCTACGGCTCACTCTCTAGAGAGATAATTTTGAATCATTTATTCTACGGCTAACACTACGGCTGCACCGTAAAAGGGTTACGGCTAAGCCGTAGTATGATTCACGGCTAAGCCGTAAAGCTTACGAGCCACTTTCCAAATAGCAATTTTGAGATATTTTAGCTTACGGCTGACCTATGGCTAAGCCGTAAGGTGCTCACGGCTAAGCCGTATAAGGATTTACGACTAAGTCGTAAGTTTAATCGTAAGAAGGAAAAACGTTGAATCTGGGTCAAACTAACCGTTGGATGTTGTCAAATCATACGGCCTAGCCGTATGCCATCTTGTTCTTAGCCGTAGATCTAACCGTTAGAGATTCTCTGACCTCTCTTCTCCTCCTGCAACAGACATCAAACTGAGAAAAACTCCAGCATAGCTGAGCCTTTGCACCATTAGTAAAACCATACTAAAATCTCTCACAACCACTTTCTCTACAACTCTTAAAGTGCCATAATTGTCCTAAGAAGAGCAGTTGTGCATTTAGGAAAGGCTTACATTCAATCTGAGGAAATCTTAACCTTCCAAACCTTTATAAAACCTCTTCACTTGGCTAAGCACTCATCTGAAGATCTTCATCACCAAGGATCAAGCACAAGACGTCAAAGCTTGGATGTATCCTTTCAAGCTTCAAGAGCACCACTCAAAGCTAAGGTATACAGTTCCTTGTTTGGGTGTTCTACTTTATTTCAATTTTCTCTACTGTAGTTAGTGGAAGACAAACCACCGCATCAAAAATTCTTGTAGTTGGTGGAATAGATCAAGGATTAACCACCTGATCAAAATCTAGTTGGTGGAAGACAAACCACCAGATCAAAAATTGTTGCAAGAAGTGTTGTTATGTAAGTAACTCGTATTCAGTGGAACTAAGAGAGATTGCTCTTGAGAGTGGATGTAGGTCTGGGACCGAACCACTATAAATCTCTGTGTTTATTTCTTATTGTGCATGATGGATGTCTTATAGCCTTATTTACTTGTGTTGATCATCTTTTGAGCTATGCCTTCCTTGTTCTAGTAGCATTTCTACTCACTGTTAGCACACACAACTCTGAGTATCATTCTTAATCATACTTGTGGATTATCAATATTGATTGAGCCTTCAAATTGCACACTAATATAACTTCATATCTGGAAAGAATTTTTTAATAGTCCTATTCACCCCCCCTCTAGGACTTGGTGAGATCTAATTATTGCACTTTCAGTTTATATTTGTTATTTTTTTCTGATTTTCTTTTGTTAATGTGCTTTTAAAAGATAATAATAGATCTGTCTTCATGCCAAAGCCAAACTTCTAATTTACATTCTTAATAAATAAATTTTTATCATTTATATTTACTTTGATAAATTATATTTAAATCTTTGGTTATTTTTGATAGCTTATGCTTAGTTTGATAGGTGATGCTTAGGATGCTCATTATTTTATAAGATGAAGGAGGTCTTGACTATTAATTTTGTTTTTCTTAATTAAAATTATGTTTTTGAAATAGTCAAATCATTCGGACCAGAAACATTGATTTGCTTCTGATCTGAGTAAAAATTTAGACAAAAAAGATAAATTAATTGTATAAATTGAATATTTAAATAACTTAGTGGATTCTAGCTGCTCTGATCTATCTCTTATCATTGTTATTAATTTATTTAGTTTCTAATTTATACTACATTTTTTTATTGTTTTTTTCTTTGGAGAAAAATTGAGATTTTTAATTAAAAAGTTCAAAAGTGCTCTCTGTGGGATCGACTTGTATTTGTCATTATTTTAATAAAATAACTATGTACTTACAGTTTTAAGAAGATTGATTAAATTCACATCAGTTGGATTGGCTTACTTGAACCCGCATTATGTTATGGGTTAGTTATTGTTAGGCCAAACTAACCACATTACTTGAATACTGCAGTTCTCTCTTTTTCTTATTTTTTTTCCTTTTTTTTTCAAAGTAGATTCATGGATTATATTTTTATAAAGAAATAAGACCTTATTTTTTTAATTAAAGACTTAACCACTACGCCATCAAAGTTTTTAATATAAATATTATCCAAAAATGTTTAAATAGATATGTAAATGTCGATCTTAACTATTTAGAGGTCAAAATTTTAAAATAATCATTATCCATGATTTTCTATATACTTATTAATTTTATGATAATCATTATTATAATAATCATTATATAATAAAGCTAAATCCAAGCAAATATACAATATAGGGTATTGATAAAAAATAATACTAAGCTATCTAATTTATAAGAAAATAATATTAAAATAATATTATTTAAAATAGAAATAGCCGATAGAGCGTTACGTTTGCAAATGCAGAAAAAAAAAGTCAATACTATCCTAAGAAAATCATATCTTATATTATTTATCCTAAGAAAATCATATCTTATATTATTTTTAATAATTCCTTATGGAAGTAACATATCTTATATTATTTATAATAGTTCATTATGGAATTAAATATAAATATAAAATACTATGCGGGTCATGCGGGTTAGGCAAGTTAATCCTAACCCGACCCGTTAAAAACATAATCCATGCCCAACCCAAATTTTATGTTGGTCGGGTTACATGGGTTATAGGCGGTCAGGTTAGGATCAGGCCTCCTTTTGCCACCTCTATGTGAGTGTGAGAGAAGACTAATCGATATAAAATACTATATATTTTAATAATGCAAAAAATAATGTCCAATTGGTTTATTTTTCGAAAATATTTGTGTGTGACAGCTATTTTCTCTTATAAGAGTACATTAGCTAAATTTTGTGTGAAATCCAATGCGCACATTTAATGCAGGAGGCCCACCCTCTCCATTAGAGACCAAGATGAGATTTCTTGCATGGGGAGCCACATAGATATGTGTAATAAAGGATTTTTTAGTGTGGCCTAATAGCCACATGGGCCCAACATAAATGACCCGATCACTTGTAAGACTTTATTACTATTTAGATTCTTTATTAAATCAGATTTGGTATGTTAAGAGAGTTTTCAACCTATTAGGGTTTCCATGCTAAAAACAATCTAAATCCTAATTGATTTAGGACTCTATAATGGAAAGGGAGTTGTCTTAAAAAACCTATAAAAAAGTTTATGGGCTATAACTCCTCTTTACACTAATGCACAATCGTCCAATTGAGATCACATAGAATGGTGGTGGAGGAGTATAGTGAATCCCTAATCAATGGTAGTTGTTTAGATCAAACAAACGCAATGGAGTCAAGTACATGTTTAGATATTGGATTTAACATGTGTTGATCAAAGAATAGCTACAATTGGGATTTGCGGAGGAGCACTAATGGTTAGCCATCTTTTCTTTGCATATAACAATATCCTTTTTTGTCGAGCTAACAAGGCAGAAAACTTACACATCCAGCATCTTTTGTTTGTTTATGAGGAAGCATCTAGGCAAAAAATTAACAAGGACAAGACTTCTTTATTTTTTAGCAAAAACACTTTTCTAGCATACCAGGAAGACACTAAGGTCATTTGGGGGGTGAAGGTAGTAAAACAACACAAAAAGTACCTTAGTTTGCCCTCCATCATTGGTTGATCCAAGAAGCATATTTTTATGGATACCAAGGAGAGATAATGGCACAAGCTACAGGAATGGAAGGAGAAATTACTTTCACAGGCTAGTTGAGAAGTCTTGATAAAAGCCGTAGCATAAACCATTCCAACTTATGCCATGAGTTGTTTTAAGTTACCGATTGGTCTATATAGAGAACTGGAAAGGATGATACCAAGCTTCTGATGGGGCCAACGAGGTATTGAGAGGAAGATTCACTGAATGAGCTAGAGTAAGATGTGTAAGTCAAAACACATTGGGGGTATGGGCTTTAGAGGTCTGGAAGAATTTAATTATCCCTTTTGGCTAGACAGGGATGGTGACTCTTGTAGAATTTTCAAGTGACTCTTGTAGAATTTTCAATCTCTATTCTACAAAATTTTTAAAGCAAGATATTTTCCATACTCTTTTTTCTTGGAGTCAGGAATTGGTAGAAATTCGTCCTTTGCGTGGAAAGGAATTTATGAGATGAAGAAATTGTTGCAAGAGGGATGTAGATGGAGGGTTGGAAATGGCTGAGAGATAAAGATTTGAAATGACAAATGGTTGTCTACTCCTCTCATTTATTAAATAATTTCCCCTTGCAGGAATCTTCCTAAAGATGCATTGGTGAAAGATGTAATAAACCCAATGCCACGACGGTGGGACATGGAGAAAATTAGAAGCACTTTCCTCCCCTTTGAAGTTGACGTTATATTGAAGATCCCCTTGAGTCCCCACATGCCGAAAAACTTATTGATATGGGCAGAAAATAAATCAGGCAAAGTCTCCGTGAAAAGTGCTTATTTGTTGTCAACAAGAGTCCATAACAGTCAGGAGCTAGGGGAAAGTCCAAACATAGGGGAGAGAAGGAAGTTTTGCGTCACACCTCGAACACGAGAATTGAAGAATTATAGTGGATCCCAAGGTGTGGTAAACATAACCCATGTCAATCCGGGCCATATCAAGATACGTACAAACTGTCACAATGGTGATTCCACAAGTACATGTGAGGAGGATCTGCAAACACATAGCAATCATTTTAATAATTAAGCAGAAACCTGGAAAAATTCACCTGTATATATCATAGACACTAATAAAACCACATTCATTCGTTAATGTAAACCAAGATCTGTTAATTCACCATCCACATGCAAATGATACTAAGGTTTCATAAACATGTACAAAAATGCAAGATAACATATTCATCAAATAGTAATTCTAAAATAATGATGATGGCATGATCTACTCTCTTTTTAATCCAAATATACCCGGTGATGCACTTCGTCAGATAACTAGTAGTACAGTCATCCTCATTTCACTCGTCTACATCCCGAGGTACTGTTTAGATTCTCTGTGGGGTTGTGTCGACTACCATGTTGGCAGTGGGTTTTGTACCTATAACACCAAGGGTAAGAATAGCTTATATTATATTTCTAGGGTCTTAAAATAAAGTTAAGACAACTCCCAATTTAATTTCCATTTAAAAAAAATAAAATGAGATTTTACTAAAACTAGGGGTATACTACTCCCCAATGACTCTTATATAAGATCCCCTAAACATCTCTAAAAAATAACGCCCATTTTCATAAAAGATTTGTACTCATATAAAGCCGAACTCACGAAACATTATTAGTGGGTTCCATAAAGCATTTTGTGCCTTAAAGTATTAAAAAAGTCAAAAGAATACGCATTCATCTAGTTTTTATCCAATAAAGTAGTCTAAAGTAATACTTATTTTTCCATACGTAGTAGCACTTACCGTAGCTTTGGTAAGGCCCCATTTTCCAATAATTTTGGATAGTATTATAGTTGTCGGAAAGTTTTTATGTTCTAATGATCAATTTTAGAACACCTCAGCTACACTAAAAGATCAAAAGAGTAGCCTCTCCTTATGCCCCGCGATAAACTATGGAAGGTCCATGGTCGGTCAATTGGATCAAGCCTTTAAAATAAGTTTTTAAACTAAAAACTCAGGTACCCAATCGATTGGGCCATTTGTCTGATTGATCGGACACCTCTCAGAAGGGTAATTCAATTGATCGGGCCTGTGCCCAATCGATCAGCCCTGTAGCCATTAGCTTAGGCAGAATTAGTTTCAAAACTGATTTTTCTATCTTTCCCTCGACTCCTTCCACTTTAATTCATCACTTTAGCCCTTCAACACTCCGTTAACTCCTTCTACTTCACAATTAGATTTCTCCTTAATCCATTCCCATCATTTATTCTTAATTACATTCATTAGCACATAAACCATTTTGTAGTCTTGAATTAAAGAGGAGAAAAGCTATAACTTGGCATTAGTAAAGAAATTATCGAGAATCAACGTAATAAACTATCAATGTAGTAAATATACACTTATACTTGCATTGCCATAATGCTTTACCCCAATCAAGTTCTCCTTTGGTTTAATGATGGAGAAAGCCTCAATAGAAGATGATCTAAGACATACATTAGAAGAAATAAGTATGAGATGTATGCATGCTCTAGATTTGAGGTTTATTGACACTATTGAACCCAAAAAACTAAAGAGATGATGGAGCTCTTACCTTGGAGAGCTGTAGAAAAGAAGATGAGGTGAAATTGTGAGTTTCAAAAGAAGAAGGTGAATAAGGAAGTGATGAGGAGGAAGAAGAAAACCCTGGCTCTTACATGCATAGCTTCAAGATCAATTTCCAGCTGTTAGCTGAAAGAGAAGGAGAGAAGAATAAGTGCTCCAGCGGTTGGGTTAAATAAAATAAAAAGGTAATGGTGGTTAGGCTCTTTTAAATCAGAGTTTTCTGGGATTTACAAGCAAGTTCACTGAGTTTTTCGATTTTACAGTTTAAGGCAGTTGAACTTCAATTGGGCCAAATGGATTTGAATTGAGCTAGGCCAAATATGAAAGATGACCCACGTAATTAAATACACATGATGCAATTAACATGATGCTAATGTGATGCACAACCATGTAATTCTAAATTACAAGAAAATCCTTAACTACCTAAGTAAGGTTCGAACCTGACCCAACTACCTATCTATGACCCAAACCAAAGGAATTTCGGGTTGAATTAACCCAAATAAGTATTAATCAAAATAAAATAAGATTAATTATAGTAAATCAAGATTAGTTCGGGTTTGAATCTTACATTTTTGAATGGTCTATGAAAGTTAAAGTTACCAAACAAAATTAAAAATTTGCTTGGAGGAGTTGCTCTGAGATTCTGCCTACAAAGGAAAAAACTATGAAGAGAAAAGTTATGCCCACTAACACTTGTGATTTTTGCAGAAATGAGAGCGAGGATTGTATTAATGCTTTATTTTCATGCTCCTATGTATGACATGTACGAAGAGATCTTATCTCGAGACTTGTTTTTGTGCAATCCTCTTACTCTAGTTTTGGCATGCTTGCTTGAGAAATAAAGAAAAAGCTTCCAACACTTGAAATGGCTATTTATTTTCACCATTGTGTGGGGGTTATGGCATAGGAGGAATCTTTCCATTCACAAAAGAGAAAATATGCAACATAGCGTGGCTGCTGAAAGAGCAATTATGTTTTTACAAAATTTTCACAATTTGAAGTCTCACAAATTGATTGTACACAAGGAAAAAATTCTAAGGTGGCAACCCCCTCCAAATAGGGTCTTTAAGCTCAATGTGGATGGGGCAATTTTTGACAATATTCAAATGGTTGGTGTTGGGGCAATCTTGAGGGACGAGAAAGGAGATGTTATAATGGCCATTAGCAAACTCTAGAATGAGGTGTATGAAGTGGACGATATTGAAGATCTTACAGCACTAAAAGGGCTTCAAAAGATTTGTCACATTGGGATAATGATGCTATTCTTGAAGGAAACTCTCTTTGGATAGTAGATTCACTCAATTCTTTCTCTTTAAAATTTTCAAGATAAGGTCTAATATTTGATGACGTAAAAAGGCTACTACAATGCTTTAACCAATATGTCGTTATCCATGTAGGTAGACAAGGCAACGTAGCCTGTAAGCTAGCGAGATATGCACAGTTTGTTGGTGACAATAAGGTTTGGTGGTTTTCTACCCTAAATTCCATTCAACAACATGTTCTTATCAATGCTATGATGTAAGCTTTTCATTTCTTTCCACGAAATTTCTTTGTCATTAAAAAAAACCATGGGTTATTCAAAACAATCCTATTGTTGTGCAAATCCAATTAGTAGCAAACTAACATATGGTATTGGAGTCATTAAGTTCATAAGAATTTGATTGACATTGACATTAGTTTGAAGTACAATCTTACAAGGATGGCGAGCTATTAACTATAATTAACTATAAGATTTCTACAAAAAAAAAAAAAGCTATGGGATATGTAATAAGCGCTTTTGCAATAAATAAATATATCTTTTGCAATAAATAAATAAATATATATATATCTCCAAAAGTTGAAAAAAAAAGACAGTTATTGAATATTTCACATGTAAATTTCATGAGATAAGGGACATTCCATGATATCATCAAATCATCCAACATTCCATGTTAGCAATAGAGTCGAGGCTTTTGTTTGTTCGATTATTCTATGATGTCACAAAATATTTGGATTAGTCCACAATTTCCATAATATCATGAAATAGAAGCCTTATATTGTCATTATGAAGTTTTTAGGTTATTTATCATTTATTCAATTAGTGGAAGCATTTTTTTTATGAAACCCCTACGTAATAATAGGGGTGCCTAAATGCAATGTAATTCATAGTTAATGTCACATTGTTGATGGTATTATGCATTATAACATAGGTTCTTTTCTTCTTTTAAGTTAATTTTGTTCCACATTGGTTGTGGATAACTTTGCCAATGGTGTTTATATATATATATATTCCTCATTCTTTTATGGTGCCATTAAGCTTGTTATAATGATAAATGGTGGTGACTACACACACATATGTGGCCATACGTGTTCGTTGGCTAGCAATATCTTACTTGTGCTTCATAGTCAGTCATGCTCAAATATCGAAAACTTAAATGAGGAATTTATTTCAATAAAGGGTAATCTGGGTATTTCAAAAAAATTGAGGAAAATATCTACCAAAATATAGCTTTAAATGGACAAATGTCCCTAATTGAAAACTTATTAGGAAACTTATGGACTAATTTGAAAAGTTTTGAAACTTATGTCCTTTTTTTAAATAAGTCAAAAAGTTAAGGCCTTATTTGAAAATTTTTCTTTCTAAAATAATGTTATGCTTCAAATTCTCCGTCCAATTGAGTGTATGAGTAGGGGAGCTCATGGGTCTGGTTAGGCCGGGCTGAGCAAAGCCCGGGTCTGTGCTGGATTAAAATCCTTAAGCCCAGGCCCAGCCCAAGCCCAGCCCAAGCAATAAGTGGTTAGCCCAGGCACAGCCCATATAAAATCTATTAAGCGCAAGCCCGGCTTATATATTAATCCGGCCTAGTCCTATTCAGGCTAGATTATTAAGCACCCTTAAATTTTCTCTGTTGAGGCCAATATGGCTATCATACATTAATTTCTATATATACACACGATTACATCCAAATAAACCCATTTAAAATGCAAAAAAAAAAAATCCGTATTAAAGGTGATTGCAGTTTTCAAATAAAGTTATCTTTTATGCTCGTTGAGTTTATATTACCTCTTTTTTTAATAAAAGCATATGATTCATTAACAAAAGAGAACTCCGTTAGTGCAACGAGGAGATTTTTGTCTAGTACAAACTTATTAAAATAAACATTATCTGCTCCATTGATTAAAAGTTTAAAATCCTTGGTTTTTGAAATTCTTTGTTGCTCCATTGATTAAAAGTTTAAGCTTAACTTTCTTTTGAAAAATCCCTTGTAATAATGCGATAGATAAACCACAGTTGAGTTTGCTTATTTTCAAAGATAGCTCATATGAAAGGGAAAATTGAGCTTAGGAAGCTTTTGAAGGACATGTTTCTTTTACAAATTTGGTGTGTTAGTTTTTTTGGGGATAATGAAAGATTGTTTGAGGATAATGAAATGGCTTAACCCTTGGAATTTGGAAATGTCATTATAATATACTAAACCTTAAGATTTTGAATTCAATTTTGACTAGGTTCCTTTCAATTTTGACTTTTTTTTATTGATCCTTAGTAAAAAGCTTAAAAAAGGTGTAAGTGGTGGTATTTGAAATTTGTAAACATTTGAGTTTTAAGTAACTCTCCTAATCACTACACCACACAATTTTAATGTGTAATTATTTATTAAAAATCAAATATAATTAGATGGCACAAGGACCTAGCTCTATGAGTTTAGCCAGTACTTAGCATGGGTTACTGTGATAGTATTTTTTTATTGTTGAAATTCTAAAATTCCAATCCGCTAAAAGATCTCAAATGATGTCTGAAATTCCTAAAATTTCAACCCCTTTACTATTTTGTCGCATTATTGAACGATGGAATGCAAACGAGGAATTGGAAATTCCATTGCATACTGGTAAATATCCAGCTTAAAGCTACCATGAAATAGGTGAAGTAACAGTGATTGGAGAGTGAACAATTGCGAGCCAGGACTAATTATCTCTTGGGTCCACAATGGAGGTGTACCCAAAAAGTCTGCATCATTCAAAGATCATAATTCCTACCTCTTTCAATCATCTTCCCACAACTGATGGGCAAGATCCTCCATTCGAGGAGGCTTTTGGGGACATCATCATCCACAACACACATCAAGTCTCTAAGTTTTGGAATCTCTCATCCCCTGCCACCATGCAAGAAACAGGAGCACAGATGCTGTAGAATCCCAATGGGTCCCAGCGTTCAACTTTGACCGTTGAACCCATTCATTGGATCGTGGGTCCCACCTCTCTACCGGGCCCGCAGGTTCTACCAGCTGCCTCATTTCCTTATCTCATGTATTGCAGACACGTGTGGTGAGAACATTGCGTACGTGGCACGTCCCACCCTACTTGCATTTGCAGAGAAATGATGGTGCCAACGGATTTGACTAATGCAGTTCAAGCTCTGACCTGCCCTCAAAGGCCCACAGTGGCAATATATCTATATAAAATGGGAACATGGAACATTAATAGGAGATGGAATGAAAATCCTAGCAATAGATTTATGAGCATGAAACATAAATGGTTGAGTGCAATCTCTTTTATTATTATTATTTTTTTTAAGGAAGACTTAAACCCATCACTCTCTCTCCCTTGGGGCAGCTAAGATAAATATAATTCTTTGAATCTTTATTTTTGGTATTAGCCATAGATTTAAAGCAGTAAACATAAATGGTTGAGCACAATCTCTTTTATTCATTTATTTTTCTAATGAGAATTGAACCCTTCACTCTCTCTCCCTTGGGGCATTTGATGCCTCTAACTACGATAAAAAAATATAAGTGGACTCCTGGTTTTGTGGGAAAATTTGTATGTCCATGGAAAATACCAAATCTAACATGCTCCATCCTCCTTATAGGAACTGGTTTTGCAGTGAAATATCGAAAAACTTTTTAATTTTTTTGCTTTTCAAAGAAAAAAAATCCGGCCATGTATGCAAACATGTCATTAGGAATTCTTAAGAATTAAAAACATAAAAATTCATGTCCTAAATAGTAAAAAATAAGATTTAAGGTACATATACAAAAAAATATCAATCAAATAACCTTGCCTTCAATAGAAAGTGAATTAAGGCAAGATGTGACAATAATACCAGGCCATGGCCCTAGAAATTCAAATGTTTGGAAGATCAAGGTCCAATCTTTATTGCTATCTTATATACTTCACCCCTATTTTCGTATCATTCCCACCAAACTTGAGCCTATTTGATGATGATTTTCTATATATTTAATTCATATGTATTCTAATTAAATTAAATTGATCGTTGCATGCCAATAATATCCTAATGTGATGGAAAGTGTTTAATTCTCTTAGCACCATTTTTGTGTTAGTTTGGTGTGGTACGTATTTGTCTGGAAATCAAAATAATTCTATATAATTGTTCTTAATTCTACTAAGTAATGTTGTGAAAACAAAAAAAAAAAAAAAAAAGGAGACTCTACCCTTGCACAAAACTAACCTAAGCTGTTTTTAAGGGCATAATATGTTTTAAGTGCCACACTCTATTATGAGAGCCCTGTTCAGGGTAGTACAGGATTTTTAATCATCACCGTCCCCTAGAGCAAGATTCGTTTCATTAAAGACAAATACAGAAAAACCTCTATCCAACGTTGAATTTCCCTAAAACAAAGGTTGGAAAAACCCTACATGGCTACACAAAGTGAGACTCATTGCATTAAAGGCAGGGACCAAATATTCTACATTGAAGGCTTGCAGGACATCTAAAGGCGATTCAAATCCTATGTTGTTGACAACCTTGTGAAATATTAATTTTGAAAATAATCCTATGAAGACTAGTTTTTACCAACTTTTTATAAGAATTCTAGGTTGGACCCATCTATCACTAAATTCAAACTTTGTTATACATAGAGACTGCCCTGATAGTTACATACCCAAGTTTCAGTCATATTTGAACTTACTAGATTGTTGAATTACTTGTGCATCAATCGAATGAATTGAAATTGTGAACCACTGATAAAGGGGTTTAGAGACATATGATTTGGGTCAAACTTGATATTTTGAATGATTCTACATAGATCTTTCAATCCTCCTAGTTCCATCCCCAAATAAGGCCCACAAGTGGGTCCCATAGAAAAGTTCTCAAGGCATGAGGACAGTTCTCACATGTATAAAGATTTGTTTCTTCGCCATGTTTGTTTTATAAAATTTGGTGTGGTGCCTCTCACACTAAAGGAAAAAATTAACTATTTTTCTTCAAGTCTATAGATAAATAAATTTTTGCATAGTAAAAATGACAAAAATTTATAAAACAAAAAATACCAGCATTTCACAAATTGTACAAAGGGCCTCTTTGTTTGCATAGAATACATATACCATGTTGTAAGTGGTTAAAAAAATGAAGACCGAATGTGAATAGACAAAAACAAAATCAAGGAAGATGAGAAAGTCCCATGTATATTCACACACCACTTTTTAAATAATTTTCACAAGAGCTCATATAACTTTGAAGTCTTATTATACTATATTAAAGCCAAAGGTTTTTAAGCTAATTTTGACTACAACTACTGAATTTGACTAGGAATTATATTCCTTTTAACTTACCCACATTCTTCTCCGACTTCCACATGCAACTAGGGCTCCCCGCCTAGGATTGCCTTAATCCTATCCTTAGTATATACCTGTTTTGGGCCCATGTGGGCCAAAGATCTTGAAGGGATTTCATCACCTAGGCAATTACCCTACTCTAGAGGGTCAGGGCTAGACCAGGGTTGGGCTCAAGGCCTTAAGGCAAGAAAATCAATTTATTCTTTTACGATGTTACCAAGTATTAAGGATTGTTTGAATGTTACCTTGTTTAACCTCTATTGCAAAGAGAGCACGAAGGAAATGCTTGGACAGTAAAAGTTTTCTTTAATTTCTTTTTCAAATAAAGTCATGCGCTTTAATAACTTGAATTCTAGATATATAGTTTTATTTCTTTTGTTAAAAAAGGAAAATGTTTAAAGAATATGTTCTATCTCACACCTTTTAAAGGAATTTCCATGTATCAAATTATTCTAGCAAGGTCATATCTTTGAAGAATCCATTTACATTCACCTATCGTTTATAAATTGACATCATTTTCAAATTAACATTGATTGTATGATTAAGTGTTGTTGGATTTCAATTATAAAAGTAAATACACTCAAAAGATCACTATTGGTTTAAACTTTAAATACTTGGGAGTTATAATTGTCCAACTAAAAGAATATATGGATCACTTCATCTATATCCTTAAGTTCCATTCATATACAAACTTCCTTTATGAATTAGTTGGCACCGCAAGTCATTCTATAGAGGAAAATATGTATCCTTATTAATTGAAGTACACCCTTTTTCGTTCTAGTGAGAATATATAAAAATCCTATAGAAGAAGCAATAAAACTAGAAAAAGGGAAGTGGAAGCAACCATGTAATACTTATTACTTATACATAAAGTATAATACATATCATAAATAATTAAGTAACAGAGAAATGAACTAAGCATGTGTGCGTAAGGATTTTTGCTGCATTTTGTAACGGTTTATACCTCCAATTTTATCATTGCTAAGTATTGTGATAAGGACATTTTAATAGATATATTTACGCATATAAATATATATTATATGCATAAAGAAATGTAAGAGGGCCAGGGTCGGCCCAATCTAGCACTGTCCAAGTCCGGCCCCTGAAATTCAAAGCTAAGAGCTTGCAAAATTTGTTTAAGCACGACCCTACGACTCACATATGCCCTACTTTCTCATCTTTCGTTTCCACCCCCCACTTCTCTTGCTTTATTTCTAGGCCATATGTTCTATGACAAAGAAAAAAGAGGGACCCCACTTCTCTTCATTTCTAGGCCATATGTCCTATGAATAATAAAAAAGAGGCACCATCATAATCCTCTTTTTTGTTATTCTCCATTGGTAAGTGTGTGGGAATGATTCTATATTTCTATGTGATCTAAACTTTTTAAACTGATTTTTTATCAATATAATATAACAAATTTTAATGTTAAAAAAAAAAGTATGTATGTTAGCGCAGGTCACTGCGCTACATCCATAAGGTGGGCCAGCAGATCCCAAAATCTGCGATGTGCAGCAGAGGATCCGGATTCTAAAAACAGACCTTTCCTGCAAAATCACCAAAACACACCCACCAAACATCACACCTCCTTTTTGGAAAATCACCCATCCTTAACGCCATTTTTGTCATTTCAAACCCAATCATACATAGCTTCTGCTTAAAGAATGGATTAGAGATAAGAGAAACAGAGATGCAGCTCTAACAACCTCCCCACCCAAAGCACAACCAACCACCCTACCTCTCTCTCTCTCTCTACCCCACACACACTCCACACTCGCTCTCTTCCCCTAAAAAAATGAAAAAAAATCTAAGTACTCTCAGTAGAAACTTTCCCACCCCAACTTAAAAAGCACTTCCCCATTGCATGCAGCCAGACCTCTCTCTTTCAACCAACCCCCTCTCTCTCTTCTCTCTAAATCCATAATCTGTTTTCTTTCTTTCTTTCTTTCTGTTGCTCGGCCTAGGGTTTCTCGCTGGACAGTAAGTTGTCATCTTTATCTCCGCGCTTCCGATCTTTTAACCTTTCTCGATCGTCCTTTTCTTATTAGAAGATTGGATTTATTTCTCCGATGATTAGGGTTTTGGGTGTTGGAATCAGGGGTTTTGGAGTTGGATTTTCGCAGGGTTTAGGGATTTTTGATGATTTCTGACTTTCTGGTTGGTTGGTTGGTTTGAGAGCGTGAGGAGGATTGTGTTTTTGTTGGTTTGGTTCTTGCAGGTAGATGATGGAGCTTCTGGACATCCAGCCTCGCGAGCTTAAGTTCACTTGTAAGTAAGGAGTGGAATGTGGATTGGATCTTTCTTCTTTCTGTTTGTTGTTCGGTTGCTTGATTGTTTGTGTCATCTTGTTGCCGTCGCGCCCGTGGATGGCTTACCTTTGCTTGATTGATCATAAGAAAAAGTAGTATAACTGTGTCTTTCGCACATGATGGATCCAAAGGAGTGAGAATTGGGAGGCTTGGGTGAGCTTGATTGAGCCAAGGTGGTTGCTTTACTATTGCCAAGCATTACTCCGCGAAGTCGGTTGCTTAACAAAAATATGAAAATATTGTTGTAGATCTAGTATACAGGAAAAGTTCAATGAAGTTTTATAATTAACTCTACCCAGGGTTCTTTTTGTTTTAGTACTTTTGAAGAATTTAAATGATCAGATGAGTGAGGGTCATTGAGCAGGGAAACCTGTTTGGGCGCTTTTATTTTTTAGTCTTGTTTTTCAACAAATGGGGATGAGACCTTTGTGAAATTCTGCAGGATCAAGAATCAAAGACAATATGCACCCTAAGTGGTACTTGTTTGCATGTTTACTGAAGTTATGATTATTGTAGATATCCACTTCTTATGTTGAGCCTAATAGACGGGTTTCAGGTGATAAAATTTATTAGCGAAATTTAGATTGTGGTTTCTGGGGAACCTGTTAAACTCTTAACAATTCTTGGAATTCTTCTGCTTCTGCGCAATCATACTAAAGGCAACCGCTGAAATAAATTGTGGAATACTGCTGACCATGTGTCTAGTGTCAATTAAGTTGCTGTCCCTATGGGGACTGGTGAATGTGTGTTACTAGATGTCGTATCAGATATTGTTTGGAAGTTGCTCGTCATCACAATTCACAATCAAGCAAGATGTTATTTGAGTCTTTAGGAGGACTTGGTCATTTCTTGGTTTATTGGCTATCATTAGCTAATGGTTTATTGTTGAATGGTTCATTTGAGTGGATATGTCAATTCAGGCCATAGATTGCCAAGGAATACCTCTGAACATGAAAACTAATATATAAGATTCAAATTTAGACGTTGGACACTCGGTCTATGAAAAACTTTGTTGTATCAATGATCAGTGTTTGGAGAATTTAAATTTAGGTTCCAACCCTAATTTGTTTATGCTTAAGAATTCAATTTGTAGAAAACTATTCATTAGGATTAATGACTAGATATTGCTTACAGAGCAGTGTCCAAAAGACTGGTCAGAGTTTTGTAGGATTCAAATTTATGTGCATCTCTATGATGAATGCGGAGAATTGCAAAATTGGACACCCTCTGTTGTGTATTTTGGTATTAATGTTGCTTTGGGAAACCCTTGTATGATTTTCTTTAGTTGTGGGATGTGAGCCAGTTCTCGAAGAGAAGAAAGTTGATGGGGAAGGCAATTCCGGCAGCGGCTATGGTCATTTGGATAAAAACAAAATAACAGGGGTGTTTTATGATGAAGAAAAGGTCAGAAAGGTTGTTCTTGTTGAGTTGGTAAGAGATAAGGAAAGGATTTAAAGATTTCAGATGTGCATTTTCTCGATGATTGGAAGGCAGTGTGCTTGGAGGCGGGACAAAGTAGCGTGTGTTGAAAGATGGTCAACTTGCCCATTGGTACTTGGAAGGAAGTTCAATGTGGAAGGGGAGGCGAGAGTACGGGAATCCTGTTATGGAGGAATTCTTTATGATGATTATGGACAAGCATGATCATCCTGTATAGGTCCACTGTGAATCAGAAATCCTGATTAGGTATAAATCCTAGCAATATCAGAGGCATTCAAAGCGTTTAAGATATTTTGAAGGCAAATATGGGGACTAGAACCTGTGGCACAGTTGGAAGGTGCTCATTGTTGAAACCACAACATTGTGGGTTCGAGTCATGTGACCTACCAAAAAAAAAAAAAAATTTCATAGTGGAAGGGACTAATCAATTTGAATTGGATGAAGGATGGTGCAAATTTTTCTGGTGACTTAAACATGTGAACAGAAAAACAGAAGTTGTTCTATATGGTGCAAGAGTCATCTAGATATGTGAGAAGTGTGACTGAGTTGGTGGACAAGTCAGGTGGGTGTCGATTGGGAAAGTTTGTTTGTATATACTTTCTCTTCTGGTTGGGGAGTTGGTTTTGTGAGAGAGTTTTTTTGTACTACCACATTTCTAACCATGTAAACCTCAAATTTTTGTTTCTCGATTTGTGCATATCATCCTTATATTTTTGCTTCTCACCAATGAAATTTTTGTTGTTATTCTACAAGAAGTTATGGTTGGCAGTAGATGGTTTGACTTGTAAAATATTTTTGAATTGTAAGTAGTTGATCTATTCGTAAATTTGGCTCAGGATGATTAGATTGAAGAAACTGAATTTGTGTAGAGGCCCCAGTATAGTTTGGACAAGGCTTTGATGATGACGATGGAATAGTAGTTGATCTAATTTCGTTTAACTCATTAATTTCTCAGGGATCATTCAAGTCTTTCTCTCTCTCTCTCTCTATATATATATACTTGTTTTGGAGCTGCCTCGCTATTTGTTCATTCATAATGATTCTTTTTCAGTTTGCTTCTTTTTGCAGGTTCCTTTATATGGTTTTTCCTTTATAATGAATTTCTTTTTTCCCCTTACAAATTTTCTTTTTCTAGCGATCTGCTATTATGCTCTATCTTAGCTGGATTTTCGTAGAATGGTTGTTGCATCTTTCTGAATAATTTTATTTTGATGTGATCCTAACAGTTAAAAGCATTGTTTCGTGCAGTTGCATTGAAAAGGCAAAGCTCATGCCAAGTTCAACTTGTCAACAATTCGGATCAGTATGTTGCTTTCAAGGTGGAGATTCTTCCTTTAGATTATGATGTTATGATAAACTTCTTATTTTGGAAAAGATGAAGATGCTATAGGAGGTTTGTTTTCTGGTTTAAAGCTGTGAATCATGGGGCAACTCGACCCCAGTTGATTCGAGTTGAGTTGGCCATTAGCACCATTTGGCCCCTAGAGTGTAGAATTTTTAAGGACATTGAAGAATGTGATAAGTATAAAAAATTGGAAAAATATATTCATATAATAATAGAATTTTAAGAATAATTTTTTGTTAATATGAATGAGTTTAGATATCATATAATTAGGTGTCGGCACTTGTTTTCCACTCCATGGGATAAATAGTGCTTCTCATCTTCTAATATTTAGATATTCCACAAAGCCTGGTTTAATCATTTAAAATTAGTGTAGAAGGTCCCAAAAGCCTCCAAAACTTCTTCCAACATGAAGCTAGGGAAACAAAAGATGCGTTTAATCCTTTTTCTTTATATATGTATATGAATTGGTTAGGAGGGATACTTGGAAGGTGACTCAACTTGTTACGTGAGAACTCCGAGTCGACTTCGATTTTTCAAAACCGTGGCTGTTTTTCCTATGCTTATTGATAAAGAAAGCATTTGTTGCATATAATTTTCTCTTAAGTTATCCTTAATAAAAGTTGGTGAGTTGCTCATGTCCTTGACATGCATGTGTTGTTCTAGAAATAGAAATTGTATTGCAGATTGCTTAAAAGGATGAATCAAAGTGTATCATCAATCCCATAGTGAATCATAGGATTTTAATTTTTTTCTTATGAAAATTAAATTATTAAAAATTGTAAAAGGCAGTTATCCGTAATTGATCCATGTGTCATCCATAAGGACCATAACAGCATGATTACAACCAGAAGACTAGGATATAATCTTACCAAGAAAGTCAGGACATATACTAATATATCATAAATGATAATGTGTTAATAGTTATATAGTTTAAGATACCAACATTATTGTGAAATATAAATAAATTCTATTAACCTTTTTTTTTCACTTTGAATATAAAATGTAAAAGTAACATCTAAATAATCAATATTGCATGGTTAGGATGTCATGTCACTTGAAGTTCAAAAAAAAGTTCCCATGAAGAGTAGAAAGTATGAAAAGGATTACATATATATATGGGATAGAATCCTATGCATATAGTTGAATGCTGTAGTCATATGTTTGTTCCTTATTAATCTCTAAAACCTCCTTGAAATCATGAAAGTTAAGAGGTTTTGCTAAATACTGTATATAACATTTTAAAAATAGAAATTTTAACAAACAAGAATAGAAAGAATAGATGTAAAAAAAAAAAACTAATATTAACCTCTTCAATATACTTACTCGGACAATTTGCTTGAATCTAAGACTCGAAAGAATAAGTATCAAATAGTAAGAGATTCACACATGAATTGTAAGATTCACTTGTAAATGATATATATATATATTTATATCTATTCGTAGATAAAATTTTTTTTCCTTGGGATTCTCTGCTAACTGTAGGAGTTGGGATACAAATTATAGCTTTTTGACAACAATGCTTACATGTAAGATATTGAATTAATGAAGTCAACTCATACATTTGACACTTCTCGTGTCGTAGTAGTTTATTGGATATGGAACTTCTCCCTTGAAAACTTGATCTTTACTCCTAGCTCTGTTGTGGCTAGAAAGCGTCTTTAGGATGGCTCATCTATTTACTCATTATCTAGTTGGACTAAATGCTGTAGTCTTTATGTTCAGCGAAACATGGATATGATTATAAATACCATATTGGCAGGTTAAGACTACATCTCCGAAGAGATATTGTGTACGCCCAAACACCGGTGTTATCTTCCCGAAGTCAACTTGTGATTTTATAGGTATTTGCTTTTCTTTACTGTGTTATGTGTTATGACAGAAGTTTGTAGTCCATGAGTTTGTTGCACAATGTCAACCACTTTCTCCCAATATGAAACCAATTTGACCAATTACCCCAAGCTCAATTAACACTTAATTATGCACAACATATAACTTAATGCAACAATACAATTAAGTGACCAAGTGAGATATGCTCATGTTGTGTGTGCCAGCAATTTAGAGATATTCCAATTTTATACAAGTTAAACTAGCACATGTGAGATGAGTTATAAACAAGGATTTAACAACTTAAGCTAAAAAAGAAAGAGCATCCACCACAACACAAGTGATTTATTGTGGTCCGGTACTGGACCTACATCCACTCCCAAGCAAATCACTATCTAGTGATTTCTTGGCTTTTCACTTTGGAGGTTTTCAAATAGGTGCACCTTTAAACCTTTACAACCAATTTTTTTGATGCAGTGGTTCGATCTTCAAATCTACATCCACCAATACACAGTTTTTTTGATGCAATGGTGTGAATACACAATTCTACATCCATCGATATACAATAAGAGAGTTTGAATTTAAGGGAGAGCACTAGACTCTAGACAAGTTACCTTAGTGTTGAGTGTGCTCTTGAAGCTTGAGAGAAGACCTCCAAGCTTTGACCTCTTCCAAAAGCTCTTTGGTGAAATGAATCTTCCAATGAGTGTGCAACCAAGAGATGAAGAGGTTTTGGGTCTGGGGAATGGTTTAAGTCAACTTAATAAGTTCAAGGTTTTCCCTAGATGGATTCCACTAATCACTCTACAAAGAGCTTAGAATGCTCTTTAGATACTACTATGAGAGAGAAGGAGGTGAGTGGAAAAATGGGTGGAAGCTTGTCAAAGATTTCCCAAGAAAGAACACAAGTGTGGGAGAAAGCTCTAAAAAATTCCAAAAAGATAAGCTCAAAAGAGAGCTTCTCATATATATAGACAAGGCTCCAATGGATTGATTTTCGGCTAGCTTTTAAGATCCCACGGCTAGCCGTCCAAGAAAAGGACAACTCCAACGGTTGGATTCCGTCCAAAATCAAATTTGAATTTTGAACTACGTCTTACTTTTTGGCTAGCCAAGAAGTGGCCAAAGGAACCACCTTGGAAAAACTCACCTATCTGCAAAATAAGCCATCCTGGATAACTACGGCTAGTTGGGGAGCATTCTACGGCTAGCCGTGGGCAAGCCGAGAAGCATCTCCAGAGCTATCTTGAGAAAATTCTGCTCTTTACAAAACAAGCTGAAGGAATAAGGCTATGGCTCGTCGTGAAAGCCCATAAATAAAAAAAAAAACAAAGTGAATTTTCTAGAAAAAGTCGGGGGTTTCTAAGGGCCCTTCTAAGATGGTTCTGAGGGTCAATTACCTTTGGTACTCATGGCACTGAAGATGATGATCTTCTTCGAGAGCTTCCTTGAGTGAGTTACTAGGAGACTTGACTTGGACTTCGACACGGAATTGACAACCAAGGGAGGGTGCAAATCTAACTATGGCACTAACAAGTAACAAGAGCATCTCTTGAAATTTCATTTTGAAAACCATTGTGCATTAGGTTAATGGAATTGCAAAATTCCTGGACTACAGTTTCATTGGAAGCTGAAATGCAAGTTCTCATCATAGTTATCTGATTCGAAGTTCGACCAATTCGGATTCAAGTTCGTAGTTCGGCATTCGACACTTGCTTCAATTCGAAAATTCGATTGAGTAGGTTTACTTGATTCGCTTTCCAATTCGCTTGATTCGTAATTCGAGTTCGATGAATTCAATGTACTAATTTGAATACACAAATAAATTCATAAAATTACATATTTAACATTTAGTCAATCTAATACAAACTTAGATTTATGTGAAATGGCCCAACCTCAAAGAACTTGAAACTAATTTTTATACATTTTTGGATTTTAAAAATGGGCCCCAATTATGGATGGATAAAGATCACCATGTATATTCTAAAATCTAATGAAGATATAATATTTGGTTTTGAAGAGAATTTTAGAGATTCACACAAATGTATGGAGATGAGGGAGTGAAGGAAATTGAAAAATGAAAGAGAAATGAAACTTGAGAGTGATAAGACTCTATCAAAAACTATGAGGGTCTAAATTAAAGCCCATCTAGTCAAATCTGAATGGGTCAATATATTTTTCATTTATTAGTATTATTGAGGATTTTCACTTTAATAAGATGGTTTTACATCAAATTGACTTTTTTTTTCGTATTATAGCATTCACAAGTTTATAAGATATTTATCTTACAGTGGGCCCAACCCTTTGTTTAGATGAAATTGAAGTATACCATTAAAAAAAAGAAAAATAATCGTAGCATTTCATATTAGCTATTCTAGATTTCTATAAATATTGCCCAAAGGTTCAAGCAAGAAGCAATTAATGGACAAAGGGGTGCTTACTGCTGACATATTATACTATTCATGCTTTAAATTGCTGATGGAAAGAAACTTGACAGACAGCCACTTTTTTCATTTCACTTTTTATTTCTCTTTCTTGTCCTGTATCATCTTCTCCTTGCTAGTCCCTTTTTCATATCACCTTTTGTACACCGAACTGCTTCAAACTGGAGCATTTCAAAAATCATATCACCTTTTCTACACCGAACTGCTTCAAACTGGAGCATTTCAAAAATCTTGAATCCACATAATCGAATCCCATATTGTTCAATTCAAACAGTATGAAATTCGGTGATTCATCAAACGAATTAGGTAACTATGGTTCTCATCATTGTAAACTGTTATTTCTAGTACTTTATACTTAGGAATAAAATACAACAAAATTCAGCTGGAAAATGGACAACTACTCAAGGTATTGTGGGAGTGGTAAGAAGTCCTGGAACACAAAGAAATGGTAGAAACAACTGAAAAACACATGGACAAGTTCATGGTTGCCAGGCATGAACCCTGGATCCACCTTTCTTTTGGGAAATAGAGCCCATACCCAGAAGTAGGTCACTGCAAGGAATGCATACTGTGTTGCTTTCCAAATCACGTGATTTTTGCTGCTTCATCTTCTCCTTTTCCTTTTCTTTTCTTTTTCTTTTTGTTTTTTTTTTTTGTTTTTTTCTTTTTTGTTTTGTTTTTGTTTTTGTTTTTTGCTTGAAACTCAGCAACTGTATGTGTTTCCTTCAATTGATTCCCCCTTACTTTTAATTTCAATGCAGTTACCATGCAAGCTCTGCGGGTTGCTCCTCCTGATATGCAATGCAAAGATAAGTTTCTGATTCAAAGCACAGTTGTTCCCTTTGGGACTACCGCAGAGGACATTTCACCAAGCCTTGTAAGTGTTTAGCATATCAGTTGGTTGAGACTGTTCCCTATGGTGGCTCACCTTTTTTCGCTTGACTGCTCACCAAAGACAATGGCCTTTTTCGCTTGACAGTTTTCCAAAGAAAATGGCAGATACATTGAAGAGAACAAATTGAAAGTGGTCTTTGTTAGCCCACCACATTCTCCAGTTATGCTTCCCATTAATGGGTCTTTGCAGCAGGAGTCAGCTTTTGAACCTTCAAATTTGAAAGTTCAACAATCAAATGGAGTTGAAAACCTTCCCCCTTCTCAAGTTGTTGTAAGAGAAACAATTCTGTATTATATTTTGATGTTAGCAGGACAGAACATGTTCAAAGTGCTTTTATTTTGTTCGTATTTGGTAATATTTTTTTGCAGTTTCATTTGTTTATAGAACTCCTTAATGTTGTCCTTCTGAAGATTGAGAACTTTGTTTAGAATGCATTTTTATGTTACACTTACCGCATTAGTTATAACAGTGGTCAGCATTCAGGAATTTCTTTGCATTTTCACTTTGGAACTTAAAATGCATTTTCACTTTGCATTTGCATTTTTTTAAAAAAAATTAGGAATACAGTTCATTTCTGAGTTCAGATTTCTAGTTTTCATTGCCCCAAAAAAAAAAAAAAAGCCATATGTAAGATATTCATATGAATCCATATCCTCCTTTCATGACAGGCATCCAATGATTTTAAGGCTGTGAAGGATTTTGAGACTGCAAAGGATTTTGAGGCTGTGAAGGATTTTGAGGCTGCAAAGGATTCTGCGGTAGCAAAAGATGCTGAGGAGTTGAAGTTAAAGCTAAACGAATTGGAATTGAAACTAAATGAGGTGGGTCAGCCATTATGTTGGAACAAAATTAACATGTCAGCAAACTTAATTTTAGAGATTATAAATCAGTTTAGCTTTGGGTGAAGGATATGGGTTCTCTCATCTCTGCTATTAAGAAAGCGCATGGGTAAAACGATGGCAGTATAAAAAATATCACTGACATTTTGAAAGCATCAAAATACTATCAGTGGGTCAGTGGCCTTGTTTTTTCCAAATTATAATTTCTCGAGTATATCAAAACATTTTCAAGGAATCACAGAAAACCCCCCAAATTTTTATTTAATGTGACTTTCTATTCTATTATGAGAAGACACTAAAAAATTTGAAGGTATTTCTTGTAATTCCAAGAGCAGGACTTTTGAGTTTTAATGATGGTGAAAAGAAATTATCTGGTATCTTTGTTATATAGATGTATATATATTTAAAATCTGGTATCTTTGAATTCTGCTGTCTCAAGTGTCGGGCCAGATCGTAGTAAGGTGACCTCATCTTTAATAGTCAGAAAGCAAGAAAGCTAGTGAGGTTGTCTCCTAGATGAACTGATAAACCTGGTCCAACTTAGATATAGGTGTGTACCATGTTTTTTGGCCCGTGGTGTGGTCAGTTTCATGTCTGGGTCCTATGGTTTGATTGCCCTTGGGAGGGGAACAACAACTAGAAACGGCTGCTAATACCCTGTAGGCTTAGGAGTGAAAAGAAAATCTGCATGAGGGGGGGCTCACGTTTGATTAGCTAGTTGCTGAGGCAATAGCTTACCAAGACGATGATCGTGATTAAAATGGACCTGGGTTAACCTAGATCCAACCAATTAGTGCTCATTTGTACTCGTAATATACTATTAATATCGACATGGTGTTGGCTGACCAATCGTCCAGCTTGGGATCTGTGTTAGGGTTCCATTGGATTTGGATAACATCTTAATTAGGTTGGCTGTGGGTTGACTTTGATCTGACCAACTACCACTCGTTTATAGTCGTGCTTATTATAAAACTGGGAGATGGTGTTGGGACCCAATCTTTCAGCTCTGACCTGTCTTAGGGTTCCAGTGGATTTGGATCAGCTCTAGTTCCTCAGATCCATTTAATAATCTGCTCTGATCACAGTTGGCTATGATTCCACCATCCACAGCCAAAGTGACTATTACATGAGAGATGATGCATGGGGAGATGTCATGTACCTGAATGGTATGAGTGTTTTGGTAAATTTGGAGTCTTGTGGCTAAAGTCTTGACTTGCCCTTTAGAAATCCAAGTGCGTTTTCCTCGTTTCTCTTTTTTTGTTTTTTTTTTGGTTCCACATGTCCTTAAATCAAACTCTTCAATAAATGAAAAGAGGGAAAAAATTACTAAGATAATAGATAAACTTAATTTGGAAGTTCTACCTGAAGATTGTCCAAAGAAAGAGGCATTGTGCAACTTCCAAGCTGGAATGCATTTGGCAGCCAGTACTGCCTGCCGGTGTATTCAAACTGGCAGCTCAAACTCGAGCTCAACTGACTTATGCAGGGAACAAGAGACCTGCAAGCTGGAGTCCTTTTTATACATTACAAGTGCAGTACTTCTACTCTTATAAAGTATCAACTGCTAACTAATCCTCGTGTCCATAATGATGTAAATACAGTAGCTTTAACCTAGTATGGAAAACTTTTGCAGGCTGAGAAAACTATTACGAGGCTGAAGGAAGAAAGAAGCTCCTCCATTAAAGAGAGGGATATGTTAAAACGAGAACTGGTAAGTATTCCATTTAGATCAGCCTTTTGACCTGCAGACATTCAACAAATTAAGTAGTCCGTTTTGTCTTTCTGGTATCATGAACTCCTTGATTTCTTTGAAACTGCCTCCAATTACCCCAATTGACCATTAAAAAAGGAAAACCCCAATTGACTATCACTTCAGAGCTGAGTTTGGTTGGTGTAAACTTTCGAGGTTGCTGGTTCTAGTTGTATCTGAATTATCTGTCCTGTAACAAATATAAACTTGGTTCATTACTGAGCCTTCCGGTTGCACACGTCCATGATCCATGGCTCTGTCATCTGAACTGTTAATTGATGTGGGTGTCACAGAATATTCGGACTGGAAGATTCTCATTCTTCAATTAGTGGTCATGAATAGACTGTTTAGAATATATTAAAATTGTTCATTGAAGAAGCCAAATAATGGATGGCTACAATCTTCTAGTTGACTGGCTTTTTGTGTCCCACATTCTCTATCTTTCTATGGGAGCAACTGTTTGGATCAGGGACAATAGTATAAAACTGGGGAGGTCCAACTGAATGTGCTTCTTTGTGGGTTTTTATTTTTTATTTTTGGTAAGTGGCTCCCTTCCTCCCCCTCTCTCTGGGTTGGGGGGAAATCAGTACATGGTCCTCAAAACCCAGGACCAAATTACCTAATGGTAGTTGCTTAAACCAGTTGGCTAGTTGCATGCTTTTTGCAGCTTCTTGTTTTTTTGGTTACCTTTTTATTTAAAAACCATTATTAATGGTTCCTGTAATGATGTTTCTGGCAGGGTGTTTCTATAGTTTTGATCCCCATGTAATTTTTCATTTCATGACTTCATCCATTGTCTCTTGTTTTCAAATGTTATCCTTTTTTTTTCCTGGAATAAATGACTGGATGATACAATCTCTCTCTCTCATTTATATTTTGATTGAGGGGAGACCACCAGTACATGGTTCCTCGCAGACACAATACCAGGCCTGAACTCCTCTGATGGTGACTGCTTACTTGATGCCCAATTGCACTGATGGGTTGTTGGTTCTGTTTTATTTTTTTGATTGTTATTCCATTGTACTATATATTTCTGCTCGTATGATATGTTCATTTCAATATTTTACTACTAATTTCATTGATTGTATACTAATGTGGAGGTTTTCTGGTTGGCTATTGCCATTTTTAGGTTTCAGTTCTTATTTTGTTCTTATCGCTTGTTTCGAATTGTTACAGTTTTGTTCTCAAATCGGTGATTGTTTGGCAGATATTTGTGTTTGTTGCATATGGTTCTTTCCAGCCTTAAATCGTCTCATCGTAGTTTTCTCTTTCCAGGCATTGGTGAGGAAGAAGAGCAGTGTAAGGAAAGTTCAGGTGGGCTTTCCCTTCCTGTTTGTCTGTTTTGTCGCCATCATCAGCCTTGCACTGGGATACATGTTGAGAGCATAAAAACTCAATCTGAAGTCTAGGAATAAGCAGACCCCGACTCTTTGTAATTAGAATCTGCGGTAACAGTAGTTTAGAATGAAACAGCCCTCTTATCTATTAGACTAATTGAATACAAGATGCTTGTTTGCTTTGTACTCCAATGATTTTCGCACCAGACTAGCAAGGTGTGCATGTAAAGGAAAGAAGCTATCTGTTTGAAGTAGAGTGAAAACATGACGAGAAATTTTCAGTATAAGTTAAAGAAATAAATACAGAAACGGATCACAATGAGACGAAACTGGAGACATCTAGCACCTTCTTTTCTGGGAGATAATTGTAGTATTCGATTTATTCCATCCACTGTAAAGGCCACTCTGGGCAACTCTCTGATTTCCTGTAACATGGGCACCATTCGCACGAAGTCGAGGACTGCGGATGTCGATATCCTGTATTAGAGGCCCCATCTGTATCATAGGAACTTTTCCTGTAACTCTTGGGTGATCCTTATGATTATGTTACGTTGAGTTACCTACACTTGGTTTATGATCCAACCATCCGTAGTTGTACAATTCCCAGTTGAGTGCTATAAGTAAAGATTTGTGTTTACAGCACCATTTTTCATCCGCGGGCAGTTTTTTCCTCTTCCATTTTCTTCACCTGAATGTGGCTCTCTTTTCAATCCCTTTCAGAAGGGGATACAAAATTTTGATTTCTGGTTCTGAGTCTATCAATGATCAGGTACTCAGGTTTCCATTCCCCTTGTGCTTAATGGCGTGGTTGTAAGATTAAGTTCTGGAGATGCCCATGGTCAGTGATTGGACGTTGGAACTGAAGCTGATCTGCTTTGAATCTGGATAGTCGTAAATAGATTCACGATGGATTGGGATTCAGTACCTATACTAATCAATCAGCTCTTGATGCATGCTATACCTAACTTGTGTCCAGCCTACTTTGATTTTGGCTGTTTATCTTATCGTCTGGACGTAAATCACCAGAGAGAGAGAGAGAGAGAGAGAGGCCAAGATAAAAACTGGTTAATAGCTGTTAATTGTTGCCTAAGAATTTCACAGGAATGAATTCTCTATATATTTTGATTTCGATCTCTTGTTACGTGATGAATATCTATGTTTGTTTTGGTTTTGCCGATTATCCCCTAGATGTTGTAACATTGACAATGATTTAAAATGGTATTTATTCAATTTTATTTCTTTTGGGAAGATGAGGAAGAAATCTATTAAGGGTACATGCCAACAGTCCATGGAGATGAGGGGATTTTATGGTTGCAAAAAATCCTCCTTAAGCTTAAAATCATGCCATCCTCCCTTTAAAAAAACTAGGTTTGGCAAGATAGGATTTTTAGGGAAAAAACCTTTAAAAAATCAACGGCTTTGAACGTTTTGCCCAATATATCATGATTCACATGGCTTTATGTTCTGAAATTTGGTCCCATAGCTATTCTTGGTTTATGGATAAGATCTAACGGTTTGGATGTTTTAAATGGGGCATACAGAAGTCCATATTTGTATCAGCAGTGGTGATTATGTTTTTTATCAGATCTCAGCATGTAGGATGATTCACTGGCTGAAATTTGGTCCCTTAGCCGTTTTTGGGATGAGAAATAATCTTAATAGTGTTGATCTACCATGTGGGACCCACAAAAGCCCGATCGGGATGAAACCCGATACCCCGACTCAAGCACTGTAGTAGTGCATTTTTGCGCTGCTGTGGAATCCTCGCATCCATTGACGAGAGAGGGGGGGGTGGGGGGTGTTGGTTGTTAGATACTCCCCTCTTCCACTGAAGCGTGGAATGCAGAGGGTTGTTTTCTGCGTTCCACGCTCTACCCAGATGTGGGGATTTTGTGTTTTTGCGGAAAAGCACCCAATTTTCCACGGAAACATTGTCTGCCAAACGTACCCTAAAAGATTGCAAAGAATCTGAAGACCAAAAATCATATGGATATTAGATATTTTCTCTTGCGGGCGTCTGTAAGACAACGTACGTGAAACCATATGGATGCAGGATAAGGGGGGATAAGTGGGGGGAAAAGTAACTTTTTCCATCCTATCTCACTTATCCCTTGTTTGTTTGCATTTTTAGTGTTGGGATAATATTATCCTAATCCCGACGCTATAGTGAATTAATACTTAGTGTGGGGCTTAGATAAGCCCACCTAGGAGGTAAGATAATTTGAGTTGCTTTGAATGGGGGGTGGGATTATAGTTTTTAGGTCTTTTTGTTCTTATTCCAACTGAGTTGGCTTTGAGTGTGTGTGTGTGTGTGGTGGGGGGGGGGGGGGGGGGGTGTGGATTATATTTTTTTAGATCTTTTTGTCCATTGTCTCCCATTTATCCGAACGCATTCAAATATGGGATTGGATTCACCTTCGGGATAAAGGAATCCCATCCCATGCAATAATACCATTGGATGGGCTTGGATGGTATTAGTTATCCAATTTTACCAAAAATTTATTTCACTTCCAAACATATCCTGTAACAATCCGAATTTTGATTTTAAATTTGAATTCATCTTGACCCTTAATTTAAACTTGATGGACCCTGCATATGATTATTATTATTTTTATAATATTACGCTATTTAAATTTGGATAATTAATTAGTTGCTATATGGGTCCCATAAGCTATTAGAGTTTGAGAAACTTAGAGTTGTGTTCAAATTGGAATTTTATGTGGATTGAATCTCTAAACTGTATTGATCTATCTTAACTCCACTTGGAGATAGAGTTCCATTTGAACTAAACTTCTTTGGCTAAGTTTAGTTTGGACTAGAATTTCTTTTAGGACTTTTGACTTTTATTTTCTATAAATAAACAACCCTCCTTCTCCTTGCTCACCCTAAGGCCTTCTCTTTAAGGTATGTTTCCTGTTGCTTTCTCTCCTTCCATTCATGTTACTATTACAAGCAAATACCTCAGTTTTTCCCATTATAATAGCATGCTAATTCTTGATTTTTATCCTTGCTATCTTAACCAAGTTTATTTTAATCATGCATTTACCATGATCTTGGAGGACCACCCTCTACTCACCCACTCTGCGTCATTGTTCAAACATCACCAATTAGTCAGTGCATTACATCTACCACCAAGAACACCATTCAATCGGATTTAGTCTGTTGGGACCCATCACCTACCAATTTCAGTGCCCCACTCATCACGGACCCACCTATACTTGATGCTCACTGTTCATCGTCTTCTTCTTCTTTTCTGCATGTTTCTTCTTCGTTTGATTTCCTCTCTCTTACTCTCCTTCTCGTTCTCTGCCTTTGCTTCTTTCTCTCCTCCATCTTTGTTTTCTTTTCTTTTATTTGTGTTTTCTCTTCTTCATCCTGTTTCATCCTTCTCCGTTTTCTATTCTGTTCTTCTTCGTCTCCATCTCACGACTCTGCCTTCACCTTCACCGAACCCATCTGTACTCGAGCCCACCTGCATCGTCTTCTTCATCGCTTCCTTCTGTTTCTTCATCGCCTGCTTTTCTTTCTCTTGTTCTCCTTCTGCAACTTCTTCTTTTGATGCTTTTTCTTCCTTCACCACCCATTACAGAACTTGTCTTCACCTTCTTCCTTTCCATTGTTTTGTCTTTTTCTTCTCCTTCCTCTGCTCATTGCCGTCTCCGCATCTTCTTGTTTTCTTGTTCTTCCTTCTCTGGTTTTCTTCCTCTTCCTTGCAAACGTGCCCACCTTTGCAATCAAGAAGGACCCATCTTTATCTCAATCTCATTTTCTCATCGTCTACTCCCTTCTTTCCTCTGTTCTATCTCTGCAACCCATCTCCTTCTTCCTCTTCTTTCTCCTCTTCTCCTTTCTTTTTCTCTTCCTGTTCCTGGGCGAGGAACCTAGCCCAGAACTGGTCTCGGTACCAGTCCAGCTCCTCCTCGCATCATTTTCTTACTCGTTCATTCTCTCTCCTCTGCTAGTTCTTCGCTCCCTGCGTTCCTCTGCTGCTATTGCTTCTCTACTCTTTTCTTCTTCTTCCTTTCTCGTTTCCTTCATTCACGCTCTTCTTCTTCTTTTTCTTCTTTTTCTTTTCTTCTTTCCTTCCTCCTTCCACTGCTCTCTGTTTCCGGTTGCACTTGTGAACTCATGCATCTCCCTGTTTGAATCCCTGCAACCCAGCTCTTCTTCTATCTTCCTTTCTTTTCCTTCTTTTCCTCTTCTTCTCTGCAAGCTAACAAACAGCCATGCTGTTCATCTTCTAGCCAATCAGCACCCATCTTCATCTTCCTTCTTTGTCGATCTCTGGTTCTCCTTCTTCTTTTTCTTCTTCTTCCTTTACTACCTTCTTTCCTCTTTTCTTTCATCTTAGGCGAGACCCATCTTCTACTTCATTTCCTTTCCCTTCTCCTCTTTCCTTCTTATCTTTCCTCCACCATAGCCAAACCTTTCCTGGCCCTGCATCACCATTCTTCTTCTCAGTTTTATTCTCTTCTTCTCCTTCGTTTTTGCCTCCTCCTTTCTCTGTGATCATGGCCGGTCTTATCAAGGACCCCAGCTTCATCATCATCGTGGATTACACATCATTTTGTTTCCATCATACCACATGGCATCACCCCCGGGCTACCTTATGCAACCACTGAACCCAAACTTGACCCCTAAGTCCATACCATTTGACCCACTATCCCTGGCCCATCTGACCTATAGGTTTCATTGATGATGTAGGCCCAAGTTCATGACCCAAGTTTCAGTCTACTCACTATTTACACACTATTCATTTACCCAAGTCCATCCCATCTAACCTATGGGTGTCCATGACTTACATTCCCTAAGCCCACTCGCATGATTAAACAAATTGGGCCCAATCAAGGATGTGACCATACATTGGCCCAAATTAATCTCGTGTGATTATGACTCAACTCAATAGCCCATGCATGAGCCCATCCCCTAGACTCAATTTCTAATCCGTTTGCATACCATCATTAACATGGACTCGCATCGAATCTCCTGAATATTTAGATCGGGGCAGGTCAAGTCCATCACTCACCGTTGAAAGAGGCAAGTAGTCTTACTATAGTTTCATCACTCACTGTTGAAAGAGGCAAGTAGTCTTACTATAGTTTCATCACTCACCGTTGAAAGAAGCAAGTAGTCTTACTATAGTTTCTTAGCTATAGAGTTTTCAAACCTTGTCTCATTTTAATTTAAATACATGAGACTTTGAACTATTAAAATAATCTTATATTTTTAGGATATTTTGTTATTATATATGATGGTTATGCTAGATTTAGTCCTGTTTCATTGCCACCATCACGCTACAATTGATTTTTATAAAATTTATTGTTGATCGTTAATTGTCATTGGATTTAAAATGCTGAAAAATGTGGAAAAATCTTGATAACATGTGATTCAATTTGTGACCTCAACACTTGGCCATCTTTGTGATTAAAATGACTTTGAACTATTGGATTTGCTATTTGTACCCTCAAGGCATTCTCTAAAGTATGAGCAATGCAAAGTGGGAATGCTCACAGGTAGATTTTAGCCTCTTTTTGGGTATGACATTGGGATTGGGGCCCATTTGTGTGAATTTGTTAGTCTGCAGCTAGTTTGCACTTTGTTTTGGAAATTACCGGTATTCTCAGGCCTTGTGCCAACTTTGGATATGAAAACAATTTGTACCTGGCGGGTTCCTTGTGCTTGGTTCAGACCTAACTTTGGAAAGCACATTTTGATATTTTATTTATTGCGGAGATGCTTGATGCCTTTTGTATTTGTTGATTTGGTTATTTGCTCACTTACTTAGAATATCTTGAATTTCAGTCACATTACCTTCTGATTACTTCCAAAATATTGCACTTACCTTGCCTAATATACTTTGTATATGCAAACTGTGACTCTAAATTTGATTTCTTAAATTGTTATTTGTTTGTTATGTTTTATGGTTCGTATTACATATTGAGTTTTATCACTCTTGTTTTTTCCCCATAGATTTTGAGGTTGATTCAAAATCCAAGGAAACCTAGCTTGTTTGACGGAATTAGGATTGAGGGATGAGTTGTGAAAACTTCAGTCTTAGATTTGAGGATTGATTTAGGACTTTATTAGATTTTGAGAAATTTATGAGTCATTCTCACTTCATTTTTATTTATTATTTTAAGTGGATTGATTCTATTTGTTTAGCTTGAGATATTAATTATGATATTCCATTTAGATTATTTAATAAAGCTTGAATTTTTTATTTAATTATTGTGTACCCATCATGTCTCATAATTTAAGGGTCCTGGGACTTTGGATTTCGGGCCGTGACACCTCTTATATGTCTAACTTCAATGCAGTGAAGGGACTTGGGCAGTGATGTGATTTTCATGCATGGAGCAATGTGCACATGCCTGTATCAGAAAATTCTGCTTTAGTTCGCTAAATATCAGAGTAATTTTCTTCGACGTCCACCTCTATGGGGTCCACTTGGCCCTACCTTTGATTAGTGAAGCTCTTTTCTGAGTCTTAGGTCTTACCATGATCTAGCACCATGCACAGTTTTATCCTTCACTTGTTGGATTGGAGCTAAAAACAAAAATCCATGGTTAATAGACTTTGAGCTTTAAAGCTGATAAAAGGCTAGGATGATTTGATATATATTTTACATTTACTTTAATCCATAAATAAATCTTTTCATCTATTTTATCCCCAATGATTGGAAAGCAACCAAGTGGTAGCTATGCCTGCCCACCCACCCCGGTTCTAAAGTTGGTGAAAATTTAACTTGTTTTGTACATTGGCTTGTATGAGATTTTATTTTTACAAAGAAGCCCCAGGGAAAATTTTCAAGTTCCACCCCGGCCCATTAGCCAGACAGCATATTGTAGGCAAGCAACAGGACAGAACAATATTGAGGCCCCTTGGGTTGATACTTGCAATGAGAGCCTTTCTCTACTTTAACATCTGGTTTTATAATAATTCACTGAATATATTTTCTCAATTCAATGATTTTCGGGGAATTTACATAGAGCCAAGTCAGAAAATATTTCCTTTTCAAAATTTAACAGTGGTTTTGATTTTATTACATCATTGTAGAAATTATCTTTAACGTTGGATAATAGAATTTAAAAAAGTTGGATAAAAGGTCAAGGTCCCATACACATTACTAGCTTATATCCTTCATCTCTTACCTTACATCATTCATACTTCATCTCTTTAATAATCTTTCATTAGAGCTTATTTGACTATGAATTCCAATTATTCAAATTCTTTACGTATGCAAACAAACATACTCCTAAAGAAGTAAATTAATCGTAATGGGCAGCTTAGCTGGTTTAGGACCACAGTTTGCTCTTAAATATTGTAGATTTAAGCTGCGCTACCACACTACGTCCACTAAAAAAGAAAAAATGTAATTAGTGGGGTTTAAATCTGATGCGATCCTATCCAAGCCCAAACTTGAATTTGCCAAGAGAGAAGGGCCCTTACTAGTAAGAGAACCTTCTTCCCATCCAACGTTTATGTTACAGGATTTGTGTGTCCATTCCTGAATTTAAATTAAAGGACTCGAACCTGTACTCAGACTCAAATAAAGGACTAGCAGGCACACAACTCAATTCAAATCATAAAAAAAATATATACATATATATATATATATACATATATTATTGTAACTCATAAGGCTATTTTTCCTTTCAATGACTCATAGAGGTAATTCAGTCATTTCCAATGTGATGATATAAGGTTAGATGGTAGGTAGTTGGTAGTTATCTCAGAAGTAAAACAGAGTCTTGTGAAACATGACCGTTATGGCAGTTTCTCTTCTAGAGCCCATAAAAAACCCTCAGCCACCTTTTCCTCTTCCTCCTCTCCTAACATCCAAACCACACCATCAGCAGCAGCACCACCACCACTATGGATCTATCTCCACAATCCTCCATCAAAACTCTAATCTCAGCTTCCACCAGCTCAAGCAAATCCAAGCCCAGCTCTACCACAGATCCCTCCACCACCACCCCATCCTCACCACCAAACTCCTCTCCCTATTCGCCTCCTCTGGTGCCGTCGACTATGCCGCCCGCCTCTTCGCCTCCATTCCTAACCCTGACCTCGTCCTCTGCAACTCCATGCTCAAGGCCTACACCCGCCACTCCCTTTTCCAACCCGCCGCTTTCCTCTTCGTCCAACTCCTCGAAACCGGCTTCTTGCCCGACCACTATATGCTCCCTTATGCCCTCAAGGCCTGCGCGGGCCTCCCTGATGCCCGCCTTGGGCGCCAGATTCACTCCATTGTTGTGAAAGATGGAACCCTATGTGTTCACCAGTTTGTCTTGAACTCGCTCGTCGATATGTACTTCAAGTGCGGGGAGAGCGAGTTTGCAATGAGAGTTTTTCGGATGATGGGGGAGCCCAATTTGACTTCTTGGAATATAATTGTTTCGGGTCTGTTGAGTTTGGGGAACTTGGAGGCCGCGAAGGAGATGTTTGATGAAATGCCTGAGAGAGATGTTGTTTCGTGGAATACTTTGATGAGTGCTTTTGCAAAGGGAGGACAGTTGGATGTTGCTAGGAGGCTGTTTGATGAAATGCCAGAGCGGAATTTAGTCTCGTGGAATGCTCTTATTGCGGGATTCGCTCAGAATGACTGCAATGATGAGGCGTTGGCAGTCTTCTCTCAGATGTTGGAGTCTAGTGTGGAGCCCGATAATGTGACAATCTTGTCGGTTGTTTCAGCTGTTAGTGGGGCTCGCTCACCAGACTCTGGTGTGGTCGATCGGATCCTCAATTTTGCGAGGTCTACACATTCGGTATCTGTATCAACGGCAATATTGAATCTTTATGCTAAATTTGGGAGAGTCGATGCTGCTCGTAAAATATTTGATGAGATTCCTGAGAAAGATGTGGTGACATGGAATGCAATGATCGGAGGATATTCTCAAAATCAAAGGCCCATTGAGGCAATTGAATTATTCCATCGGATGCAAGATCAGTGTGGATCCAAAGTTAAACCGGATGGGGTGACCATGGTCAGTTTGATTACATCATGTGCTCAGATGGGTGCATTGAGTTTGGGAGAATGGGTTCATGCTTACATTGAGAAGAATGAGATAGAGTTGGATGTTTTCTTGGTGACTGCTCTTATTGATATGTATGCTAAATGTGGGGATTTGAAGCGCTCCGAGCTGTTGTTCTGGGGGATGTCTGAAAAGGACTTGACTTCTTGGAATGCAATGATCAAAGCATTGGCTATTCATGGAAAAGGAAATGAGGCTCTCAAAATTTTTTCTTTGATGGAAACAAACGGGCTAATGCCCAACTATGTAACTTTTGTGGGGTTGCTTAGTGCTTGTAGCCATGGGGGCTTGGTGGATGAAGGTTTGGAGCTATTTCATTCAATGCAAAGTCGATATAATATCGTTCCTAGGATTGAGCACTATGGCTGCATTGTAGATCTACTTAGTCGGGCAGGACGATTAGCTGAAGCTTATGAGTTTATCAGGAACATGCCAATTGAGCCTGATGTGGTTGTCTGGGGGGCACTGCTTGGTGCCTCCAGGTCCCATCAGAATGTTGAATTAGCTGAAGAAGCTGCTCATCGGCTTGTTGAGATGGAACCTACCCATGATGGGAATTATGTGCTTCTGTCGAATCTGTATGCATCGGTGGGGAAATGGGGAGAAGTTGCAAAGGTGAGGGCGCATATGAAGGCTCAACATGTGGAGAAAACACCGGGGTGTAGTGTGGTTGAGTTGGGAGGTGTTGTATATGAGTTCAGTGCGGGGGATAGGTCGCATCCACTATCAAAAGAGATTTATACAGCTTGGGATGAGCTTGTAGAGCGGCTCAAGCCGATGGGCTATGAGCCAAACACTGGAGCCTTGCTGAGGAATTTGGATGAAGAGGATAAGGAGGAAGCTTTGTATCGTCATAGTGAGAAGTTGGCATTGTCATTCGCCCTTATTAGTTCAACAGATGTGTCATCAATCAGAATTGTGAAGAACCTGCGTATATGTAGTGATTGCCACAGAGCCATGGAGCTGGTGTCTAAGCTTGAAGGGAGAGAAATAATCATCAGGGATAGAAATCGCTTCCACCATTTCATTGATGGGCATTGTTCTTGTGGGGGTTATTGGTAAGATGGGACAAGGCCCCAGTCTGTGGGATGAGGTTATTTTGGCCATTTTAAAGCACAAGTGATTTTTGACACTTTTCCCCATTTTTATCAATTCTTAGAGATTTAGATGGGTATGCATTATATCCATTGCTTACAACCAATTATAAAAAAGAAGGATGAGAAGGGTCCTCATCTCCTCGAATTTGAAAGGGATGTTGCGCTAAGAGAAGGGAGCTTTGCCGAGAGAGAGCTTTGTGGGTTAGAAGCAGAGGACAGTGGGCAGAGGATAGGCAATGAAGATGGTGTAAGATAGGGTCCCCAAACTGCTCGATCCATTTTGAATTGGAAAGAGCCTTATCCAAGCGCCCAGCCACATAAGAAGCACCACATTGTCATTAGACCAGTGAATTGATTTCATTTTAAGTCCAAATCTTTGAGACCTGAATTGAAGGGCATGTCATTGAAATCATTGACTGCGGCAGCAACAGGTCTTAGACGAAGTTTTGCTGAAGCCAAGATGCACCAAGGAAAAGAGGTAGAGGTTGATTGTATTAGGTATTGCTAAAGCTTTTTCCTAATGATGTAGTTAGTGAAACTGTAAACGCCATAATGACACTGGATTGGCCATTGAGGGAGTTGATGGGGCTGACAGTTAGGTGTTGGAAAGAACTGTCAATCATGGAAATGGCAAAATCTATATAAATTATAGAACTCCTTCACTATTTATATCACTTTGCATGAAAACGGCCCTGGCTAAGCCCGGGTTTGAGTTAGAAAAAAAAAAGAAAAAGAAAAAAAAAAGAACAACCATTCAAATATTGACACATAAAATATTAAAATTAAAAATAACTTTTCTCTATAAGAAAGCTTAGGGATAACAAGAACAAGAACGAACAAACCATTCTCCTTAAGCTTCCTTAATGATTTTATTTTTCTACCAAAAAAAGAAAAAAACCAACTTTTCTCCATATTTCCATATAGTTCAGAATGTCTTTTGATGTCTTGGATCTTTATATGATTGGACCAAAATTTATCACAGACAGTAATTTAGTGGGCCTCATGTTAGCAGTGGTGGACTCTTGATTTTCGGTTGATGGGGGCAGATTCAAATTGGTAGTTCCATTTTGTTGGCAAATCCAGAATTTTAATGCGGGTTTTGGAGGTGGGGCCGGAATTTTCATGTGAAATTTGGGAGCTCACCCAACTCCGACAGGATGGCCGCCCCCTATCCACATGTAGGTATGCCCTTGCATGTTAGCTATAGCCTTAGAGTTGTCACGGTATTGCCCACATGCACATTGCAGAAGGCAAATGATCAACGAAGATCAAATGAGTTATTGTCAACCTTAAGCCGTGGAAAACTGCATTCACAGCAAAGAACAAAGAAGTCTGTAAATAGATAGACCACACTCAACTGAAATAGCCATTTGGAGTCCAGATTGCCTTGCATTTTTCAATGGACGGATATCGCGGTATGCTTCTTTGTAACCCAATGCCTTTTTCAAGGGAAGAGCCATCTGGTAGTTAGGGTCGTTATTTTCAAGACTCCTCTCCTATTCATCAGATTGCACCATAAATTGTTTGACGAAAAAAAAAAAAAACACAACCTTGATGGCGCCCAAAGATCATCACCTTGCAGACCACTTAAGAGCATGGATATCATCAAAAGGTTTTTCTTAGCATTGACAAGAGGAGTAAAGTGAGGAGTCCATTGAGAAGTATTTGCAGAGAAGTGGGGATTATTTAATTGCTTGGATGAAAGAATAGCAAGATATCATCACCAAAATAGGACTTGAGAATTGAGGGGGAAGAACACAGAAAAGGGTATAGAGAAATTTGGTGGGATGAAAGAATAATTAGCTATCACCTCTAAAAGACGACTCTAGAATCGTTGGCTTATATTGGGATTTGAAGAAGGGGAGGTTAGGATAGAGATTCTAGAGTATTTAAGGAATTAAGAGATTGTGTGAGACACAGCGAGAGACGGCAACTCTTCCATTCAATTCATAGAGTTCCACACACGCAATTCCACATAAGTAACTTGAAAATAATTAGAGGTGTTATAAAGATGCTTAACTGCAGTGCTTAAAAACTAAGCACATAAGTAACTTGAAAGTAGTTATAGGAGTGATAAAGATGCTTAACTGCAGTGCATAACAACAAAATACAAAAATGAATTTGTCAATAACACATAAATAAACAATAGTAACACCATGTTTAACACATAAACAAAAGATACTAATACCATGTTTAACCACATAAATAAATGTTAGTACGACAATAATACCATGTTGAACCACAACCACATAAATTACTTATAAGTGCAACATTCACACATTTTTGCAGCATTATTATAACATCCAAGAAAAGCTGGAGATTTTATGTACAATTCTCCGGCGCAAAGAAGACCTGACGTAATTCAATATCAAATACAAATCTAATGTTTTTTTTGCTGAGCCGATCCCAATATAGTATCATTATCATCATCTGGTAACATTGCTAAACAAAAAAAATCAGATTTTATAGAAAATGCTTTCTCTCCCAAAATTTTAACGTCTGCCCCTTCAAAGTGGTATGTGATGGATGGAAGATCTGGCATATGTTTTTTCATGTAATAGCTAAGATCATATGGAGCTGATCTCCCCTGGTATCGTTTTAGCTTGGAGAAGTAAATATTCAGATATTCAACAATTGCTTTATATGCACTGGGATCCATTGTGGTAATGGGAGTTCCTGTATCGATGACCATTCCCCCACCGTTGGACTCTGAAAATATATCTTGCCGCAGTCCTAGTCGATGATCTTTGATGCTAATATCATTTGGCCGGACGACATAACCGCTGGAGAGATCTCTGGAAAAAAATGAAAATACTAAAATAGTGATAAATAGTTTTCTTATTAAGATAAATAATGCTTTTTTTTTTTACAGAAAACTTAATAAAAAAGACGGAACTTGAGGGAGACACAATGGAGATGTGAGAAATGAAACTTGATTAGAAGATAGAAACTGAGGTTTGGCGGGGCCAGTATTTTTCTTTGAGGGGCAGAGCTAAATAGATAGTTGGGCTTGCAGAGCTAAACCTGAAACCATATGTTTTGATGTGGGTTATGGGGATAGATTCATGATTTTAATATGTATTCTGAATAAAAATTTTCATAAGGGTTTTAGAAGCGGATGCACGTCCAGAGGGGGTGACAGCCCGAAGAACGCATATGTAGGTCTCCCCCATTGTGACAGAAGGGCAGTGAGTGACGCTGAGACAGATGGCAGGGTGATGGCTGGGTTCAGTTTGATGGGCTCAGGTTTTGGGTTGCACAGATGGGTGATGTGGTAAGGCAATGAGTCAGTAAGCAGCAGAGTGGTTAGGCTTGCAAGTTGGGCCACCCGATGGGCGGACTAAGGGGTGTCCAAGTCGGATGGACTCAATTCAAGTGGGCTCGTAGTGAAAATGGATGCATTTGGAAAGGTCCAGGAGGTTGGTGCTGGTGCCTAGGCTCTGGCTTGCCTGTTCAGGGGGTTAGATAGTTTGGTCACTACGTTGGTTAATAGTTTGCTTGCTGGGTTGCTTTGGGTTAAACGCTGGGATGGCTCGATTTTTGGATAACGAATTGAGTGCGAGAGTGGATAGTGGGTTGGTGACTGGGCTCCATTCTGAATGAATGTCCAAATGGCGTAGGCCGAATGAAGGTGGCGGGATCAGGGATGCTGCTGATGATGGATACCAAAGACGGCAGGTTTTGGGTTGGCTACAAGTTGCAGGCAAGTGTGGTGTGAACGGATTTAAGCGGGTTTGACTGATCATGGTTCGCAGTGAGATGGGTTGGGCTTGTCTGGTGAAGATGGTGGTGGAGTGGACAGGGAGAGAGAGAGAGAAAGAAGAAGATGGGTGTTTTGGCGATGGTGATGAAAATAGAGAAAGATGATGGTCGATGGTGATGAAATTAAGGGAAGAGAAAACAGAGAGGTGGATTTGTTTGGTTGGTCAAAAGTTCGAATGGGAAGTAAAGTGGGACTGACAAGAGAAATGATGAGAAATCCTGTGACGGGATCCTAGGCTCCTTGAAACAGTAACGAAGAAGAAGAAGAAAAATGCAAAATAGAGCTCCCTACACTACTGCCACAATTGCAGAGGTCCCACCTTAGGTGTTCCTCAAGTGACTGGGAACTAAGGTCATTGAAGAAGAAGATTATACCCTACCAGAATTTTCATTCTGGTTAGGTGTATTTTACAATGCGTTTTTGGGTTTCTAGCATAAATAAGAAAAGTTGATGTAATTTTAATTTTGTGATATTATTGAAAAAAAACTAATATTCAAAGAAGAAAGAAGAACAACAAAGACAACAATACCTAGAAAAAAGTCGAGCATGCTGCATTGGCCCATTCATCACTGCTGCGTCTCCAAAAGTGATTGATATATGTGAAGGGGGTGAACCGGTTTTTGGGCAGACAATACGAAAAGTGGCTAGGGGAGCTAGCTGGTGGATCAGAGATTTGTCTGAGAATCCCAACCCCAATATTCCCTGCTGTATATTCAAAATTGGTATTATTCATACCACACCCGAAAACAAAACGCAACAAAGACTCTTGAGAGCCATCCGAACTTGAGGTGATTATGTCTCTCAATATTATTCCTTCTGACTTGGACCTATCAGCATATTCTATTCTGTATTTGCAGATATTGTCTTCTTTATAGATCTCATCACCATTGCAAAGTTGGTCGTCAATAGTAACTTCCGTATTTGAGACGGAGGTTAAACGGTTGAACGGTTCAGGTTGAGTTTGAGGAAAGCAAGTGTCGCAGTCATGGCATTGCATCCAAGTAAGATCACTGCCTGTATCCATAAGCAGGTAGTATTCTTTCACGGGAGTGCCAAACCCCACAACAACAACATAATCACTTCTAAAATATTTGATGATGGGTTTAAAGTACTCTGGGAATGAAAGATGGCTACACGGACTAGTGATTTTTCCCACTTTTTTTGCATGTACTCAATTTCTGAAACGTTCTCGATATAGAACGGGGACATTTCTGATTCTGGATGGATGAGTTTCTAATGGAACCCATCAGAACTTTGGAAGGAAACTAAAATGAAAATGAAAGAAAGTAAGACTATACTTGAGGCCATGTTTGTTTTGTTAACTTGTGCTTCAGCGTAAAGTCATTTGACACTTAATATAGGTATGAGTCATGAGTGATTTGAAGTTGGAAATTGGGTTCGGAAATTGTGACGTACCTATGAAAACCTATGAAAATCAGGTTGGGAAGTGTGAGCAACCAGTGAGCCATCTACAAGTGTGAATAACCTAACACGGAGGAACGCATTCAAATATGTGTGAGCAACCAATGACCAACCTAACAGTGTGAACATTTCTAAAACAAAAAAGAGCATTGTCACACCCAGATTTTTATTTTTGGGTCCAATCGATTTGTTAAGTTTCAGTCAGGTTGAGAGGGGTTAGATGAATTGATTAAACACTCTCAGGCCTTGGGCCTGAGATATTTGACCCTTTTAGGCCAAAGACCTTTTCTGAAATTTTGTAAAATTCACTAAAAAGTAGAGAGCCATTCCTTGTAATTTAGAAAAACGTTTTCATAATATAAACCCTAAGGTCTTCCTCATTCTTCCATCTTCTTCCTTTCTTTTGCAACCAAGCCCAGAAGCTTTCCGGGAAGAAACTAAGGTGGGATATTCGGATTCACTTTTGGCGTCGAGATTCAAGCAAGTGGATAACTGTAAACAATGTCTTTTGGTTACTTACAAAGTCTTTTGGTTTCTTGTTGAATAACATGTGTTGATATGATCTTTTGATTGGGTTTAAATCTTGATTAGTGATTAACAATAAAGATTTGATTTTTTTTACTTGAAATAAAGATTCTGATTGAAAAGATATTTATAAAAAAAATTTCAGAAGTGCCACAGCGCTACCCAGCGGTTGCCTGCCATGCCAGGCAGTGTTTGCCGCCTGGCAGCACCGCCTAGGCCTGTTGCTAGGGCGGCTGGGCTGGCTGCCTAGTGGGCCCAGTCGCGGCTGGGCCAGGTACGTCGGGCTGGGCCTATTTTTTTAAAAAATAATAATCGTAATAATTATAATAAATAAATAAGTAAATAGGATTAAGATATTATTTATAAAGAGTTTAACATGTTGAATTTTGATTAATGGTCTAGTATACTAATAGAGATTTGGTTCTATTAAATTAATTTTTAACTCAATGTTATTAAAAATTTAGTTAGGATTGTTTATAAATTTAATTGGGAATTATGTAATTGTGATTAATGTTTTATTTAGATTGATTAGAAATTAACTAAGATGTAATTGGAACTGATTAAATCTTAACTAGAATGTATCTATAATTCTAATTTGGATTTTTAATTTGAGTTTAGATTTCGAACTGGTATCCGGGATTTGTACCTTTGTTTTGTATAAAATAATGTGTATTTATACACAACAATGGTATTTAAGGAATTAATTATTCGCTTCCCCTTTTTAATCATAATTTGATTTAAGTTTTGATTTGGAATTTGAATATCTTTTACCCAATTCATAACACACACTAATTATACATAATTGGATTAGGTGGATTCTTGTATTTTTAGAAAATTGGTTAAATGTTTACAAGAGAATTGGACTGAGTTCAGGATGGGAATGTGAGGTTCGGGATACACCACGGGACTTACATTTCCATTGTGAAAGAGGATTGGATCTCATGTGTATATTTACCTAATTATGACCGTTAGGTGGATTAGTGCTTACCCTCAAAGAACTTGAATTGACACACGATCATAATACACTTTCAAATTAAAAAGTCTAAATACTCAAATTGATATTGAGTTGAATATTAGGATTAGGGTTTCATATCATGGTCCATTCTGTATCGGTAGACGTATGTATTTATAAATATATATTTATTTGACCGATTACAGTTTTTAGGTGGACATACGCTATCGGGTCAACGTGTATTGTGGAATACGGTACACAGCCGTGCTATTTGTTATATCTGGTAGGAATACCTGTTTTTGTTTATCTGTCTGCGGGGATACCCATTTTTGTATATTATATTTGTGGGAGTACCCATTTTGGTATATTGTATCTGCAGAGACACTCGTTTCTGTGCATTCATGTCATTGAGTTTGTATTCAGTCTGTTTTGGGACAGATTGTAATATATGCTTTAAATTAATTGATTAACACCATTGCTTGCAGTGTACCCTCTTGCCAGATTACATCAATCTGACCCACTACTTTTGGTGTTTAGGTTCTATTACCGATGCCGAACCGGAGGGTCAGGCAATACAGGAGATTCCGCCATATGGCTGAGTTATTAAGTGGAACACCAATGACATCGTTTAAGGTAATTAAGAGTGCGTGTAGAAATCAGAACTTTAGATTATGTAATAAGGCCATGTTTGAGGCCATTAGTTATTCATTTAAATTTATTAGTCATGGAATTATAACTTTAATTGCTATGCTTTGAAGGACTTGACCTTGACTTTATTATTATTGAGATTTGTTCTTTAGTTGATATATCATATTCATTTTCGATGATTATGGATTTCAGTTCCGCGTGTGATTATGGTTGCTTGATCACCAAGTATAGCCTCATGAAGGACTTCGATCCACCCGGAATTGGGGCCCATATTGTTTATGTAAGAAAAAATTTTAAATTGGCCCCAATTCTCACACACCTAGAACCGGTTTTGGATCCGACCTAGTTTTGAGGGTGTGACAAGCATGAAGATGCCAACAAGAAAGGGCAGGAGGTGGGTATCCTGCAAATGGTCAGGTATAAAGTGGGGCCAATGTTTTAGTCATCAAGACCATTAAATAGATTGATTTCGGTGAGAAAACATGTTGGGTAGTGGGATGCATTTTTAATCGGCAGATTCCAAAATAAAAGGAACATGCAGTCTACACTAGTGAAGAAAATTAGACGGCTAAGATTTTCCAATCTTCGTTGTATGTATTATATTGTTTGGTCAATGTGGTTCATTATAATATATGTACCATATAGGATTTGATTTCATAATTGAGCTTCAATTTCACAATTGATTGAAAAATTAATGCTCAATTGGAACTCTAATTTCAATTTTATCTTTATTTAGAGAGAAATTTTTGAGTTTTGTATGATCTTGAAAGAGTCCAATCTGAAAACATCTCATTCATTTTTTTTTCTTTAGTTGTTTAATTTTAAATCCAACAGACTAATATACGTCCACTCTTATCTCTACTTATAAATGAATTGAATCTTTAAACATATTAGATATACATGATTTCGTTAATTATATCCTATTTTTCCTATCTTACAAATACCATAAACACCAACGATTATTTTCATGTAAGGCTTTTTCAAATCTTCCATCAGTCTACATTATCCTCACTTCAATTATTAATTATTTTAATGGCTGTTAGAAAATAAGAAAGAACAAGAGAGAGCAGAATAGAGAGGAAGGAAGAGAGATCTTACTAAATAAGAGATGTGTGTACATAAAAGTGGAGGAGAGTCTTATTTATACAGTAAAATTGCTTTCTCCCCAAGTAACCTAATATAATAGGATTTCAATCCTAAATGATCTCATCATCTCATGTGGATCCCAACGTGGGCATCAACCTATGATAATGCATCTCACAATACTCCCCCTTGGATGATCACTATTTAATGACAGTTGTCTTGTTAAAACTTTGCGAAGGAAAAACCCAATGGGATAAAAACCAAAGTGATGGAAAAAGAGTACAATATTCTATAGGATCATTGCATTGGTGTTAGATGTGCATAATGCTGCATCGTTAAAACTTTAATTTGGAAAATCCAGTGGAATAAAACCTAAAAAAGGAAAAAGAGTACAGCACACATATGTCCTAGGTAGCATGCTTCAAGATACATATCTCTTATCAGTTACTCCCCCTAACAATAATAACCTTTACATTGTTTGATTATAAACTCTACATATACCGATTTTATGTACAAGCTTCTGGAATGTTGCCTTTGGTAATGATTTGGGAAACAAATCAGCCTGGTTGTTGCTTAAACGAACTTTCTTGACTTCAATCTCAATGTTCTTCTAAAGCTCATGTGTAAAGAAAAACTTTGGTAGAATATGCTTCGTCTTTTTACCTTTAATGTATCCTTCTTTAATCTGTTGGATACATGCCTCATTATCTTCGTAGATAACGCTTGAGTACCTATACTAAGAGGCAATTGATAAGAATTACAAATATGTTGAATTAAAGATTTTAGTCACACACATTCCTTAATGTCTTCATAGAAAGCTAAAATCTTAGTATGGTTAGAAGGAGTAGCTATTAAAGTTTGTTTAGTAGAACACCAAGAAATGGCGACATTACCACGAAGAAATACATTACCTGTCTGTAATCGACCCTTATGAGGATTAGAGATATGTCCTGAATTTGTATATCCTACAAAGCTTGAATTTTTATAACCATAAGATTAAAATAAATGTAAATATCGTAGGATTTGTTTGATACCAATCCAGTGCCTTTGAATTAGTGCAAAACCATATATGGCAAGTATATTTACAAAGAATAAAATATCTCGTTAGAACTTTTTTCGATTTGCAGGTTGAAACAAAATTCTCCTATAAATAATCAATAGTTTTCTGGAGCTCTTTTGAAGTTTCAAAAAGATTTATATCATCTACATAAACTTCCATTATTGTGAATTCTTTTAAGGATTTTATAACGCGATATGGTAACTGGGATTATTTTCATACCCTTCCTTAGATAAACATTCATTAAGATGATTGTACTATATTCTTCTAGAATGTTTCAGGCTATACAATGAACGTATTAATTGTATTAAAAACATATTCTTTGACTTTGCTTTAGACAAAGCAAATCCTTCTAGGATTTTCATATATATGTTTGTGAATATTTTCAATCCTAAGTTTCTACAGGAAACATTGTACCACAAGTTTTGCTTTGTATATAGTAATTTCATTCATTTTCCGTTTAAACACTAATTTGTAACCTATAGGGTTAACAGCTTTTGGGGTTTACACTATAGTTCCAGATACACCACGTCTATTGAGAGACTTTAACTCTTTTTTTATGGCAGTTCCCCATTTTTGCCAATATTTTCTTTGTCGACATTCATTTATGGTACGTGGTTCAGCGTCCCAATCATCATCCTAGTTTTCCCTTGATATTTGTATAGTTATCGCATTTGAAAATGCGTCATCGATGATAATTTTCTTTCTATTTCATCTCTCTGTTGAATAATTATAAAGTATAAAGATCACTTTATTATTGGGTACCCTTGCCTCTTCAGGGGCTTCTAGAGTCTCTTTTAGAACTCGTGACTCTTCTAGGACATTGACTTCTTTAGGAATTTTAGAGAGAGTGGATTTTGCCATAACCTTTTCTTGAGTAAAATGACATACCTCTCCATGAGTGTACGATTTTCCATAACCTTTTTTAGGAGTGTATCTCTTCTAGAGTATAATTGGGATATGATTGCTCATTTCCCCTCTTCTGGGGAGCTAAGTTATTGGAACCTATAGGTCTGCCACGCTTCTTGCGTATAACAGATTCATTTGCTGTAATATTTGAATTTTTGTTTTATAGAGACATTATGTAAAACTCCGACCCAACTTAATCCGGTTTAGCAAATAATTAATGTGTTTTTTGGTAATTTTCGAGCGAATTAGTTTCATGCATGTCGCTTTGTCTTTTTGCATTTTGTTTCGGGTCATGGATAGGTAGTGAGGTTGAGGTTAACATAGAATAGATAGACATGAGCTCTTTTTCGTAATTTTAGATTTTTGAATCTTTCATCATTCATGCATTATCTTGGCATCATCACGTATATCTCGTCAAGCTTGTTCGATTCCGTAACTGAATCACATGTAAACTACTTTGTTTGTTTCTGTTGGATGGATATTTAACTCAAACTTTAATTACCTAGAACCTTTCGACTTTCGTATAAATTATTCAATCCTTATCTTATAAGAAGGAGATGCATACACCGACCCATCTCAATTTTCTCTCTTTCACATTGGTTCTTCCTGCTTTCTCTGTTTCTTCTTTTTTTCACTTCTTCTTTTATGATCAAAGTAAAGAAAAGAGAAAATCCATTTGCATCCATTCCATCGATCCACCTCTTGTGTGTTTTAAGGTAAGGATTGGAGTCATGACAATAGTTGTGAGTCTAGACTTCTTCTTATGCACTCAACTCCTCTTTCTTCTTACATGCATGGTGGTTAGAGCTGCGTGTAGACGTCCAATTTGAGTCAAAGGACAACAAGTAACTTAACAAAGCTCATTTGAGACAAGTGTAAGCATGTTATGGATGAACACGTGTTGGTATAAAATGATTGCTACTAAGCTTCTTCATTTTTCATGGTTTTTATATGTTACAACCCTTTTGTGGTTGATTACATTCATTTGACCTCTCTGTTTTCCATTTGGTTCAAATTTAGTTCTATTTGCAACATGTTCAGACTGTGAAAATTTTGAAACTTACGGCTAAGCCGTAGAGTTTCACAGCTCACCTTCCAGAGAGATGCAAAATCAGACCTTACACTACAGTCAGGCTACGGCTAAGCCGTAGAATGTACTACGGCTAAGCCGTAGGCTAGCTGTGACCTAACCGTTGGTCAAGCTATGGCTTGACATCCGGAGAGTAGAAAGTTTGAAAAATCTTCTATGGTTCAACTATGGTTAAGTTGTATGTTGTGCTATGGCTAAGCTGTACCCAACCGGAGCTCAATCGTAGAATAAACACGGTCGAGCTATAGGAGGAAACATGGGTTAGCCGTGGCTCACTGGAAATGCGAAAACAATTTTGGGGAACTACGGCTGAGCCGTAGTGCCTAATGCGGCCAAGCCATAAGATGCCTACGATTAAGCTGCAGGTCATCCATGGCTAAGCCATGAGACCATTGAACATTAAGAAAAGGAAGGTATTGAAGAGACCTTATAGGGTCTTCGAGTTAGAATGTAGGTAACCCGTGACTTGCCCAATGGAATAAGGTAATAGCATGAATGGGCTTGAGGGCTATGACTCATTCATGTGTATTGTACGATTGTTAAGCACCTCTCCATGGGTGTTGGTTTCAGGGATTCCCATACACCTTTACGAAATAATGCAACACAAAGAAAAGACAACGGTGTATTGGATAACTTAAAACTACATCATCATGCACAGTTAGAAACACTGGATGACTAAATTAGGGTTGGCTGGTAAAAATAGTCTTAATTCTATCAATTTGAACTATATGGCATCTTGGATGACAGTTATTATCCTCCACTCTTATGTATGGTCTAAATATTCAATGTATGTCTTTTGATATTGTATCAATCAGAACTACTTGATATGTCATTGTCAATTGCTAGTCCATGTACGTTGATTATTGATATTGATACAGTATAAAATGACTTGAATGCAATTCAGTATTGTTCTTATTCCCCTTAATGACTTGCATATTTTACTCAAGGTCAAATATATGATTGACTCAACATGGTCAGGCACTATTCAGCGTCAGCCTTAGGATACCCGGCGAGGTTGACTTTGGTGTAGTATGTATATTACTACTGTAGTGTATTTATGTCTTGGAGCTTCCGGACCCTAAGAACCCGAGACCCATTCATACCCTAGCCCAATCGATGGTGTTCATCTCTATTTGAGGAACGATTATATCTACCTTTTCTGGAGGAATTCTGTTTGACTAGTTTTACATTTATTTTAAGCATTGGGTGATATGACCATCTTCTGGTGATCATACTTGTCCATCAGGGATATAATAGTGTAAAAAATGAGAGTTTATGTCATATCATTCTAGGGTATCTTATTTCACTATTTGATTGCATCACTAAGCTTTTTTGAGTGTGTGGAGATCGATTTAACAATAACAATCATAAAAAAAATAGAACTTTGGATTCTCAATATCCAATGACAAAATATAATTAAGAACTGGCTAATTAAAAAGTTAGAACTACGTGTTTTTAACTGAGGAATAAGAACTTCTATTTATGTCAGGATTTCAGGTTTGAGATAGAATTTTAGGTTTAGACAAAGGTTTTATCAAACTGAGTGTCTCTCCCTGGGGGGCTCCAATTTTATTTGTTAAAAAGAAAGATGGTTCTATGAGAAAGTGTATTAATTATAGACAACTTAATCAAATGACCATCAAGAAAAAATACCCTTTATGTTGAATCGATGAATTGTTTGATTAGTTGCAGGGTGCCTAATATTTTTCTAAGATTGATATGAGATTGGGGTATCATTATTAAGAGTACGAGAACGGGATATTCCAAAAGTTGCATTCAGAAATAGGTATGGTCATTATGAATTTCTGGTGATGTCTTTTGGATTGACGAATGCTCTGGCAACTTTTATGGTTATGATGAACAAAGTGTTTACACAATACTTGGACCAACTTGTGGTGGTGGTTATTAACAATGTACTCGTGTATTCAAAGACAAGAAGAGCATGCTCAGCATCTCCACACCTCATTGTCATTATTAAGGGAGCACCAATAGTTTGCAAAAGGCTAGTAAGTGTGAATTTTAGTTGAAGCAGGTAGAATTCCTTGGTAATATCATCTTTAGGGAAGGTTTATTTAGTGTACCCAACAAAGATTGAAGCTATGGTAAAATGTAAAAGGCTAAAAATAGTGCTAGAGATCCGAAGTTTCCTAGGCCTAATAGGTGATAGCGCTCGAAAATGCGAATGTGTAATAGATTCGAGTCCAACATTTACACACTTCAAGCATTTAAGAAGAATGGGAATTAACTACAACTCATCATTAATTTTCCTTTTGTTTACATGGGTTCAAATGCTCTGACCGCGGGGATGCAGGTTGTTTATATGTTTTGAAAATTTTACACACCTCCCTTAAGTCTTAGATGTGATTCAAAATTGGAAGTTGCAAGAAAATACATGGAAATTTGAAAAAATACAAAAAATGAAAAGTGCAGGGGGAGTGACCATGACCTACAGTCACTAGCAGACATTGGCCTTTCAACCACTGTGTGCTCTCTATTTGGCTTGGTTTCGCTTCTGTGGTGCTTCCAAGGTGTTGAAATTTGCTTTCTCTAATATTTGGAGTGTTAAGTGACCATTAAGAGGGTTTAATTCAATTGTAGAGTCAATCAAAACCTTTGTTGATCATTACTTTTGTTCACGGACCATTTTTTGTACAAATCCAAAGAGGGTGCAGTATGAAGTCAAAGTTGTGTCATTCTGACCCTATAATTTTCAAAGATTAAAATGAAGCCTAAAGAGGCTTGTTCACAACTTCTTTAATGACTAGAACCACCCCCCCCCCCCCCCCCCCCCCCATGTGAGAAAAACAAAGGAATTGATTTTATCCTTCGAAGGTTCACTAGTGCTTGAACATAGTCTTTTTTAAATGATACCCATAACCCCTTCCTTCTCTGAACCATCTCTCACCTTGAGTGAATGATAAAAGGAAGAAGAAGTGGGCTGGAGTGTTAGAGAATGCCTTGTGACTTGCTTGGAATTTAGTAGGAACTTGCAGTTGCAATCACTGTCTATGTTCTCTATATGTTTCTGTGTCTGTTCTCTCCATGCCTCTATTGTTTTCCCCCTTCTTCAAAGCCCAGATATGCCTTTTATAGGCTTTAGAAGAAGTTGCGATAGTTCTCAGCAGTTGTAAGGGAGTAACACTTCAAAATAAAGTGAAATAACTCCTAGAAATCGTCTGCGACCAAGTCACAGGTGGAAGTGACCACGGGCGGTGGTCACTCCTAAGGCCCATTTTTGAACTTTTACATATGTGACCTCATTTTTGACAGTTTGGAGCCCAAACGATGTCTGATCTTTATGAAAGTTGAAGAGATACTTTTTGATACTATTTTAGTGTGTCATAGAAATTTCAACCTATTTTGACCTTTTAAAGTTGGTCAACTCTCCCGTTAACCACGGGCCGCAGTCACTTCTAAGGCCCATTTTTTTACTTTTACATATGTGACCCATTTTCGCTTGTTTGGGGCCCAATGATGTCAGATCTTCATGAACTGGGAGGGTTGCTTTTCAACACTATTTTGAGTGTGTCAAAAAATTTTCAGCTGGTTTTCACCTTCTGAAGTTGGTCAACTCCCTTGTTAACCGCAGGCCGCATCATTCCTAAGGCCCATTTTTGGACTTTTGCATATGTGACCTGTTTTTGCCTGTTTGAGGCTCGAACGATGTCTGATCTTCATGAAACTTGGAGAGATGCTTTTTAATACTATTTCAAGTTGTCATAGAAACTTCAGCCAGTTTTGACCTTCTGAAGTTGGTCAACTCCCCCGTTAACTTTTCATGAAAATGAGCCATTGTTTCAGCTATTTGAGGCACAAATAACCTCAGTTTCATTTGAAACTTGGAAGAACTGATATTAGGCATATCTTGAAGTGTCCATCTAAATTTCATATAGTTTGGATTTGTGGAAGTAGGATTTTGAATAATGACCCATTTGTTGTATGTTCTAGGTCACTATTCACCTGCCACTGTAGGTAGTTAGCTTGTTTTCTACCCAAACGACATTTAATTGACTTGAAACTTTGGGAGATTCATTTTGAACATATTTTGAGTCCTTGTTCTAAATTTCATCAGCTTTGGCTCCCTAGAAGTAGGATTTTGGCTAGTGACCTCCATGGCTCAAGGTCATTGTCTTCTAAGCTGACATGCAGTGGAAATAGGACCAAACAAAGTCTTCTTGACTTGAAAATTTGTAGAATCTCACTTGAGCATGATTGAAGCTTTGTGCTCAAATTTCATTAATTTTGGATGTTAGGAAGCAGGACTTTGGTTAGTGACCCCATGGCATGGGGGTCATTGACCCAAAGTTGACATATTTGTAGACTTTGGGTCAAATGATGGCCGTTTGACTTAAAATTTTGCAAGGCTTCCTTGAACATAATTTGAACTTCCTCTAAGAGTTTTAGCTAGTTCGATCTTCAGAAAGTGTCACTTTGCACAGTAACCCAACAGAGCTTAGTAAATGACCTTCCGAACTGAGTTTAGGTCCAAATGATGTCTAAATGCTCTAAAACTTTGAAAGATAGTCTTTGAATGTATTTAAAAGCATTCCTTTGAGTATGAGTTTGCTTTGAAAAGTAAAAGTGTTAATTCCACAGTGACCCCCAAACAGCTGGCAAACAGTTACTACAGCTTGATTTTGAGCTGAGATGAAGTCTAAATGGTTTGAAACTTTGAAACATCATTCTCAAGCATGCTTTGGGGTTGCCATAAGAGTTCCAACCATTTCAGCAACCTAAAAGCTTGAATTTGTTTGGTGACCCTTGCATTTTGTAAGGTCCCATACCCTAGAAAATTACGATTAGTAGTAATTATGTTGGTTTTACTTTAATTAATGAGTAATTAGGCTAATTGAGCCCAAATCTCAAGAGTTTTGGGTCATGGATTGGTAGATGGGTCGGGTTCGAACTTCGTTAGGTAGTTCAAGACCTTTTTTGTGTAGCATTTTCATGATTTGACATTATTAGGGCATAATGATAGTTGCATTGGGTGAGTTTCGCCTTGTTAGACATCTTTCATGTTTAGCCCAATTTCATTTGGACCCATCTCAGCCCATTTTAAGCCCATTGATTCAAACTAGAAATATATAGAAACCAAGAGGGCTTCCTTGCAATTACCAGAAACCCTGTGCATATAAAAAGCCCAAGAGCCCCAGCGATCCCATTCCTCCTCCTTCTCTCTCTCATTGCAGCACCGGTTTCCCCCTTCTTCCATCGTTGTCTTCCATCATCTTTTAGTTCATTTTGTGGTGATTCAAGGCTTGCATGCATCAAACTTGGAATCTTCTTCTTCCTCTTCATCCTCTCCTTCCTCCTTGTTGGAAACAAGGCACCCTCTCCTTCCCCATTGCTTGAAAATGAGTTGAGGTATGGGAACCCCTTTCCATTTGAGTTCTCGAGTCCTAAGAGGGTCAAGAGAACCCATCCATTTGACGTGCATGCATTTCATTCTCATTTTCTTCATGCATGTGCTAGGTTTTCATTATAAAGAGCTTTATTCTTCATCTAATCAAAGGGCAAATCAATTTGGGTGAAGCACCAAGCACAAGGCAAGTATAAGGATACATAATCTTACATGCATGGCTTGATTTCCTTGATTATTGATGGATTGTATGATTTTACCGAATTTACAGCTTTATGGAAAATGCATGGATTAAATGGTGATTTATGGTGATTTTGGATGAATAGAAGTGTTAATGACCTCTAAGGAACCCAAGGTTGTGGGATGGAAGTGTTTAGAGGAGTTTTGTTGCAGGTGGATTGGGGTGAGGTAAGAGGAAACCCTTTAAAAGAGAAACCCTCTCGTCACGAAATGCTTCAGGGCCGACCGGTCGGTCCTGAAGCTCGATCGGTCGATTGCCTCATCAGGCAGTCCAACCAGTCGGCCACCAAACCCAACCGGTCGAATTCCACCTCTGGAAGGGTTCGACCAGTCGGACCTTCACCCGATCAGTCGGGTAAGTCTGACTGATAACTTATCAGATGGTGTTCAGAAATGAATTCTAAACTTGACTATGGACTTTCTATTGTCTATGGGATAGCCTAGTGATGGGTTACTCCCTTAAACCTCAGAAAAGAGACCTTAGTTTCAATGTCAAGTCACGGGTGTGGGCATAAAGTGATGTGTCCCTGCATACACATGTGGTAACACCAAGAATAGTAACACCGGGACACTGAACACCTTATGAATACACCGAGTTAAATGACCTTAGAAACTCGGATTATCTAATATAGAATTGATAGAAATTGTCCTTGATAACCTATAATCTAATTGCATTGGTTTATATTAATATGCATTGGATAATCAGTATTCTATTAGTTGTAATTCTATGATAGACATTGTCACGCCCCAATCTCGGGAATTTGGGGATTAGAGTGGGCCCCCGGGGCGTAGATACGTAATCCCGTAGAAATCCGTGCCCTGAAGAATTATGCACGAATTCCTACAAGGGAGATTTCACAGGAACGTGTGAGGTAGGCTGACACACGTACAAACATAACTTATCATAAGCGAGATCCTGCGAAATACTCAGTAATTATCAAGAGCACATAAAGTTCATAGTCGGTTAACCTTCACAAGTAAACATATATACAAACAATAGTGTTAAAGTCTTTTAAATACATTCCAAAAATACTTCTTAAGAGTATGATACAAAAGGTCCAAGCATAATATCCTAAGAATACACGCGCTCTGCAGGATGGCTAGTAATAAACGTCGCCATCCGACCACTCGTCTACACCCCGAGGTACCGTTGGGGTACCCTCCGGGGGCCCGTCAGTGTCCACGTTGGCACTGGGTGCTGGACCTGCAATACCAAGGGTAACACTGTTAACACGACGGTTAAGCAAGTACTAAGGCATATGGACATAATACAACACAATATACACAAGAATAATCATTAAACATGATGCATGAGTGAGGAATTACGACTTAAATGTCATACATACTGATTGACAACCATGATGCTCTATTCTCCCAAAAGGGAGCATACATATCGTATGGGTCGCTAGGGGATTAGGCTAGCTTCCCGAGGAGTGTTGACAACCCCTCCGTAAACCTACTGCAGTGGTGACATACATATACCCAAAAGGGCAAAAGCTAAGTGGTGCCGACTCGGATTCAATCATACTAGTCATATCATATGAAACGAAGCATATACATATGAGCTAAAAGGCTTGAATCTCGACTATACCTTGGTTAACAAGCACACACTCAGTAGAAGCTCTGGCTTGTCAGACACGTACTCATTAGAAACCCAGGTCTGAATGGCCTCGGGTTTGCTAGAGGAAATAAATCTGATAACAATTATGCTGAAGGTGATATATCATAGCAATATAGATGCATTCCGCTAACCTATAGTCCCCAAGGACATTCAACACGATGTACACATAAGACATTTGGTGTCGTTGTGTTACCGTGTCTTGGTATTACCTTGTGTGTGTATGGGACACCCCTTCTTATGCCAACATCCATGACTTGTCATTGGGAGACCCTTTGGAAATCATTTATTCTCTCCAACAAGTACTTACCATTGGGCCTGTGAGATGGTATAAAAGGTGCCAATACTAAGGCCCTACAAAGTTGTTGAATGCACTTACCCCCTATGTTTACTGGGTTCTTACGGCTTAGCCATGTACAAGGTGCCAATACTAAGGTGCCAATACTAAGGCCTTACAGAGTCAAGTTCCTTCCGGATTTTCAGGCGCAATTACGGCTCAACCGTATGTTGGCCTACGGCTTAGCCGTGCTAAGCCTACAGCTAGGTTATAGGGAGGTCACGGCTTAGCCGTAGTGTATTCCACGATGCAGCCGTCTGCAAACCATAGAAGAAACTGGGTTCCATGAGCTCTCTGGAAAGCTCGCCGTATGAAGTCCTACGGCTGGGTTACGGGCTGGATATGGCTTAGCCGTAGTGAAATCCATGGCGTAGTCGTAGGTGAGCCGTAGTACAAAATCCCATTCTACTGCTCTCTCGACTTTGAGCCATAAGTGCCCACGGCTTAGCCGTAGCTTCGCCGTAAGCTTCAGAAACCTGAATACAGTTCTGTAGCTCAATTCCGATTTCAGTCAATACAGAACCTATATTAGGAGGGGGGGTTCTACGACTTACTAGTAGTATCCAATTAAGGTGTTTTGTACTCCCACACCCTCTATTCCCATTTTTACCATTCTCACTTGATTCATACCCCACTGGCACCCAAGTAACAACTAAATTCTCACACACTCATTATGAAGAGACTACAGTGGGAAAATTGGAAGAACTAACTCAACATGCAATGAACAAATTACACATGCAGTGCATATAAGCTCAAGTACTTGCCTTGTTATCAGTGTTTAGCCCCTTTCTAACTCTTCTTGTCATGTGGGTAGAGGGAACACTCCAAATCGAAATGGGTTCTCTACAATAGAACATGAAAAAAGGAAAATGGGGTTCAAGCTCACATGCATGTCATGTGGTGGAGTTCTTATGGCCCTAATAACCCAAAAGGATGAAATGAAGACAGCCCCTCACCTTATACTGCTGTAGATTTCAGGAAAGAGGTACCCAAGGGAGAAGGCAATCAATGGAGACGCTTCCTAACACATGCACGACCCCATTCCAACCATAGTAGTACCTCAAAAGGAAAGAGAAACGAAGAAAATAAGAAGGGGAAAACGGCTCCAACAGCTGAACGCGAGGAGGAAGGTACGTTGGGTTTTTCTTTTTAAACATAACTTCCCCTAAAGTTGCATGCAAGCCCACTTGTTTCCTAAAATCTCAGTTTAGACTGAAAGAACCTCAATTAGCCCAGGATGAGTCCGGATTAACTCGGGCCCAACACGAAAGATGGTCAACGCAAAAAGTTACACGAAAGGAAATGGACGAGGTGTCCACGAGGTGTAAGGACAAATTACGAAAAGGCCCTTAACTACTTAAGTAGGGTCCGAATTCTGCCCAACTACCCATCCGAGGCCCAAACTCCCTAATTTTTGGATTAAATTACCTTTAATCGAGTTCAATTAATATAGAACGAGCTTAATTAACGTAAATCAAGATTAATGGGATTCAGGACCTTATAGACATGTCCAACGTGAGCGATGGGTGTGGACCTCTTGAATAGGTATTCACGGGGTGCTCTGCTTAGCAAAGTCCCGCATTGCTTAAGAGAGTGTTTGGTTCTAGCCATATAAGGACTTGCCCTCGCATTCCCCTCATGACGCATTTTGGGTATTCAGGGGCGGCTCCGCCCAGAAGTCGTAACGCGTTTTGGGTATTCTGGGGCGGCTCTGCCTAGAAGTGAAACTGTGCGAGTACTCCCAGGGGACTCTGCCCAAAGCGGACAATATCACTGTGGGGAGGAGGACATTACCGCGGGTACTCCCAAGGGGCTCTGCCCAAAGCGGATAATATCACTGTGGGGAGGAGGACATTGCCACTTAGTTTTATTCCCTATAGGAGATTCGGTTGTCAACTGGATATGATGTATTCATGCCATTAATTACTATGTCATTGTCTTAAATTCAGTTGACCTACTATAAATAAGCTCATGTATCCTCATCATTGCTTAACCGTTGTGTTGACTGAGTTACTATGGTGTTACAGGTGCGGATCCCGCTGCCGATTTGGCAGTCGACACGATCCCGGAGGCAACCCCAACGTTACCTTGGGACGGGAACGAGTGGAGTGAGGAGGACATCTTCTCATGATCCTCCTCCGTAGCGCGAAACGTCATTGCATTATAGAAAGACATCTAGGATTCATCTTGACATTTTACCTTTTGTATTATCCATGGGTTTCATGTATAAGCATTTGGATGACTTAATTAACAGACTTTGTTTCTTAATGAAATGGAAATGAATGTATATTTTATGAATGCTCATGATATATTTACAGGTGAAATCTCCAGGTTACCGCTTACTTTCCTTATAGGGATAATATGTGTTCGTGGATTTCCCTCACACGTACCTGTGGGATCAGCCTTGTGACAGTTCGTACGTGTCTGATCATGGCACAAATTGTCACGGGTACGTGTGTCATTCCTCGGAACCCACAGTTAATCCCCAATTCTCAGGTTCGGGGCGTGACACATTTGAGTCATTAAACCTCAAACTTGGTGTTTGGTAAGTCAAGTAACCAAATGAAGTCCACCAACTGAAAATTGAATTACTATATTTCAGGCTCATCTGAAGTTTTCTAAGTAGATTGTATCAGCCACGATTTTTTATGGGTCAACAAATGCCCCTCGAGATGCAATGATTAAAGTATAACAATCATTGTGCCTCGAAATAGCCAACCTGTGGGAATGATGAATGGCTTAATGAAAATACAGTTTGTCAAGATAAGTTGTAGCCTTGTAGGCCCAAACTTGAGACTTTGAAAATTTTAATAAAAACCATGAGGAGTTTGATGATGATGTAACACTCCGATCCCCTTTGAGCCGAATTAGTGGCTCATTAGCGTGTTTTTCTGTTGTTTTATTCTTTTGGACTTGGTTTTGGGCCTTGGATAGGTAGTTGAGTAACCTTTGACCTGAGATAGGTAGTTCTAAGCCCTTTTTCGTAATTTTGCTTTTGCTTTGCTTGCATCATCTTTGCATCATCTTGGTGTCAGCACGTGTATTTTATTGAGCTCGTCAATTGCTGTAACTGTGTCAGACCCATTTGGAGTCAATTGGAGGAGTTGGACCCCCGTGTGACTTGATTTGTAAATAACCGAAACTTACCAGACTTTGACTTAAACTCCAGAACTTATAAATGAGTCAGCTCCCAGGTGTCTCTCTCCCTGCTCATTTGGCTTCAACGTGCATGCAAGGAGAGCTCCACGTTTTCTCTTCCACTCCTTCTCCCCTCTTCATTCTCTTCTTCGGTCTTGGTTGGTGTTAGGAGCTTACACCCATCTTGATTTGGGTTTCCTCTTCTCTCTCATCTCTATCTATTGCTTGAGGTAAGTGGGTTTTGGATTCTTCCTCTCCAATTGGATTCCTTCTCCAAGCTCTGTATGTTTCCTACAGCTCATGCATGGTTTATTTCTTTGATTTGCTTTGATTTTAGTTGATTTGGAGCTTGATTCATTGGATTGACAGAGTTTGAGGCAAGTATAAGTACAGGCTTTGATAACACATATGGGTGTTTTGTTTGATTGCTTTGATTCCTTCTTATTCTTTGTATAGAATTGTTTTACAGCCGATTTTTGTGAATTTGGAACCTCTGTAACTTGTTTTGAGACGTTTCTGTACCAAATTTCAGTTTCTGTACTCAGCCCGAATTCGTGTTCTGTATTGTACGGCTAAGCCGTAAGTTTCTACGGCTCATGTTCCAGAGACTTGAAATTTCGATTTTGTTCTACGGCTAGGCTATGGCTGAGCCGTAAATTGTTCTACGGCTGAGCCGTAAGCTAGCCGTGACCCAACCGTAACCCAGCCGTGAATTAAATCTCTGATCAGTCGAAACTTTTCTAATACAGTACTCCTACGGTGTGGCTACGGCAAAGCCGTGAAATGCTACGGCCAAGCCGTGGATTGGTCTACGGCTAAGCCGTATACTGACTGTAGCTCAGCCGAAAAAGGTATCAGATCAGAGGTGGATGATGACCAGTTTAGCTGTGTTTTGAATGGAACCAAGGTGAAGCCGTAGTGCATATTACGACGAGCGCGTAAGATGTCTTCGGCTCAACCATAGGTCCCTCATGGCTAAACCGTTAGGCATGGCAATTTTGAAATATAACTTAGGATAATGGTGAGACTTGTAGGGCTCAAATACAGGTTAACCACTCATGTAAACAGGCCCAATGGATTCTTTGGATCGCATGAAGAGTCTGTTAGGCTGTGACTTATTCATGTGAGCGTTGATCACTGTTAAGCACCTCCCCATGGGTGTTAGTTTAAGGGACTTCGGTGCACATGAGGATTTCATTGCAACACTTTGATGGCAACGGTGCATTGAATAACTTAAAACTACATCAACATGCACGGTTAGTGACAGTGAACAACTAGATTAGTATTGGTTTGTAATAAACCTTGACTCCGTACTAATCTGAGATGCATTGCATATTGTTTACAGCTTTGCCCTCTGTTCTGTCAATCTATGTCTATGCATTCCGCAGTCATTTTGCTTTCGTTCTGTATATCTGTTTTATTCTTCGTTCTGCACTACGCTTTGATCTATGCTGTGCTTTGACTTAATCTATGTTCTGATCTGTATTTTGGCTATGCTTTGTATATTTCTGGCTTTGTAAATTTTGGGTATTCCCTGGTGGCTCTGCCCAGAGATTAACACGTGAGGATAAGATCCGGTCTTTGCCATCGGTGAGTCCAAAGCGGATAATCTCCCTTCTTTTAGATTTGATTTGATTGGTATTAGTCTGGCTCTACTCAGCCTCAGCCCTAGGATGCCCGACGGGGTTACCTCTGACTTAGATCTCTGTATCTCTGTATCACTGCAGTGTCGCTTTGTCTTGGGACCCCGGAACCCAGGAAACCGAGACCCACTTGTACCCTTGGCCCGGTCAGTGGTGTTCTCATCTGCTCTGCTTTGCTCTCTATTGGAGAGAATATGGTTAACGTAGTAGCCACTTAGTTCAGTATTTCTATACTTTGATTCCCTTATCAGGCTTTAATTCTATGCACGATTTGCTTAGCATACTAAGATGAAACTCTGTATTTAATCTTCTGTCATTATTTTATTCACTTTGATACTATGAGTGTTTCATCCTTGTTACTTGTATTTGCTGGATCGTTGTATTCATTTGTGTTGTCTGTGGTGTTGCAGGCACAGATCCCTTGCCCGACTCCCCGGCGGTCGAGGAGGCTGCAGGGCCGAGTGTAGAGGCACCCTCCGGTTTGGCAGAGTGGGCCTGATCACCTCTGCCGAGTGCGTGCATGCATATCAGTGGCCTTCTGTTTTGAGTTTTGGTTTTTGAGATTTTGTATTTTGGGCACTTGGCACTTTGGACTTTGTACTCTGTGTATTTGTACATCTTTACTTTGTCGTGTACTCAGACTTGTATTTGGTTTTCCAGTAGTGTATTTATCCTTGTCTTTTCCTTTCCGCATTTGTCTTTGGCTTCTGCTATTTTCTTTTGTTGCTTGCTATGATATGTACAGCTTCCGCGTACGCTTAGTTCGCACATGTTAGATCCCTTGTGTGTGTGCATCTGGACTGGGTTTGGATGCACGTGCACGGGAGCACGTGTGTCACTGGTTTAGCTTTTCGCTAACCCCCGATTTCTGGACAGATGAAATTTGGTAAAAATATAAGAATTCTGAATTTCTTTGCCCTATTTTCATAGATATCAAAAGTAGCATCTTTGTGGGGACCGTGAGGAACACCCACAAAAAGAAATCCCTGAGGTATTAAGAGAATTCAGAAATTTATGAATTTTTTTTAGATTTTGGAAATGGATTTGATTTTCTCATAACCTATTTATCACAAATATCTAAAGTGGTATCTTTGTAGGGACTGTGGGGAACACTCACAAAAGAAATCCCCGAGGTTTTAAGAGAAATCAGACATTTATGAATTTGGTTTTAGATTTTGGATTTTGGAGATAGATTTGATTTTCTTTTGACATATTTGTTACAAATATCCAGAGTGGCATTTCTGTGAGGATTTGGGGAACACCCACCAAAAAGAATCCCTAAGATTTTAAGAAAATCAAAGGTTTGGTTTAAAATAGATTTGGGTTTGGATTTTCATGGATTTTTTGTTCATTTTCAAACATCAAAGTTTAGGTTTTGACTTGGTTTGACATCAGTCAAAATGAGATGCAATTTTAAAGGAGATTGGCTTTTGTGGATTTTGATCTAAAGCAATTTAAGATGACACATTTGGCTCAAAATTAGGTTTGTCCCAAGATGAACTTAAAATTTGGATTAAGTTGGCTTTCAAGAAAACACACATTTTTGTTTGGAGCAAAATGCCCAAAGTGTGTTCACCATGTTGTGTCTTGAGATAGAACAAAAAATTTGGCTGTGAGGAACATTGCAACTATAGATCATCACATTGTAGCAACAGCTTTTATCCTTGAAAAATGATGCTTTGAAGCTGCAAGGCACCATAGATGGCTTGGAGACATCTAGTTCAAAGAACCAGATCTGCAAAGAGTGCATTCTCGCAAAAGTAAAAGTGAAGCAGATAGCCTTGAATGACTTTGTTCAATCCCTTGATAATGAAATGAGCATCAAACTGGATGAAATTGACATTGTTATTGTTATCTGAACTTATCCAAGCTATAAAGGGCGCATCCTAAGAAAAGAAATTCTGAATGCAAGGAGGCAACTTAAGAAGTTCTTAGACTAGTTCTCATTGGGACAGCTTCTTGTTTGATTATTTTATCTTGATCAACCTGGGTGACCATGTATACATTGACTTCATTCTTTATACTTAAAGTTCAAATGAATATCAATAGAAAAACTTTTCTTTTTCTCCATTTTGTCCTTGGTATGGGTGTTTGGTTTGATTTTATGTGGATTTTTAATGTGGTTTGTATGGATGGTTTGTTTGGTTTGGTTTGGTTTTCTCAGACTTGTATGAGTGTGTGATTTATGATCTTTTGGATCCACAAATCGAAAATAAGGGAGTCATATAGGTCGATATTATCCGGTGCCCATGTGTGAGGCTTTCTCCAGGGTCCATGAGTTGATCCTTTTGGGGTTGAAAGGGGTCAAACAAAGTGGATGTTATCTGGTGCCCATGTATGAGGCTTTCTCCGGGATCCAAGACTTATTCCTTAAGACATAGATTTGGTTTTGATTTTTTTAAGATTTTAGTTATACAGGGTCTGCAAAAAGACTTGTTCTATATAATCAAATGTAGTCATACAGTGTCTACAAAAAGACTTGTTCTATGCAACTAAGGATTAGCTATATGGGGTCTGCAAAAGGATTTATTCCACACAGCTGAGTTTTGCTATACAGGGTCTGTAAAAAGACTTAATCTACATAGCAGGACGTTATAAGGGGTCTTGTAGGGATATTATCCAAGTAATGAAAGTTTAAGTAGACGGGTCGAAGGACTTGATCCTCACAATCATTTTATACAAGTATGAGGGATTTTGGTTAAAAGTCATAGGTTGTAAGGCTCGAAATCGAAGGATTTTGATTTTGGTTAGGAGTCATAGGGTGTGAGGCTCAAAACCAGAGGATTTTAGGAGTGAGAATGTACACTGTACATGATTTGGGTGTACCAATGATATTCAAGTATAGTATTCCTTGAGAAGTTTTCCATTGATAAGCACCATGCATCTGTCTCCTTCGAGTGTGAGGAGTGCGTAGGCACCATTGGAGTAAACCTTGTCAACAACAAAAGGTCCTTCCCATTTGAATTCAAATTTGCCTTTTGATATGTGTGTGGAGAACATTGGCCTTTTGACTACAAGGACTAAGTCTCCTTTTTTGTAAGCTCTATCTTCAGGAAGTTTGGTACTCCAACTCTTTTTGTTGTTGGAGACCATTTCTTCAGAATCTTGCAAATAGTCTTTTTGAAAGATTTAGCAAATCCATTAACTATATGGTTATTTGCCGTGAAAGGATGGCATTGGATAGAATCTGTAAAATTTGTCATTATTGAACTGAGGACCATTGTCATGATGTAGACGTTTAGGCACCCCAAAACAACAGAAGATGTGAGTCTTCAAGAAACTAAGGACTGTATCTATTTTGACTTCTGCAAGAGGCATTACTTCTGCCCATTTGGAGAAGTAATCAGTCATGGCCAAAATGAATTGATAACCTCATTTTGATGGTGGGCTCATTTTGCTAACTATGCCCATTCCCCAAAGCTCAAATGGCCAAGAGGTGGATGTGGGATGTAGATATTTAGGTGGTTGATGAATGTAATTACTATGGATTTGGCATTCATCGTATCTTTGACAAAGTTGATGGCATTAGACACCATGGTAGGCTAGTAATAACCTAACCTTCGAATCTAATCATGAAGCTTTGGTCCGACTTGGTGAGCACCGCATAGGCCAAAATGATCTTGTTTGAGTGCTTGATTTGTTTCTTTTGGTGACAAGCAATAGAGAAGAACTTCATCATATGACTTGCGGTAAAGAGTCTTCGAAGGCAAATCAAAGTGAAATTTGAGAGTTTGCCTTTGAATAGTAGTTCTATCTTTAGCATTTTCTGGCAAGACCCCATGAAGAATGTAATCAATGAAAGGGTCTCTCCAATCTTTGAATGAGTTTTGGAAAGATGAAATTTGATTCTTGATTACATCATAACAATCTATTATTGCTTTATGGATGTCGAGTGGAGGTAGAAGCCTTCTTTCAACTACTTCCAATGCCTTGTCATAGTCAAGAATTGACATTGGTGTTGCCAATCATGCTAGTGCATTTATTTTGACATGTTATTGTCTTAGAATGCATTGAAATTTGATCAGCATGAATCTCTCATTGAGTTCACAAACTTTGTTGAAGAAAAGAAGCATGTCTGGTTTTTTCACTTCATATCCAAGATTCAGTTGTTTGATCATAAGTTGCGAATCTCCATATACTCCAAGCATATTGATACCGGATTCTAAGGCTAGCTTGAGACTCATAATCAGTGCCGTATATTCAGCCACTTTATTTGAATATGGCTTGATTAATGAAAAAGAGTGAGGGACGTGGAATCTTTCTGGGCTGCAGAAAATGAACCTAACCCCAGAAACTGGACCTCCAAATTCATTTGTCTTGGAAGCTCCATCAAAGTGCATGATCCAATGTAAGTTTGGATCAATAGTGGGTTTCCATATTTGTTCAATGAAAAAGACTAGCTCACTAAAGAGATTGTCTCTGAATTCAGAATTCTCAAAAAGTGGATGTTCTGCTCGAAGTCAGCAAGAGCTTGTCCTTTCATTGCCTTTGCAGGAGTATATATAATGTCATATTAAGAGAGGATAATAGACCATTTGGCTAGACGATCACTCAGTGCACCAACTTTGTCACAAGTGCCTTTAGTGGATTGGTGTTGGAAACTAAGTACATTATATTGGAAAGAATATAGTGACGTAGTTTCCTCGTTGTTCTTTTGAGCTGGTAATGGCCCCAGAGAGTGATCAAGAGCTCGAATGTAAAGGATGAAAGGTTTGCCTGGAATTAGAGCTGAAAGGACTAGTGGGTTTGTGAGGCACCATTTAATATCTTGAAAGGCATCTTCACAAGCTTTATCTCACACAAATTCGATTCCTTTCTTCATGAGTCTAGATAATGCTCTGTACTTCTCAGATAAGTTTGAGATGAACTAGCAAATGTAGGTAAGTCTGCCCTCCAATCCCTTGAGTTCTTTTAAGAGTTCTTGGAGAAACATCTCCAATATATCTTTGACTTTGACTATCTTTTTGAGGGTCAGTTCTGCATGAATGGCAACTTCAACCAACTGGGCTAGAGACTTAGTTTTGTGACTAAGTATGATAGCCTTGATTTCTGGTCGCAAATTGGTTTTGCACATTTCGATCATTGCCCTTTTAAGATGGTTGTTCCAAGCATTGTAGGATAATGCTCTCCATTTATTGATAAAGGCCAGTGCAGTTTCATTGTCTCCTTGCCTTGTACTATTAAGCATAGCAAAGGTGACTATCTGATCCTCCTCTTGGAAATGGAGTAAGAACTTCTCTTCTATGATTGGTCATGTCATGAAGGAGAGTTCTGGTAACTGCTTGTAGCAATTGATGGCAACTCCTTTCAATGTGCCAACGAATAGCTTTATTTTTAGTGCATCTAACTCTGGCAGGCTTCTAAGGAGTAATTTGAAGTGCACAACATGCTGATATGCTGATCCCCTCCCAAGGTATGGTTAGAAAGTCGGAAGTTTATAATCTGGTGGAAATGGAACTAGATCAAGTTCCAGAGGATACTTGGGTGTAATACTTTTCTTTTTCATTCTGGTCTTCACTTCTGATTTTGTCAGTATCTCTTCAACTTCTTTGAAGGTTACATGTTTTTCAAGATTTATATGAAAACTAAGGATTGATGAATGATCACCACTAGAAGAACCTGCAACTATCACCTTATCTGACAAGGACTTAAATTGAACTATGAGCAGGTCAATTTTAGTGGTATTTTTCTTGATCAATGCTTGTTCTCTTTTATTAGCAAACAGAGGATTTATTTGCACTTCAACTAGACCACCTAGCTTAGTTGTTAAGATTTTCAATTGGGCAGTCAAGTAGGCGATCATGGTTCCTTGTTGTTTGATAATATCACTGACAATGTCATCTTCATTTCTATCAGCATCTTTTTTGCCGACATCTTTACCTCCACTAGTATCGTCATTTCCATCCTTATTAGTTCCACTCCCTTCAGCCATAAATACAGTGTACTGACGGGGATATGATAATGTTAATGCCTGAGGAGTGGATTGACTATCTTTTGCATTCAAGATAGTGATAAGATCATCGTTAGAATCAGTTTCAACATGACCTTCAAAAGTACGGCTTGAATGGGAGTTTGAATCAAACCTTTGTGATTGAATCAAAGCCATACTCCAAGTAACTCTTCGAGCTGAGCCTGGCCCGACTATGCAAGACAAGGTCAAGTCCGAATCATCTTCTTTAATCATCCATTTTCGAGTGATCTTACACTGTGATAGCTTCTGAGTCTGGTCCTTGTAGTGGGCCAAAGCTTTCTTTTTAATTTGGTTGACTAGCCTTACTGCCAAGGTTTGATCTTTGAACCTGGCGACCAGTGCTTGGAAGTACTGGCAACTCATTCCCAATCCATGGAATCAGAAATGGGAAATGAAAGGATATCAATAGGGCCTCTCTTGTTCTTTTTCTTCTGCTTCTTCTTGGAGTGTCCACCTAAATGTCATGCAATTTGGATTTGTGGAAGTAGGATTTTGAATGGTGACTCATTTGTTACATGTTCTAAGTCACTATTCACCTCACACTATAGGTAGTTAGCTTGTTTTTTACGCAAACGACATTCAATTGACTTGAAACTTTGGAAAATTGATTTTGAACATATTTTGAATCTCCGCTCTGAATTTCATCTACTTTGGCTCCTGAAAGTAGGATTTTTGCTAATGACCTCCATGGCTCGGGGTCACTATCTTCTAAGCTAACATACAGTAGAAGTAGGACCAAACAAAGTCCTCTTGACTTGAAAATTTGTAAAATCTCCCTTGAGCATGACTGAAGCTTTGTGCCTGAAGTTTATTAATTTTGGATGTCAGGAAGCGGGGCCTTGGTTAGTGACCCCATCCATTGCTTGAGGGTCATTGACCCAAAGTTGACATGTTTGTAGACTTTGGGTCAAATGATATCTGTTTGACTTGAAATTTTATATAGCTTCCCCTGAGCATAATTTGAGCTTACTTCAGGAGTTTCAGTTAATTTGATCTTCACAAGGTGTCACTTGGCATACTGACCCTACAGAGCTCTATAAACGACCATCCAAACTGAGTTTGGATCCAAATGATATCTAAATGCTCTAAAACTTTAAAAGATATTCTTTGAATGTATTTAAAAGCATTCCCCTAAGTTTGGGTTTGCTTTGAAATGTAGAAGTGCTAATTCCATAGTGACCCCTAAAGAACTGGCAGATAGTCACTGCAGCTTGATTTTGAGATGAGTTGAAGTCCAAATACTTTGAAACTTTGAAACATCACTCTCAAGCATGCTTTACAGTTACCATAAGAGTTTCAGCCACTTCAGTAACCCAAAAGCTTGAATTTGTTTGGTGACCCTTGGATTTGAGTCATTGAACCTCAAACTTAGTGTTTGTGAGTTGACTAACCAAATAAAGTCCACTAACTCTGAAACTTGAATTGCTACATTCCGAGCTCATCTGAAATCTTCTGAGTAGATTGTATCATCTGCGATTTTGTATGGGTCAACAATAGGTTATTATCAACGATTCGTGGAAGGATTTTCCACAATAGCAGTCCCACTGTCAAAATTGACTTGTAAGGAAGTTTCCTTTGTGTGGAGTGATGAATGTGAGCAAAGTTTTCAAGAGTTGAAAAGGAGGTTGACCACAACCCCTATATTGACCTTACCTGCAAGTAATAATAGTTTTGTGATTTTTACTGATGCATCTAGAGTTGGACTTGGTTGTGTCCTTATACAACACAAGAAGGTAGTAGCTTATGGGTTAAGGTAGTTGAAGGAGCATGAGCAAAAGTATGCAACCCATGACTTGTAGCTAGCAGTAGTGGTCTTTGCTTTGAAAATGTAAAGGCACTATCTTTATGGAGCTACTTTTGAACTGCACTCAAATCATAAGAGTCTCCAGTATCTCTTTACGTAGGGTGAATTGAATATGATGCAGAGAAGGGTGATGGAGTACATCGAGGATTATGATTTTGGGTTTAAATACCATATATGGAAGGTTAATGTAGTGGCAGATGAACTAAGTAGAAAAGAAGTGCTCACCAGCGGAATGATTACAGAATATTTTTGGGTTTAGTGTTTGGAAGATATGGATGTGTATTTCTAGCCTGTCAGTGAGCAGGCTGTATTGGCAAGTATAATCTCATGGGAGCCTGAGCTGCTTCCAAGGATGTTTTAATACTAGTTATTAGACCCAAAGATAGCAAAGATTAAAGATAATATGGGTGAAAAACCTGATTTTAAACTAGAAAACGATATTTTGTATTTTAAAGACAGAATTTGTATTCTTGATTTTCTAGACTTAAAGGATAAAATCATGATAGAGGCACACCATACTTGATATTCTATCCATCCTAGCAGTACTAAGATGTATAAGGACTTGAAAAATCATTACTGGTGGAAGAATATAAAGAAGGATATAGCAGAATTCATTGCAAAATGCTTGGTTTGCCAGCAGATTAAGGCAGAATATAGAAGACTCATAGGCCTTTTTCATCAGTTGGAGATTCCTCAGTGGAAGTGAGAGAACATAACTATGGACTTTGTGTCCAGATTGTCTAATACCCAGAAGGGGTTTGAAGCAATTTGGGTGATAGTGGTTTGTTTAACCAAATCAACCCACTTTATATTGTTTAAGACTAGTCAATGAATTGAGAAAATGGCAGATTTCTATATCAAGAAAGTGGTAAAATTACATGGAGCACCAGTTTCCATTGTCTCTGATCAAGATAGCAAGTTCGTTTCTTGGTTTTAGGTGTCACTATAAGAAGCTTTGGGAACTAAGTTGAGTTTCAGTATAGCCTACCATCCACATACTAATGCATAGATAGAGCGTACCAACCAGACGTTGGAGGATATGTTAAGCTCATGTATCTTGGATTTCAAAACTAGTTGGGATGAAAGCTTAGCTTTGTACAAATTTGCGTATACCAACAACTATCATTCTAGCATTGACATAGCACCCTTTGAGGCATTGTACAGAAGAAGATGCAGAACTCTGGTCTATTAGGCAAATTTTAGAGCTTATGGTTTTCGTGGACCGTCTGTGGTTGGAGAGTCTAGTTAGAAGGTCAAATAGATTTGGGAAAGGTTGAAGATCACTTACAGCCGCCAAAAGAGTTACACAGATAAGAAAAGGACAGAGCTAAAGTTTGAAGTTGGTGATCATGTATATCTGAGGATCTCTCCTACGCGTGGTACTTTATGATTTGGCAGAAAGGGAAACTCTCCAAGAGATACATTAGAACATTCCAAATTATAAGCAAGATCAATGATGTGGCCTACTGATTAGCACTGCTGTTGGAGCTATTAGGTGTTCATAATGTTTTCCACATCTCTATGCTGAGGAAGTACGTGACAGACCCTTCACACATGTTGCAGTATGAACCATTATAAGCGCAAAATGATACGACCTATACTGAGCAGCCAGTGGGGATGGTTGACACCAAAGAGTAGGTGTTGAGGAACCGAGTCAGCCAATGGGTGAAGGGTCAATGGAGACATCATCAGCTGGAGGAAGCTACTTAAGAGCTTAGAGATGAAGTGAAGAAACGATATCTATACCTTTTTCCTATGGTATGTCAGTCATTTGGAGGACCAAATGTTCATAAGGGGGGTGAGATGTCAGGCCCTAGATCTTTTAGTTTTGGGTTAGGTCGGTTTGTCAAGTTCAAGTCTAGTTAAAAGGGTCAAATAGATGCCCGATAGGCCATTTTAGAAGTTGGATCATGGCATGCGTGGAATTTTTTGTGTACGGCTCATTGCAGATGGGTTAGTCAAACCCCACTTAGGCCTTGGGCCCAAGTCATTGGACCTTCATACACCAAAAGCCTTTTTTCCAAATTTTATAAGACTCATTAAAGAGCAGGGATCCCTTTATTGTAATTTAGACAAACCTTCTCTACAACTTAACCTAGCCTTTTTCTCTCTCGATCTTTTCCTCTCTCACATCATAACAAACCCTTTTTTCCCCATTTTCGTTCTTCCTCTCTGCAATGACAATCTTATGGTCTACAACCAAGGATTCCCCAAAACCTGAGTGTCACAACCCGAGCCCAGGCAATCAGGGATTAAGGTTAAACCTAATCAGTGACACACGTATTGCCGTGCACCCACACTTAGACCTCTTCTAAATGCACACACACAAAGGAAATTCACACGTGCCAATACATGTATGCGGAAGCTATAAGTATCATTGCATAACAAGAGGAGATAAACTAAAGCAATTAAAGCAAAACAATATCTACAAAAGATTACATGAAATACAGTATGTACAAAAGTGAACCAACACACAAAATGGAAAGACCAACTATCGCCAAGTCACAAAATCACGCATATCCCACCCGAAAGAAGCCCTAAATGCATGTCATATTGCTCTCCAGCGGAGTGATCACATCCACTCCTCTAACACTAACGAGGGCATCTACGGTTTTCCCTAGAGTCTAACTGACCGACAAGCGGTCGGTAGAGGGATCTGAGCCTGCAACACCAAGGACAACTCATGAATACCACAATTCAGCAAAGCATAAGCCACAATAAGTTAAAACATGCTGTATCTATCAGAATAAGTAACAACTGATAGTTCGTAGAGTTCCAAGTTCGTATACTAATCAAGTTCTGCAGTTAAATAATTCATGCTAAAAGAATCAATGCAGACATGTCATATACGCAATTATGTGACTGCTACATTTACCATATCCTCCCACTAGGGATCTTACATACTGAAAACACCATCGACCGAGCCAGGGTACGAATGGGTCTCGGGTTCTTGGGGTTCGGAACCCCCAAAACATAAACACACTGCAGCGGTACCATATATACTACACCAAAGTTAACCCCGTCGGGTATCCTAAGGCTGAGGCTGAGTAATGCCTGACCATACTGCTTCAATCATATGCTTGAACTTGAGATACTACAGTATGTTCAACCCATACAATACTCAAGTTAATAGCAATAATCAAACATATCAAACAATATCGAATGTTTACGCTTCAATCCATGCATAAGAGTGGAGGACAATAGTCGTCATTCAATATGCCATGCAATCAATTTGCTAGAATCAAGATACTTTACTAGTCAACCCTAATCTAGTCATCCAGTGTTCTAACCGTGCATGATGATGTAGTTTTAAGTAATCCGATATACAGTTGTCTTTCTTATCGTGTTGCATTGTGTCAGGAGGGTGTATCGAAGTCCCTTAAACCAACACCCATGGGGAGGTGCTTAACAGCTGGATAATGCACATGAATGAGTCACAGCCCTTAAGACCATTCATGCGATTATTATATACCATTGGGCAAGTTAAGGTTGCCTATATTCTAACTCAAAGGCCCTACAAGGTCTCTTCAATACCTACCTTTCCTTAATACCTACTGGTCTCACGGCTTAGCCGTGGGTGACCTGCGGTTTAGCCGTAGGCATCTTACGGTTCAGCCATATTATGCACTACGGCTCAGTCGTGGTTCCCTCAAAATTGTTCCCGCATTTGCGGTGAGCCAGGGCTAACCCGTGCTTCCTCTTAAGGCTTGACCGTGTTTGTTCTACGGCTCAGCCACGGTTAGGTACGGCTTAACCGTATCACACCGCACAACTTAGCTGTGGCTGGACCGTAGAAGGTACTCTCCATTTTCTGCTATTTGGAAGTCAAGCCGTAACTTGACCTATGGTTGGGTCAGGGCTAGCCTACGGCTTAGCCGTCGTACATTTTACGGCTTAGTCGTAACCTTACCGTAAAGTAAATTCAAGTTTTTCAACTCTCTGGAAACTGAGCCATGAAACTCTACGACTTAGCCGTAAGCTTCAGGAGGTCACAGATTAAACCTATTATAGAACAAACTGAATTAGGGCAATTGAGACAACAGACAACAAACAAATATAGATACGATACAAAAAGGGTTGTAATTCACACGACACATATAAGATTAAGGGAATAGTAGCAATCATCTTATACCACCATGTGTTCATCCAAATCGTGCTTATACTTGCCTCATTTGAGATTTATCAAGTTACTCGCTGTCTTTAGGCTCAAATCGACTATCGAGATGCAGTCCTAACACCATGCATGCAAGAAGTAGAGAGAGAAAAATGTTGAGCGCATGTAGTGTAAAAGGAGAGTCTGAGCCTGGAAGAGATTATCAAGAACTTAAGACTTACCTTAGAATACATAAGAGATGGATCGGGAGCGTAAGTGCAAAAGGGTTCTCCCCTTTCTTGGCTGGATTGTAGAAGAAGAAAGGAAAGAAGAAAGAAAAGAGACGACGTGAAGAGGGAGAAAAACAATAACAAAGTCGGTGCATGAATTGTCTTAATATAAGATAAGGATAAGGAGAATTATAGAACAATCCAAACATTTAAGATAATTACAGTTCGAGTCAAATAACCGTTCAACGGAAACAAACGACATTGTTAACATACAAGGTAGTTATGGAAATTGACAACCTTAAAGAAGTACACGTGATGACACCAAGATGATGCATGAATGACGAAATCTTATAAAATCTAAAATTACGAAAAAGGGCTCATGTCTACCAATCCAGGTTAAACTCAACCCAACTACCTATCCATGACCCAAAACAAAACAAAAACAAAACCACACAACATACAGTAACTAATTCGCCATTAATTAGTCACTAAACCAGATTAAATTGGATCGGAATGTTACACTGAGGGCATCATCATCATCATCTTATTATCTTCTTTCTCTCCTACTTACATCATTGGTAAGCTTTCTTTCCTAAACCCTCATATAGATCTTTCTTTTCGTTAGAGCATGCATCAGCAAATTGAGAGGGTGTTTATATTTGTTTTGGATTTGTAAGAGGATTTTAATCAGTAGTTTGGGTTTGGAGTGGGGATTTGAGTTCAAATCAACTCTTTTACAACTTTAGATTTGATTTTGTAGCGTTTGGCACTAAGACAAGAGGATAACTACAACTAGTAACTTAATTACTTGTTTCTCTTTGTTTAATGGTAAGTAGGGTTATTATTGAGGATCAAATGTGATGGCAATCTGCTAGGAAACTTATAGATTCATATTGGCATGTCTAGGGTGTTGGTATGTGTAAAATGGGTTTCAGAGGAAAACTCCAAAAAGGGGTGAATTCGTATGCAACTATGGCTAAGCCATAGGTCAGCCTATGGCTAGGTTACGGCTCACTCTCTAGTGAGCCGTTTTGTTTGAGATTGTGCCACGGCAAGCCTTATGGCTAAGCTATAAGACGAGCTAGCAGAACCTTAAGATGACCACAGCTAAGCCAGGAGTGTCCCAGAACTTAAAGTAATTCGGTAGTATGGTAGGTTAAGATAGATGACCATGATTTAAGAATTCAGCTGCATGGACTGCATAATAGGTAAGTGAACTCAGGAAAGTGACCTCTAGGGGTTAAAATCACTTAACCTTATTTCATGACCAGTAGATGATAAATAAACAAACAATTTAGGAAATGGGTCTAAATATATGGATGGGTTCTATTTTTAAGGAAGTTAGCTGAATATACACATGAGAATCATGCTAGACTCGAAATGGGAATGCGAGTCCGGGATGTAACACATGATAGACACTAAAAGTAGGATAATGCCATCGTGGGCTCTCATTATCATTGTGAAGGAAGGTTTGTCCCCATGTGTATACTTAACTATCTGTGACTATTAGATGGTATAAAGCTTACCCTCAGGAAAATGGAATATAACACCTGAGCATAATGTATCTTTAAATTACACAATCCAAACCCTTTAAATTGCAATGGTTTGAGTGCTGCGAGCTAAGGGTTCATGGCATGATTTCATTAAGCATATATATACAGCATGTATTTATAGACATATATTAGACTGATTGCAGTTGAAGGTGGTTGTACGCCATCGAGCTAGTGTATACTATATGATACAGTACATAGCTATGCTATTTATTATATCTATCGGGAACATCCATTTTTGTATATCGTATCTAGTAGGAATATCCGTTTTTGTACATTGTATCTTGTGGGAATACCCGCTTCGTACATCCATTTCATTGGGTTTGCATTTAGCTTGTTTTGGGTAAGATGCAAATATAATTTAATTCCGTTGGCAAACATCATTACTTGCACTTTACCTCTTACTAGATTATATCAATCTGACCCACTACTTTCGATGTCCAGATCTCAATGCCGATGCCAAACCGGAGGGTCCGGAGACGTAGGAAATTCTGCCAGATGCCGGAGTTACGGAGTAGAGTGCCAATGAGATCATCTAAGATGTCCTAGTAGTGATGCATATTCAGAATATTAGACTTTTGTATTAAGGCCATGTTTGGGGCCATTAGCACAGCCATTAAATTTGCTTGTTTGGAAATTAGAACTTCAATTTTTATGCTTCAGAGTACTTGACTGTTTATTTAATTAATAATGTGATTGATCTTTATAGTTTGAATATGATATCTAGCTGCTCAACAAATGGATATTAGTTCTGCGTGCGATTATGGTTGCTTAATCACCAAACGTAGTCTCATGTGACCTCATGAAGGACTTCGGTCCACTCGGAATTAGGGCCCATGTTGTTTATTCAGTAAAATTTTTAATTGGTCCTAATTTTCACACCCCTGAGACCGGGTTTAAATCCAGCCCATTTTTTTAGGTGTGACAATAATCACCTTCCTTATCTTCAACTGTAGAATTGGAATTGGGAAGCATCATCAGTCATGGCAGTTGTTAAAAGCGGGTTTTTTTACTCCACCTAGAAACTGAGAGCCATGATTTGCATACCGTTTCCATGTGGATGGTGTATGCAGACTACACAGATTGAAGATACAACAGATCATCTTCATATAGGACAAGCTTCTTAAGTGGCTTTTTATCCATCAGAATCTCAATCAATTACAACTACAGATAGATGTACACAATGGATAGAAGGAAGAGGATGATGGGTGGGGAAGAGTAGTCCTTTGAGAGGGAGAAGAAAGACTTCCTTACTTCCGTAGCTCTCTCTTATGTTCTGCATGCAAACCACTTCGATTTCCATCTGTGGATTTGCTTGGTTTATTAGACTCCTTATTTTCTCTTAAAAGATAGAGTGATATGGGAAGCTTCGTCTTCTCATTTCTTCTAATTGAAGTAGATCTGTGAGAAGTAGATCTCTTGAAATCCATTTGTGGATTTCCTTGATGCTATTTCAAATGAATCAAACACGAGGGGATCAGACGTTAAAAAATGGAGTACTCTCACTAACTCTACATGATCAGCTAGCCCACTTGATGAAAGATTACTCCCTTTTTCTACTTGTGATCTTAATCAAAACACTAGCAAAAAACTTGCGCTTAGCGTGGACAATATATAATTTATAATATTAAAAATAATAAAAATTTTAAATGATATTTAGTCTAAATTATTTTTACAATTACTTTATAGTCTCCAACCCCAACATAATTGGGACAATACTCTGAAGATGAGGATGAATTCTTTTTATAATCGAGTTGGGCCAAGCTGAGCCAGGGTTGGTCTTTCTACCATTTAGCCCAAACTTGGCCCATCTGTCAAATGAGGGAAGTTAAAAATCCAACCTTGGTCCAAGTACTCAAAGAAAATCTGGATCAATTGATTAGAGACGTAGAATATTAGACTCTTTACAACAAAATTTATTTTAGGCTAAAAGCAAAAATTTCTCTCAAATCCCCAGAATCTCTCCACAAGTTAAATAGATTCAAAATTAAAATTGAATTAAGCTCCAATTTTACAATCAATAGCAAAATTTGGAGATCAATTGCAAAATCAGATCCTATATGCATAATGAAAGTTTTATATTTACTGACAACATGCCGTACCAAAATTATGTTTACTCAAGCGTTAATATATCTACAATAAGAGGAAGACAAATTGAAATAAAATAATCTTACCTTAGCAAAAAATAATTTGGAAAATTCCAGACAAGAATTTTTAATAATTTTAAGTTGTTAGTGTAATTTACCAAAATAGGTCAAAACTGTGTTCAATCATATTTACCAAAAAGAAAGTGGGCCTCATGATAAGTGGAAGATTGGTCTATCTGTTCAATTGCTTGATCTGATTGAATACAACTTTTTGTCAATGTTGGAGACGACAGCCTATTGGACCCCACCCCCCCCCCCCCAACCACTTGCATAGCTAGACTGCGAATCCCCACTTATCCAGTAATTTATTTATTGGACTTGAAATCAAATATGCATGAGCCCATTCAGAAAATACATATACCCTTGAATCTTGATATTAAATCTCTGTACTTGGTGGTTCTGATCATACAAGAAGAGAAGATATACATTGGGACTACTCTGCAGAGACTTTCTCCCTCCATATTCCTATTAGAATAACCTTTTTTTTTTTTTTTGCTGTAAGGCAAGTATGAATTGAAATTAAGAAAGAAAATGCAAAGGCAGATAAGCCTCAAAGCATACAAAACCAGAGATTAGAAGCTAGAAAACAAGGCAAGATACAAAGGAAAAAGAAAAAGAAAGGCTAATGATGCTACAAGTCTTGACCTATAGAGATGGTCAAAAACACTACAAATTGCCTGGAGAGGTTGACCAAAAAAATGCTTGTCAGTTCGCCAGAGAGAGGAGGAAAGAAGTTAGGACAAATAAAAGTTGGCCTTCGTATGAGAGGCTCTGCAGTTGTTAAAGATGCTATCGTTTCTGCATTTCCATAAAACAAAAAAGGTTGTGAAGAAGATGCAAGAAGCACCTTTAAGAGCAAGCTGATCATTGTTGTGGGAGAACTCTTGCCAAATAGAGAGAGAAGTAGTTGAGGAAGCAGGCACACCAGCAGCTTGAAGAATCCATCTCCATTAGGAGGTAACAAAAGGGCAGCAAAATAGAACATGTAATTCTATCTCAGAGTTGGCTTTACAGAAAGTGCACATGGAGGCTAAATTGATACCCACTGATTGGGCGCAAACTTGACTCGAGATCTTCCAGTGCATCAATCTCCAAACAAAGAGGGATACCCTTGGCAGCATCAGAGGGTTCCAAACAAGAGGAGCCCAAGACACAACTAAGCCTCTAGAACATAGGATGTTCCATGCTTCCTTGAGCAAAAGGGTTTTTCCTGAGTGAGAGATCTAGAAAAATTGATCTTCATAAGACTAGTCAAGGGTAAGATCTACAGTTGTAGCACCTAGGAAGTCAGCAATGGGGGAATGATGTCAACTAGGATAACCCAACGATTTCCATTCAAGATGGAGTTTGCCTGGAAGGATTTTTGTGTTGGCAAATTCATGGGTTGGACAAAACTTGAGTCCATTAGTGTTGTATTTTACATATCTTTGAGTATGGACAATGGTTTGAGTCGCCGGATACACTAAAGTGAAGAAATAGAAGAACAAGCGGCAAATTCAAGTGATTTTCTATTGACAACATGGATTGAAAAAGTCATATCTCACAAGTCGAGCACGGATATGGGCATGTATCGTTGGAAAGCTCATTTCAAGTAAGTATCCGTAGAGCCCGAGATTGCCTCAAATGGTGCTAAAGCGAGAAAGTTATAGCCTCCAGAAGTTTGTAGAAAATGTGCTAAATTTTCACCCTGATAGAACCTTAAACTGACAGATCCAACCATTCTTCCGACCGTTCAGTCAGATGTAGAAAGTTTGTCAACTTGCAATTTTTCAGTCTGATTAAAGGGGAACTTGCCTGTTTCATGTCAAATCTTTTCCTAATTGGAATATTCGTATGAGGCACGAAATTGGGGGTATAAAAAAGGGTTGTCTCTCAACCCTAAGAAAGATATCTCATTGTTCTGAGTGTGGAATATATTTTTTGGAGACCATCTCTTATAGAGTTTTTTTTTAGAGTTGAAGGGCTAAAGTTCTATTCTAGAAGATTTTTTTTTCTACTTTTCTGAATGTAAAAGATTGCTGTGGGAAGTCAAGTGGATCTGTCACAGAGAACGGCAGGGGGTCGTTGCAGCAGCGAGTTGTGCAAGGGAATCACAAAGTCCTTAGGTTGAGGGGCAGTTGGATAAGGGTTGTGAGTATTCTCTTGTAACTGTAGTATGATTCATAGTGCTTGATTCTTAGCCGTGGTTTTTTTCCAAGTTGGGTTTTCAAGTAAAAATTGTCTCTTCTTATGGTGTGTGCTTTTGTTTGATTTATTTCCACCGCGTAGATGATTATTTGCACACATAATATTAAGATTGGCATTAATCCGTTCTAGAGGCTCTCCCCCAAAAACCTTCACTACCTTCTAAGTTAGGGGGCGGGAAGGTAGGGAATATAGTGGCTACATTACGGTCATGAGCCCAAGCATTGGACCAGAGATTTACCAGCTTCCCATTTCCAATGGTCCACTTACTAGCCTTTTAAATCTGGTTAGCCAAATTCTGAATTTTGCACCAAATGCATGAGCCAGATTTGGAGGTATAAAGACTCTAGGTGGACTTATTTCTACAGTATCTACATTACATCCAGACAGCCTAAATGGATTTAGAGGAGATAGCCTCCCAGCCTAGTTTAAGAAAGGAGGCTTCATGTTGTTCCTGAATTTTCCTGATGCCCCAGCCCTCCTTCCCAAGCTGGGAGAGTAACCATGTCCTAACGGATTTGGCTTTTTCTAAAGGGAGACGCTTCAGCCGACCAAAGGTAGTTCCATATGAGACACTTGATATTTTTGGACGTAGAATTTGGAAAAGGAAAATCCAAGGCAATGTGGGTGGCCATACTGCCTAGCACATGTCTCACTAAAATTCTCCTTCCTGCAAGGGAGAGCATTTTGGATTTCCAACCAACTAATTTGGCAATGATGCAATCCAGCAGAGTGTTGAAGTGATCTCTCTTTGGGCTGCCATTGAAGAAAGGAGCACCAAGGTCCACTGAAGATAAAGGGCTCTCTATGTAGGCAAGTAAATCCAAGATCTGTCTTTTTGGTCCGGGGGGTTACATTTCCATATAAAAAGTTTACTTTGGGAAAAGTTGATGATTTGTCCTAAAGCAGATTGGTATTTAGCAAGGGTGTCTTTCAAGGCAAGCAGACATTTTTTCCAACCGCTAATGAAGATGAGGATATCATCTACATATAACAGATGGAAAGAAGTTGCAGGCACTGCTGAAATTAGGAAAATGAGGGCCTTGGTGGACATGTTCTAAATGTTATGACTAAGAATTTCTTCCGTTAAAATAAAGAAGTAAGGTGATAAGGGATTCCCCCTGTCTTAAACCACAATTGGTAGCAAAAAAACCACAAGGACTTCCATTAATGAGAACCTAGGCCTTAGCAGTACGAACACATTGCTTAATGAGGTTAATCCAAGGATTTGAGAAGCCAAAGAAGGATAAGAATTTGAAAAGGAAAGGCCAATATAGCTTGTCAAAAGTCTAGTTGCATGCAGAGAGAGACCACTAATGTTACTATGAAGTTTTCGGTACAACTCATATTAAATTGAAGTATTTAAAATCAATTGTTCAATTGGATCTAAATTGGACTCTAAAATTATTTACTCAATTTAAGCTAAATTGAACTGTTTAAAACCAATCAGTCAATTGCTCAATTGGATCCAATTTCTCAATAATTGCGAATTTTGACTTCCAAATCTCAATTTGACCATAATTGGACTCTTTAAACATTGTAATCAAAATTAAAATCTATAATAAAAAATAATTGATAAGTTCCAAAATAAAGGCACTTTAATTTGTTTGAAAAGAGTTGTATATTTTGCTTTTAACATTCTTTTGAAATTAGAAGAGTAAACTCATAATAAAAAAAATAAAATTTGATAAACATCTCACAAAAAATAGAACATGAAAAGAAAAGTCCATGGATAATCCAATAATAAACCTAACTTAAAAGAAACAATAAACCCATAAAAATCCAATATCTAAAAAAAATATATGTTTTTAAAGTCAGGTTAGGCCCGGGCTTGGTCTCTTTACCATTCAATCCAAGTTCGACCCATCTATTAATTGGGTCCAATTAAAAAATTTAAACCCGGACCAAGTACTCAAATTTAATGTCCAAGGCAATACTAAAGCAGGCTAGGCCAGATACAATGGCCTGATCTAAAACCACCCTTTTGGATAGGAGACATACCCAAAGGTCTTGTAGAGAGAGCGAAACATTCAGATTCGGTGACACTAGTGGCCTTTACCAATTGAGTTTGTGTTTGGCTCCACACTAGCCAGAGGAGATTAGTATAAAAGTTTAAAATTCAAAGTTTCTAAACAAAGATAGATCAGAACCTCAACACTACTGTCATCAATTTAGAACCCCTCACTAGATCATAACTCCCAAATTCCTTTTTATCTACAATAGTAATAGCAACAAAATTGTATCGGATTTGAGTTTAGGTTCCTTCTACCTTCTCTGCATATTAATTCTAAGTTTAAGAAGCCTTTAAGGATTACAGTAAAGTTGAAGGTTTTGATAAGTTTAGACCACCTTCATAGATAAGAATCTCTAGGTGATGATGTAAGTTGCTGATTTTGATAAGTGTGGCCCGCCTTCGTAGATAAGAATCTGATATTTAATAAGAGTTCTATTAAATTAGACTCTTTGAAATAATAAGAATCTTTGATATTTAATAAGAGTCCTTTTAAGTCGGACTCTGTAAAATTTAAAATCAAATGCTCAATTTCTCAATTCAATTAGAAAATTTTCTCAATTACTCAAATCAATTAGAGAATTTCAAAATCAAATCATATCCCTTTCATATATATATAAACTAGTAGAAAAGGCTTGTCCAAAGCCTAGACCCCAAAACAAAGTAATATTTTGGGTTCTTCTTTAAGGTTTCATTGGAAAGAAAATAAGTAAATAAAAAATAAATCATTCATCAATATTAAATTCTATATTATATAAGTAAAAAAGGGCGCTACATAAAGTACAATCACATTTAAATTTATAACTAATTACATAAACTGTAAATGCATAGGTAGAAAAGAGCAAAAGGAAAAATGCAAGTTAAATTAGGGGCAATCTTATATCTTAGTTAAACTGTCATCATTCATAAGAAACAATCTTTTTGAATTGCACATTTGTGGAGTCCAGATCTACATATCAGGTCTATTAGTATTTAATTTGCATTAGGAAAAAAATGCCTTCTAAGAAGCAAGTAAAAGTGCAATCTTCATCTTCTTCCATGAAAGAAATAACTGGAGCCATTACAACCTTATCTGTATCGACTTCCCAAATACAAATCACTTTGGAAAGAATGAAAATCAAAGTAGCCAACTTAGAAAAAAAATTAGCATGCGGATAATCACAGAGTTGATGGAAAATATTTTCGAAATCAACGAGATCAACTAGTAAATTATGTTGATCGAGATTTAGGTATTAAACTCATGATTCCCGAATATGATGAAAAATTGAAACTAGTGGAATTCATGAATTGGTTAGTGTATGTGAAGAAAATTTCTGCACACAAACCAATGATTGGGGACCATAAAGTAATACTAATTGCAACTCGAATTTGCAACTATGCTAAGGTATGGTGGGCTGAATTGCAGAATAAATGGAAGAATCGAAACATAGACACTGTTGAGACATGAATTGAGATGAAAACTCATTTGAAACAAGAGATTCCCCCCTTCAGTTACTCAAGAGATCTGCATTCGAGTTTTCAAGACTTGAAACAAGGTTCCAAGATAGTTGTTGAGTAATTTGAAGAATTCATGACAATGAAAGCTCATTATGGTTTGATGAAGATGATGACGTGTTAGTTGACAGATATTTTCATGCGTTGAGAATAGATATCCAGCACACACTTGTAATAAAAAATTTTGATAATGTAGATGAGATCATCCAACATGCAATCAAAGTCAAAGATATCGCAAATTACCAACCCCGAGATTTTACGTCTAAGTAGATTGCACAAAAGATCACACCAGTACAAGATTCTAAACCAAGTGGTAGCTCCTCTGAAAAATTTGTGTCGAAACTTGAAGATTAGAATAGGGTCACATGTTTTCATTGCAAACAAAAGGAGCATTATTCATTTGAATGTCCAAAACCTATAAGCCTCATAAAAGGTGAACATGATAAACCGAACACACAAGATGATCTTCCAAATAAAGAAATAGATGATGTGGAAGAAGCAGAAGCAGAAAAGGATGGTGAAGCTCTAATGGTCTTTACATACATCCCACCTATTATTGAAAATAAATGGTTGCGAAAAAATATTTTCAAGTCAACAGGTACAGTACATTGGACAGTTCGCACAATTGTAGTTAATAGTGGCAGTTGTAAAAACATCATCTCTCAAGTTCTTGTTAATCGCCTTAAGTTAAAGGTTTACAAGTATAATGCCTCTATTTTGTCAAACATTAATGATTGGTGATGATGTACAAGTGCGACATACATGCCAAGTCATGTTTGCCATTGGTGAGAATTATACAGATACAATTTAGTGTGATGTATTACCTATAAATAATAGCTGATAAAATTGGCAGAAAGCAAGTCACACTCTATCCAAAGAGGCAACATCAGAAGAAATCAAAAGCAAATGCCACAAAGTATGTGCTTCATGTACATCATGCTTATGAAGGCAACATTGATCAGAGTTCAAGGATAATCTCTTCCTTTAGCCTTGGGGAAATGATACAAAACGAGCTCGAAAGTAATGCCACTCCAAACAAATTAGGAATATTTTATTTTAATTAGTAGATTTCTAATCAAATTGTAATTATGGTAGTTTCCATTATTAGATTAGGTTTCTTAGTTCTTATCCTATTTATATTGTATTGTAGCAAGTTATTTCTCAAACTTAGTTGTTGAATAGAAATTGTGCTTGTTTTGTCCTCAGAGAGGTGTATTCTCGTGTTAAAGTCTCTACAGAGATGAGTTGAACTGTCCCCAGTTAGGTGATTCAACACTCCATGCAATCCCTAGCCTTAGAACCTGCATCAAGAGGCAATGAAACAAATAATAAAATCAAATGACAAAATCCCTAAAAGTAAATTCTTACCTAAGGATGTAATTAACCTAAAGATGTAAGTGATAAGGAAAATGATGAAGAATCTCAAGATGCAATGACTTACTTTATGAGAAGAGTTGCCAATTAATTGAAAAAATAAGTCAACAACAGACTAAAAAGTATAAGTTGAGATATAAACTTCATCTACTTTAAATGGAAAAAGAATCATTAGCACAAAAGCTTGAAAAAGATGAAGTAGAAATGGAAAGTGCTAATGAATAATCAAGTTTAAGGAAATTTAAGTAAATTGTGATTGTACTTAGTCGAACTAGTTTAACTATTTAAATTAAAATTTATAGTTATTCACATTCACCCCCTCTAGGACTTGCATTGGTCTAGCTTACTGTTTCATAGTTTATCCAAAGGAGAGATACGCACTAGAATACATCCAAGAAGACTACGTAAAGGGGGATAGCTCCAAAACCTCAGGATCTTCTCTGCCTAAGGCAAGAACCATAGTGGATGAGGCAAGAACCATAGTGGATGGGGCAAGTGTAACCAAAAGGTTGTTCTACCAATAGTAGAGTTAACCAATTGGTAGACACACAAACTCAAAACACATTCAAAGAGACTGTGCGGAGGGGAATAGCTCTTACAACCCAAGGATCTAGTCAGTACAAGGTAACCAAACGGGTGAAGTCAACTTGTCCCAAGGAGTCCCAAGACTAGTGCAAGAGATCTCTCAAGGGAGGAAGACTGTACACTAAAACTCTGCGTATGTGCGAGCCTCGCCTTGTATAAGTGCTAGGCTCTGTTTCCCCTTAAATCCCTCAAGAATAAGGATATCAAAAAGAAAAAGGAAGAAACCAAAGAAATAAAAGCTTCAAACACATAGGAAGAGAGACGGTGCAAGAAAGAACAGTAGGCAGAGAGTATGGAAGATGTGTTCTCATAAAGATTTCCGTTCCTTCTCTTTGTTAGGTGGAGCAGTGTGCCCCACGTCCTTTTTTTTTTTTTTTTTTGTTTTTTCAACATTGGGCGAGGGAGTGCATTTTCATCCCTACAGTGACAGTTTTGGAGAAAGAGGAACGCCTCCCTTGTCTAGGCTTCATTTCTCCTCCTTTCTATTTTTCTGTGAAAACTTCAATTGGACATGGTTTTCAATTTATCGGTCAAATTTTTGTCCTTTATACATCGTTGTAAAGGTCATTACAAATATATACATGTAGAACCCAAATTTTTAGTGATCCGACTTATATCGAGGAAGATACAACTTCTAAAAGATGAGTGTTCAGCCTTTTATGGGGTCAATTGCATTATGCCCCACTAAAAGCCTTTTTAGTGCAGATTTTATGTTTTTCGTAGCATGAAAATGCAGGATCATCTTTCATTGGGCATTTTTTACTACATTGAAAATTCTGAAAATTTTGGCCCGGACCACTGTATGCTGTATTAGATTGCAGTATTTTTTTTTTTTACTGTCCTAGTATTCCGGTCTCTGATGCAACTTGGGCCATTTTCTTTGTTTCGGTTTTGTGGACCCTTTTTTCTTATATAATATCTTTCCTTGAAGGAGTCATTTTCCATGATTCTTCTTTTGCATGGAATTTGGTTTTCCATGGAATTTGTTTTTCATGCTTCTGGTGGTTCCTTTCCATATTTCTCCTTTTCTTGTCAAATTTGTTTGTCTCCAATGAACATAAGAATTTCAAACTTAAGTGAACATTTAATTAAATATATGAGTAGTTTGATCTGAAAGAATCACAAATTTATATAGGAATATTTGATCACATATTGTTAAAGCCCTATATATGGATTTCTTTTTAATTAGTTCTTATAATATGAGCTTGTATGCAGATGATAACACCAGTGAGTTTATCATTCATTCATTTCATATATTAATTATCAATTACTACTTAAATATACATATTAACCTTAATTTATTATTTAATTTGTATGAGACATAACTCATGCATCACATGAGCTTTATGTTAGAGTGATAAAAGAAAAGCTTGTCTACTTGTTAGAAGTTTTTAGGGGAATTTAGGTTAATTGGAGTTCCAGGATTTTGTTAGAAATTATTAACTAGTTTCCTTGATTTGGTTATTGAAATTCTTATAGGCCGGAAGGATTTGTTAAAGTGAAAACAAAAGGTGAGATATGCTATGAAGTAGAAGAGATGAAATGTTAATGGTTGAGTAAATGGAGCAATAGAGATGGCTAATGAGTCTAGTTGATAGCAATCCATGGTTTGAATCTCAACCTGTATCCATAACCTTTTTTGAAAAACGGGTCAATACACCCCAGTCCAGTCCAGATGCATGTCAAACCGAGTGCACTTGATATTGGTCAATGACACACATAACTCGTTTCTTTGAGGTTTAACTCATTTAAGTTAGCCCACCTGCAAAAGCCTAGGCCAGACCCAAATTTATTCCCCAAATCCTCCGTTCGGCTAGAAAGTATAGTCACATGCTCAACATTGCATCTAAGGGTAGTAATATAATAATAACAAGAGTAGTAACAAGCAGACAATCAATAATAACAAAAAGAGAAGCAGTAGTTTACTGACTATAATGTCAATGAGGGAAAAACAGAAGGAATGATTAACAGCAACTGAATGAAGGTCATGTATAAATAAATTTAACTCCAATAAAAGATGTTTCCAGTTGCTAATTTGGAAACATGCCTGAAGCATAACTGGTTCAAAATTCATGATGAAATCTATATCCGACTAACCCTTTCAATCACACGGGAGTGCAGGGGGGGTGATCCATATTGGCGGCGAGGAGCAATGATGAGCTCTGGTTATGAAGAGTCGTTGGATAGTCTTATCTTCAACGTTGAAAATGCCCACGTCAACAAATCTAAGTGGTGGTTCAAAGGCATGACGGTCCATATCGTCGTCTGTGAAATATATTTGATTCCCTTTGAATCCTGGAATTTGGCTTCCCACGAAAAGCATAGAGGAATTTCGGCCCAGAAAAATTGCCAGATCACCTAGGCTTTCCACCTCCACGGGTTTCTTCTTGTACTCTCCAGTTTTTGCCTCCTCAAATCCTAGCTCAAAAACATTAAAATCTGAAGTAGTGCAAAAACAGTCTGAGAAGTGTGGATAATGTCGGATTAAATTCGGAGAACGAATCCTCTCAACAAGAAAAAATCTCTTGTGTGCAGAGTCAGAGTCTGCCACCAAATAGAATCTACACCGGTTGCCATCAGGCATTGGTTCCGTTAGAATTTCTACATATGGATTAGCGGTGTTCATATGGACAACACCTAATCTTCCACTCCAACTAATAGCGTAGAAGTGTCCCTTGTGATATATGACATCCGAGTAGCCTACACCTCGTGGAGAAATTATGTGAGTCCAGACATTGTCCCCTATTCTACAAAAGGCCAAAGCGGAAGTTGCATGGTTGATGACCACCACAGTTGTTGCATCATCGGACATGGCGGCTTTGAGTGTTCTACCGTCCCGTGGATAAGAAGATCGAGAAGAGTACCACGGGTGTTGGAGTGGAAGGGTGGAGTAGTTAGGGAGCTGCAATTGGATTCTGCGCCAAGGGTGGAAGAGCTGCACATCGAGATAATGGTTTACTATGGTCAGGATCCATCCGCGAGCATCAGCATTGTTGAAAGACGTGAAGCAGCGCTTTCCAACCAGTTCTGGGAATTTGGCAGGGTCGTAGAGGGCGTTCTCGGAGAGGTTAAAAAAGCATCTAAATTCGCCTTCTTCTTCTTGTATCAATTTTGGACAGTCACCTTCCCTTTCTTCAGCTCTGGAATTGGAATTGGGAAGCATCATCAGCCATGGCAGTTGTTGAGGGCGGGTTCTTCTACTCCACCTAGAAACCGAGAGCCATGATTTGCATACGGCTCCCATGCGGATGGTGTCACGGAGACTACACAGATTGAATATGCGACACAACAGATCTTCTTCATCTAGGACAAGCTCCTCAAGCCCCTTCTTATCCATCGAAATCTCACGAGATGTAATATGGGTAAACGATGGATAGAAGGAAGATATGGAAATAAGAGAAAGAAAAGGAATGAATGAAAACGAAAAGGAGAGATACATATGATAGTACTAGTACTGAGAGGAAAGGAATTGGAGGAGGATAAGCGGAGAAGAATCGTCCTTGGAGAGAGAGGAGAGAGACGGACTCTTCCATATATCATGCAAGCAAACAACTTTGCGTGCTTTCTTCAACTTCTGATTTCCTAGTGTAAGAAGAAATAAGTAAGCATTGGTCCCCCTAATAAATATCACTCCATCCATCCTCCAACCCAATCCAATCCAACATTAGGGGAGAACGGAAAACGTTAAGAAAAAAATTATCTTTCTTATTAACTCTGCATGGAGCCCACATGATGGAAGATTCCACGAATTATCTACTTGTGTTCTTAATCAAAACCATTGGACCATATTAATTGTCATGAGGATCAGTTGCGTGGGACCTGCTCAATGGAAGATTAACTCGTCCCACCATCGAGGTACCCATCAACTCATCTAGATCGTACCCACATGATCAATGGTTGAACCATATTAACCATCTTGGGCTAAGACATTAACTAGATAAAACACATCCATCCATCCATCCAGGTGACAAGTGCTAATTAAAGGGAAGACCAATGTGTCCTACCCATCTATTTATTAGCCATCAACTCATACGAACGAAGACCGCATTAAAATCCATCTTTTATATCCACGAGAACATTGAGACTCTAAATATCTATAAATAGATTTAGGCCCTATATTGGATAATTCCAAGGAGTATAATAAGGATCACATTGATCATAGCCATCTGAAACACACACCATGATTGGTTTACATTAGCAAACGCCCATTAAACTGTCAATTATTGTTATTCAGTACTACACTAGTGTTTGACCATCTGCACTATCAAGATCGTTAGTGTCTGGATTTTCTTATGTGACCCACCTAGATCTCAGCATCAAGGCCACGCATTCTTCTTCTTCTTCCTAGGGGGATTTTAAGTCATGGGCCACACCTAGATCTCACGCTGTTGCTGGCATGAGATTGGTTCTCTATATACAGATGGATTTGCACATAATGCTTGTTCATTCTTGGGCTAGAACTTTCCAACCAACAAACTAAAGAGTCAGTCATTCAAGCGAGAAGCAATTAAGACAAATGTTGAACTCTCTCACCAACATATTAAAGTAAAAGTACAGGAAAAGATGATCTGTTCAAAGGAATCCAAGGACCAAAATTTACAAATGCAGATCCCAACTCCAAAACTCGGGACCCGCTGATCTTACCACTAACCACTGAAATGCTTCACCCAACCTATCATCTCCTCTACATCTCCTCTACATTGTAACCATAAACATCATCCCGAAACCAAGAGAGACAAAAGCACCCAGGACATTCTCTTCTCACTTCTGTTCTTCCAGTCACAATCAAATCCTTTTGGTGGTGCAATAGCTATGAGAACGAAGTCCTTAAGCCTTGGACCTTTTGAACTCGAACCAAATTTCATAATGATTAAACAACAAACTATCATGAGTGCGCTTCCCAACATATTCAAGCCCCAGACTTGACAGCCGTTTTGTGCACTCCTCTCCTCCCAACCGTGAACAGAACTTTATATTATGGGAAACGAAGATTCTTCCTTCATATGGCCTCAATCGTGTTGCCAAGCGTTCCAAGCCAACCCATACGAGCTTATCCGGCATGTGAAGGAAAACTGCACTTGCATAGATCAGATCATACAAAAAACCTGAACCAAACCTATTGAAATCCATATCTTCTCCTTTCACTATCATTGGCCGCTTATGTAGAAGTCCTTGTGAAGGAAGCTCATATCGCAATGCAGCCATTAAAGAAAGATCATCCCTTTCCAAGCAGTGGAATCGCTCTGGATTCAAGTAACGAATGAAATGCAGTCCAACACGCAGTGTCCCACAGCCAATCTCTAGGACATGGGCATCAGGGGAGAGGTGAACAGATGAAGCAAGGAATTCAAAGACATCGCGGCCACCTGCCCAGGGCTCACCATAGTTGCTGTGGTGCTCTTCTACCAATAATTCGCTTGGGCAGGGCAACATTGTATGGTTGCCTGCTTCAATTGGATCTTCATAGTGAGAGATGCCTTTAAATCTGGAGTTGGAAAATAAGCATCAGAATAATTAAGAAAGTGTAAATCAAGACACTTCTGTTACATTGTTCGCTTACTTTAATAACATTTCACATTACCTTCCAAAAAAAATGAAAAAGGATAAGAAAAATATAGCATAACATAATGACAATTTAGTACATCCAGGGAATAGCAATTTTCTTGCCTTTCCCAGTCCCAAAATCCAGTATGCTTGACAGCCTTAGAATTGGTTTGGGGCAGGAAATGCAAGTTAATCAAAGAAACTTGGAAAAAAAATCCCACTGAAGATCAGTGATTCTTAGTATACATGACGCTGGTCTGAAAGGTACCAAGACATTAATTCTATGAGGCTTTTGACATAGGTGGCTCATGCATAACCAGAAATATAATTGGATACACCCTTAGAAAAAATGGACCATCCAGCTTTGGTTCACCATTTTGTCAATATTTGGCATTTTCAACAACAATCCATTTACTTCCCTCGAAAAGCCTCTAACCAAATGATTAAGAATTTTCAATTAGTGAGTTTTTATAGATAGAACCGAGAGTTGAACAATCATAGAAAACGCTAAAAAGAGAAATCAAAGGATGTCCTCAAGTATGGCCTACTATGATGCCCAAATACAGCATGGATATAGCAAGGACAAGCGATAGACACAGATTTTACACATAAAAAGTGAAGTATCAGATACGATATGACACGATACACTGCCCATTTTGAAGTATCCATGCATCATAGATGCCCTACAGTCATTGGCGGGCCCAGGATTTTCACTCTAGGGGGGCTGATGATGTTCAAAATTTCTTCACATCTGTTGAGATTTGTTCACATATATTGTGGGGTCCATCCACATCATCCAATTGTGGATGTCTGTCTCTAGCATCAATTCATCATCATCACGTATATGTTATTAGGTGATGATGTGTTAAGTATTTTGAATGGAATGGAGAAATAGAATTCATGTAGCCGACCCCAACATGGTTGGGATAAGGCTTTGATGATGATGATGATAATGTGTTAAGTATTTTCATGAACAAGTTGCTTCATATGATTAAGAGAGAAACAATAAAAAAACAGCAGAAATACAAATAATAGGTCCATATTCATTTAATTGATGACAAAAACTGTGGTGGCCAAGATCTTCCATTTCTAAGATTTTGTTTTTCTTGGCACTGTCCAACAACTTGAGCCCCATCAGATCAATGATCCAGATAACCCAAGGAGAGTACAGATCCTTCCAAGAGGATCATATCATTCTACCTACACCCATTTTCATTCCTCTTAAAACCATTCAAATTAACCATTGACTAAAATCAGATCATGGGACAATCAAAGCCAAAAACATCAATAAAAGCTACAAAATTAAATATACCCATTACTTCTAAGTCCTAACATCTGAATCTCATACCGATTTGGCACATATTGAGAAATATTGAAAGAGACTGAGAGAGATCAAGGGATAATTTTCCTGCTAACACCAACTAGAATCAGATTTTCTATATGTTCGTGAGATTTGGACTTGTCCTGGATGTTTTCATCCTAAGAAGCAACAGAGAAAGAGACCATTCTTCCTTCTCTTTCATCAGAAATATTAAAAAATGTGAAGTTATCAAAGCCTGCATAGAGCTGAATGGGCGATACATCAATGGCAGAAGAGTGGTGGTGAGAATTGCAGCTCATGGCTTGAAGCACTGGGTGAAAGCAGGAGAAACAAAGAAGAAAAACTGGCCACACCAGGTGCATTTGTATGTTTTCCTCCACTAACCTTATTTGATTCTGTGTTCTCTGTTACTACACATATTGACATACCTTTGCACTCTGTTATTACACATGAAAATAAGAACCAGTCTTGGTAGCTGACCCAAAGGGCAAGATTCCCAACATCAGCCCAACCTGGCAAGAAGTTCCAGCTTCTGTTCCTGATATTTAAAAGTAGTTGCTGAAGAAAAGTCTCCAATTACAGAGGCAGGGGATGTATGACGTAGGCCTATGATTGGAGCTGTCCTTCAAACGGGCTAAAGAGAGCATTCATATGATGCATCAGGCAGGGTGATGTATGACATAGGCCTATGATTTGGGGCTGTCCTTCGAAAGGGGTAAAGAGAGCATTCATATGACGCATCAATTGTAGGAAGACAGAAATTGGAAGAGCGAGAAATGAAGAGGAAGATCACAAGATGAGACAAGGTGTAGGTCGCTATAGAGTTCTATAACAAGGCAAAAGGGTATCAGAGGGTGCAGATTGTTTTTCAATGAAGATGACCGCATGAGCATAGTATGCATATAGAGTAGGGAGAAAAGAGCAGCAGTAATAATTGCCAGAAAAATGAAGGCAGATGTTTTGTTGCTCCAAGAAATGAATAGTAACTGTAAAACATCACATTGTGACAGAGATATAAGGATCAGCTGGTTGCAGTTTCGTATGGGCACCTTCACAAGGAGCTTCTGGAGGCCTCCCCAGCTCCCATCATATGGGATGAAGTGTCAACTTCTGTGAATGAGATTGTCCAGTTGAATTTCAGTTCCACTTGGGGACAATTGAAATGGTTTCAGATGGGTGGCAACAAATGTATGTGGGCCAGATGACCATGGATAGAGAGGCAGACTTTTTAGGAAGAGCTTTGGAATGCAGTAAGCAAATCTAATTTTCCTTGGAGTTAGAAGTGGATATTGTTGTATTGATATAATCAGCCGTGGGGAAAAGCAAATTTCTCGTTTTAAGAAATTTATAAGCCACAAAGTTGTTGTGTTAGGCTTAGAAAAGATGGAATGGAGCCTTCACCCTTCAGATTTATGAATGCCTAGTTTAATCATCGGGGCTTCTTATCAAAGATTTTGGTTGAAAGATGGGGAACAATTCCAATTTGAAGGGTAGCCAGGGTTCAAACTTCTCAGAAAGGCCCAAATGCTAAAATAAAAGGGGACAAGTTTTCCATAGCACAACCAAAGCTAGAAATGTAATGCCATGTGGTTGAAAGGAGGGGAGAGGACAGTTTTTCCATAGCATGGAAAATGCTAGTAAAAGGAGGAGTAGCTTAAGGAACATTAGAATTAGAAAAAGGGCTAGAGGATCCAACGGCGTTCGAGTAGGGCATTGAAGAGTATATCTTCAAGCATTTGACAAAGGAGGACTTGAAACATCCAACATTAGATAGTAACGATTTTAAAGCAGTGTCGGGAGAACAGGCAGCATGCTAGAGAACAGAGAGAAATTTCAAGAAGAATCTACCCAATAAGAAAAAACAAATAAAGGACAAGGAAAAAGATAAAGTTGTTTTCAATTTTTCATTCTTGAAAGTGAGCTGGAGTTCTCTTCAAATTCATTTCATGGAGATGTTTCTAAAGTCCAAAGAAAAGGTAAAATTAGTAAGGGCATGAATGCCCATAACTACGCCACTACTTCCATTGCTCCTATTCCGAGCGAAAATAATCAGCTTGAGCTAAACAATAATTCCCTATAAGTCTTGTTGGATGTGTTTATAACTACTAACAAACAGATTAAGGGAGGTGTGCATTGTACAGTTGGGCCATCTCAAGAATCTTTTGCCAAAATAAGACCAATCTTATATATGATGTTGATTTCCAATAAGGTTATTTCAGAATTCATGTTTGGGTTGTGACAAAGTTTTACGCTAGCTGTCACCTACCTAACGCAACCCTCCTCCTTTACCTGGGCTTGGGACCGGCAGCAAAAACTGGCGGAGAAATAGAATTCATGTAGCCGACCACAACATGATTGGGATAAGGCTTTGATAATGATATAATGATGATGATTTCCAATAAGGTTATTGACTCTAAGGAATTAAAAGAAAAAAGAAAAGAGAGAGAGAGAGAGAGGAGAAAGAGAAGGGATTATTTGATGCAAGACAGACCTGTGGCCCACATGTGGGGGCCAAAAGAGTTTATAGGACTATTCAGAATTTCCCCAATAAATTGTTAGTGCCATTTTAATTTTGTTTCATGAGTTGTATTTAGGATAGAATCTAATTTTCTTAGTTTCCTAGTTTGTTTAGGATCCGATTCTTAGCCATAAGTTTTCTTTTTCTTATTTATATGGCATTGAAATGACTTAGACCTCAAACATGAAGATTAATAATATTTTGTTTGGGTTTTATCCCTTTGCAGTGCGTCCTCATGTGAAAGTCCCTGCAGAGACCTCTTATCATGCTTCAGCCCCATCACGCAAATCTTAACCCCTAGTTCTACATCATTATTGTTCATGGACAGCACGGGGAAAAGCATATGATCATGTTGACTGGAATTTCATTCGATATAAGGGATTTGGATAGGAGTCAAGGTGGTAGATGAGGGAGTGTTTATCCACAACTTTCTTTTCAGCACGTTGTAAATGAGTCCACAATGCAAGGTTCTCAACCTCTAGTGATCTAAGGTGAGGGATCCACTTTCTCCATTTGTACTCACGATTGAGGTAGGATTAAGCAAACTAATGGAAACCGCTAAAAGATAGTGTCTTTGTAGGGTGCATAAGCAAACTGTGTATTACTCACCTTCAATTTCAAAATTTCAGACTGTGAAGCATTGGTGGAAGAGGTTTGATTAAGTCAAAAGAATTTTGAGGTGTTTTGAGACTCTTTTACAATAAAAAATGAATATAGCCAAAAGAACTATGGTAGAGATGGGAGTAGAGCTAGAGAAGGTGTCATGGCATAAATTCTAAAGGCAGAAAGATAAAAAGTTTTCATTTGACGTATTTGGGCCCTTTTAGGGGACAACCCATGATCAACATGGAAAAGGTTGCTACATGGAAAAGGAGGTATATTTACCTTGGAGAGAGTATTACCCTCGTAAAAGCACCAAAGAGAACCTAATAGTCTATTATTTATAATCATTCAATGTTCTAGCATCAGTGGCAAAGAAGTTGGAAAAGCCGCAAATAGGAAGGTTATATATAGGATGGGGAAGGAGGAGATAGAGATAATTCATTTGACCACAGGGGAAGAAATGTCAACGGGGAAGGAGTAGAGAAAGATAATTCATTTGACTACTGGGGAAGAAGAAAGGGGGTTTGGGTTGAGGGAGAATTAGAGATAGAAATTGGGCCCTGTTGTGCAAATGATGGTGGAGGTTCGGAGAGGAAAGGAAGTTTTGTGCGTAATGATAACTGTTGAGAATTAGGGTTGAGCACTGGTGGGTGGGGTGGGGAATGGGGAGAGGTGGGACTGGGTAAAGTCTCTTAAGGGAAAAAGTTCAAATTTGTGAAATTTTTGACATACAGAGGAGTTAAGAATCTAAAGTATGGAAGGTTTTGTTGGTATTCTTTTTTGACGGGGGAAAGGGGATAGCACAAGATTTTGGGAAGATGTGTGGGAGGGAGATAAGTCTTTCAAAATTAGGTTTCCAAGATTGTATAGAGTTGCAACAACTAGGGAGTTTTTGTTTCAAACTGTTATGAGGTTAAGGCAAAATCTGTTTGGGAAAATGTTTGGAAGGGGATGTGTCTTTCAAAATTAGGTTTCTAAGATTATTACGGCAAATAGGGGTTTTGTTTCAAATTGTTATGAGGTTTAGAGGAAAATCCGTTAGGGGTTTTGTTTCAAATTGTTATGAGGTTTAGAGGAAAATCTGTTAGGAGTCTTATTTTCAGAAGAAGTCTTTCTGAGTTAAATTGAGTATGAGTGATGTAAGCCAGATCCAGATCACATGCCTGCCAATTAATAGGTTCATTTCTTTTTTTATGCTAGATTAACAAGAATATTGAACATCCATGAGCTTTGATCGTACACTGCTTCTAGCAAACAATTGGGCCATCAACAGTCAAGTCAATTGTTCCTATCATTTCGTAAGTAGATCAAATTGTTGAAGTTCCCCACAGTGTCTTCATCTTCGGAAATCAAACATGGATGATAAACAACAAACAATTGCAACATCTACATGTCATATCATACATCCAAAAAAAATTCATTCATTAGAAGAAGCAACACGTCCGATGTATATTCCATGGAGTAAACAACCACGTCAAGCCTTCAAACCATGTCATGCAAAAGCGTAACAAAAGATATGGCAGATGTTTGTGCGACTGATTTTTGACCTTGGAGTAAGTTCTCCCTCACTTGCAGCTGAATTCTTTCCGACATTTCTTAAGTTAGCAAACTCGTCAAAGTCGATTTTTCCAAGACAGGGAGAGCTGACGCAAGCCTGTGAACATTGATGGGCCCATTTGATCCATGATCTGTCCAAGATCAGGGATCCCTATCCTTAATTAAATAGCTCCCAATTAATAGGTTTATTTCTTATTTTATGCTAGATTAATATTTAGTATTTGCTTAATAAGATTTAGTAGTTGCTTAATTTATTTTAGTAAGCTATGATTGTTTAGAGATAGTCTTTCCTAGTTTAGAAACAGTCACTCATATATAAGGAGGAGTCTTTTATTGTAATGGGCATGCTTATTTCCAATTAATCAAATTTTATTTGAGATTTATCTCTGTTTTCATGTTTTTCCTCTTGTGGGGATGCCCTAAGGGCTAGAATTCATCTCTGGATTCGATGAATCTTTTGGGAGATTGACCTAAACTTGATCGAAGATCCAGGGCTACGCCAATGAATCACTTGTAACAACTCTCAATAATGCATTTCTTTGCATGATCAATAAGGATTCAATAGAAGATTCTTGAAATAGGCACCATTGGCGAAGTTCTCAGCCAAAGCTTTAGGCCTTCTTTCTTTGGTCTGTCCTCGAAGTGCACTTGCTTGGACATGGCTAGCACCTCTAAGGGTGGTGGAAGTTCTGTGAAGAATTTTCACAACAACCAATTTAGTTAGACAAGGAGTTTTTCCTTGTAATGCATTACAATTGAACACTATTTGCAGTGAAGGGAGTGAAGCTATCTACTAACTCTTCATCAAATGACCGATTTGCAAAGGAGCTATAAGCAAAAGCATTATATTTCTTCAGCATTACTTGGGTTCTCTAAAATACAATGGAAAAGTTTTCAGCTCTTAGGGAGCAGACCCATGCCATAAAGAAGATAAGATTTTTCATAATAAAATTTTTCAGTCTATTTTGCAGTCGATTTGGAAATGAAGAGATGAACATGTATTCCAGCATAAAGGAAAAGTAAGCGGATGACATCCTAGACTTCATCGAAGCAATAATTACACATTGTGCAGTAGTGCAGTAATGCGAACAGAATTCAAAGCCATGAACAGCTCCATCTCAAGGAACTGAGATAGCCACAATGATGGACAGAAACAAGAGACGAAAACCAGGCAAAATGGAAACTGCCACATTTTAATTGGTCCAAATTTAATGTCATCGGTGCAGTTACCGGGCAAATCAGAACTGATACAATAGTTGTTGATGATGAATTCTAAGAGTAAGCTGCCGCTCTCTTTTTACTTTTCTTTTTTCCGAGTAACTATGGATGTATCTACACGAATGACAACTCAAATCATTATCGCCCATCACCCATAATAGATGTCATTCTTACAATTAGAGAAAGACACATGAACACCAAAATTCAATCCGTGTTTTCCCGATAGATCTGATCTCCATTGCTGGGGGCCACTCCTTCCAATCCAAAACACAACCACACGATACAACCCTCCCTCTAATCAACAGAAACAATTCACACAACAGACTTCCAAATTCCAATCCAACGGTGAATACCACTCCAACACCCACGATATTCAAAACCCATTCTTACACACAGCCTAGCACTTCAATCCAACGGTCTAGATTGAGCACAATCACTTTTAACCAAGACACCCACATTTAGGGCTAGGATTAAAACATTAAACAGACAGAGAGAGAGAGAGAGAGAGAGAGAGAGAGAGGGATATGTACCGAACCAAATCGTCGAGCTGTTGGGCGCGAGTGCGAGGATTGATGCCCTTGCGGAGAGAATGCCAGGCCTCGCGAGTGGCCGGAGGGTCCGGGATTCTGTTCATCTCCAGCTGCGATTTGAGCCATCTCACGTCTTCTACGGACGCCGAGATTGGCTGCTGCTGCTGCTGCTGCTGTTGTTGCTGCTTTTGGTGGTGCGTGTATTCCGAGGTTTGGTGTATGTTGGCAGTGGGATTGTTGCAGGAGGAAGGAGAGAGGATGAAGAAGATGAAGAAGAGAATGAGAACTGTTGCCGCTGCTAAGCTGAGTAGGGCTCGGACTGAGTTCACCCTGGAACTCGACGCGGCCATAGAATGCAGCATTCGACTCGGACTCGGTGGCCTTGCGCGCGCGTGCGCGCTCTCTCTCTCTCTCTCTCTCTCTCTCTCTCTCTCTCTCAGATCTGGATGCAGAGAGCCCGGTGCGAGTGAGTGACTTGCAGGGATGGCATGTGAGGGTGATTTCGTCATTTTAACCCATCTTGGTCAGGTCTGGTTCCAACCAAAACTGATGGACCCAAATGAACCTAGCAATGATAACCTATTTTGGGGTCGGATTTTTTTTTTTTTTATGTTTTTTTCTTTTCTCTACCTTGTCCATAAGCCTTTTTGGTAACCACAAGAGAGGATAAAATATAATGAGATCTAATTGTAATGTGATGATTTTTTTTTCTTTTTTTTTAATGACTTGAGAAGGTTTTTAAATTTTTTTGTAAAAAGTATATGGTTTTTTGGTCATTTAGTGGTTTGAGAATATTATATTTTTACTTTTTTGAAAAAAAAATAAAACATTTTAAATTTTTATTCTTTTGATATGACCAACACATCTTTTCATGTCTCTTTAATGGAAGCTTCACTTCACTCTACTATATACTGTAAGTATAGCGTCAAGCATACCTTGGATAGAAAATAAATAAAGTAGTGAAATTAAATGGGTCCTGCTGATTTTATCATTTCAACTTTACCCCCTTTTGAATGGGTCTCATAGTACACATGAAGTAATGATGTTGACCCAAGTGTATTACATTTAACTTTAACCTTAATTACTTTTATTCCATTGAGTAAAAGTCAATTCTACTCTAAAGTATTTAAGATTTCACTCCAAAGCAAACATCTAAATGAAGTGAGTGAAGTAATTTATTTTAAAACTAACTTCTCCTCCACTTCAACTCTCATATAAAATCAATTTCACTTTGCTTCACTCCTCCTTTATCTAAACAGACCCTAAAATATAACATAGTTTGCAGTAGAATCGACTTTTACTCAAAAGAATGGGGGTATTTAGCATTCAAGTTAAATAGAGTACAACTAGTGAAATAACAATACTTCATCTGTCGGGCCAGACTCATCCCAATAGAGTAGGGTTGAAATTTTAAATTGCTAGGGTGTATTTAACGTCACTTTACTCTATTTCTTACCTATCCAAACAGAGAAGTGTTCATTTTTTAGAACCCTTATCTTTACATGTCAAATCACCTATGTTTTAAGAGAAATGCACATGCTTACTGCATCAGAATTTTATATATTAAAGCCAATTCCAATTTTGGTTTTGATTGCTTCCTCAATCTTAATTTTTAGAGGACCCTTTGTGCCCACATTTTAATTTCAAAATTATTAATTAAAATTTTATATTTTATAACATTTTATAGGTTTTGAAATTGCCCACCATCATCCAAAGATTTAACCTCACCATAACCTCTTACTTTGAGAATGCACTTTGCCCTCTTCACCATATGATTATCATTTGTAGGATTTCTTATATGAGATCTTATAACTTATGACTAGCACAGTAAGCCTTGCTCGCCACAGTATATCCATGAATTATGAATTAAATCTTCATATATTAAAAAAGATATTACTCCTTCATTGAGGCAAAAATGGAGTAGAGGTGATGGGAAGAAATGAAAAGGTGGAGAGCACAAGTGAGTGATTTGATGAGATAAAGATATGAGTGAGTGTTTTTATTTTATTTTATATTATTTATTAATTTATTATTATTATTCTTTTTATTATTTTTTTTTTTGAAATGATGAATAGGTAGTTATGTGGTAGTGGAAAGAAAATGTGGAACAGTTTTACAAACTGTGGTAACCATTAGTCAAAATTACAATCGACAGTCAAAATTAAAGCCAAAGCCCTTGGCTTCAATATACTATATAATTGCCTTGATATATTATACAATATATAGGGATTAAAGAGAAAAAAAAGGATCATTTTTACCAAAGGTAGATGGCCTTCGGGTTACACCATGTAATTATGGACCTTTAAAGGCGTATTTGTCCTCCAATATCATTATATGAAAACATAAAGTTTTTCGTAAATAAATGCTAATTAAAGTGAAGTTTGGCACTCTTGTAAAGTGTCAAACATGCTGAAATAGAGTAAAGTGAGGTTAAATGGGTCCTAATGGTTTTATTATTTCAACTTTACCTTATTTGAATGAGTCTCATTAGACACATGAAGTACTGTTATTAGCCCAAGCGTAATCCATTTGACTTTAACTGTAGTTATTCCTATTCCATTGAGTAAAAGTCAATTGTATTTTAAAGTAATTAAGATTTCACTTTACACCAAGCATCCAAATGGAGTGAAGTACTCTACCTTAAATTTAACTCAATTCTCCTACACTTCAACCCTCATGTAAAATCTAGTTACTTCACTTTACTTCACTCCCTGAAATCTAAACCCTCATGTAAAATCTAGTTACTTCACTTTACTTCACTCCCTGAAATCTAAAATACATTGCAATAGAATTGACTTTTACTCAAGAGGACAGTAGTATTGAGAATTAAAGTTAAATAGAGTACACCTAGGCAACACAACAAAACTTCATTTGTCGGGCTAGACCCATCCAAATAGAGTAGAGTTGAAATTTTAAATTATTAGGGCCCATTTAACTTCACTCTACTCTATTTCTTACATATCTAAACAGATAAGTGTTCATTTTCAAGAACCCTCCTCTTTACATGTGAAATTATTTATAAATTTTAAGAGAAATTTGCATGCTTACTGCATCTAAATTTTATATATGAAAGCCAATTCCAAATTCAGTTTTGATTGCTTCCACAATCTTGACTTTTAGAGGACCCTGGGGTGACCACATTTTAATTTTAAAATTTTTAATAAAAAATTATATTTTATAACATTTTATGGAATCTGAAAGTGCCCACCATCATCCTAAGATTGGACCTTATCATAACCTCTCACTTTAAGAATGCACTTTTACCCATGGTGCAATATCATTTTTCAGATTTCTCACATAAGATCCTATAACTTATGACTAGCACAATAACCCTTGCTCACCATAGTATATCCATGAATTATGAATTAAATCTTCATACATTAAAAAAGATATCACTTCTTCATTGAGGCAAAAAGGAAGTAGAAGTGATGGAGGTGAACAGGAGTTTTTAAAGAAATGAAAAAGTGAAGAGTACAAGTGAGTGGTTTGATGAGATAAAGATATAAGTGAGGTTTTTTTTTTCTTTTTTTTTTGTTTTATGATGAATAGGTAGTTATGTGGTAGTGGGAAGACAACGTGTAACACTTTAACAAATAGTGGTAACCATTAGTCGAAATTACAACTAACGGTCAAAATTAGAGCCAAAATCCTTGGCTTTAATATATTATAACTAGGAAAAACATGCCCGTGCAATAGAATTCATAATATTAAAAATATAGAAAAATATATATTTTTATTAAAAAATGTGAAATATGAAATATTTATATAAGCTATATTTAGATGGAAAGAATTGATGAGAAATTTAAAATTTAACATTTTCTATCATGGTATGGTTTGGTAATGAGTTGGTCAAGTTCAAGGCAGGTATGAGTGTTGTTATGAATTATATCAAAATAGAAAAATTACAATATATAAATAACATAATGGAAAAAATTGATTTCTGTGTTTAATGCTATTATTAGTTTCTAGACTTTGATCTAGTCGAGTTCAAAATAGGTTTATGCTTTGAGTTCGCCCTATACCTATTTACCTTTAACTTATATTACATAGTAAAATTTTCAATATAAAGTTATGGCAGTGTAATTGTAATAGGCAATAAATACTATGTTTAAGGTAATGTGTTCAATACTATCCAACACAATTTTTTTAAATTTAAAATGGATAGTAATTCTTCCATTAGGGCACTTGACTTCATTGTACAAGTCATAGGTTAGGTCGGGTGTAAGACCAAACTCATTGTCATTTGGTCAAAACGAATCGAGCTCAAATTGAATCCAAAATCAGCCTATTTCATTTTTAGATTTATATAACCAGTTTTGGATCACTACCTTGTTATTGTCACAAACAAAGGACTCATTTTTTACTCCCCCACTTGAAACCATCATTAATACGCGCCCTATGAGATAATTCCTTTTTTATTCTTAGTTATCATACATCACTTGCACATAACATCACAAATCAAATTTAAGTTGCATTGTGCCAAAAGGGAAACTAAATGACAACATCTATTTTTGCATGATGGGACAGTCAAAATCAATTGCCTCGAAATGTATGTTTCAGCAATTGAAACCAGTATCCTTTAATTGAATAATGCATAGGTTAAAATTTATATTCAGATTAAACCAATCAATAAAATGTGACAAATTATTTAGGAATTTTTACCCAAAAAAATTAAAGAAACTCACTTATTGCTATAATTATATTAGATTACAGGGGGTCCCACTCACTTAAAATCTTGTTCTGGCTATAACTCACAAACCGTTGATCGAAATGCGACTGTGTAAAAGACAAAAGCCAATGAAATCAAATTATCTTTCAAATGAGTCTAATATTGACATGGTTTGGGGAACTTGGAATTTTGATTTGATTTTGGTAATTTTGGTCGGCTTGGCTTTGGCAACCGAATTTCGATGAAAAATGGGATTTAATGACTTCAAATGAACTTGAACAAAACATGAAACTTGAAGAGCATGATTTTATCTATTAAATAAAGCTGAGGCAAGAGTCTTCTGATTTACAATCACCCCCCTACAATTTCCTTAAATCACAATTTGGCCCCTTAAGTCGTTTGACTTGGCCCGAAGGCACTTCAAACTTCCCAAAGCTATTGAAAATATATTCTAACCCCAAAACTAAGATGGTCCACATATAAAACACCTATAAAAAATCATAATCATAATTAATTACCTATAATTACTGTTAATTAGCCCTAAATACATATAATTATTGGTTGGGTCTTTACACAAATGGATCTAGAAGAGATTCTAAAAATGGACTTCAGTAGGATCTAAACCATACCATTTTACTAAGTATGCCCTTCATCTCAAGCATAAAATACCAACTGACCACACTTGTTATAGATCTGGTTGATCACCTTGCTATTCATGACATGAATTATGGTGTCAAAGGTTGTGTAATCTAGCTTGTTTATGTATTGAGCCTAAATATAAAAGCAGCCATTCCATGTAGGGTTGTAAACAAGTTAGTTCTAGTTCGGGTTCACGGTGGACTCAAAACTAGAACCGTTAATGAGAAGATGGACCTGAAACTGGAATTAGTTCGGAATCAGTTTCTTGGTTTCGAAATTGGAATCGTTGATGAGAATATAGAATTAGAACAGGAACCGGTTCCTTGCTTGGGGTGGGTTTGACTTTGGGTCCAAGTCTATGTAGAAAATGCTTTGAAAAAAAAAAAACCAACTTTTAGAAAAAAGAAAACTAAAAAGCTAAAGTTATACGTTGGGCCTCTAGTCCATGAGCCAGAACTAAGGTGGAAGCAAACTCGAAACCGTTTGAGTCACGAGTCCAAAAATAGGATCTAGATCCGAGCCCGTTTATTTATCAAAACCTAAATAAGGACCCAAACTCATTTATTAATAGATCGGTGTGTCTGGGTAATTGGAGAATCGGGATCCATTTACAACCCTAATTCCATGGACTTAAAAACTTCAAAACTTTTTTAGTTTTCTTAAGGATTTTACTTGAAAATTCTTCTTAGACAGCACCTACATTGTATTGTACCGAGTAGTTCTGACCACATCAGATCAATCCTCAGAGCCCTTTCTCGTTTAAAAAAACATATTTTGGAAAGCATCGCTAGTGGTTCTTATTTGTTTGTTAATATCTATGTAAAATAAGCGAGTGTCGTTGGTGGTTCTTATATATTCTTTGTTTCTTTTGTAGGTTCTCATTTATTCATTACAATGGAGATGCAGTCTCTGAACAAGAAATAAAGAACACAGAGTTTTCTCCATTGCCCCATGTTATTGTGACTAACAATGGTTGAATCACATGAGAAAAATCAAGGCAAAACGTATGAGTCGTGCTTACCAATCCATCACGCTTGATGATCTATAAGTCAAGGTGGGGTTTTGAAGAAACCCACCAGTTTTACATCAATTATAGGAGAAAGCTAGAGCAAAATCCCATTTGTATTGGTTTCTTGATTAAGTTAGAGCAAAATGTTTGGAATGGATCAAACTAAAGGGGAACAAACCCTAACTTTCAAACTATCATGCACAAAAGCTCTAAACCAAGGTGAAGGATGAGTGCCTTATGAAATCCTTGCATCAATACATAGCTCAAGCAGATGTCTTAGAATAAGATTTTTCTTTTCATGATTTTAAATTGGTGATTCTCTCTATGCCTAAAACTGTAGTGGTGAAGTGGAGAAAGTTGAGGAAAAAAGAATGGAAGAAATAAAAATCTTCTAGACTTGCTTGTCGAGCATCGACGCTCGAGCAATGCTAGCGACACTTCATGAGTTTTCGTTAGAAAGTTACTATCTCTCAAAAGTTATATAGAAAAAGAGCAACATTAATATCTTTGAGGGATATTAACGTTGCTCCTCAATTTGTTTTTTTTTTTTTTCAATTTTTTCATTAAATCGAAACCTTAGGAATAATTTGCATTGCTAGAATTATAGTCTTTTTTGGTGTAGGACCCTTGTAATATGTTTTTTCGGGCCAAATCCTCATAAAATTAAATGCTTGTTGACATACTTAAATTTGAATGGTGTAGGTATCTTAATATTAAAAAAAAAAAAAGAAAACAAAAGGAAAAAGATGGAACCATTTTACAACGACAATCTAAACAGATTCCTATCTTCTCCATCTGGGGTTCTGATCATCTTCATCTCAAGTCTCAAACCTGATGCAGGGCCAAGATCTCTCACACGTGTGCTAACTCCCACGCATGCGATGCTCCACCGTCTCCCCTCTCTTACCTTTCCCCCGCATGTATGTTTTTTTACCATGATCAAAACGTCGCCTCCATTTCCGCAGAGATCCGTAACGGACTCTTCAATTCCTTGATCCTTCCCCCAAACAAAACGCAAAACGGATGTCGATCTTTCTCCCCAAATGCCCCTCAATTCCCACAAGATTCCCAAACTGCCCCTCCCATTCCACCTCTTCAATTCTATCAACGTTACCTGCAGGCCTTCTCCACTTTCATGGCTTCTCTCTCCACATCCTGACGAAGAACCGAAACCGTTACACCCGAAGCATCCCGCTACGACCGAAAAATCGCCGCCATGGAGCGGTTACGTTCGGGCAGCCCGGTGTACGCCAGACAGAGGAGCATATCGAGCGCTTCCGGAGAATCTCCGGTGTCGTCGCCGGCACGTCGGCACCTGCGGTCGGGTTCGTCCGGCTCGGCGACCTTCCGGCGGCCGCAGAACACCGCGGCCAGGGCCGCGGCCCAGAGGCTGGCGCAGGTGATGTCGCATCAGTCGGCGGACGGTGACGACGAGGAGGATGACGGCCTTGGCCTGAGCTTCGTCGGCGTCCAGGCCGGCGTAGGGATCCGGACGGGAAGGTCGGCGACGCCAAGGTCGCCGTCTCCGAGGACGGCTAAGAGATCTCCTTCTCCTGCGGTACGAATCTCGATCGCAGATCCTTTTCCTTTGTTTGGAGGACAAGCGAGCGTTGATCTGGTGGGCCAAGGATGAGCCATTTGCCAAAATGGGCATCATCAGGTTCAACAGAAAAGCGGCTACCCATAGATTACTTAGATTACATGACTAAATATATGTTCGTAGGTAAAATTAGTTTTTAATAGATGTATAATCCACATTCTTCCACGAATATCCAACGCAACTGGACCGTTGATCTAGTGGGCCACCACATGTATGGGTTGAGGCTTGATATTGCTCTTTCTACAATCACAACTGGTTGTTCTACTGGGCCTTGTTAGTTGTTACCCACAAATGGATACTGTTGGATCTTTAAGCTATGGGGACTATTGATTTGGTGGGCCACCACAAATATGGGCCACAGGTGAGACTATTGTGGTTTTTTTTTTTTTACAATCACAACCTTTTGAACTCTATATCCTTACCGACATGTTAAAAATTTGGTTAAGTACTTTAATTTGCTGTTCTTGTAGTAGTAATTTGAAACCTCCACGGTTCTTCTGTGGTTACAATCACATCTTGAAACTAGATGTTTAAGGGTCTTCGAAATTCATTTCCCATATGCAACACATCCACATCACCTGCCCAAATCCCATGACCATCAGTGCAACAACTAGGAAGGACACCTAGTTTGTTGTTTTTTTCGTGTGGAGAGGGAGCTGGCTCACCAGTCGCTCACCACTGATCTGCCAGTAGGTTGGCATAGGTGAAATGCCAGGACATTTCACATTTTTAGTCCACGGTGGGATCGGTGAAATTCACTTTTTGAGTCCATGGTGGTTGCCATCATAAATGTCAGCCTACTACATGAAAAAGATTAAGATCTGAACCGCTGATCCTCTTCATAAGCCAATGAATGGCTATGGGCTCAAATTTCAGATATAGATACCTTGTGGATCTCTAGATATACGGTAAAAACTGGAGACTGTTGATCCTTTTCCCCTTTACACTAACTGGGTTTCCATGTGAAAGAACCAAGTAGTTTTCTTCATATTTTATTTATGGGGCCCTAATTGATAATCCTAGCTGTTGATCCTCTTTATAACTACAAACATGGCCACCGAACTAAATTTCAGTAACTGATTTTCCACAAATCTCTAGATATTTGTGAAAAAAGTGACCCATGAGATCTAAATTTCTAGACTTTGTGGGCTCTAGATCAAGATCCAAACTATTGATCCTTTTCAGAAGCCCAGGAACAACTATGGGGTCAAATCTTAGACTTTGATTCCATATGGATCCCAAGGTATACTTAAAAACAATAGATTGTTGTTGCATTCCCTTTAAATTGATTGGGTTTCCATTTGAGGGAACCCAATCTGTTTTTCCTTTCTTTTTTGGATTGTGGGGCCCTAATTGACAATCTGAACCTTTGATCCTCTTTATATCCTAAAAAGCGGCCACCAAATTAAATTTCAACCGTTGATTATGTACAGATCTCTATATATTTGTGAAAATGACCTATAATATATGGATGTATGGACTTTGTGGTCCCATAGATCAAGATTTGAACCTTTGATTCTCTTCATATGCCCAAGAACAAATATGGGGTCAATTTTTGGCCTTTGATTCCTTATGGACAAGGATCAAAATAGCGGTAGTGGATAGTGTCGTGGCTGGTCGCCAAAACGCTACGTAGCGGGCGCTGCGTAGTGGTAGTAGGGCTATGTAGCGACGTAGGGATGTGATTCAAAAAATCTTAAAAAATTCCAGAAAATCTAAAAAATTGTAAAGAGCTAGAATATGTGTTTATTTTGCAAAAAAGCCTAAAATAAGGGGGCGTAGCGGTCCCCTAAACGCATGATGTCCTATATTGCTGTATAATTAAAAAATAATAGTATCAATCTTATTTTTCACATGGTATCAAGAATCAAAATTCAAGACTCAGAGTCAAGACCCAAAACTCAAGAGTCAAGAGTTTAAGACTTAGAGAGATTAATCACTACAGTCAGTGACTCAACAATCAACATTCAACATAATAAATGACATAATAAATAATAACTTCATACATAACATTGTGCTTAAAGAATTGAAACATAAGAGTTAATATAAAGTTAAGATTTGAGAAATAATTAGAGGAATACCTCTACCACCAAAATGAATATCTAGAAGGATATGTTGCACTGGCATCGCTGTCTCCATCGCCATAGTTGCTATCATTGGCTCCACTCCCACTAGTACCAACATACTGCAACTCCCATCCATATTGGTGGGCATTGGGATCCTCAAACACAAAGAAATGGGATGGACTTGGATTTGGATGAGAATATTGATCAAAGGACCCTGATTCTGAATATTGTTGTGAGGATGATTCCGCTTGACCATATGCGTAGTCCGGTGAGACATAGCTATCGGTATACCACTGGATCGATCTAACACTTGAGATTCATTTATGGGATTCATAGATTTAACACTTGGGAGTGATTTTCAAGCAATTTGGTTGGTGTTTCTTAAATGGAGAATTAAAAAAAATTCAAGAATAATAAATAAAAAATAAATATAAAACCCAAAAAAATGGGGGTTTGATATATGAGAATGATAGATCTAGGTTACTTGGAAGTGATTTTAAGTGATTTAGTTGGCCAAATTTAAATAAATTTTTTTTTTCAAAAAATCCTATTAATATAAACATAAAAAATTAAATAAATTCAAATAAACAAGAAAGAAAGTATGATTCATTTATGGGAAAGAAAGTATGATTCATTTATGGGATTTATAGATCTAACACTTGGAAGTAATTTTCAAGTGATTTGGTTCGTGCTTCTTCAAAAAAAATTTTTTTCAAAAAATAAAAAAAATCCAAGAATAAAAAATAAATAATAAATAAATAAACCATAGAAAATGGGGGTTTGATCTATGGGAAACATAGATCTATCACTTACAAGCCATTTCCAAGAAATTCATAAAGGATAAAAGAGGAATAGAGTCATAGATCTAAAAAAATCACACAAAAAACACCTTTTGAGAGATGCCTTTTTACTCCAAATATGATGAATGATCTAGATTTGTAGATCTTGATGTGTTTTTGGAACCTTTTTGCCTTTGATTTGAAGGAGGGGGGAGGTAGGATCAAAAAACAGTGGAAAGGGAAAGATGGAGATAGAAGTGAAAAGAAAGAAAGAAAGAATGGGCGTCTGGGGTTTTTAAAAGGGGCGGCCACTACTAAAACAGTGGAAAGGGAAAGGAAAAGATGGAGACAGAAGTGAAAATAAAGAAAGAATTGGGGGGGGGGGGGGGGGGGGGGTGGTTTAAAGGGGTGGCCACTACGGGAAAATTTATAACGGCCCGCTACGGGTGTTAACAACGCTAACACCCCTGTCGTGTGGTGGTGCCGGCCACTACGCTTTGTAGTGGCCGCTATTTTGTTTACTGTTTTAGATATAGAGAAATTCATGAAAAACGTGGGACCGTAGGATTTTTAAATGGCCATTTCATACGGTGGATTGGTCTTACCAAATGATTTAAAAGTGAAATGTCTATTCTAGATAGATCTATTCTAAACGAATCTATTTTCCATAGATCTGTTTCATACAAATAAGATTTGCCAAATAAGTCGTAAGGCTACGCAGAAACAACCACACCCACACCCCCCCCCCCCCCCCCCCCCCCAACCCCAAAAAAAAAAAAAAAAAAAAGAGGAGGGTTAGAGAGAGAGTTAGTTCGTCTTTTAATGAAAAAAATGGAAATTTCATTGTCCTATGTATTCAAATTTTCAATTCTGCTGATTAAAAAAAAAAATTCTAACCTCATTCAATCACTTGATTATCAGATTAGAATTTTGAAGTGTCATGTTTAAGAGTACTTCTGCTTACATTCCTTTTTCTTCCTGCGTGGTGCCTCAAATCATGTTAATGTATTTAATACTTAATGTGGTCTTTGGCTCCTTTCTATTATTGGAGGAGAGTACACCTTTTCATGGCATGGTCATGTTTAAGAGTACTTCTGCTTACATTCCTTTTTCTTCCTGCGTGGTGCCTCAAATCATGTTAATGTATTTAATTCTTAATGTGGTCTTTGGCTCCTTTCTATTATTGGAGGAGAGTACACCTTTTCATAGCATGGTCTTCTTTACAGGCTTCAGTTTTATTCTGATTGATGTTATTAATTCTATTAGGGGCCCTTTATTTCATGGAATTGAATTCGTAGGAATTCTAAGAAATATATTCGTAAGAGCGTGTTTGGTGACAAGGGAGGAATCTGCACATTTGAGGATTCCTCATTGCCCTTGGAACATGGATTCATCGCTAAAGATTTGTGTAATTGAGGATTGATGCATATCAATACATATAGCTGCAAAAACTGGTTCCAGTGTGCAAATCCACAAAAGTGAGGATCTCCAAATCCAATGGCGGAAGGTTAGACCTAAAAATCCTCACAAGTGAGGATTCTGTGGCTCCAAATGTTTTGATTTACAATTGCCAAACATAGGTTTTCCATGACTCTGTGGAAAGTGGAAATCTTTTCACGAGGGATATGGTTTCCAAACATGCCCTAAAGTGGCTGAAATTGAAGAAATGAAGGCTAAGGTCCATAAATGGCCACCAAGTAATCTCCCCTTCCATGGAAAATGTCTAAGGGCGCGATGAAAATGAATACCCGGCCATCACCTAGCAATTCAAATCCTAGGAAATTCAAAGTCTCATCTATATCCACCCATCATATCCTTTTTGGTTGATTCTACCTTATTTCATTTACACGTCACCTCTTTATTATTCCATACTTGCATTACCATGAATTCCTACGAATTCAGTCCATGCAATGTAAGGCCCTTAAAGAAACTCATCTTTAATTTGTTTTTGACTGGATGTGCTATTTGAATCTTCACTGGAACTTTGATTTTAGAGAAAACAATTGTTTTGCTCTCTTTAACATTTTAATGTTGAATGCTCCAGAAGTATGTGCTATTTTAGTGTATGCAAAATGATTGATCACATGGAATTCTTATATCAGTTTGTAAGTTCTTGAACATTCCAGGGGATCATAATTCATAACCATTCCTTTCTTCAGAGGAAAAATTAAAACATTTTAAGTGCCCATGTTTGCCATTGGGGGCTCATCCATCTACTCTGTGTTTTGGGGCCAACATAACGGGCAAATATTAATATTTTCACTGGATGACTAGATTCATTAGTTATTTAACCATTTGCCTAAGAATATTTTGAAAGTTCAGTGCATCCCATCTGTCTTGTTCATTCATCTGTGCTTTATTTTCTTGTTAACCAGGTGCTTTGTATGCTAAGAAAAGGTAGATAAAAATTTTAGAATCTGGAGGAATTTTTTGGGTCATCTTTTCATCCTCAGATCATTGGATCAATGATGTGGATCACCCAATATTAGTCTACTTAAATGGAATGGGTATATCAAAAAACATCAGGGTTCTATGATTCTTCTTCCTTAAAGTTGGAAAACAATTGGGAAAAAAATAGCCCAAATCACCCTTTCCTTGAGCCACCTTAGCGCATTGGCCCCCATCAATACTACTAATGCCATATCCTCTTTAAACTGTTTCATCTCTTAACAAGGAAAAAAGACACTTCCCTATCCTCCCTTTGAAACTCCCCATAACACCTGTTGCACAATTAGAAGGTGCTTATTTTTGGAAGCAAGTGGATGCGAGTGCAAGTCATGTCAGCTATTTAAAAAAAAAAGCATCGACTTTTTTTTGGTAGAAAAAGCATTGACTTATTGGGCTATTGGATGCCCCCTGAAATGTGCTGTGGACATTGTACCTCACCTCCTTTTGTTAATTTCTGGGTGTTCCTTGGAATGTGCACAGGATAGCTATTTCTACATTTATTGACTTCTGAGTATTGAATTCCTATGTTGGCATTCCTACAATTTGTGTTTAACTTATAATCTGATGTTGACTGAAGGCTTCTATTTTTATTTCTATTTAGTTAGGTCGTAACCCCACGGAACATCCTGTATCTGTTCGTCAGATGTCAGCTGGTAGGCCATCTGCTACAGCAAAGCCAATTTTCATTGTGCCAGCAAGCAAACCATTTTTGAAGACTCAAACTCCTGTGCCTCCACTGGAGCCACCAACCGTTGCAACTCCTCCAGAGCTGTCAACTGTTGCAACTTCCCCTGAGCCGCCAACTGTTGCACCTCCCTTGGAGCCGCCAGCTAGTGACAACAGAAGAGAGAAGAGGTAGCTTTGGGCTTTAAAGGAGCAAAAACTTTTTAAAGCATAATATATCTCTGGTTTTTTCACTGGCGTGCATCATGAGGTTTCATTGAGGGCAGTTGTCAGTGTGTATGATGGCCAAATGTTCAATCTACATAGAGATTAGACTTGTTTCTGGCACTAATAGTATCAAACAAATTGAAGAAACTTAATCACCTGGTAGAACCTAGTTTTTAATGTAAACTAGGATCTAGATTCTACCATGTGTCAGTTGTTAATTTTATTTTAGATCCCACTTTGGTTTTGACTTTGTTGAAAATGTTTTGGCTGGTTGGGTGATTTGTTATGGAGTTCAAAATAATTAAAAATTAAAAAAAATATTATTAGAAAAATGTAAAAAAGTATATTTTGAAAAATGTAAAAAAAAGTGAAATTAACACATACATATTTAATTCATCCTACTATATCAACACATTGAACATGTTAGTTTTGCATGCCATATAAATAATTTATAAGCCACATGTGTATTTGAGATACGTTTTAAAAAACTGGACTCAGGGGGCAAGTCAGCCCTAGTCTCACATGGAGCCCTCAAAACCTGAAAAAAAAAAGGTGAAAAAACGATTAAAAAGCTTAAAAATATAAAACATGATGTCCTATGAGGACAGTTGGTTTCCTGGTTTTCATTCAGTCGAATCAACATAATTCGGATCTTTGAATACCTAAATCTTCTCGATAATGTGGTTTTCGTCTTCTGAGGTCAGTGTGAATGGACCCCCAAAGTCTCCAACATCATCTCACAACGTGAAAACAGGGAACAAAATATAATCTAGCCTTTTTTTAATAGGACTGCTCCAGACTTGACTCGGTGGCTGACTTGACTAGATGGGGATTCGTTGAGTTGACCAGACTTGAGTGAGTATTAAAACCTTCCTTTGACAATGTGAACTTATGCGTTCTTATCTCTCTTCTCTAATTATCAAGGTCATAACTGAACAAAAGAAATGCATTCACATAATAACTGCAGTACATTATTAGGGCAAACTAGAACTTCATCAATCTGAAGGGCTTTTTGTAAATAAAAAAAGGGAGAAAAAATATCATAGCCTTTCTTGTTTGGCCAAACTCTGAAGTCTTTTAGCGAACCAAACGACTTTGGCCTTCGTGAGATGAACCACAACAAAGTTGACAACTATGGTGTCATTTGAACACCATTTTGTTATTGATTAGTAACTCAAGATTGTAAATATATTAGTTTGAAGAAAATGGTCAATACCACTTAATGAATTGCAAAATTGTAGCCTACTAGCCTTAGTCTATTTTTAACCATTTGACTGTGACTAGTTTCGGACAAGTGCTCTGAATTTTTCTTGAGGGAGAGGGAGTTGCAACAGTGGGAGTTGTTTGCATATTCCAGAAGATAAACTATATTTGGGCTCAGTCTGAAGATGTAGAAACTTAAATGTTAATCCATGCATTCCCACTTTGATGTTTGCTTTGAACTTGCTAGACGTGGTGATTTTATGGTTTATCCTTCATATTTTATGAACTGCAGGTCTTCAACTCTAATAGATTTGGGTGTTGTGAATGGACGAGAGATTAGAAATCAGCGTTCTGCTTCTGCTCTTCAGGATGAGGTATATCTCACTATACGTGCGAACTTTGATTTTTGTAGGGCACTGAAATCTTCCATGTGAGAGTAACAGGCTGGTCTTTTGTTGTTGCAATGATTTGTATCTTTCTTTCGATGGATACTTATTCATTCGGCTGCCAGTTGAGGTGGCATTTAATATGGAAATTCCTTTTTTTCTTTTCTTTTGAAAGAGTTAACGATGATATATTAAAAGGAGAGATTAGTACAAAAACTTATCATGAGAATGACACAAAAAGTGCTAGTACAAGTGACATATACCAAGCACAATGAAAGAAAAGCTACACAATTAAAGCACTTAGATTACATAACCGATCTACCCCTTGTTTTGCAGATTTTGCCATCTAATTAGTGCTTCTGCTAACACGCTGAAAAAGAAACTGAAGATCCCCTAGATAACTCTTTTATCTCGTCGAAGTAAAATCTTCCGAGGTCCTTTGAAGGTTCTTTCCCAAGATTCTGCATTGATAGTGTCACTTTTGACTATAAAGTTGCTTTGGGAAAAAATGTCTACTTATACAAAGTGCTTCTAAGATAGCCGAACTTCTGCTTCATTGGAATCTTTGAACCCACATGCTTGGAAAGCATATACAACACACCTCCTTGATTTCTAAGGACACCACCAATACCTTCCACGAGTTGCTCCATCCACATTGAACTTTAAGAAACCCACTGGAGGAGAACTCCAACACACCTTCTTACTCTTTTCTAAGTTTCTCATCAACAAGAAAGCTCCCTAATTTTAATAAAGAGAATACAACAAATGACACATCAAACATGCATACCATTCTCAAGAACATATAAAGGATATTGATCTTCCAATTTAAGTTTGAAGAGTAACTCTACAACAATCCACCCCTAGCACCTCCAGAAGTCGGAAGCGTACAATCCTGCAAATTCTTTTGTCACAAACACAAAATAACTTTTGCTTGAGCTTTTAAGGAAACACAATTTGTTCTGTAATGTTCCACTATTTCCCTCTAGCAAAACAGACCATAACACTGCAACTTGAGTACAGCTGCACAATATTAAACCCCACTGATTAAAAGTATCCATCTTTAACTTTTTAGCATTGATATAGTTGTTTGTAAGATTGTCCACTGTACAACATATAAGCTCAAAAAATTATCCCATGTTGATCTTGCTAAAGGGCGATGTACAAGTAAATGGAAACCCTCTGCATCCTGTGTAAATACAAGACAGAGAAATTCACAATTATAATGTTCTGATTGCATAAATGATTAACAATCATTATGATATCTTTTCCAAAACAACTACCCATGAAAAAGTTAAACATCCTTGGACCTTAATATTTTACAAACATACAGATCCCTCAGAAGCCACCCTGCGTGTTAACACAGTTTCTTAAAATGATTTCACTAAAAATTCACCACTGGGATATAATCCCATCTGTGGATATCTGCATTCTGATCCACTTTCTGGAATAAAAACACATTGTGTAGGAGCCAATGGCTCCACTTAAGTAGTAACCTTTTCATCATTTAAATTCATGTGAAGAACTAGTGTCCTAACCACCGTACCACCTAACATGCTCTAATTTTAATAGTTCTGCCAGAGCTAAAGATGATTTTGCAGTAAAATTTCAATATAACAATAAACTTTTGTTTGGTTTCCAGATTGACATGCTTCAGGAAGAAAATGAGAGTATACTTGAAAAGGTGTGCTGTTGATAGTTGATTCAGTTGAAATGATGCATTCCACTGTTAGTTAGTTTGTTTAATTGTAACTATCTACCATTATTTTGAGATTTCCCATGCACAAATTTTAATTTGCCACCCCAGCTTCGGCTTGCAGAGGAGAGGTGTCAGGAAGCAGAGACTAGAGCTAGGCAGTTTGAAAAACAGGTAGTCTTTTTCCACCTTACAATAGTGTTTTGTGCCTTAAGGCCTTTAACATCTTTAATAATTTTCTTTGGGCCTCTATCTTTTGTCAGGTTGCATTTAGCATACATGTTTCTCATGTTGGCATCAATTGGAACTCCTTTGCTTAGTTCTGCAAATATTGCTACTTTCATATGAAATATATTTTCCTGTAGGTTGCTGCTTTTGGAGAAGGTGCGTCATTAGAAGCTGGTTTGTTAAGCAGGCATGACTTATAGTTCAGTATGGTATTCATTTTCTTTGTTCCTTCATACGTCATTCTTCCTAATTCTTTTGCTGTTCAGGAAGGAGGCACCCCTGCAGCAAAAAGAGGTACACAACTATTTTTCCAGCTTCTTTCAATAAACATTAAAACATTAGTCTCTCGCATTTTAGAAGCATTCTTATTTATGCATGTGTTTGGGTGCTAGTGCATGTGGGAGTTTTGTGCCTGCAAGCATGCCTGTGGATGTTTTTAAGATGCCATATAGGAAGTTTTTCCCCTTTTAACTATTAAAAATTGACAAAAGGAAAGAAGTTCACTATGTTGGTGGTGATTGCATCTCAACTATTCATTGGGTTCAGTTATTGCCATGGATCCTTGTAGTTTAGCTGATTTCATCGAGGAAATGCATTTTCTTTCCTCCATTGTTAGCAGATCGATTGGCTAAAGCGGGTGCGTGTTTGGTGTATGGTTGTTCTGTTGTTTTGTTTGCACTTTTGACTACAAATGTATTTGCTATTTGTCACACCCCCATTGATGAGAATGAGGATTATTGTGAGATTAGGGGCCAATTAAAACTTTTCTATATAAACCACCTACTGGTCATTGTCTCATGGGATCGAAGTCTATGGTAAAGTATGAATGTTTCCTTGGTTTGCCGACAATATGGCGAGGCTTTATAATAAACAGATGCAAATTAAACATTTCAGAGCAAAGCGTGAATATCAGTTACTAAACTTTAACTTTAGACAAAAGAACCAAATTAGTTTAGTTACATGGCCTCTAAAAAAAAACCTGAGCCAATAAAATGATAAAAAGAAACGAAAAACTATCCAAAAGAAATGTGAAGGCATTCTGGTGCAGGTCATGACGACTCAAATGATATTATTTGTACACCACTTGTGGAAGCCATTAGGCTGATCCACCTGAATCGCCTTCGTCTACCCCTCAATGTAGGTGGGCTCAATACCCGTGCACCAAGAGTAGCATCATCAGACTACGAATAGCCAACATGTGGATGTACATAAAGAATAATATAAATGTAGTATCAAATTGAAGTCAAGATGATGTGATCATGTGAAGTTCAATAATAGAAGTAGTATAAAGATTGGAATATCAATAAACAATGAATAAGATAAGACTATATTCTAATCACAACATCCTAACCAAGAGGCAATCCACATAAGCTAATACACCACGAGATAGTATCATTGCCTTCCTGTTCTTGAACCGAGTTGTGGTAGAGAATACACACAGGAGAATAGCTTGGTTAATCAATCAAAACCTTGCCTTTTGTGGGTACCCAGTGGGGTATCCATCTCAAAATTGATATGTAGTTGCCAAGTGATAATCCTACCACAGAGGTGCATCGGCTGTACTTAGACGTTAATAGCTGAGTGATGCCTAACTCGAAGAATTCTATTAAACAATCAGTGAGGGGTTACACTTATCCTGCGTGAATAGGGTTTGTTAAATGAAAGAGGAAATATTCACAACTAATCAATCTCTCAATCAAAATTTAAACAACCTAAACAATATCACTAGTCCTCTCAAAGCCTTAAAGATGAAAGCTGCTTAGCCTCAACAGCTCAGTCAAACTCAAAAAATGATACAAAGTACAAATGGGATCCTAAGTCCATCAAGTTCTCAAAGTAATCCCAACAATACAAATGCAAAGCTAAAAAACATGCTCAAGACATGTAGACATCAATACTAAGGCTTACAATTCGATTCCAAATTTCCAATTATGCAATAGTGGTAGGGGGGAAATTACAATATAAACCTAGGTCGTTGACTGCCTTCTTCGTATGATGCATTGCCATTCGGTTCTAGGATGAAATGAGGTCATCAATATCCTTTCAATTCACCTTGATGCATAATATTATTTTGGATACCCCCTTGCCTCACCTTATCCCAGTTTGATGTAGATTGTACCTTGTACATTATTCGAATAGGGGTATGTCAGCTCAAACATCCCTCATTGACGGTCTCCCACTTAGTCCTTAATATGTGGTACCAAAGTTCCCAAAACTAAGCCCACAAGGTCTATGGTAAAATCCCCTTTAATGGAAAACTGGGTACATATGGTTAGCCGTAAGGTCTCTACTACTAGCTAGGCTAACCTTAGTTCTATTACTTCTGTCTTTGTAACCATGAACCCTCATGGTTAGCCATGATTGCACTGCATGGCCTCACAGCTAACCACAAAGCTCACCGCATAACTAATCCTGTTAGTTAGTCGATCAGGGTAGTCCTAGGTTTCCCTTCCAAAACTCATACTTGGGGGCTTACAGTTAGCCGTGGGAGTCTCATAGCTAACTGTGAGCTCTCAAAAACTGCAATCTATAGCTAAAATCAGCTTATATTCAGGGGCATTCAAACCCTTTACAGTTACACCTGATAATAACAATTAAAATAGGACCAAATCCTTCTCCATTATACATTAAACTCCCCACCAAAAACCCACATTTACAACATTAAATCATCCATTTACAATAAGTGAGCTCAAGGGTTACTAGAATCAAATTAAAGGTTAGAAATATCAAATGCATCACACATATCAATGGAAATCATATATATTCACTTGCCTTGGTTTGGAGAAACACTAAAGGAGCGAAACCCTAGAGGAAGCAACACTCTTGAAAAACCAAATCAACCAAAAAATCCTAACACAAATTAAATAAGAGGAAGCTAGTGAGCTAGGAAAACACATTTCTAAACAACAAACCCTAGTGTCTACAAGGAAAAAACCCAGCTAGAGTAGAGGAGAAAAAGGGAAAACTTGAAAAAGGTATGGAGGGACTTGCAAAGGCTTCATGATGATGGTGGTGATGATGAATAGGTGTTGGGAGGCCTTGGATCTGCACTTAAGCAAGGAGTAAATGAAAAGAAAGAGAAAAAGAAAGGAAGAGGGGAAAATGAAGTGAAAGACAAAGTGAAATGAAGTGGAGGGTCATGGTGGCTAAAAGGAATGGAAAATTTTAGCATATATATGGATTAGTCCTTGGATATAAAGTTAGGATTTTAAAGGACTTCAAATTGTCGGATCGAAGCGCGATAGAAGAGAAAAGTTTAGGAAATTAGGTTATTCACCTAATGAGCCCAAAATGACAAAAATGGGAACTATGGAAAAACTGCTTAGACTTTCCTAAAACTACCAACTACCCCCCATTATGACCAAACAAACTCCAAATTTAATGAAACTTTCCACACATAATCCTAATAGTAAACCGGACGCGCTTAGCTTCTACTTAAGTTTAGTTAACTAAAAATTCAATTAACTATCACTAATCACACTATTAAGGGTGGGAACCGTACACTATTGAAAAAGAAGTGTTGCATATTTGTCATGACCCAAAATCTGGTTTCCCAATGAAGTCTGCCCTTTGATTTGCGATCGATAAAATAAGTAAAGTTCTCGGATATGATATTGGGTCATATTCAAAACATTTGTAGTGGAAACCTTTCAAGTATCAAATGTCATCAACTCATATGACACCTTAAATTAAACAGAAGCACAAGTTTCTAGTCTTAAAATAAAATGTTAAAGTCAAACAAGATATTTAAAGTTGAACCCTACCGAACTTGGAAAAACTTAAGGGCCTTATGACAATGTCATAGTAAATAAAAGAAAGCTAGCTAAATTTTTCTCTCTTGCTTTAGAATACAATGCCACTAGATTACATCATTTGCACTCTTTTCTTGATAATCATGCAGCTCCTTTTCAACTGCATTAATGTCTTGAGCTTTAGATTCTATTTCTTTACCTACAAGTATGCTTGTCAATTTGACCTTTTGACAAGGGTGCCCGGCCCAGCCCAACTTGGGCCTAAAAAAATCTCTCAAAATGAGGGGGTTTTCCCCGGCTTAAAAATCCCTAGGGCTAGGTTTCGACAAAATTTTGTAGGCTTTTAAAATTTGAAGGCTGGGCTTGGATGGTACATGGCCTAGCTCGGCCTGTCCTTGGATAGTATCTGACCTTGCCTTTATATTTTTCATATTATATATAACCTACAATACCCCTTTTAACCAATGGGAAATAGTCAAGAGCTGCCTCTTACCTAGTTGCCCAAGGTTCGAACTTGGGCAACCACCGTCCCTCACTTGAGGATTGTCTTACCTCTCCTGAGTTCTTTTTCCCTTATCAGAGGGCTGTGGTTATAACCCCTCTAAGTTGGATACTAAAAACAAATGGGAAATAGTCTATATCTTGTTGATGCAATCCTAGGGTTAGGATTTGCAATTGTAGGTGCTGCAACACGATGGTAGTTTCCACAGAAACAACTAATGATGAAGATGCCTCTCCAACCATGATGTTCAGATATGACATGGATATGGAGAGGACATGATGGGGGCATCAAGTCAAGGAGCAAGAAGAAATTAAACTACATGGTTCCATTATGGATGGATTACCCTTTTATGGTGTTAATCCATTACGGTTTAAAAGATCCACCATTGGATCGTGGTTCGAAAGAAAATACACCGTTGAAGATCTCCCTAGGCATTCAAGCAAAAGCCCCCACATTGGGATGTGCTAAGGGGGAAGAGTTGTTGATGTTTTATAGTTGCTTTAATTTTAAATGAGGGCCCTAGGTGTTTTAGTAGAGTTATTAATTAGAAAAGGGTCCTATGATATATGTTTTAATTAAGTGTGTAGAGTGGAGGGGCCCACCACAACTTAAATAAGGCCTTAGGGCTTCGTGAGGAGTGGACTTGCGCACATTCTCCTCCCACGCACATCTTTTTTTCTTTTTCTTTCTTTCTTTCTTTTCTTTTATTTCTTTTAAGTTGATTTAATCTCAGCCATCCAATATTCAGGCTCTTTTTTTTTTAAGTTGTAACTCCATCATTAGAGGCCATTATTGATGAATAAAAAGAAATCTTCTTCTATGAAAGCTTCTTTAGATGTTTCCATGCAAGTTTTTCATATTACCTTGCCCTAGTTGGGGAGTTTGGTGTGAGTCTAAGGAATCAATCTTCACAAAAGGTAATCTCCATCTTCTTTTTTCTTTGGTTAAGATTTCCACCCCATCCATCTAGATTTTTGCATTCAGCCCCAAGAAAGCCATTGTCCTCCTCTTGGATCTAGCTAAATATTTGCCAAACGTAAGAAAACCTTTTCAACAGTTCTAAATCTAACATTTGGACATTTAAAACCCTGCAATCAGATCTGAAATCAGGTAAGATGCAACCTAAACAGCCACTGGATATGAATATCACCCATATTAGATAGATCCGAACCCTAGATTTGGACCTAAAATTTCCTCATATTGGAAGAATACCCTATTAATACAATCCATTTAGATCTGAACCCTGAATTAACCAATGGTTGCTCAAAATATCTGTTGTTGAGACTTGAATTCCACTTTGAAATTAATTAGATCTGAATCCCTAGATTGGTTAGGAGTTCTAACCTCCACCAATCCTTCTCCCCACCTTAGGAAAATCACTTGCAGGATTGATTTAGATGGTAGATCAAAACGAATACCCTTGCTGAATTTTAATTATGATCTTGTGTTGGTGCCAACTTTACATTAATTGGTGTGCATATCATTTGGGTGTTTGATCTCTACTTGCATTTCATTCAATATTTCTTAGGTCCTACATTAGGACATGCCATGGACATGATAGGGATATGGATTTTACACATAAAACATGGAGTATTACGTAGGATACAACATAATTGACTATACGTTGCCCATTTTGACGTATCCATGCATCATAGCTTTACAACGATAAAATCTTAAATGGAGTTTCTATTAAACTTCAAACTCTAAGAATATGATCTCTACATTGCCGTTTAACTAATAAAATAAACTTAGGGAGTAAGACTCTTACTCCTAATCAAACTAGGAAACTAGATAGGAATCCTTTAGAAATTAAAAAACCTTCCTAATTACAATTCTCAAATTAAAATTGGAAACTAATAAAATAAAGAAACGTCTAGACTTCAAACGATGATGTCTCCCATGGAGTATTTACAGTGCTACACCATTCCCCTTAGGTTGGAAAAGAGTTCGACCTTAAACTTGGTAGGTCTTGCTATTGTTTCTGTAGACATTGTGTATTTGGAGCACTTCCTTAGTGATTCAGGCTCTTGATCCTTGCTTGGGTGGTTCTAGCTTCATAGGATGGTGCATGATGCTTTCTATCGTGAGCAACTGTGTATGTGTTATTGTGCATGCCATGAGTTCTATTCTTGTTATACATCCATGGACATCCTAATAATATATCACCATTGTCCATTGGTAGCACATTGCCCTAAACTGTTTCTTTGTAATCCTCACTTATGGGAAAAGTAGCTGGACATGCATAGCATACTTGCACTTCATCACCTGTCATTAGTTATTCAACAAAATATGGATGATCATGGGTTTGAACCTTCAGCTTCAAATGATTCACTAGGGCTTGATATATGATATCTCCACAACTGGCTCCATTAATCGCAATTGCACATGCTTGTCCATTGATGGTACCTTTTGGGAGAAAAATATTATTTTGCAACCATTTCTTATCAACAGTAGGAGTGGTTGCTTTAAGGACCAAGAGAGTTTCTAAAACTTCCTCGGGACCTACCTCCTCCACTTCCTCTGTATCATTGCCCTTAGGAGCATTTGGAGTATCTTTCACATCAACTTCACTTTCAATGAGGTGTATACGGTTTGGAGTGATGCCCCTATTGTTTACAATGAAAGAAAGTGATCTATTACGACCTTCGGGCTTGGAGAAAGTCTATTCTGATGGACCACTAGGTCTAGAATCTTGCATTGATTGGGTCTTTTGCGCAGTTCATTTAGAGACATTAAATTTTCGGGCTTGATAATTTGTAATATCCTTGGCCTTGATGGCATGTTGGTTGATCTCATCGACATTATCAAAATTTTGAAAAGTATGTGCTGGATATCTATTCTCAACCCATGAAAATATCTATCAACTAACACATTATCATCCTCATTTAAACCACAATGAACTTACATTGTCATGAATTCTTTAGAGTACTCAACAACATCCTGTATTATTTGTTTTAAGTCTTGAAAGCTTGAACGTAGATCTCTTGAGTAATTGATGGAGAGGAATTCTTGTAAAAGATTCTTCATTTCAATCCATGTCAAAACAGAATCTATGTGTCGGGCCCTCTTTTACTTTTGCAACTCAGTCCACCATATTATGTCATTCGGCCAAGTCTTGAAGCACCAATATGTGGTTCAGTCATAGCCTAAAACCCCATGGCTATGGCTCGAGTGAACCCTATATCTAAGCTAGGTTCGGCTAGAACAAAACCCTAAAGTGGGGTTTTGGCCAACATGTAGACATTGAATTGAGTTTCAACTAGGGTTCCTAGTCTTCCTTGGTCTCATTATTCATGCAATTCCTCTCTTCCTCAGTTACTTGATCTCCAATGCATGTATTGTTAGATGTAAGATTCATTAATCCCATATCCAGATGAAGAATGACTAGAAGGTCTAATTATGCAAGTGAATGCCTACTCAACTTGTATACACAAGAGTTGCTCGATTAACGTGGGGAAGAGAATATGTTGGGAAGAGTTACCCAACATGTAGACATTGAATTGAGTTTCAACTAGGGTTCCTAGTCTTCCTTGGTCTCATTATTCATGCAATTCCTCTCTTCCTCAGTTACTTGATCTCCAATGCATGCATTGTTAGATGTAAGATTCATTAATCCCATATCCAGATGAAGAATGACTAGAAGGTCTAATTATGCAAGTGAATGCCTACTCACCTTGTATACACAAGAGTTGCTCGATTAAGGTGGGGAAGAGAATATGTCATTCACATATCTCCAAGTTGCTGGTTCTTGTCTTCTTCTCTTTGATATGACTATGTTTCCTTCTCTAAATCTCCATATTAGGGTTTCTAAGAGTTGGGAATATGAGAGAAAGAGGAATAAAAGATGTCAACTAGAAGGTTTGGGGCAAAAAGAGATGTTTGAAGGCTTATATGGACTAGAATATATGAAATAGCATTTTGGTCCTCATTTCAGTTAGGCCTCCAAAATGAAATGTTTTAGTCGATTCGGAACTTCGGTGAAACGTTCAGAGTTACGTTATGGAGAAATAAATTAACAAATATACAATTATGTTAGAAAAATAAAAATATAAAATATAACTTATACATTTAATTCATTATAATAAAATAATATTATAAGATATAAGTATAATGTTTAAGCACATTCCTTACCACAATAAAGTTAATAAAAGTTATAGCCTTTAAGATTGAAGTTTAGAGTCTTTAACACATTCCCCATAACATTTTGACCATTTTGGTAGTTTTGGCCAGTTTGGTCAATTCGGCCGAAATCTATGTTTTCGGCCGAAATCTATGTTTTCAGCCGAAATTGACTGAAGGTCCAAAAGTCAATTTGAAAAGTTACAAGATACATTTCGTTTCGGCTTCATGGTTAGAACGAACAACTTCGGCTATTGCAGCCTAAATGAAATGAAATGATAACTAAGAGTCATTGAGTCATAGAGGTCATGCGCAAGTCCAACTAGTTCTCTGGATGTGCACACACTCCAAACGCCTATTGGGATTTGTGTGCAAATATTGGGATTTGTGTGCAAATCTTTTTTCTAAGTTGACCTCTCCTTTAAAAAACATGGGTCCCACCTGTTCTAAAATGGCTACACTTTAACTTAATCCTTTTGGGTCCCACTAGATCCAATTTACATCTGTAAAATATGGGTGATGCCTCAGAGATCCAATCCAGGGGTGGTGCCCTTAGGACAAACATCATTTTCTTCAATTGTTCATTTGGTTCCCCTAGCCTTGCCCCAATTTAGAATCTACTACTACTAATAATAATAATAATAATAATTGAGGTCATTATTGCAATATTCATTATGATAACAATAATAATGATTATAATAATAATTTTCAAATAAAATATTCCTTATATACTCACAAAATAAGATATAAATATAAATACCCAAAAGAACTCTAATATTCCATAAATCCAAGAAAACCAAATAAATTAATTAGATAAAATATTAGATAAGATTTTGGCCCCTATAACAGGGTCTGGGGCATTACATAAGATGCATAGGGACTGACTTGGAGTAGTTTGAAATTATAGAAAATATTTGTGTGAGGGTTTTATTTATTTATTTAAAATTTGGAAACTTGAGTTTTACAAATGCAGTAACAGGGTTGGCCATCCAATACATCTGAATGACCAGCTCTCCTTGCTTCCTTCCAATTTTCTTGCTTATTTTCCTGTAAAACACCAATCCCTTTTTTTCTACTGTTTGATAGATAGATCCATCCTGGCACCAGTGCCATGTTCATATTGGCTTCAAAACGTCTCTCACATGATAAATAGTGAAATGTATAATTGTATAACCCGTTAATGACTTAAACATTTATTAAACAAAAACATTTATTAAACAAAAACCAAAATGACGATACATTCCCTGCTTTAATAAAAATGACAGTGGCACCCAACCAACTCCTAGTTGCTTCAAGATCAGATGGGCCATCTACAGTAATATGGATATGGGAATCCTTTGGCTACTTGCATTTGGATGTCAACATACCAATATTATCTATATTGACATACTACAATACAAACAATACCCTATATATCCTATTGCCACATTAAACCTATTGAAAATACTGTGCCTTTCTTTTTTAAATTTCTTTTGCATGAATATTTACCATGATATAAACCTAACAACCCCTTTGCATGGTCAGCGTTATTCTCATTGATGAATAGACAGATGTCATTCGTTAAGCTGTTGCTTCCAACAAACTCAAACACGTGGATTTGCTTATCTTTGATTTTGAAGTTTTGAATGTTATCAATTAGGATTGAACTGGCCTATTATTAATATGCATTGCTTTATCTATTAAAGGCTGCTTTGAAAGAAGCTGCACAAACCAATATTAGGAATGAAGAAGTCACAGCACTCCGGATGGAAGCACAGGTATTGTAGTTTTCAGCCCTGTATTTGGTTTCTTTCTGGCATATGTTTCCCTATTCCATGCCCACCAGTGATAAATCTATTTTCCGACACTCCTGTGCTCCATATTCAGTCTGCAAGGGAGGAAGCGGAATCTGTTCTTGATCAGCTTCAAGAAGTTGAATGTGAAATTAAATCTCTCCGAACACTATCACATAGGATGGTTTTGAGTGAAGAAGAGATGGTTCGTATCAAATGTTGGGTGGTAATGTTCACTTGCTTTCCTTTGCTATTTATGGCACAGTTCTGTAGGTTTATTTGTAATTTATGTATTTATGTTAGGAAGAAGTTGTTCTCAAGAGGTGTTGGCTTGCTCGATATTGGAAACTAAGCGTTCGACATGGTAAGTAAATTTTGTTTCTTTTCTATTCAAAACTTAAGAGTTTTGTTGTTTCTTGTTTCTTTTATGTGAAACATTGCCTTTTAATGTCATGTTGAGTGATCTAAAGTTAAACAGAGAACAAGCTTAGATTGATGTGATAAGCTTTAATGATAATTATGATGATGATGATGTAATTCTGCCAAAGAAAAATAAGAAGCTCTCAATCTGGGTTCTACAGACCAAAGGGACTGAGAAACACACAGGAGGGTTGTGGTTTTTTTTTTTTTTTTGGCAATTTTCATCAAATTAGCTAAACGGTACAAGATAGAGATATTGAAAGCTAAAACACACCAAAGTGGGGAAAGACAAAGGAACCCACCAAGGGCAAGAACTAATGCCAAACAATGGCTAAAGATTTCCAAGAAAGGAAAAGGAATAAGACAAAAAATGATACAACATTCCACTTGGAAAAGGCCACTTCCCATAATAGGAATCAAAACTAATGCCATGAAAAAGCAGGAGAGTTACCACCCATGAAGCAACAAAGAATTTCACCCTGTCAATGATGATTCAAAGGAAGAGAGAGCCTTCATCTTGGGATTCCTTTCTTTCCAAATAATCCAAACGGCGGCTAAAAATGAAGTGGAGAATTTCACCCTTTCCATGATAGATTCCAAGGAAGAGGAGGTGCCTTCAAAAATATTGAGATTCCTTTCTTTCCAATTAATCCAAACAGCCACTAAAAATCAAGATTTCCACATAGCTCTCCCTCTAGAGGATCCCAACTGAATATTCCATGCCTAAAAGCTCTGAAAGTGAAGAGGGAATCACCCAATTGCAATAAAAAACCCTAATAATAGCACACCAAACTTTGTTAGCCTCCCAGCAATAAGAAGAAGATGGTCCACTGATTCCTCCGCTGCCAACCATAGAGAGCAAGCATTGACAATGATCCACATCTGCCTTACTAAATTATCTTGAGTGAGAATTCCTCCCCTCAATGCTTTCTACCCAAATGCAATGACCCTCGGAGGGGCCTGCTGATTCCAAAGGAGGTGAAGTGAAGGAGGATGCAAATGCGGCGATAATGCTGAAGAGAAGGAAGCCACAAAGAACACATCATCCTTTGATGGAGTCCAAACTCTGCTATCTTGAAATTCCCCAGGAATGAGGAAATGACTAATGGTATCCTGAAGACATAAAAATTGTCTCTCCCCAGCCTCCAATAAGTTTCTTCTAAAGATAGGGCACCAGATAATATAACCTCCACTTTTGGACATACAGTCACTTCGCTTCCCCATCATTGGCACAAGTTTGTAATTTGGGGTAAATGACTGCAAAAGGATGCTCATCAGCATACCTATCTAACCAAAATAGAATTGTGTCTCCAGAAGAAACCTTATTAGCAATGTTCGCGGAAAATGCCTTTCTAACAGACACGATCCCTTTCCAAATTCTAGAGAATTGGTAAAAAGGACCACTAGAAGAGTCCCACTGGTTTTTTGAGGTGCTGTATTTCTCCACAATGACCTGGTTCCAAAGGTGTTGTTCCTCCCAGGGGGGGTCTTGGTTTCAAAAAATACATTCACTAGAAGAGAGGAAATTTCAAATTTTATTTGTTGTCCTGATTGACTGATTTGAGGTACCATACATAGACTTCTTTGGTTGCACAACCAGCTTATATTGTTTAGTAAGTGATTTTCTTCCACTAATACTCTTTCTAATTATAAGAAAATTGAATGTTAAGATTTCTCCTTTCTCATTTCTAAGTTGTAAAAAATATATATATTTGAACAGTGACGTTTCTTAATGTAAGATTAATCAGTACAAGAGATATATACCCCAAATGCAACAGACCTATGCAAAAGAAAGAAATAGCAGTCAACAACAAACTTAAAGAGGAAGCCATCTTCCTCCAGTTAAACATGATGAAGTAAACTAAAAAAGAAAAAGATAAAATAGAAAGTAGGAGTGTTTTAGAAAGGTCTTTCTGGTTGTCTAGTCTTGGTGGGGCCCCTTTCACTTATGTGCTTTGGTTATGCATGTGTCCAATTAGAACAGAAAGTGAGGGGGGCCACTAGTCTTATTTGCTCTTGGAAGTAGGCCCACTATGGACCAATTCTGTGCCTTTTGCTGTGCATATTGGGACCAAATGGCCCTGTATGGCTTGTTGAGCCTGGTGGGCTGGCCCTATGACCCTTGGATCCTTTAGGGTTGGCAGCCTGCATCAAATTACCATGATGATGTTGTTTCTGCTGCTGATAATTACAGAGGAATTATATGATCTTAGCATTGAGGTTGATCAAGGAATTTTTAGCACTCCGTCTGTATACTTGGACCCATAGTTTGTTGATCCAGAATGGTATAATAATTGTTATGCTGATATACCATGGCCTTGGGAATAACCAATATTGGAGCATCTTTTCAATCTGATCTTTGGGTGTTTTCTTTTTTTTTTCTTTTGAATGTTAGGCCTTTGATGTATTTAACTCATACTTTTCCATTTGCAAGCCATTTATTAAGGGGTTAGGATTTTCTAGCTGGGGAGAGAGTGTATGTCCTGATTAAATCCACAGTCACATCCATCAAATCAATCCTTTGATCAAATTCTAGGCCATGGTTGGAATTTTGTTGGGCATTGAGTTGACTCACTCCGACCCCAACATGGTTGGGATAAGGCTTTGATAATGATGATGATGATGATGATTGAGTTGACTCACTATTCGACTTCGTGGTTTTACTGAGCAGCATGAGTCTAGAACTGGGATTTAAAAAAATGCCCATATCAATTGATTTGGACCAACTTTGAGATGGGTATGGACTGTCACACAATTACTCACCAAACACATGTGGGAGCTCAAATTTTTTTCATTTTTCCTCTGAGTATGAACTTCTGACTGAGTGAAAGGGATGAGACTATATGATACCTGATGGGACTTATCAGTATGATGAGGAAGATGGAGTTGTTTGATAACTTTAGGGACTCTGTTATCCAATAAGGATTGAAGATTATAATAGTAATGATGAAGATAGGCTAGGGCCAGAGTGAAACTCATTGTGGCACTGAAAAATTGGTTGCCCCCATGGCCCTAGGCCCCACCCATCGGTTGATATTATGGTTTGTACTTTCCATTCATTTTTTTTCATTTTTAGTTAATTATTTTAATGTTGCTATGATTGTATTTACTTAAAAAAGAGTGGAATGGAGAAACAGAATTCATGTGGCCAACCCCAACATGGTTGGGATAAGGCTTTGATGATGATGATGATGATGATGATGATGCTATGATTGTATTTAATTCAATATTGTCAATTTGGTGCTTATATGTCGAAAGATCCTTCTATTAGCCAAAAAGGGTGATGAATATTGCGCGAGCTTGAAGAAAGACTAAATATGTCTATAATTGTTTCTTGTACACTAAATCATCAAATTTTCACATTTTAAATATTTTTCTAGTATTTATTTTTTTTCTTCCGATTCTTTTTTCTTGTTGTTTCTTAATTCTTAAGGCTTGCATACCTGAAATTGTTCAGGACAGTGGGCAGTTGGCACCAATTCATCCCGGTTCCAATCAGCATGAAGACAGGGATTGCAATTTACCAATTCTATGTTTAAACAGAAAGACAAAAATGCACAAAATGATGACAGTTTAGGAGAGAAGATTGCATGTTATTATAAAGGACAGAAATTTTTTTGTTTTCCTTATTGACTGAGGATATGTTTTTGTAACTTATAAATGCTTTTGTTATTTTTATTCCCAATATCTCTCACTTTGGGTGTGTGTGTGCATGTGTGCGTGTGTGTGTGTGTGTTCCATTTCTGCCCCCTAATGAAATTCCTTCAGTAGGTCTCTATGCCGAGATTGCTGGAGGGAAACTCGAATATTGGTCTTCTTTAGCCCCTCTTCCTCTAGAAGTTGTCTTGTCTGCTGGACAGAGAGCAAAAGAGGATAGCTTAACAGGTTAGACCTGAAGTGTTGGTTTGCAGATGATAATCGTTAACTTGGATACTACAAGACCACTATTGGACAGGCTTTCATGTTGACATCTTGTGTTTCTGTAATCTGAAAGTTGATGCAGAGGAAAGGGTTAGAGTTCCATGCGATCTGAACGACTTGGCAGGAGAGGGAAATATTGAGAACATGCTTTTAGTTGACAAAGGGCTGCGCGAACTAGCTGCACTGAAGGTTTTCATTATATGATTATGACCAAAGCATTTTTGCATATTTGTTTGGTTTTTTTTTTCTACTAACTTCATTCTTGACGAGTTCCTTTTATATTGTAAAAAGGGCTCCTTTTTTGTTGCTGAAAGGTGTAGGTGTTATTCCTTGTGTTGAAACCTATGTAGGCTTAACATGGATGTCTCCTTGTTAGAAACAACTGAGGGGCCAGGCAAACTGGACCTACTAGCTCATACAGCTATATAATGTTTTTGCATAACTGTGTTTGTACTATGGCTTTTAATTTATTAATGCATATATGTAGAAAAATGTGCCTGAATAAATAGAAATACATTAGAACTTTAACAGTGTATGTGAATACATTGATGAGATCTGCTGCACCTTCCCTTGAAAACCTCGACCACTTGAAGAGGTATTGGTCTCTCCACCTATGAAGAAATAATGAAGTGTTCTTATAATATAGATTTGAAACAACGTTGGGATGTGATGCAACCTGTAAGAGTGTGGTCCACATGGGACACAACATAGTAGTGTACGAAAGAAGAATCCAGGCATGTTTGTTTAGGAAGTGCTAAAAGTAAAGGTGAAGGTGAAGTTGAACAAGATGTGACATTCTCCTTTTCCAAGTTTGTTTGAAAGTAGTGTGGTTAAGCGAAGTCCAGCTGCCACGTTATTTTACCGTGCACTTTACCTCTAGCCACTTTTTCTTTACCTCATAAAAGCATTATGAAGTGTGGTAAAAGCAACTACTTTACCACTCTCTCTCTCTCTCTCTCTTCCCCACTTATCTCAAATTTTCTATAATGCGCCGTTTCCATGATGTGATATCTACCTTTACCTTACCATACATGTAAAGGAACATGCCCTTAGTTTAAGTTAGGGGTTGAAATCCCTTTGGCTCATCTTCCTACACTTGGCATTCTTAAATGCAATTTCTTATTTTTCCCCTTCTATGAAGACTTTTTAACTTTTATTTAGGAAAGTATGTTAGCATATCATCACCACCACCACCATCTTTATCAAAGCCTTGTCTCAACTATGTTGTGTTCAACTACATGAATTTGGTTTCGGGGCTAAATCTTTGGATGGTTACACTTCTTCATGTCTATCTATAATACTTCCATCCATGTACTCTTTGACCTAACCATTCTCCTTGAGGGGCCATTAACTATATAGAAAATCTTTTCCTCATCAGCGCAGTTGTTGTCCTGCATTGGATATATCCAAACCATCTCAAACAAATCTCTCTTATTTTATCGTATGTTGATGCTACCTCACCCATTTTTTATTTTATCTTTCATAGTTTTACCACACGCCCATCTCTGCTACACTTTTTTTTGCATGTGTTGTTTCCTAATTGTCCAGCATTTTTTATCCTAGGTCATAGTTGGTCTAATTGCCATCTCCTTTGATTTTGTTGGTATGCGCTTATCATAAAGCACTTAAGAACCAGGCCTCCACTTCTCCACTTCATCTATCTAGATCTTATCCTATGTTTGACATCCTCTTCAATATCCCGTCCTTACTAATTATAGAGCCAAGGTATAGGAAGAACTCTCTTTATGGTATCTTTTTAGCTTCAATCCTCATTGGAGTTACGTCTGTCTTTGTGGTGTCCTTTGCTAGTATGTAATGACTGAATTTTCTTCAAAATTGGATTAAAGGTGAGGATTGGACCTAGGGTTACTTGATGATCCCTATTTAAACATTGCAGGGCTCACACCCAGTTCATTTTCTGTAAGAAACTGTGTTTTGGCCTTCTTTGTGTGAGGCTGTTCTCTTCCTCTTTTCCATTTCTTCAGCCTACATCTCCTTGCATATTTAGTCTTTGAAGACAAGTAACAGCTTGACTCAAACAGCTGGTCTGGCATATATTAACAAACAAAGTATGTTAGTGGATCTTTCTTACACCGGTTAATTGCTGAAAAGCGAAATGTTTTACTGCTAGTGAAGACTAATCCACTAATTTGAGAGTTAGATAATTCTCTTACATATAAACAGCTGCCTCCTTTAACCAGTCCACATCTTTCTTAATCAGGGTGCAGTTCCATTACAAGTACAATTTCCTTCTGTGTTGCTCAGGACTGATCTAACCATTAGGTCAACTGGATCTCTGTCACAGAACCACGCACAGGAGACTGACAAGATATGGGACTTGGTGATCTTTGTTATGTCACAGAACCACACACAGGAGACTGATCAGATATGGGACTTGGTGATCTTTGTTATCTGCAGTCAGTAGGTCACTGCCTTCACCTCTGATTGTGATCAACTTCCAAAACTGTCCCTAGTTTCTCATGTCTGTCTCTAGTTGCTTGTCTCAAATCAGTCCTGAAAATTGTTTTTATACAGGCAATGAGGCAATGTAAGTAGCATGTTGTATTTTCTGGTTAATTGATGATTGTATATAGTCCAGCTAAAATTGTTTGGATAGAACTCAGTCCATTCCGGGCTTACCTTATACCTGTTGGAAACCTTCTTTATTTTTCTTTATTTTATTTGAAGGACACCAAGATGTATCCTTTTCTTCTTTGAGGCTCCCACCTTTAGGCAAGCACTCCAATTATGCAAAATATTGTCTATCTTGAGGTTTGCAAATTTCTTTCTAGTGCATGCCCATTTTGAAATCCTCAAGGCTGCATGAGAAACCATGATTTCCCATTATGATTCTTTTCCGCTCAAAATCCTGTTATTCCTCTCCTTCCAAATTGACCAAAGAATGAAAAAGGGAATAAGCTTCCATAGAATCATTCCTCACCCAACCATTAGAGCCCCCCTTCTAAGCCTCCAAAAACCCAAATAATGAACCTAGGGAGCAGTGGTGGTCCTAGGTTTTTTATTTAGGTGGGGGCAGATGATGGTCAGTTAAAGAAGTAAAAACTATGGAGACACATAAAGGCAGGTCCATTAGAACAGGCCCCGTGATCCATGCCCATTAGAAATTACTCATGATCCAGGCCCATGATCTAGCTAGTATCCCACATGATCTTGGTCAACAACTAGTATAGTTAGAGGATCTGTAATTATATCTAGAGATTCCTTATTCATTTATAATTACATATCGTTAGGATACCATGATAGCTTTTAATTAGGATACAGTGTCTATAAAATCACTGTCGATGCTCTTATGAGATCATCACAGGAATTCTTGACTCTCTCTTCTTCTCTCTCTCTTCTATGGTGAATATAGGGATCTGTAGATCTTGATATGGTATCAGAGACAGAAACCTTGCTTCAAATATCCTGTTCGGCAACTACATATCACAAATCTGTACATCTGAAGAAGAAATTGTGATCGGCTTCTTCGCACGTGAAAATAGTCTTCTGATTCAAATCTGATCAAGGGTGTCCCGCCTCTGATCATCATGGAAGCACTCAGAATTCATCCCAACCTGGTTGCCCACTTCATCTAAGATTTATAGTGATTTTTTAAGAAATTTTCCAGGCTCAAGGGTAGGCCTTCGTTCTGATTTGTAGTTTCACAGAATTTCATATACACTTTGATCTTCACCACACAGGATCTTGGATACACATTTGCTCTAGATAAAAATTGGTATCTGGGGTCAAGATTTGCTTGCAATAATTACTGTAGGATCTGATTAGTGATCCGATCTTCTTGTGGGGGCCATATCGGCCATATCAACCTAAAATAGGGATGCCTGGGAATGTTTTTTTCTGATTTTTTTTAAATCAGTTAATTGTCTAGCCATTTCTTACTCATTGTTTCAAAGTTTCATGACTTGTTATTGATTTGCATCCTTTATTTGCATTGATTATTGTGGGTATCTACATCTTTGCTGTCTCTTTTTTTTTTAGTGAAATAATTATGTTGTCTGTCTACTTCTTGGACATTTCTGAACTTCAAATGGACAAGGTGGACATCATTTTTGTGAAATTAAATGGCACTAACTACCTATCATGGTCCTTCTATCTCAAGAATTTTGTTGAAGGACAAGGCATGTTAGGATATCTGGACAGGACAACTCCTAAATCCATTACAGACACCACTGCCAAATCCGCCACGTCTACCATAGATGATAAACATAATGCTACTTGGAACCAACAAAATGCCAAGGTCATAACATGCATCCTTAACTCAGTAGATCCTTCTTTTTCAATGGCATTTCAAGCCTTTACCAAGGGTTCTGAAATGGGGAACCACATGAAGAAAATTTATCATCAGCTGAACAAGGCCTGACATTTTTATTTGGACACTGAATTAGCAAAATATTACTAGAATGACAAAACTGTTCAAGAATACTACAATGGCTTTCTAGCCCTCTAGACCGAGAGGGATCAAATGCTTTTTCAATCTGTTTTGACAGATTTTCTTCTTCAAGCACTTAAATTACAAGAAGAATATGTTAGTCAGTTCCTCATGAACCTTCGATCTGAATTTGAATTTGTACGGGTTGCCCTTTTGAACGGAGAAGTCTCTCCAAATCTGGACACATGCATCTAAGAGGTTCTCCAGGAAGAAACTCTCCTGTTATCTACTCCTTCTCTTAATGAAGAACCCAAGGCTCTTCTAACACGATCAGTTCCATCCTTAGCTGATGAGATGGCTATGTTCACTATTCGTGGTCAGAAAATCACAATGCTTTGAGTGTAAAAAGTATGGGCATATGACTTGAGATTGCTAGAGGAAATTATATTGCGACTTCTAGAGAATATTATATTGCAACTACTGCAGGCGCAATAGTCACACCATTTCAAATTGTATATGAAGGCTTGAAAAGAAACCGGATCATTCTAAAAAATGAGGCCCCATTGCTCTCTAGGCTCAACAAAGCACCCAGCTCCTCAGATACGGGTTTAGTCATTGTGATCATCGCTCAGATTCGAGAGTTGATAAATTCTTCTGTGGCCTCTGCATTTACTTCCATGGGTATTAGTGGTTTGTCTTCCTCCTCCATAGCTTTTCTTGTATTTCATTCATCTACTTCCTAATCTATACATGTTACACCTTCAACATGGTTTCTAGACTCTAAGGCATCCAACTATATGACCTCTGTAGCACAAAATTTTCACAACACTAAACCGTATATAGGCCGTGATTCCATCACCACTACCAATGGACACCAATTGCCAATCTCTGGTCCGGGAACCATATCCGTGGGAACCCTTACTGTATTTCATTCATTTACTTCCTAATCTATATATGTTATACCTTCAACATGGTTTCTAGACTCTAAGGCATCCAACCACATGACCTTTGTAGCACAAAATTTTCACAACACTAAACCATATATAGGCCGTGATTCTATCACCACTGCCAATGGACACCAATTGCCAATCTTTGGTCTGGGAACCATATTCATGGGAACCTTTACTTTATCTGACATTTATTTTGTTCCAAACTTGGCAGTTAAATTAATTTCCATTGGTCAACTTGTTGATTGTGGATATCTTGTTTACTTCGTTGCCTCTGGTTGTGTCATACAAGAACGACAAATTGAGAGAGTGATCGAGAAGGGGAGTAAGCGTAGCAGGCTTTTCTGTTGGACATTGGGAATCCTCACTGTTTGTTTCATCTATGGGTGTTCTAAATAAAGTGTGGACCATTTGGCGTAAACACCTTGGTCATTTAAATAATGCAAATTTGCTCTCATTGTTTAAACTTGTTAGTTTGGAAAAATCTGTTACTAGTCCTATGTTTTCATCTTTTGCACAATTGAAATGTGAGACTTGTTGCTTGAGTAAGAGTCATGTGTTGCCCTTTCCTATTTATCACTCACGTGCTTCTGTTCCATTTGATATTATCCACATAGATGTTTGGGGTATTGCTCCTCAATTAAGTAAACTTGGGTATAAGTATTTTGTTACATTTATGGATGATCATTATAGGTACACATAGATATATTTTTTTAAATATGAATCTAAAGTTTTTTCCATATTCTGCAAGTTCTACAATATGGTGAGCACTCAATTTCAGTAGACCATTAAGATCCCAGTCTCCGATTTAGGAGGCAAATACACATCCAATGAATTAACCTCCTTTCTATCTGATAAAGGGACCATTCACCAAAAGTCTTGCCCTCACACACCACAATAGAATGGAATTACAGGAAGAAAGAATTGTCATGTTTTAGAAACTGTCAGAACCCTTCTTGTTGAATCCCTTGTTCCACCTAAATTTTGGTGTGAAGCAACACATATAGTTATTCATATCATTACCAAACTTTGTAGTTTTGTCCTTTGGATAGTCTGTTAGTCTCTCCTTTTGAGTGCCTATTTGGTCATGCACCCTCCTACTCACATTTAAGGGTATTCAGCTATTTATGCTTTGTTCATCTTCCATCCCTTGAATGAAACAAGTTATACTTAAGCAGCTCGTTGAATGTTTCTTGATTACACATTGAGCACAAAGGCTTTTTCCATTATCATCACAACGACCACCGATTACGTTTATCACGGAATGTTCTTTTCTTAGAACATGTTCCATTTTATTCCACTTCTCCTTAGCCTAATATCCTAGTTTCTTACCTTTTTCAATTTGGAACACCTGACATGTCTTCCGTGATAACTCAAGTTTATCAATGGCATGCCAAACCACTGCCTCTAGCTATTCTCACTACCGATCAATCACCCATGTTGGCTCCTCAAGGACATGATACTTCCACTGAAGGTAACCTTGATGCTTTAGTTGTATTTCAGTTCCCCACACCTCGATTTGGTTTTCTAGAGTTGTTTACCTCTTCCGATCCCATCCCTATTCCAACTTCTTATTCTAAAGCTACTAATATTTCAACTTGGCAAGATGCTATGATAGATGAATTATTAGTACTTGAGATGAACAACATTTGGGAAGTGGTGCCATTTCCATCCAATACTTCTATCTTTGGCAGCAAGTGGGTTTATTCACCTAAGTTTAAATCTAATGAAATATTAATCGCTACAAAGCATGACTGGTTGCCCAGGGTTATAAATGGGAGTATGGCTTTGGCTATGAAGAAATTTTTGCTCCAATGGCAAAAATGATTACAGTTCGCTGTCTACTTGGTGTCACAGCTACTCGCCACTGGCCTTTATGGTAAATGGATGTCAAGAATGCCTTTTTGCATGGAGACCTCGAGGAGATTGTGTATATGTGTCCTCCACTAGGATATACCTGTCCACCAGGACATGTTTGTAAACTGAAAAAGTCTTTTTATGGGCTCAAATAGGCTCCCTGAGCATGGTTTGATAAGTTCCGCGCTGCCATCACTATGGCTAATTTTCATCAAAGCCCAAATAATAATTCTCTTCATTCGAAGAACCTCGCATGGGTGTACCATTCTCTTGGTTTACGTTGATGATATGATAATCGGTGGCAACGATTTAGCAGGCGTTTCTAATCTTAAAACTCGTCTCATGAATTCTTTCAAGATGAAAGATCTCGATCCACTCACTTATTTTTTGGGCCTCGAAATTTCATGGAACAAGAATGGTATTCGGATTGTCCAAACCAAATATGTTGATGATTTACTCAAATCTTGTTGACGCCAAAACATTTGGCACACCCCTTGAACTCAATGTTAAGTTACTCAATGTTAAGTTTAGCAAAGATGATGGACCATCTTTTGAAGGCCCGACCTTGTTCCAACGGTTGGTTGGTAGATTCTATGACAAGGCTAGATATTTCTCATGTTGTTTACACTGTCAGTTAGTTCATTAGTGATCCTTGTAAGCCGCATCTTCAAGCTGTTCTCTGGATTCTTTGGTATGTCAAAGGCACTCGTGATTGAGGACTACTACTTTTTCACTACAACTTCAAGTCTATGCTGATGCGGATTGGGCAAGTTGCCCTGATACTCGCTGATCCACAACTGGCTAGTGCATGTTCTTCCGAACTTTGCTCATCTAATGGAAGAGTAAGAAACAAAACACTCCTATCAAATCTACCGCTGAGGCTGAATACTGGTCTATGTCATCTACTAGTAGCGAGATTATATGGCTTCGTCATCTCCTTCTAGAGTTTGGTGTCTTCCTTAAAGACCCTACTTTACTTTATGCAGATAACACAAGTGCCATTCGAATTGCAAAGAATGTTGTCTTCCATGAGCGCACTAAGCATATAGAAATTGATTGCCAATTCATTCGTCAGCATTTTGTCATCGACAAACTCTGCCTGCCTTATGTTTCTTTGCCTGACCAACTAGTAGATGTGTTTATTAAAGGGCTGCCCTGGGATCGACATGAATATCTTCCTTCTAAATTGATGCTTTGTTCCACCCCGCATCAATTTGAGGGGGAGTATAGAGATACATACATGCAGGCCCATCAGAACAAGCCCCATGATCGAGGCCCATCAGAAATTACTTATGATCTAAGCACATGATCTAGCTAGTATCCCACGCGTGGGACCTTGGTCAACATCTTGTATAGTTAGAGAATCTGTAATCATATTTAGAGATTCCTTATTCATTTATAATTATATATCTTTAGGATATCATGACAGCTTGTAATTAGGATACAATGTCTATAAAATCACCGTTGATGCTCTTATGAGATCATCACAGGAATTCTCAACTCTTCTTCTTCTTCTTCTTCTCTCTCTCTCTCTCTCTCTCTCTCTCTCTTTTATGGTGAACATATGGCTCTGTAGATCTTGAAAAAAACATATCCTACCAATAATCAATAATCAACTCCAACCAACAATATTCTTCTCTTATTACATGTTTTAAAGACATAATTTTTTAGTTTTTTCATTTTTAAGGCAAATTAAGTATAAAGAACTCACATCTTAGTACTAATACTCCATTCCTACATAAGCTTTTTTTAACTACAATAGCCAATTCCTCAAGAAATCAGTTTTTTTATTCAAACCAATGGGAAGAATTAGCAACCACACTACAACAACAATAAAGAACTCAAAAAGAGTAATAATCACTATCATATGAAAATAATACCTCTTTGATTGTTTCCTTAAGCTCCCAAGAGTTCATTCCTCTATCATATGAATCCAAATGAGACCACTTGTATTTATAGATGAAAATGGTCATCACAACCATGAACATCATATTGTGACTCAAAAAACAAAAGAAAAAAAAAATCTAGTAAGAAAGAAAAAATAAAGTAGCTAAAATTCAAGACCTAGCAAATAAATCAACCAAAATCCAAAAACAACATAACATAAATTAGAAAAATCCAAAGAAGCCAAAATTCATGCACCTAGAAAAATATATCAATAATAAATCAAACTCCATTAACATAGAGTAGAAAGGCCCATAACATTAAACAAACCAAATACGCCAATACTAAGAATCAGCTCTATAACCAAAATCCATTAAGAGAGGCATTTTAACATGCTATGTTTGTGTGTGGATCTTTAATTATTCTATTTCTATTTGTGATATTAGTCCCCTTCGACTAGACGGAGTAATTTTTGGGATTTGAGATCTTGTAATGGTGAGAGAGTAGAGCACCTAAAATAGAAATACTCTTACAATTGATAATGTGGAAAAACACATATTCACTACATTTTTAAAGGTTAATTCCAACAACTAGAGTCGATTAAAAAAAGAAAAAGTACAATTCAAGGATTTGATTCGTCGGATCCATTTGCAAGAAGGCATTACTTTTGTGCCGTGCGGTTGTGTTGATGCTAGAGCATGAAGAGGAAAAAGGAGAACGATTGAAAGGAGCATTTTGAGGTTTACTGAAATGGGTGCAACAAAGAAGTATAATTTTAGGTCTTGTGAAAGAGGTGGGGCAACAGCTTTACCAGAATAGGCATGGGCATTCTGGCCTATGAAACCTTTTAAGCATTTTTCGATCTAAGTGGTTGGATAATGTAGGTCTGCCCCTACTGAGGAGCACCAATCCACACCGCTTTCTTTGAGAAAATGCCTCCAAATAGACAATGTCACATTACAATGAATAAAAATGTGCTTAATTGACTCCTCCTCCCTAAAAAAAAAAAAAAAAAAAAAAAACTCCCCCGCCTTCCCACAAAGGCAACATGCCTCTAATATTGATTCTTCTTAGCTCCTTGCTCAAATTATTTAATGTTGTGATCTTGTCTGCCAATACCAACCAACACAGGCCTCCACTCTAAGAGGAGCATGACCCCTCCAAACTAAGGCGCATAAAGGCTGGACCTCGTTGACTGAGTCCGACTCCCTGTAGAAAGACTTCAAGGTGAAAATTTTTTAAGAGTTTGGCTTCCAAATGCGAGAGTCTGCAACATCCCTATTAAAAAAAAAAAAAAGACTTGACAATGACTCGAACTCCACCTACACTGACTGCTGAAGAAACACACCCCCCCCCTTCCCCCCCCCCCCCCCCCCCCCCCAAAGGACTCATTTCCCAAGACACCTTGTCCCTATCCCAAAATAACAGTCTTTGATTGAAGACTATTCATTGGAAACCATTCTAAACACTCTAGGAAATAGATGACACATAAGACCAACGCCCACCCACTAATCAAACCAAAAACAAACATTTTCCCTGTTCCGTACTTCGAAACTGAAAATATTTTCAAACACCACCTCCCTAATGTTGGACAACTCAAAATGACAGCCTAAAGCCTAGACAACCCATACCTAGGAACTCTTTTGGGAATCCACGCCCATTTTGACTCCCCATACTTTGATACTATGACCTTTCTCCAAAAAGCATCTTTTTTTTCCCCGTATCTCCACCACCATTTAGCCAACAGTGCCCAATTTTGCAATGCGAAATTCCTCAACCTGGTATTACCTCTTCCAAATAGATAATTTCTTCTCAAAATTTTCAACTACTGGATCCCACTCTGATAGAGATCTAGGACTCGCCTCAACCAGCTAGCCAAGACACTAAAATGGGAGTTTACATTGTTTAGACTGAAGTCTATCTGCTGATGTTTGAATAATTTCCTCTGGACAACCCACGCCCACTAAGAAACTCTTCAAGAAATTTTCCTTCAAGCCTAAAACCAATTGAAAGCATGTTAGAATCCTCTTCAAGTTTACTACTTCCCATCGTGGAAGTTAACAAAATAGTGTCGTTTGCATATTGAAGATGAGTAACCACCACCCCACCCCTTCCAGTTATAAACCTGCTAATCATACCCATATCTTTCGCCTTTTAGAGAAGTGTACCCATTGGAAATGGAGACAACGGATCCCCCTTTCTAAGTCCCCTCAAAGCCGTGAAGAGCCGATATGAAGAAATATTTACTAGAATTGAGAAAGAAGTGGTTGAAATGGGTTCTTTGATCCATCCTCATCATCTCACTTCAAAGCCAAATCTTCTCAACATGTATTTTGCAAATCTCTAACCCACATGATCATGTGCCTTTTCCAAGTCAATTTTACAAGTGATTCCTTTCTCACAATCCTTTTTCCTTGAGTCTATGAGTTCATTTGCAATCAAAATGCCATCCAAAATTTGTCTATTATGAACAAAGGCCCCTTGGGAAGGGCTAATGATGTGAGGTAGAACCCTTCACAATCTATTGGCCAAAATCTTTGCCAGCAGTTTGTAAATTCACCCCACCATACTAATTGGCCTGAAGTCTTCAAATCTACCGGATTTGGAACTTTAGAAATAAAGCAAAAAAAAAAAAAAAAAAAGAGATGGCATTAATTCTTCTATTTAACCTGCCTCTTTGGTGAAAGTCTGAAAGCATACAGCAAAAGTCTGTAGGCTGTTTAATGGCATGCAATTCAACTGTTAAGAAAGGATGTCAGGAAACTGTACATTTCTGAAACTTGAGACCCCATGAACTATACCTGCACATCACCTTTCAATATGTGAAAACAGATCAAATAGATCCCTGCAATTGAACTGTTTAATGGCCTATAATTCAACTTTTAAGAAAGGACGTCAGGAAACGATACATTTCATGAAACTTGAGACCCCATAATCTCTACCTTCACATCACCTTTCAAAATGTGAGAACAGATCTAATAGATCCCTGCCTATCTACCTTTTTCCTGTCTGGGACAAGGGGTTTTCTAGAAATGTTTTGGTGATAAGATCAAATTTCTGATTCAAAATCGGAATGGAGAAATAGAATTCATGCTGCCAACGCCAACATAGTTGGAACAATGCTTTGATGATGATGATGATCAGGTTTATGATTCAAATGCATCAAACTCTCCAAAATAGAAGAACTACCTCATTGTATCTACATACTTGGATGGTTTTAAATGGTTCCCAGTGGATTTGGAGGTTCTTTGAAGTTTGGAGTTAAAATAACTTTGTTTCATGTTTCTGTGGGACTTATTCCATATTATCTAATGGCTTGAAGTGCATGAAATGTTTTACTGATCACAAGTTCATGGCATTGATTGATATATAGATTATTCAGTTTTTGTGCATATCACTATGAAGAAACATAGGTGTTTTTGTGAGAGAATCAGAAGTGGGAAATTTTAATTTGAAACATTGCGGTTGAATTGCTATGCTGGACACTATTCTTGCTCATGTATGATATATCCTTTTATTATGCTTATAGTTTTAACAGCGCTTATTCCTGAAAGGTGGAGGTATAATGAACGATCTCCTTCATTATACTGCAAGTTAGGAATAGAAACACAAAGAAACCAAAAAAATTTGAGAACAATGAAACCAACCTGTGCACACTTGAACATGTTCCTGAATGGTGAAATATGTACTATTCTCTAGAGTCCTTTGGATGTCGCATTAAGGCAAAAAATGTGAAATGACTATGCTGTCCTTGTCAATTGAAAATGCAGAAAGTTTATTTGTGCACAACAATACCCTTATAGTAAGCACCCCCTTTGGTTAATCCAATCTATGTATCATGCAAGTTGTGACATGTGATTTTAAATGTTACTATTTTTATATTTATAATCCTCTTTTCATTTACTCAACCTTCTAACGAATTAGGTTTTTTATTTTTGTTTCTTTGTGTTTATTGTATGACTTTATAACTAAAGGGACTAACAATATCTAAGATGATGTATATTAGTAGAGACTTGTTTAAGAGTCTAGTTTTTACTTGGTATGAATTATTTATCATTAAGTACCGATATTGATCAATCAGCTTTTATGATGAATGTGTGGGTGTGGAGTCATTAAGATAACCTAGATTTTGGTTCTTTTAATTCTGAACTTGAAACCATGTGTAGGATAAATTTGTTGACTATGACAATGATACAATACACACATTTCAAATATCCATAGTTTTGTTTCCTTCTCTATTCAACATTTTTTTTATTGATTTTATTTGAAGGTAGAGGAAGCTGTGGTGCTTGCAATGGCTGAACATCGGCGCCCATTTTTGGGTGAGCCTGGTCCTGCTTTTGTGTATTTTCAAACAAAAAGAATTGCAGGCTTCTGATGTGTCAGTATGGATACATGCTGATGTGGCTGTGGACTGTGTGGGGCCTTTAATGGATGATTCACTTTTAATGGACCCAACTAGAATGCTAGATGCTAAAAGTAAATTGTTATTTCTCATAGTCTGGAGAATCATTATTCCTTGTCGTAATCATCTTTGTCGCCAAAGATTCTTTGCTAGGATCATCCATTCTGTATGGTTTTAGGGCAACTCCTGACTGCACTGGGGCCTGTGAGATCGGTGTTCTTGATCCACCAACAAGCCTATGTGATTTTTTTGTAAAATGGTGCACCAGGATATTGAACATAGACCCAATTTTCCTCTTTATTGACAAGTTTCACGAACGTTATTCTGGTTTTATCATGAGTCATGTGCACATATAGATGGTAATTTGTTTCATTTTGGTAACTAATAAGTGCTTTAATCATTGGTGTAATGATTTCAGACTCTAAGCTGCAGAACGAGGGTCATAATCCTTTAGAAGCATGTGGTAAATTTCACTTCTTTGGTTTTCTTTTGGAGCCAACTATGTTTAGAATAGTTGATATATGTCGGAGAAGGATATCAGGGCTTTATGAATAAAGGCTATGATGTCGCCATTACTTGAAAGAAGTATTAATGGGTTTGAGTTTGTCAAGAGCTGTTGCAACGAGGTTGCAGGTTCAAGTCATGTTATCTATAAGAGAGGGCTTGGTTTTTCTATTCATCTATTAAGATTTTCTTTTATATTGGTTGGCACACCTTTAGTACGTAGAGTTACTTTTCTGTTTATATATAGAAAATTTATTTAAATATATATTTTTTTAGAACTGAGCTATGAGGAGTCCGAAGACGTGCTTTTCAAGCAGGTATGAAGCTTCATTAGGACTTTCTTGATTTATGAGCTACCTTTGTTTTTCTTTCCTTATTTATGTGCTCCTTTGAATTTTATTTTTAAGGGAATGGATTCTGTTTAGTCTTTTTTGCCTAAAAATATTTATATGATAAAACACAAAGAGAAAGATTATAAATTAGAACCAACCAGCAGAATTTCTGATTGGTTGCTTTTATTTTGTAATATATCTATTTTTTTTTGGTGTCTAGTGTAATGCTCTTTTACCTGTGCTTCTCATTTATGGGCATATATTGGTATAAGTTTTACTCTTTTTCTGTTCGCATTTTAATTTATGAGTTACTGATTAAAAAATTATACTATGTTATATTTGGGAAGAAGGTCAAGTGTTGCAACTCATCCTAGTCCTGTCCCATCTCTGTTTTTGTGTTTCGATGGCCCATAATAAAAACATTTTTATATTCTGTACTGAATGTTAATGAAACATTAAGCTTGTCCATGCAGGCAAGTACACATTTTATTTTTCTTTTTTTTATTTATATGTTTACTTTTCCTTATTGTTCTTCAAACGGCTCCTCTACATTTTTACAATAAATAAATAAATAAATAAATAAATAAATAAAAATTAGAACTGTCTTCTCTATTTATGAAGTAAAAATCCCACATACTTGAGTGCATTAGTAGCAGTCGCAAGTAAAGCTATTATACCCGAGTGAATCAAGAAAGTTTGGATCAGTAGAGAATTCAAAATATGCCAGAAATGAGTTTCTCACGGTATTTTACCAGCAGTCCTTTCCTATTATAATACATTAAAGACAAGGGTTTTGTCTTTAATTTTGACCCTACTAAATAATTTTGACTGACAGTTATATCCGTTTTATCTTGAATCATTGCAGTTCTAACTTCTATCCCACTCTTTTTTATGAAATTTTCATTTCCCATCAGTTATACCTTGCAACATCCATTTACTCCACATTAAAATGTAACTACTCATGTCTCTCTGTTTTCCCATTTCCCTTTCTTATGAGGCAACCATATTCTCATATTTCCTTTCTACCTAAACTACTCTTATTTCCTTTCTATTCCACCTCATCTAGGTTTGCAGACAGATGTATTGTCATATCTTTTCGTTTTTGTTTTTCTTTCAAAAAATAAAATTTAATTATTTGTTTAATTTTTAAATTTATTGTTGTTCAATTTGAAATGCTATTGATATACACATGCTTATTATGCTAGTCTCATTAATAACCTAAATGTTTGAGAGTCTCCTAATTTTTTCATAAGACAAGAAATTGCTTAAAACAAGATTTGAGACAATGATTAGAAGTTTGCTGGTGATGAATAATACTCACTTACCAGCACGATCAATAACCAAAAACTTTTAGTGCTTGGAATTTAAAGGTCAATGGAACTCTTCATGATAATTGTCGTCTTCTTTCATGATTCCTCTGATTGTTTAATGAAATTTTAGACACCTTAACTTCTTTCCTTGATATATTGTTAAAGAAGGGATTCCATTATGTGCTTCAAATGTATCATTCTGCAGGCTTGGCTTATATATTTCTGGAGAAGAGCCAAAAATCATGCAGTGGAACCAGATATTGCAGATGACCGGTTACAGTTTTGGATCAACCTCAGTGCTCGGTCACCTACATCACATGATGCAATTGATGGTATTGATTTATACCTTTCCCCTTTTAGGTTATTTGGTACTTAATCAGTTAAGCTATATTTGGGGTTTGACTTGGATCTTGTGAAACCCAAAACCTTATGACTTGGCCCAACTAATCTGGGTTAGGATGAGCTTGGGCACCAGAACCCACCTAATTGGAATTTCACTCAAGCTCAGGTAATTGAATTGTATTTGGATATTGTATATTATGCATAAATTAGTATTCTTGCATGTGTATGCACTGTTGGAGACGGGGAGATGGCAGGAGAGAAGGTGGGCCTTTCAGCCCATCTATTTGGATAGACATGGTCCTTCCTAACATTCAATAGTTATCTTTGATCATAATCTTTTATGGTCCTACATAGTTACAAGACTTGATTTGACATGTTCCATTAGTCTTGGAGCTTGTGGCTTATTGGTTAGGTCCATAACCGTCTGGGGTTTGAGTCACAGACATGGCTACCTGGAGTAGAGTGAGAGCCGTAAAAAGGCTACTTAGCAGTAGAGTGAGAGCCGTCTAAAAAATTGGAAATGGCTACTTACCGGTCGAGTGAAAGCTTCCACAGAGAGGGCTACTTGGAGCAAAGTGTGAGTTATCCCAAGAGGGGAAAAGGGCTACCTACTGTTAGAGTGTGAGCCGCCAAGGATGTCGGCTGAGGAAGCATGGTGGTATGTTATGGTCCTAAGTAGTTATAAACTTGATTTGACGCTTTCCGTCAGTCCTACAGTTTTTGGCATATTAGTTAGGTCCATAACATAATCTTTCTTCAATTGCATGGTACATATTTATATCTCAATATTTCACTAAGTCTCTCTCTCTCTCTCTCTCTCTCTCTCTCTCAATTTGTGACCCATATAGTTGTTGGGTTGAGAAATCATACTTCACGTCCTGCTAGGGTTGGTTAAATTGGGTCTAGTTCAGGTTTGTAGACTCTTCTTCAATTATGGTTTGGGCTTTGGTTGGCGGAGATTCTATTTGCTATTGTCTCTGACCTAGAAAAAATAGGGTCTGAAAAAGCACACTATAGGGTGTCATGCATGCATATGTTGGAGAAGTTGAGAAAAATACCACTAGGCCCCACTTGCCTGCTTCTTTTGACTTCCTGAGATTTCCTTTAAAATGGGAATGTATGGATAATGGCTAAAGAGTAGGATCTACGAGAAATTATCAAAGCACTATGAAATTGAGTCCTGTGAGCTACAAAGCAGTGTTAAAAATGAAATTGTTACAAAAAGACTGCTGACTGGAGGTCTAGAGTCTCTCAGTGGCTTTTAAAACCATTCATTTCAGCCTGTCCTACACTTCAAATTGCAGCCCATAAGCTACTTGCCACTGACTTAAGTTTGGGAAGCATAGTCTACCCTCAAACACAAGTTACCAGATAACAATTCAGTTCTCTAATACTTTGTATTGACTGTCAAACATGCAGTTGAGCGGGGTTTACAGGAGCTAACAAAGTTAGGGATTGAATCTCAGCTGTGGGAGGCTTCTCGCAGAGGAATTGATGGCTCTGTTGATCACAAAACACGTGCTGACTTGGACTTCTGAGGCTTTTTCGATTGGAGTTTTCATCTCTTTATCTCAGTTCATTTATCCTTCCATTCGTATGTTTTCTTTTTTCTCGAGTTCATTTGTTGTCATTTATTCGTTTAGATGAGGCCACTTGATCAAATCAGCCTGGCTTTTTTTTTCCCTTTTCTTTTTTTTTTAAAGATTATGATTGTCTAACTATTGACTGTTCTTGTCGTATACAGCGGTAGATCCATTAGCCATTTGCTTATGTCTCTAGTCTCAACCGTCCTCTTGGAGGTATGTTCTACAAGGAAGAGAAGGAAGAAATGGTGCTCCTACTCAATGTTGCAGACGGTGATGCTGAAACATGGTATAAAACTTCAGGTGAGATACTAAACCCAGCATAGGGTAATGAGTCTGGCCAATTATGGCTAGTATTCGGTCAGAGTTGCCTGAGTTGCTCTATGTGGTTTACCTTCTAAGTTGAGTAGGATTCCGAAATTCTTAAACAGTGGTCTAGCTCCAAGTTGCATCAATCCAGGCTCTTCACACTAAGCAATACATGATGACAAATGTCCACATTTGGATCTTTGATTGGACAGTGCAAGGATGTGGGGCCCATTTTAGATGAAGGATCTCAAGGATCTCCCCAATAATTTCTAGATTAGAAAATACAGCATTCTAATTTTTCCCTTCTCTCACACCATTTTGATTTAAATTATTTCTCTTAACTTTCTATTTTTAGGCTGATGTTCGATGTTGGTTTAGGATTTTGGTTCATAATAGAAATACATTACACAAAACCATGATATTTTTTATAGAGGACATATGGTTGAAGATCTGATACTTCCTTATCCTTTATCTACCTAAGCAATTACTTTGGTGTGCTTTGTGATTGTTCTTCATTGTTGATATTGGTGGTTGGGCAAGGGAAAATTTACTAAAATTTTCTGTTTACCTCTATCTTAATTATCTTCAAATTTCAATTGCATCTTCTGATCTTTGATTGCATATGTATTTTGAGCAAATTGTGATTGTACAGGATTGTGAGAAAGGTCACTAGAGGAAAAATGTAAAGGTAGATTATTCCAATATTTTCATGGACTATTCATAAATGTCAAAGAATAAGAATCTAGACATTTTTATAGATTTATGAGTGTGACTTTACCTAATATCTATCTTATATTTATATTAATAGCTTATTATTTAAATATACTGCTTTTACAAATTTTCTGTTTTCGATGAGCTTTTCTTAATTGTATATTCGGAAAAGCCTAAAATTTGAAAATGGTACCTACCAAGAAATTCGGAAGTGGGACCCCCATAAATTCTAGGTAAAAATTTCAAACATCTGTCTGAGAGGAGAAAGTTACAAACTACCAAACAACTTTCTTTCTTGGTTTTTTCTCGGAAAAATCCCCTTGGAGTCTTTGTGGAGCAAAAGGATCCATGAATTTTTTATGGCCCAGAATGGTCCCCTAGACCCATTTCTGGTTTTTTTTTTCAATATTATTTATGAGCAGCGATATCTATGCTCAAGCATAATCCTTTTTCCATTTCTTCTACCTCCTCCTCATCTCTTCTTCCCCTTCCTCTTCCCCATGTTTTGTTTGGGTTTTGTCTAGGATGAGGAGGGAAAAATCAAGAAGAAGAAAAAGAGAAAGAAAACAAAAATAAAAGAAAAAGAGAAAACAAGGAAGAGAAGGAAAGAAGAAGAAAAGAGAAGAAGAACAGCAAGGAAGAAGAAGAAACGTTGGGCGGAGAAAGAAGATGTGAGTGGTTTAATGAAAGGTGGAAAAAGAAGAGAAAATCAAGAAGAGAAAGAAGTAAAATAGATGGAGAAACAGAAAAAAAAAAAAAAATGAAACCAGAAGAAGGAACTGAAGCGAGAAGAAAACGGAGATGAAGAATGCATCTTTGTCTATCGTGAGCATAGACATTGCTTCTCATTATCAATGTCAAAAAAAAAAAAAAAAAAGAAAATCATGATTCTACCTTGGGTATATTACGCTTGGGCATAGATATTACGCTCAAGCGTAAAATACCCAACTCACACTTGAGACAAAGTGAGATCTTCTTCATTTTCTTATTGTTGCAATTCTTTCTTCTGACTTCCTTTATGTTTCCTCATCTGTTTTGCTGATTTTTCTTCTTCATTTTCTCTTCTTCTTCCACCTTTCATTAAACTTCTCTCATTCTTTCTCGTCCCATTGTTTTGTCTTCTTCCTTTTTCTTCTTCTCTTTTCTTCGTCCTTGTCCTCTCTTTTTCTTCTTAGTTTTATCCTCCTTGTCTCAGACAGAATCCAAACAGAATATGGAGAAGAGATGAGGAAAAGAAAAAAAGGAATGGGGAAAATTTTACGCTTGAGCATAGATATTGCTCTTTATAAATATTGAAATCAACACCCCACCCCCCCCCCCCCCCCCCCCCCCCCCCCCGGGAAAGGGCCAAGCGGACCATTTCTGGCCATAAAAACTTATGAGTCCTTTTTGCTCCACAAAGACTCAGCGGGGATTTTTCCGAGAAAAATCCCTTGTGTCTTTCTTTCTTTTTAAAACTTCTATATGTAATTGCCTCTATTGATCTAAAACTCTGTCAAGTGGACAAATGTGTTTCCTAATCTAAGAATTCTGTCAAGCAGAAAAAATTTGCCTTTCTCCTCCTGGTGCTGGTTGTTGGTGGACCTTTTCTGGGCTCCCTACGGCCCTGTGTATGGTGATCTAGGCTTAGATCTTCACTGGCCCCACTCGATCCATGGCCAACAAGTCTTCACTAACAAAATGAGTACAGCCTCGATCCAGTGGTCCCGTTCATGGTCTAGTCGGATGGATCAAGGAGACTTGTTGGCCATGGATCAAGCCAAACTTTGGGACCCATCACTATCAAAAGGATCTCTTTTTCATGGTCTAGTCGGATGGATCAAAATGTGGGCCTACCATGTGTTCTAGAGCACTGCATTCACCTTGGCTGAGGATGGGCCTTTCTTAAGGGAACAACAACATTTAATCTAACTCAACGTAATCAGGATAAACACTCAATTTAGTCTAAGATGACATTTTTTAGCTGTAAAGATTTTGGTTTTTTTTTTAATCATTCTAAACACATTTGGAGTTGTCAATAGGCCAAAGACTAGCAACCATTTGCAAGGTAATTTTCATTTATCAAAAAATACAAGTGGTATGTAAGTTTCCACCGTATAAACAGTGAACAAAGATACTTTGGAGGGCTTTGAGTGTCATATGCTTTTTGTAATTAAATATCTTAAATATAAACGAAGGAAAAATAAGGCATTTACTACAACCGGAAGGTTAGTACTCAAAGAAGCTACATGTATTTAATCTAAGAAAAACTATGTTTACATAGTATTTACTAGAATGAAAGAAAAGAAAAAAAATTTACTAATACAAAATTTTGCAACTTATATTCAATTACGAGTGCCCTTTGTTCCCTTTTAAATTAGTACATATGGCAAACTTAGTGGGTTCCACTAGGCTTGATGAAGATAGCCTAGAACCATCCAACCAGGATCCAGATCCTCTACAAACATAGGACATGTGATGGAACTTGCTTAGTGCAGAAGCTTTTATACATACAAGAGATCTGTGGGATTATACATAAAAGAGATCTGTGGGGTCGTAGCCGTTGCTTAGTTAGTTGGGGACATAATGTAGTGTTCTGAGTTTGAGTTCCATTCAAAATTGGAAGGCCAAAAACAAAGGCTTATTGAATAGTTTAATCTAAGGCCTCAAAGTGGATATTTAGTGTTCTCAGTTCAACCATCCATCTCCTGGCGTTCGATTAGATGATTACCAATTTCAAGGGAACATTTTGGCTAGATGTTAAAGCCCTGTTAATCCTGAACATATCTGGATTCAAGTAAGAAATTAAAGGATTTCCATGGTGAAAATAAGAGCACTGTTGTATTCTCAAGAAGAATTAGCTAAGTTTGATCTTGTCGATGTAAAAACGAATTTGATTGATGGTCAAAGTGGTTTGACTAATACCATCATGATCTTATAGGTGGGTTGTATGCTATCCAAATTGGAGGTGGTTGTGTTTGTAAATATCAGAAAAAGACTAGTAGTTAGATCTTCCTATAATTCACCTAGAATAATAGTAGATATGATATGCAATTATTATAATTTTTACACAATTTGTGAGAGAAATTATCCGGTGCACACCTTTTTTTCCTTTTTTTAATGTTATGGAGCACATCCCGTTGTTGGGCCCACCTGTTCACCTATTCAAATGGACCACCCACACTGAACCCTCTGGATCACACCAAACTCACTTTTACACTTACTCGAATGGACTGCGCCATTGGATTGATGGTCTAGTTTTTTAAGGGGTCAGACCTCGTGGGCTATTTATCAAGGGGTTAGAATGATCAGGTGTACACAGATAGGGCCCATCCAGACTTTAGAAACCCACACAGCCCCATCCCCAAGTGGGCCCTATAGCGAAGGCTCATATGGAGTCCAATGCATGATGTGTGGAGGGGATAGAGACTCGTGTGATATCTATATATGCTATTCAGAGTACAGGCTATTAATCTAACTGGTTTTATACTTCAACCTGCTTATCAATTATGTTGCGGTAGCTCAATTGGTGTAAGCCTTGGGTTTGAAATTTGTACCCCAAGTTTTAAGTTTGACTTCCACCCTTTATATTATTCGAGTACTATATGTGAGACCATATATCTGAGTATCTACCCCAAGGGAATAACCCTTGCTCATCAGAGTAATATAATCTTCTAGTCCGAGGTCAAAGATCCTAAGATTACGTTGGCGAGGGTACTGTGTCATAAAAACAAGGAGGGTCCTCCTTCCTCAATGAGGGTCCTCCTTACCCGTATAAGATATAAGAAGACTTTGGCATTTGGACAAAAACAGATTAAGACCATATGTAATGATAGCTATTAGGTTTAAGGCCATATGACGGACAACAAGATAATAAAAAAGAGCAAAATTAGTATTTCCATAGCTCATTTTGTGACTTCGGAGTTCAGTTCATTGCATATCAACATTTAGCGGGGACAGAATTTTGTCGCTGTAAGGATTCTTGAAACTTTTGAATCTGGCAGGAAAGTTTGCCACATGCCAGTTCTACTGGCTTCAAGCACTTGGGGGCCTTTGGGGTCTTCCGTTACGGGAACTGCTACTGTCACCTTGGGGCCCGTTTCTATATTAAAATTTAGATGACACGGAAATTCTAATATTCCTATCAGCAGAAATCATCTCATGCACATACTTTGAATACAAGTGGGGCCCACCAACGACCATTTGAATGGATCACATACATGGGGAATCCCCCGAATTACATTGGTCCTTTTTTTTTTTTTTTTTGTTACACCTTTTTGAATAGACTATGCCTTTGAATCGACATGTCAATTTTTAATAGGGGAAACCTGTTGAATGTTGATCAATGAGTTAGGACCCCATTTCCATCCCAAGTCTCTGGCTCCAGTAGATGGAAGCTTCCATATACACTTTGTGCACGGGAGCCTTTTCATATTAGAAATATCTTATTTCTTGAACATAGGTTTTTCTTTTTTTCCTAATGTCAGCATTCTCAAATACGCAAAAATCAAGCATCCCTAAATCTTGCATCCACTAAAGATATTGCACCTGTTCTTTTGCTAGAATTCACATTATTCATTTTTTGGAATTTTGAAATTCTCAGATAGTGTGGAATTTTTGGATGCTCCCTTGTACTTGAGCATTCAGCAATTCTAGCAAATGGTAAAGGAGGTGGAATTCTGAAATTCCCAAGGATTAATTGAGTCCTTTCTAAGTGGTAGAATTCAGAAATTCCTGCAAATGAACATGGCATTTGCAAATGCCAACAGACAAGATGTTGATCATGTCCCAAAAGCCCCAACCACCCAAATTCTTGATATAAATTCTTATAAAAGATCAGGCCTACGTAATGGAATTTGGGTACCCTCCCTCAACAGTTATTTCAGACAAGGCCCATATGAGCTTTTTTTTTTATTTTATAAAAAGACCCAGGAGAATATTATTAATGAAGACAAGTGGAGTTCACAATTACATTTTGCATAATATGATCAGGTGTAGAGTACCACTAAACCTCCATGTCATCAACAAAGTGGGCATATCAATCTAACTTGTGAGCTATTGCATTGCCATATCTTCCAACATGAACTGCTTCATGGTTAATGAAATGCTGTAGAAGAGCTTCGATCTCATTGAACAAGGGGCCTTACCTCCAAAGGTAAGGAGAGGAAGAGTTGAGTGCCTCAGTCCATAAGGAGTCCCCTTCTAGAACGATGTCACACACACCATTATTATAAACTATCTGAAGTCCTTTCAAAGCTGCTACCCCTCAATGTTATTAGCTTCCATCACCTATGTTTCTACTTTGCTCATAGCCATAATAACATTCCTCTTGTCATCTCGTATAATAGCTCCTACCCCTGCTTTCTGCACATCCTCAAATAAAGCACCATCTATATTAAGCTTGAAAATACTCGGAGGTGGAGGATGCCAATATAAAGCTTTCTCTTTCTAAATACTATTCTTTAATGCCATGACTCTTTCGAAATCTTGAATTAAAGCAAGTGCTCCAACTGCAACTATTTTTGGCCCAATAAGCTTTCCATTGTAGATAAAATGATTTCTTCGGTTCCATATTCCCCACACCATAGTAAAGAAGAGCTCCATATCTACCCTCTGAATTTTATCCACAAACTCCCAAGCAACGCATACCAAAGCTGTTTGTCATGTTGGAGGAACAACCATCCACATAAGAGCATTCTCTCCAAACTAGCTGCACAATTGGGCATAAACATTAAGTATGCATACAATCCTCAATCTAACCCCCCACTACACAATTCGCAGGTGCCGGTATCAATGATCTTTTTCTTTTCAAGATTTTTCCTACTAGGAAATATATCCTTGCATGCTTTCTAGGCAAAAATCTTAATTTTTTAAGGGGCTTTCATCTTCCATAGCCTCGGCCAAAACTTTCAACATGTTTTCACATTTGAACTTTCCCCAACACTTTGGTGGCTTCTGACCCTTAATGCTAAAAAGTAAGCGCTCTTGACCTTGAACTCACTAGATTTATGCTCAGCCCATACAATCTTATCATTTGGGAGTTGAGAGCTCGGAGGAATCTTCAAAATTGCATTGGCCTCATGGGGGAAAAAAACCAATCGTAATTTGTTGACATCCCACTACCTTTTATCAGGGTCTATTAGCTCATCCACTGTAGCTTCTGCCAACAAAGTTCTTTTAGGAGTGGTAACTCTATATGTAATTGGAGTGGGTAACCATTAATCATGCCTAATCTAAATAAGCTGACCATTCCCCACCCTCCATTTACACCCTTATTGTAAAATCTCCTTGGCTTTCATGATTCCTTTCCAGGCATATGAGGGTCTTTTTCCAACAGAGGACTCCAAAATAGAAACATTTGGAAAATATCTTGCCTTGAAGACTTTATAAAGGAGAGAATTCTAGTTATGCATTAGCCTCCATCCTTGCTTTGCTAGAAGAGCTAAGTTGAATGCATTCAAGTTCCTAAACCACATTCCTCCCTCATGCTTCGATTCACAAAGTTTCTCCCAACTAACCCAATGAATCTTCCTCTCCCCGTTATGTTTACTTGCAGCTTACTGCTACATGGAACCCACGTAAGAACGGACTCACATTGGACAGAATATTCTCTTTGGCATTTTGTCATGTAGGATTCCAGGTACCACAATTCACCATGCATCTCAGTACTTCACACTGTGATTATTTATGTCCGGTATATTATCCATGCATTGATGAGTACTTCACTCTCGTTTTCTTAGGGGGTTGTCACAGATGAGATGAGAAAAGAGAATGGTAAGGATAGGTAACAGATAAGGTTCTGATAAAGAGGCATGTGATTTTATTTTTCCAATAAAATCAAACAACCTCTCTCTTCCATCCACAAGGTGCGATAGTAATGGATATACAATCAGATGGTGATTAAGAAGAAGATATGATGATTGATTATACAAGAAATTTTATTGCTTTTAGAAATCAAAAGGTTTGTAATTTTTCAATATCATTTCTTTTAACAATCACAAATATGGAAAGGATCACTCACAGAAATGGAAAGCATCATGTGATTGAGAGAGAATTTCAGAGATAGTCTTTAGAGTAAGAATGGTTAGGTTTATGGATAAGATCAGAGTGGACAAGGATTAGGTGGTTAAAGAGTTTCTTATCTCATTTTATGTATAAATTAAGATTGATTTTCAATAATGAAAAACAAAATGATTCTATGCAATGTGTTTATTTCTTTAAAAGCATGTATAAATCGACTTTGATGAACTATAATCCATATATGTTCAATCTGTATACATGTGTAATCCAAGCACAGAATTCTTGTAGCTACGTAGCAAGGAATTTATGGAGTTTTGAATGCATAAAATTCTTCGGTAAGAATTCCAGCATGAATGAAACAATGAGAAATGACAGAATTCTGCCACATTTGGAAAAGTCCTGCGTTCTCAATTATTCCTAATTAGCTGTGATTCAGATACCTGAACGTCCAAAAATCCCTGAAAAGAAACTGGCCCTTGCTCCCCGCTTCAATCTGAACTAGGGTAATTGGAAACCACCTTTTCTCTAATACCTCAATTACATAGAAACCAATAAAAAAATCTGAAGTGACTAAAATATTTGTGCCTAGGAAATTTGTTTTTCCTGGCACAGTTTGGATCCTTTGCTGTGCACTTAATTTACCTGTAAATCTAGTTTACCTGCAAGTATATCCGTGAGTAATGAATGATTTATAGCAAAGAAACACAACTCACTTTACAGTAAAATCCGGTTATCCAAAGTCCAAACACATGAACCCCAACAAAGTAGCCGATTTACCTGTTGGTTTACGAAGACCCAAACAGACTCATTGGTGATAGTTTTGCAGGTACGCACGATTTGATTGTCTAAAGCCTTCAAAGCTAGCATGTTTCACATGTTTCCTTCCATTGTATTCTAATAACATGAATCAAAGAAAATCAATGTCATCAAGTTACATGAGTAGCACTGGCAAAATTGAACCCCCTAAAACCAACCATTCAGGAAGGGAGCCAATCATTACCCCAACAGCTACATCACACATCCATGAAACTGGAAACTACTGATCTTTTACATGTGCTTGTGCACCAAATGAAAAATAGATCAGTAGAAGAAAAATGTAATAAACAGCTCAAATATGACTCAATTTATAATACAAAGGATTTCGAGAAGTGCAGTGAAACAGCTTTTCAGCTCCCACTGGTGGCCGTAGCTTTGACAAGCGGAAAAACAGCCTTTAGTTCAAGTTTTGGATAAAATGATCAAGCCCAAAGAAGCCCATCGAATCCAATTTCCAAATTTGAAACTGGGGTGTCACCAATATCCTCATTTATTGACTTGTTCTCTGATGAATCCACATATGGCTCCAACAAATCAGTAGACCTTTCTGATGGAATTCCATATTCCTTGAGAATAGAGGGAGAGGCAATGGTGGCTGCCTCTCGATCTAAAACAGCCAGCAGATTCTCTTCGAATTCGAAAACCAAGTAACTGTCCTGGCATGCTACATCCACAATAGCATTAGCAAGCAGCTACGATTAGGATTCCAAAGAAGGGGTTTTGGGTTGTGTATATTGGAAAAAAGTATAGTCTATGAAGGTGCAGGATTCCAGGCATGTTACAGACTCTCATTTTTACTTCTTCTATTTCTCTTGCTTTTACGTCTCAAACTTCATTTGGAGTAGCCATCTCTATAGCTATTCCAGTAGATTAAAAACTTTGAATCATACAGCAGCAAGTCTTTTTGTGACATCAGCCATTCAGTGGATTCCATTAGATCGACTGTCTAAATTACCAAATCATGGATCTGAAATGTCTGGGATTCTGGATCCAAAATGTCTGGGATTCTGATTCTCAAGAACACCATAATTCCTAATGTCAACAGCTAGAAGTACTTACAATCAACCAGATGTGCTAGGTGATGAATGTTTCTGATTGTAGTCCCATTAAACTTCAGAACCTGTTATTTGTGGAATTAATGATATAATGGTCCGAAAGAAGACATCAGAATTCAAGAGGAGGTGAGTGATTTGCTTGCCTGTTGGTTGCCCATATCCTCGTATCCAATGTTTACTTCATTTGCTAAAACCTATAAGAATGCAAGGGGCATTAGCAAAGGGAGATCTAAAGAAGCAAGCAGCTAATCAGAGAGTTCCCGACAGATACAAGGAACAATTTTCACTGAATGCAGGACAGAAATGAACGTCAGTCATGTGTGTTAGATCTCACAAGAGACCAACAAAAATCCATGATATGAATGAATAGATGCCAGACTGTTAAAAATGATGCATGGTTATGATTGGGCTATCTGGAAGCCAGGGATGAGATTACGGGGCATAACTTATTAGTACCAGATGAGCAAAAATTACATTGCTCATTCAGTCACCTCATTATCGCTACAAAAATCAAGTGATTTTTTTTTCTTGACTTGTAAAAATCAAGTTTATGATTGAATGCAACTAAGCTTGAAAGTACACAAATAAATAAGGCAATATGCAGTTTCATGTGACCGAGATAGGGAAAGACAGCATGAAACAAATGGCAAATCTTTCATTCAAGAAGGCCAAAAGGAGTTGCAAGATGGTAAAAACCAATCAATCCCTTGATTACTTTTGGTAGGCCACCTGGTTGAGTTAGCTATTTATCAGCATGGTGAGCTAGCTTTGAACCTGGTACTCCCTATGTGGGACTAGCCCTCATTAAAATATTGGATAAACTGGTGTCAAACAAAATGATTTCATGTTACTTATCAGTAATAGATTTTATAAGTGCCAATCATGTATGAAAATGCAATCTTAACCATTCATTTGGAGAACAATTCAATGAAGGAAAAGTGACATTTCCAGAAAGCTCAGATGAAGTCTATTGGTGGGCCACTATTTTAACATAAAATTACAGGTCAGGATTGTCTAAATGGAGTGAGCTTTGAACTCCAATCTAATGGCAGTGTTTTGCATGACTTTTAATCCCACCATCACAAACAAGGACCCCCCTGCATGAAAGGTCAGCAGCACCTGTTACTCGTTGCCCATCTTTCCGATATTCTGATTTGCTCATGTTGAGGGACTTGCTATTAGAGGGTTGTTTTCCCCTACAGGAGTCCTGCATGGTGAGTAACAAGGAGCTGCTGACATGTTAATGTATCTGAAGTTATGACATCAAACATTAGGCAAACGGAATGATTTTGAGGACAGACCACACACCAAGATTGCAACAGACTGTTATTGAACAAATTCAACCAAATCTAGGGTAACACCCAGTCCACCAGAAATTCAGTGTGTAGGTGACTATGGACAGTTTAAGGGCTCTTGATGAAAGCAATTTAATGGAAGTAAATCAGAAATGGATTTCGTAACCTTGTCAACACAACCCAACGAGAAAGATTTCTATATACTTAATGGCACTATGAATATGAAACAGGCCAAAAGAGTGAATTCTGTTTAGTTAATAATGGGAGCGCAGTTTGAAGGTGCCCAATGTTGCAACCACAAGGTTACAGGTTCAAGTCATCTTCTCATTCAAATATGCATGTGTACTGATACAAGCTAAAAATTACACACACACACACACATATATGGGAAATAATCCTATGAGAACTAGTTTTCACCACTATCTTGTAAGAAGTCTAGGTGGGGCCCATCTACCACCCAATCCGAATCTTGTAATACACAGTGGCCCCCTAATATTCACATGCCCCAAGTTTTGGTCAAATCTGAATTTACTGGACCGTTGGATTGATTGTGCACTAATCTGAATGGACTGAATATGTGGGCCACCAATAAAGGTGTTAGGGACGTGTGATTGGAGTAAAACGTGATATTTGGTGTAGTCCCACATAGATTTTTCCACCCCTCTAGTCCCATCCCCAAATGGGCCCTATAAAAAGTTCTTACTGTAGGTGTGTGAGAACACTTCTCATAAGATTAAAGCCCCGACACGATATGTTGCCCATTTTGAAGTATCCGTACATCATAGCTTATATATATATGGACAAAACTACTATGCATCCATCCCTCAACTACTATGCATCTATCCCTCACCTTGTGGTGAGGCACAATTCCATTTTTGAAAAGTATTGATGTGCAAAAGGACAAAACCATCACATATCATGACACATTTTTGAACTTGTTAGGTCTAGAAAAGGAGTTGTCCCTTACTATAAGGTGAGGGATGGATGCAGTGTAGTCTTTCCCTATATATATATGACAAAACTACTATGCATGTCCCTCACACTATGGTGAGGGACACTTCCTCTTTTGAAAAGTATTAATGTGCAAAAAGACAAAACCATTAAACGTCATAATACCTTTTTGACCTTGTTAGGTCTAAAAAAGAAAATTTCCCTCACCATAGTGTAAGGGACATATTTATAGTAATCTTTCCCTATATATATATTTATGCATATTTTACCGTTTTTGTTGAACTTGAACCTTGGCATTTGCCTCTGCCTAAAGCTCTAATAGAGCTTAGAGCGTAGCTTGCATCTTGCATGTTGGCTACAATTGGTCAACCAGCTTATATAGAGTATAACTCCAAACTCCTAGTTAAAACCTCCGCTTCTCTTAATTTAATTGCAATCTTAAAAACCATGAACTTAACATAAATAATAGGGTGTGTTCCAACCTAACAAATCTAGGCTAGGCCTTTTGGCTTTGATGAGGTAGTTGGCAGGTCCATGGTTGATGGTTCAGATCTCATGATTGCCTGGGCTTGTAGATCCTATAGCTAGTCTAATTTAGAATATTGAACAGTCTGGGTACCCTTGTTGACCCCAACTGAAAGTCACTTCTAAGGCTGGTAGGCCTAGTCTTGTTTGAATGGGCCTGGGCGTCCTAGTTTGGCTAGTTCTACTGGGTCAATGCTCAACTGAGATGCCAACCCTAAAAGCTTGAACACACACAGGGATTGAAATGATTGTATGTATTTCCCAGGAGCCCGGAATGCATCACATTTATGTGGAATAAGTGTAAAATTGCTCAAGGTTTCCTAAGTACTGGCATAGCCCCGGATCTCCAATCGAATGTAGGTTAATCTCCCGAAGGATTGATCGAATCTAGATTCTAACCCTTAGGGCACCCTCACAAGAGGAAAAACACCATAAAAGATATAAATCTCAAAAGAAAACTTTAATTGATTAAAAAAAAGCATGTCCATTACAATGAAAGGCTCCTTATATAGGAGGGGCTACTGCTAAACTAGGAAAAGGTAATCCTAAACAATCATGGCTTACTAAATTAAATTAAGTAAGTCCTAATCTCAACCAACAAAAAATAGAAAATAAATAATTAATTAAAACTGTATAACTAAGGATAGGGATCCTTAATCTTGGATAGGTCATGGATCAAGTGGGGCCCATCAAAGTGGCCCATCAATGTCGAGCTGAATCTTGAATCTGGCATGCATTAGCTCTCCCCGGCTTGGAAAAACTCGACTCCGGTGAGTTGCGCATTAGCGTCGGAGAGAGGATGATTTCGCCAACGAGCATAAAACTTCTAATAACCTCCTTGATGTGTAAAAACAATTTGATCATTAAGGACATCAACAATTTCATCAATAGGTGGGAGATTAACTAGTAGGGAAATAAGCTCCTCGTTATTATCTCCCTCATTAGCATGACCATGGTAGAGAGTAAGATCCTCTACAGTGAATGAAGCACTGACGTCTAAGTCAGGAGGAAGGTCAAGAATATAGGTGTTAGGGCTAATCTTTTGCAAAATCTTGAATGGACCGAAGTTACGAGGGTGTAACTTCTTATTAGCTCAAGGAGGCAACCTTTTAGGTTGAATACGAACCATAACTATATCTCCTTCATTAAATTCAACAAATTAACGATGTTTGTCAGCTTAAGAAATACCAGGAAGAATTCGGCCGCAAGGTGAGGGAAACTTCCTCCTGGATCGAAAATCAAGCGCACAAACATCTATCTTTTCTTTAGATCCACATTTGCATGACATGGCCTGAAAGCTTGTTGCATTCTTTTTATCCACGTAAGAATAGATTGGAGGAGGGGCATCTTCTAATGTCTATATTTAACTTGGATGTATAATCTCACCATTAGATGCCATGACTGTAGCCATGCAAATAAGTTACAATCCTCATATATCAATTAGTGAGCCCCGATGATGAAGTCAATGTGGGAGACTTCAACAACTTGATCTGCTTGCGAAACCACTGAATCAACTAATTTGATATCCGAGGACCTATGATGTACGGATACTTCAAAATGGGCAACGTATCGTGTCATATCGTATCCGATACTTTACGTTTTATATGTAAAACCCATGTTCCTTCCGTATCCATGCCGTGTCCCTATCATATCCAAGCCGTATCTAGGCATCATAGCTGATGACCCAATTGTATTTGTTGGAAGCGGAGTTACAATCAGATCTTTCGGATGTTCAATATTCTTGTTAACTTGCTCAAAGTTTTGAATATATATTTGTCCTTTTTCTTCCTTAACTCTTTGCGGCTCATGGATGACATTGTCTTGATCAATGTTGTTTGAACCCATGAAGTCAGTGTTACCATAAACTTGCTCAAAGTCTTCAATTTCTTCTTGCATTTGTTCTTCCTTTGCCTTTGGTCGCTCTTGAGTCAAACTACCTTTATCAGATTCCATTTGCTCTGAATTTTTCATGAGATCAGCTTTGCCTTGCCCTTGCTTAGTTGTTACATCCTTCATGTCGGTTGTCATGGCTGGAACCTCCTTTGGTGCAATCATGACGCCATGATTTTGAATGTCTTATTTTTGATCTTTCCTTAGTTTTTCAGTTGAAGGTGATGATGTAGATGAAGACTGAGCTGATGATGGTAAAGGGCGGAGTCTAATCCATTTTCCTTCCCATGAAAAAGTATACGTGTTCATCTTTTTATCATGGTGTGCTTTTCGGTCAAAATTCCATGGTCATCCAAAAATAATACGAGTAATATTCATATTGATCACATCACACCAAATTTTGTCTTCAATTCATAATTACCAACCTTGAATGATACCAAGCATTTATGAATAACAGGGATGACATATCCATTAGACCATGTGACATGGTAGGGCTTTGGAAGTCTCTCAATTGGCAAATGAAGCTTGTTAATAACCTCTTGTGCGACAAAATTGATCGCACTACCATCGTCAATAATTAAATTAACAGCTTTGTCTTTGACTCTCACTCGTGTGTGGAATTTCTTTGCTTGTCCCATTTTTCTTCTGCCTGCTCATTTGTGTTGAGGAGGCGACGAATGACAAGTGTGGGATTATTTTTTTCAGCAAAAAATCTTTCCACAACATGTGTTCTTTGTTTTTGTTGAGATGCACATTGTCGCATGTAAGACCATTGAAGTATATGTTCAACACGAAAGGCTTCTAAGTATGCTTTTTGACTAGTGTCACAACAATTCATATTCTCTAAGATGTTTGGTCTTAAGCCTCTGATATAGCGACCCAAAATATGTGTTTTAGTCTCCTCAAGAGCATAGAGATATTGCAACTCTCGAAATTGACAGGTATATTCATCAACCGTTAATTCTTCTTGTTTCAAATTCAAAAATTGCTCAAAGTAGAATTCATTCTCAAAATACCAATCTCTATATTTGTATTGATACATAATTCTTTGAATTTCGATTGATTGCCCAAAAATTCTTATGATGATTTGGATAGAAGGAGAACAACTTTAGTCCTTTTGAAAAATGAACTGACTTGCTGTGTGGATGTTGATGAGTGAAATAAATTGGAGTAGACGGTTCGTTGTTCAGATATTAGATGGCCCAAATATCACCGCTCAAGATCAATGGGCCAAATGGAATAAGTTGAATTGAATGGACTGTGGCACCTTCTTTTTTTATTTTTATATTTAAAGAAAACAGATTTGGATTGGGTCGGACCTAGCTTCAGGGCCAAATAAGCAAGCCCAAATCAAGTCTGAAAGGTGGCAGGTTTGCAAAAGAAGGCTTATATCAGGATTCGTGCAGAGAAGAAAATAAAGAGAAGGGGCGTGTGTCTTGATTCTTACATGCTGTGGAATGGAGTAGGGAGGGTTCTGCTCCTAGAGGTGGCGACAATCTGCGAAGGTTATTGACGACTTGAGGTCCAGCCGACAGTGCTCTGGGATTGCTTGCAAAAGTTGTGTGGGATCGTATGGAGGTCTGGGAGTGGGTTTGAAGGATTGAGGTTTGTTTGTGGAGTGTAGTGCTGGACAGGAGGTTTTGGAGTCGGTGGGAAGGTGGGTTTAGGTTTTTGGGGTTTGACTGGGTTGGTTAGGGTGTTGGACAAAAGGTGAGGTGGTCGTGGGTCTGGGTTACCGAACGGATGGATTCGTGGATGCGGTTGGTAAGGATGGTGGAAGTCGGGATGGGGATTTGGGTTCAACAAGATGGGCCTCAGTAGGAAATTGGGGCAGCTAGTGGTGGGTTCGTGCAAATGTGGTGTCTTCGGTGGTGGTGGTGAGGGTGGATGGCGAACAATGGGTGGAGAGATGAATTTGGGGAAGAATAGATGTCTTCCGGCGTCTGGATCTGGGCTTTGATACCAAATTGGCACAACCATAGATCTCCGATTGAGTATAGATCAATTCCCCGAAGAATTGATCAAATCCAGAGATGGATTCCAGCCTCTAGGGCACTCTCACAAGAGGAAAAACACCATAAAAAAGATAAATCTTAAAAGAGAACTTTAATTGATTAAAAATAAGTATGTACATTACAATGAAAGGCTCCTTATATAGGAGGGGCTACTGCTAAACTAGGAAATAGTAATCATAAACAATCATGGCTTACTAAATTAAATTAAATTAGTCCAAATCTCAACCAATGTAAAATAGGAAATAAATAAATAATTAAAACTATCTAAGGATAGGGATCCCTGATCTTGGACAGATCATGGATCAAGTGGGGCCCATCAAAGTGGCCCATCCATGTCAGGCCGGATCTTGAATCTGGCCTATATTAAGTAGATAATATAAAGATACATAGGAATGAGGGTGAATTCCACAATTAGCTCAATAGATTTGCTCGAACCAATGAGTTAGAGAAAAAACACTGCGAAATTGAATATTCAATCGAAGTTTGCAACTTTCATAATACTAATTACTAAACATGAAAAACAAGACATGTAGCCGCATTTACCATATATCAGGTTTGAAGATGCTGTAGACCAATATCATGGCCACCGATCCATCAAGTGGCTCAAATATGTAATGAAAGGTAGCAGTGGACCATTGACCAATTTTTGTATACTTCCTTTTTACTTTTATGAAGTAGATAACCAGTCTAGTTGACCATTATTTACCTTTTCAAAGCACAAAAATGTGGTCCACCTACTAGATGCAGCTAATCAATCCACAAACTGTTGGGTCAGAAAACTGTCAGGATTTCTGGTATTATATATAAGTAACCCGTGTTTAAATCTTTCAACACAACAAACTACAGCTGCAGCTAATCAAAAGGGGATTACTCCGCAGCAATTATATTATGATGTATTATTTTATTCCCTTTGCTTTCTGATTGGCACATAGGCGCTTTGAAAATGACGGGGATGGACTCATGCATTATTTACCAGACCATCATGCATTATTTACGAGACCAACTTAGATCACATATGTCCAAAATGGATGGGCGACCATGCAGATATTGCAGATTGGAATAAAGCAATGATGGTAGTGTCTTCAAGGAGGTAAGAGTTAAATATTCCTCCAAACATGGACTTTAGAAGAAGGTATAGCTAACCTGGGATAAGATCACAATCTCTTCACCCTCAAACTTTGCCAAAGAATATCGTGCCTTCGCGAGTAGTTTTAACTGAGCCAAAAGAAAGTAAACTGTAACCTTTTGGAGAAGAGCATCCAAAATGTTAACACATAACATTTGCTATAAAATATTTTTATTTCTTAAAAAAAAAACATAGCAATAAAGTGCCATGAGTGATTAATAGACTATACCCCTAATGAGTCTTCACCCTCCTCCCTGTCATGAAAACAAGACACTTAGAGATCACATCGTTGAACAACTTAGTGGATCAAACAGAGCATGTTTCTGACTAAAAATGTACTTAGTAGCATTTTTATTTCTTAATCAAGATAAACAATGCTTATTTTTCATGACCAAGTAACAAATGTTGGTCAGGTGCTTTATAATGCTAGTTTTTAGGTGGAGATCAAAATGCCTTCAATCAGGTGCATAACATCAAGGATTGCAAAATGCTTGTTTTTAGGTGGAGATCAAAATGCCTTCGATCAGGTGCATGACATCAAGGATTGCAAAATGCGTCAATATCTCTGCTAATACATGATCATGCTGCAAGGTTGTGAACTATTTCTCTACTCTTACCACCAAATAAGTCCTCAATGGGGTTAAATTGGACAAAAACAAACATCTGACAGAGAAACTTCAAAACCAAAAAGGTTGCCTCAGCAACAATATTCATTCAGCAGCACAAACGCTTACAGTGTCTATTTGCCTTAAAATAGGACTTACTCTATGAGTGGTTCAGAGAGGGGGGTGAACACCAGGCCAGCAACGATCAGATATGAGGGCTGCCCTCCTTCACTGTGATAAGGCACCTTGAATAATAAAATTTCATGCAATGAGCTGAGAAAAAGTATCATAAATCTTGCCTTTTTTACAAGATCAATAATTCTGATCCAGATCATTGGGTCCAATGAGATGACATCCAACTGCATACCAAATGGACGCGTGGATTTAGAACTGTTTTAACTTGCATGTGAGTCCCTTCTCGGATTATACCAAGCTCAACCTTATCACCTGCAAACCTGATTGTTTCAAACAACATTTTGCTCTCAAGAATGTCACTTTGTGCCAATGTAACTATGAAATGGATACAAAAAGTACACTTGAATTTAAAAAAAAAAAAAGGAAAAAAAATGAAAAGAAAACCATAAGTTTGGTACTATGGGCACACACACACACACATTTGAATGGTTTTCAAGCACATAAATAGAATTTGAAGTAAATGAAAACTTCAAAATCTCAATGGCCAAAAGGAAACCAAAAATCAGATGGTCAAGTCCGAAAGTAATATTCTGAAATTAATTATATCAGCAGCAGAAGTGGCTTTTACTTTTGACTTATTAAGTAGCGGAATGCAATACGCTCAGTGGACCGGAATGGAACAGTTCCTTCACACCCTACATGCACACCATCAAAGCTTACAATCACGTCCCCCTGGAGATAACATAATTTATACAAATATGAGCATTCTAATCAAGACCTATGGAGTAGAATAGATGAAACTCTTCAAAAGCAAAAATTCTATGGTTGTTTGTTTCAGTACAAGGAAGCACGAGAGATAATATCCTATGATGCCCAGATACGAACACGAACACAGGGAACAAGGGTACAATACGCCAACTTGAAATATTTAGGATACAGATATGGGTCTGGCATTTTTAAAAATATATATATATATATAAATACTTATCATAGGGCTCATATTGTAAGGCCCACTGTGTGGATCAAATTTCCTTTGAAATGGGCCTCACTAGACAATATCTCAACATAGAAGAAACCAAAAGAAAAGAGAGAAGTGGGTTGAGCAGCTGGTTGGCCTAGTAACCCAACATTAGACAAAGAAAGAAATAAAAAAAAAATTTTTTTTCTAGCCCGTTCTTTGTTTACAAAAAGCAATGGGATCTCTTTTGCCCTTTTTGTTGTCATCTCTAGGGCATGCTCGAACGAAAAAAAGAAAGAAACGAAGAAGAAAAAGAAGAAAAAAGAAGAAGAAGAAGAAGAAGAAGAGGACGAAGAAGAGGAGTTCTTGGCACCTGAAGCTGGAAGCAATAGCAGCAAACCCAGATGTAGTGGACAAAAGCAGAAGCCATAATCAAAACAGGTCTTCTTTCTCGCCACCTCATCATCCTCCTCCTCTTCTTCTTCTTTTTCATTTTCCCTTTGATCAAACTGAGAGAGTGCTCATTGAAGGGGCTTCAACAAAAATTGGCTGAAATGGACAAATCTAAATTTTGGCAAAAAGCAATGCCAAGCCATATCAGTAAAATCTACCGAAATTTTGGGCAAAAATATTACATAGCTGTATTCTGAAAATGGGAGCCATATCTAAGCCGTATCTTGCCATTTTCCGTACCCGTGTCCGTATTGGACCGTATTAGTACAGGTACAATGGGGCACTTGCCGTATCTGGGTATCATAGATAATATCACAATCATTTAGTTTCCACATGTTTTTATAAAGAATTGTAGAACATAGAATGGTTATATGCAAATATTTTAGAGAAAACTTTGAAAAACTCTTAAACATCATTGCAAATATATTTCAATGTATAAATGATCTTAAGTATGTTTATAGTTCGCCAGACCACATACCTCCTTCAAAACATTAAATGTAGGGGATGTGGGCTCAATTTTACGAACCAGTACACCCTGTAATGCACGACTCATACACAATTAGATAATATAATGACATTCAGATGCTCCAAAAAATACAGGCATAATGTTTGTAACAACAAAAGGTAAAGAAAATGCAGTTGATAAAAGTATTTCTACAGACTTAGGCACTCAGTATCTATTTGGATGGTATTCAAATACCAAGTACTGAATAGTTTTGACAGAGTCAGGTTGTCGTCATTGTGTCATGCAATTGTGGCACGTGCATACTCGATGGAATCCTACCTAATCTAATTTCCAATTTCAAAAAACTGAGAAAAAAGAATCCTACCTAATCTGATTTCAAAGAACTCTAAACACAAAATGAATATTAATTCATTTTGTAAAAATAATCAAGCCTGTTATAACTTAGATTACATCTGAAGACACTGTCCAAAGCTATGCTTTCTACATGTAAATATACACATATTTTGAATAGGTATTAAAATTTATTATTAATTCTTTGAAACAAAAAGGAACTCTTGCATGCTTCATGCAAAATTTCAAATTTCAACAGATGCAATCACACTAATGATGAATCTGTAGTTCAATGTGTCAAAAAGAAAAATCTATAGTTCTACAACAAGGTTCTAAGAATAGGACTCATGCTGGGAATTTGGTAATCCTCGAGTCAAGTTGACTCAACTGACTCACACCTAAAGGCCAATTAAAAGCTAAAAAAGTTAAAAAAAAATCTAAATAAGTGAAGAAAAAACAGGGTAGAATTGAAATTCGACAAGCAATAACAAACTATGATACCCGGATACCTCATTTGACCTGAGGTATCCGTATCGAAACGGTCTTATATAGATACGGGTATGGGATACAGCAAGGATATGGCGCATAATTTTAGGATACGGTTCTCTTGTATTTTACGAAAGGAAAAAGGCAAAATTAGAGGAATTCATCCAAAATTGAGCTAAACAACGAATATCATGTGAAATCTTTGGTTATAACTTAAAAAGAATAGTTTTATTTTTACATTCAGATCCTTTTATTTTATTTTAATATTGCAAAACTCAAAACCCACTGTATATTCGACGGTTGTTTTCCCCCTTTCACTCTCATAGTTATAATTCTGCCATTTTATTTATATTTTTTTCATAGATGGGAAAGTGACCTTTCTTGTCATGTCATTCAATATCCTTCCTTTTCAATTTAAATTACATTTCCCTCTTCTTGAAAAGTTGAAACTTCTCTCCCTCCCTCCATTTTAATTTTGATAGTTGTAATTTTTTATGATCATAAGTTTGATCATACCATCCCACTTTAGACTGAGATTTCCAAAGACTCACTTCTAGTAGTTAGTCACATATGATGTATCACATACTACCAAAATGTGATATTCGTACCAGTATCCGTGTCGTATCCCGTGTCCGTACCATATTTTAAGTGATATCGTACCCGTCTCTGTGTCCTAAATTTATGAAAATGCCGTGTCAAATCCCTGTTCCCCGTGCCGGTATCTGTATCCATGTCCATATCTGGGCATCATAGGTTACAGGCAACAACTACCTAAGTCCCATGGCCATACATGGTTGACATTGTTGACAAGAGTTGAAGCCTCACATCTTGTAAGAAAATGTGTTTTGATCTCCAAAAGCTTATGGGCCTAACTATCACCAATCTAAACCATACACACATAGGACCCTCCTGAATTAAATGGGATCTGTAGAGTTTTCACCATACCAAATGGACTGGACCGTCGAATCAAGGGTGAAATTTTTTCTTTAATAAAAACTAATAAAGTTGTTGAACTTGTTAGCCACATATGAAGGAGTTAAAGTAAAAGCATGGGAGTGACTCCAAATTGCTACTGGGCCCATCCAAGATGGTTCTTTCCATGCTTCCTAGTCCCATGATCAGTGGGCCCCATCAAGCTACCTCTCACCATAAGATAGTGAGAGCTGTCAAATACAGGTCGACCAAGCCCAAAGCCTACTAGTGGAATTAAATCAGATCTAGGCCCAAAACTAAACTCAATCTGTAGATATGATTTAGTCAACATATATGTATATCGTTTCCTAGTATAAAGATATCCTTTGGTTATATTTTGTAAGAACCATGAATTATTAAATGGGCCAAATGGGCTTAGAGAGGCCTAGTTTTGACCAGGCCAATTCATGACTGGATTAGGCTATTGGGTCAAATTTTTCAGGTCCTTATTAGGTATAAATATATGATCCAAACTCACTTAAATTGTGACTCTATAGCTCCCCAAAATTATGACTGTGTAACTCCCACACTTAAATTTCCCAAAATTATAACTGTGTGACTCCCAAAATAGTGACTGTGTAGCTCCCCAAGTACTCTCCTCATTTATACTACCAGTCATGACTTTTAGTTTTCCTAGGTAACCTTTCAAGGGAAATCCTTTAGGATTCCAACACTCTATAAGAAGAGATCTTCTCTCATCTTTGGTCACTTTCTCATGGTTCTTATGTAAGAAGAGTAGGAGTCCAACATAGTGATACTTGAAAATAGAAGCAAGGAGTTTCCAAGGAACACCTAACATAGTGGATGTCTGATTTGAAGTCACTTATTACTTATACCAGGTGAGTAGATTTTCCCTTTGGATTGTATGAACTGGAATTTTCTTTAATCAACAGTCATTGAGGCCCCATACAGTGTAAATCTGTGTTATTTTATGAAATTTTAGTTGATGTTTACATAAGAAAATCATGTGACAGTAACTGAATTTACTACTAACATGATAAAACAAGAGGTTTTCATTTAATTTGGTTTGTTGATGGTCCACTATCCATCATCAGAACTGAACAGCCAAAATACTTGAACTGTTGATCTCATTTGAATAAGTATTTGGTGATCTAAACATAATTTCGAGTACAAGAAAATTGGTGAATTAATTTCTATAATTAGTATACCTCTAAATTAGTGTTTTAGACAACAAACATGATGGATTATTGGAGTTTCAAATTAGATATGGGATTGTTCCAATTTCAGGCCGTCAAAAACAACTATGAATAATTTGAACATGGGCCCACATGGCCCACCTGATTTGAGATCAAGACCCCACATTTGAAAGGAGTCTAATGGGCGACTGTAAGGGTGATGGAACTACTAGGGTTGAACCATTGAGGCTTCCTATCCAAAAGGTTAAAATGGGGCTAGGCATGATGCCTTTCTTAGTCCCAGTTTCTATTGAGAAAATTACTGTAGTGAGAAACAATTATATTGAGATTCCTACATGAGCTTTGTTTGAGACATTTCTTGTTTGATTGTAAGCATTTATCTTCATATTACATATTCTGAGTAGCAACATAGAATCTCTGGTCAGTATCTTCATATTACATATTCTTAGTGGATCAGAAAAACTAATAATCCCTCCTTTAGAATGATATCTTAAGTAGTTATAAGAGTCCACAGAATTAATCATACTACCTTAAGACTTAACAAAAATTGTTAGTTTCCTTGATAAGGATGTTCTGATAATATGATAACATGTTGAAATGTTATTACTGGTTAAAAAATCTAAGTAAGCCCCTTTTTCTTACTGTTGTACTAAAAAAACACGATATGACAGGTAGTAATCATGTAACTAGTTTTCAGTCCAGGTATTATCTGCCATTATGGTACTGTTCGTCATTTTATCCTGCACCAGTAATACTCTGTTTTTTATTTTCAAACTACAATTGATACTATCAATAGTATTATTGCTTGTAGTGAGGAACTAATGAGGAACTCTCAGGGTATTGAACATAATGATTGGTCTAAGTCTTACTGATGAAATAAAAAGAGTACTGTTTAGGACATTAAAGATAGGATCAATGCCACATATTTATGATACCAATAATGATTCAGAGTGAGGCGAGATTTCAATGCGAAGTGTGTGGGACTGATCCAAAGTGAATGTGATGATATTTAATACGAAACTATGAATTAAATGAAATTTAAATTATGATTGCTACAGAGCAATTATTTTACACTGGTATTGGGATCGATCTTTGAATGTTAAATGATAATAGTTCTTGTCAGGACATGACTATGAATTCCCTTGTACAGACAACTACTATGAATTAAGATGGGTGACAATCTTGTCACGACATTAATATGAAATCTCTTGTTTAAGTATAGAATTACATGGGTGACAATCATGTCACGGCACGAATATGAATCCCCTTTATTTCAAACAAATAACTATGAATTAAGAATGGTGACAGTCTTGTCACGACACGAATATGAATCCCCTTATTCATACAATTACTATGAATTAAGAATGGTGACAGTCTTGTCATGACAAGAATGTGAATCCCCTTGTTCATACAATTACTATGAATTAAGAATGGTGAGAGTCTTGTCACGACACAAATGTAAATCCCCTTGTTCATACAACTACTATAAATAAGAATGGTGGCAATTTTGTCACGACAAGAATATAAAACTCTTATGAAAGAATATGACAATCTTGGTATACATTAAACAATGTTGTTGAATAGGATTATGATTTTACTCTTTGGGGTAAACCTATGAACTTCTATTGATATCATGTCAGTTACTATTGTTCTCTTGATTTTAGAAATTCTACTCAGCAGTGTTATTGACTAGTGGTTCGCCCCACTACAGGTAACGCATTTGTAGCGGGATCTGGAAACGACGGAGATCAGCCTATAGATTTCGGCATGCAATGCTGATTGAGAGTTCAAAAAACTACCTAGATCATTAGATGGGGCCAGCCCTATTTTGGAATACTTTTTAGATTTATCGTCTTTCCTAGCTGAATCTGTAAAGACTTTGTTAAGATTCTTAAACCTTCATCTTCGCTTGGACTTGCTCTTGGAATTTACTTTATGAATGTTATTGTATTATAATCATGATAACGACTTAAGAATCTGAAGAGCTCCAGAATCTTGGGTTGTTACATATTTAGATAGTAAATAATTGTGAATGGACAGAGATCCTAATATGTAGCCTTAATTAAGCCCTTTTGCTCTTATTTAATGAGATGTCAAACCCTAGAGGAGACACATGAATTTACAGAGAAATTCAAATCTTGTTTATTTTGATAAGAGATGCATGCATAGAAACACATGTATTGAGAAGGGACTTGGCGTGGAAAGGATAGAGTTTGGCAAAGCCAAGTTGGACTTGGCCAATTTTTAAAACCATATTCCAGAAACTAGACTCACTTCCACCTCATACGTTGTTAAAGGACTGTTGATCTCAGGTAGATGGGAATTGGGATCATTCATTGATAAAGAATTGTTGAACCCATAAAGATGGGGGTGAATGAAAAACATCTATATTACAACTTGGCTGATAATGCATTCACGATTTTATGAACTCCCTCATCTTGGAATTGGGAATATGTATGAAACATACCTCATTAGATGGCACTTTTAAGCATTTCCGTAGTGCTGGATTCTCCAACTTCTGCAACAAAACTCCAAGGCAAGGGAATCCTGAATATTCAAGCATAAAAGATTGCAGAAATCAAGTTAGTTTCTAAACATAAAGCTAAGTGTATCAGATGCATTCATATGGATACAAGAGAGCACCTCAAATACCCTAGTACTACACTTTAGGATTCCATGCTAATCCATGAAGTCTGGATTTCAGATATGGACATGGACACGGGAGAGAAGACAACTCATTATTTACCATACTCTAGGATACAGGTACACTTCTCACCTCTAGTCTATTGATATTATCAAGAGTTTGATTAAAAGTGTTCTAGTGGGTTGGTGGGGGTGGGGGTGTCATGAGTTGTGTCCGTATAAGGAGGTGCTTACATATGCTTAGATAAGAAAAGGGACTTACTGGACGTGTGCATACAGATATAGATATCTATCCTGGTTCCTGCTTTATAAGCTTGGGAGAAAAGCGAAGAGAGTTTAGAAGAACTTCATGATTGGAATATATTAGAGGAAAGGGGTCCTTGTGCTTCTAGAGTAGGGGAAGATGCTCACCACAGAAGATGTTGGCTTCTTTGAAAGTGAAAGTCTGAAAATATTCTAGAGATTACATGCGACTGCAGAATGAAAGGGCCATCAGAAAGTTTAGCAGATTTTCTAGCTAACCAGGGGGTGGACAGAGTCTCTTTGTTGGTTGCTTCTATTGTGTAGTTGTGTGTTAGCAATGGGTAATGCACTTAAAGCCACAATTCAAGGGGAAAAAAACCTATTACGTCTCCCCCTTTATTTTTCTTCTTTTTAATGTACCTTGTTTGAACCTTCTTTTCATTAATATAGTTTATTATTACTGAATAAAAAGAAAACCAACAAATAAATAAAAGAAAAGAAAAGAAAAAGAAAGGGCAAGAAGACAAAAGGCAGGCATTCATAACCTTCTCCATTCTGGAAGTTAAATTCTCCTATTGTGACATTATTTTCATTTTAAGGGTAAAATACTGAAAGTACCACACATATTAGTATTGTACCGTATCTATATGAGTATTAGGGGCCTACACGTGCATCTGTGTACTGCAGAACCTGATACTAAAGCCATGATTTTTCCCCCTTGCAGATGTGAATGTTCTGTTACCATCATGACATGGTGTAATACCCCTGACTCCTATGTTAGAATTTGACAGCATTTAATTTTATTCAATTAATTGCATTCAATTACTTGGGTATTTTATTTTATTTTGAGAATTAGTAATTTGAGATTATTAATATGTAGTTAGTTATTATGATAGTGTGTGGTGAAATTTCCTCCAACCTCGAATGGAATAAAATGAAATTGGGTAGCCTTCACGGTAGGAGAGATAGGATATACAGAGTTAGAGGAACGGGATAAGCTTAAAGAGGAAATCTCTCAATCAAGAAGAGATAAGAGGCAAGAAGAGAGGTTAAAAGAAAACTATGGGAGAGTTATAGGCTGGAGGAAATTTCATTGAGGCATAAGTCTAGAACTTTGTGGTTGAAGGAGGGGGACAAAAACACCAAGTTTTTCCATTGGATGGCTAATTCGAGAAGGAGGATTAATTACATCACAAAGATTAGAACAAACAATATGGTGCTTCATGAACATGTAGAGATTGAGGAAAGTGCTTGTTTTTTTGAAAAATTATATTCGAAGGAAGAATTTGTTAGACTGACATTAGATGGTATTGAGTTTCCTATGATTCAGGAGTATCTAAAGTACTGTTAAAAAAGGGATCTTGAAGAAGAAGACATTAGCAAAGCATTATTGGATTGTGTGGGAGATAAAGCTCTAGGCCCTGATGGTTTCAACATCACATTTATTAAAGCAGCTTGGGATGTCCTTAAAGAGGACTTTTGCAATATGTTATCATAATTTAATGCAAGGGGAAAATTGAGCAGGGAGATCAATACCACATTCATATGTCTCATTCCAAAAATTCCAAATACAGTGGCTTCGAAGGACTTTAGACCCATTAGTGTAGTGGGGTGCATATATAAGCAATTGTCGAAGATCTTGGCCAGCAAATTGAAAAAGGTTCTACCTCTTATCATAAGCCCATATTAAGGGGCCTTTGTTCATAAAAGACAAATATTGGACGGCATCCTAATTACAAATGAACTCATTGATTCAAGGAAGAGGGAGAAGGAGGGGGTTATTTTAAAGATTGATTTGGAAAAGGCATACGACCATGTGGACTAGAACTTTGTAGATTATATGTTGGGCTGATTTGGTTTTGGTGCTAAGTGGAAAGGGTGGATGACAGAGTGCATCTCTACCACTTCATTTTCAGTCTTGGTCAATGGTTCACCATCTCACCTTTTTCAAGCATCTAGAGGTCTAAGGCAAGGTGATTCATTATCTCCTTTTTATTCACCATAGTGGCAGAAGCCTTGGGAGCCCTTCTCACGAACGGGGAAGAAAGAATATCAAAGATTGGAGGCATAATCAGCTTGGTGCTGTCAATTCTTCCAAAGCTGAATTTTTAGAAGAATTGCAAATCCTTTATTGCAAGGAAGAATATCAATCACTTTATGACAATGAGATCTTAAGAAGGCTACAGTTGAAAATCCTCTTCAAGCGAATAGTGAGGGGGGAAGAAATTAAATGGAAGCAAAGATCAAGATGTCATGGCTCAAAGATGGGGACAAGAACACAAAATTCTTCCACAGCATGGTGTCTGCTAGAATGAGATGCAATTGTATCTCCTCTTTGATAGTCAATGGTTCTACTTTGGAAGATAAAGAAGGCATCATCAAGCACATCCTTGACTTCTTCCACTCCTTGTACGACAAGGAGAACTATAAAAAGCCTATGCTTGACAGCCTTGGCTTCTACATGCTTAGCAAGGAAAATGCATCCTCTCTGGAACGTGATTTCTCCGAGGAAGAAGTTAAAGTTGTAGTCTTTAATCTCAAATCTGACAAAGCTCCTGGGCCTAACGGTTTTCCCATAACTTCTTCCAGTGGTTCTAGGACCTCCTCAAAATAGATATCATGGCCTTCATGAAGGAATTCCACTCCAAAGGAACGCTCTCCAAATCCATTGGTGCCTCCTTTATCGCCATCATCCCCAAGAAGACTGGGGCTGATTGCCTTAGGGATTTCAGACCCGTCAATCACATTGGAAGCATCTATAAAATCCTGGCAAAGGTGCTCGCAAGCAGGCTTAAAAAGATTCTACCTTTCATCATTTGTCCCTCCCAAGGAGCCTTTGTCCATGGTAGACATATCCTTGATGGGGTCATTGTAGCCAATGAATGCATTCATGAATGCATTCATTCAAGATTCCAAGATAGATCTCTTGGCCTTGTTTGCAAGCTAGATCTCGAAAAAGCTTTCGACATGGTGGACTGGGATTTCCTTCTTTTCTTGATACGTGGGATGGGCTTTGGGCCCAAATGGAGGCTTTGGATTCTTGATTGCATCTCATCTGTTTCTTACTCTATTCTTATTAACGGATCCCCGAAACGCCTCTTCCAAGCAAAAAGAGGCCTTCAACAAGGGAATCCTCTCTCCACTTTCCTCTTTGTCATTATTGGAGAGGCCCTTAGTCGGATGCTTACTGCTACAACTAAGGGCAATCTAATCAAAGGGTTTAAACCTTCCTCCTAAGCCCCTCCAGTCACTCACTTGCGATATGCGAACGATACTCTTCTCTTTTGTGACACCGATAAAGATCAAGTTAAAAATGTGGTGGCCATCTTCACATGTTTTGAAGCAGTCTCAAGCCTCAAGATCAAGTTTTCCAAAAGCACTATATTGGGTGTCTCAGGAGATGATCCCTCACTTAATCTTTTCGCTACCATCATGAGTTGCAAAGTGGATTCCTTCACCCCACCCCCACCCAACATACCTCGGTCTCCCTTCGTGCATTGGAAGGGTGCCAAAATTAGTTTGGAACCCCATGTTGAAACGATTGGAGAAAAAGCTATCTTTGTGGAAAGCTAGGTACTTATCATCGGGGGTAGAATCTATTTGATCCAGTCCATTCTTACTAACCTCTCGATATACTATTTATCCATTCTCAAATTCCCAATTGAGATCATCAACCATATTGAGAAGTTGCAACACAACTTTCGTTGCAACTTTCTTTGGAAGGGAAATGCAAACTCAAAAAATTTCCAGTTGGTTGATTGGAAAATTGTTTGCTCCCCCCAAAGAATCCAGTGTCCTTGTCTTTAGATCTTTACAAACCATGAACCAAGCTTTGTTGCGTGAGTGGATTTGGAGATTAGGGGAAGATTCAATTGGCCTTTAAAGAAGCATTCTACTAGCTGAATGCAGAATTCGGAGAGATGGGTGGGATATCCCTCAACCTCCTTGGCGGTGCTCTAGCTTTTGGAAAAGGGATCTGCTTTATTAATAGGGCTGTAAAAAAAACCGAAAAACTGTTTAACCGATCGAATTGAACCAACCGACGGTTAATAACCGTATCTCACAGTTCGGTTACTCCTACGGTTTTTAAAGTAAAAAAACCGTCTGTCACGGTTTGGTTTCGGTTTTTCGTCATGGCTCATGGTTCATAACCGAACCGAACCATAACATACGGTTCGATTAACCATTCGTCTATTAGCTTAAAATTAGAAAAAAAAAATAAAGGGGCTAAAATGAAATTTTTTTTAACTTTAAGCAAAGAATGAAGCCCTAAGCCCTAAACATAAAAAAAACCAAGTAGCCCCCTCTTCAACGAAATAAGAAGAAAAAGAAAAAGAGGCAGATTCGATCATTTGAAGGATTGAAGGAGGAGAAAGAAAAAGAGGCCTTAGCCTTTTTCAACAAAACATATTATTTGGTTTAATCTAACTCAATTTTGATTAAAAAAACCTACTTGAACTATCAAAACATTTTTTTAACCTATTTTAATCTTGTTTTCACCAGTTAATCCGTACAGTTGAAGATGAACCATGGGATTGATTCCTTTGTGTGTCTTGCTTAAAAGGTTGAAAAATTGTGTAATGGCATTTGAGGTAGACAAGAGTTATGAGAACTTTAAAGGCCCTCATAATGAGATAACCCAGCTAAGAAGCAAGTCCACAGTGTTTTGTCTAGCAATTAAACTAAATATAGAATTATAGATTGTAGCATGTTACACCCCTCATCGTTGGATTGAAGGGGTTAGAATTATCTTTTGCAGTTGATATTTTACAGACCCACTAGGCCTTTTTAGATCTTTCTATCCCCACCTCCTGTATATGACATCGCCATGGCCCCAAAAAGTTATCTCTCATAGATTCCTCCTTAAGAGAATAGCCTAATCCATCTTTAAAATATAAATAATGCATATTTCCCACACATAATAAGACTTGAAAAAAACTATAATAGTTAACTGTAGCCGAACAAATCTTTTGAACAAGTATTTTGCATTTTGACAAAAAAAAAACCTATAAAAGTTAACAGTAACCGAACCGTCTAATACGGTTGACCACGGTTCGGTTTTATATAGTTTTTACGGTTACGGTTTTTAAAAACTGAAAACCGTAAAATACGGTTCAAATAACGGTTTTTCCAACATACGGTTAATAGAACCGTTACACCCCTATCTATTAAGGATGCCTTTGCTGTCTTCGTTTGGTTCTGCGTTGGGAATGGAAACAAAATCTCCTTTTGGCATGATGTTTGGGTTGGCGACGATCCTCATGCGCTTCAGTTCCCATACCTTTATCCCCGTGTACGGAACTGCAATGCAAAGGTGAGGGACTACCTAGACATTAGCAGCACAAGCACTCTCTGGACTCCCATCTTTAAAAGAAACCTTTCAGAGTCAAAAGAACTCCATCTGTTGCAATTCTTCAGCATCCTAAATGGAATCTGTATTCCAGATCATAGGCATTGGGCTCTTACTAATGAGTGGGCTCTTACTAATGATGGAGTTTTTTCAGTGACTTCATTCTTCCACTTTTTCTCCCCAAGGCCCTTTACCTCAATTCGTTGGTCCTCTCTTTGGAAGCTTAAGGCTCCTTTGAGAGTGCAAGCTTTTGCCTAGCTTGCTCTTTGAAAAAGAATCCTCAACTTTGACAACCTTCGTAGACTCATAATTATTGTTAATGCTTGCCCTCTTTGCCTAGCCGCAGAGGAATCGGTAGATCATCTCCTTCTCCACTACAACATAGCCAATAAATATGCTTTGGTCGTCTGTCCGCAATGGCTTCAACTACAGCCAGGTCCTCCCTCATTCCATTCCTCATACGTTCAAAGAGTGGATGTGTCCTATTACTTCTTCGAAAGGCAAGATTATGTGGTGCCTTTCTTTCTTGGCTTGCATTTGGCCTCTTTGGAAAGAGAGAAATAGAAGGTGTTTCAATGGAATCGCCTCACAAAATGATGACATCATCTTCAAAATAAAGTCTTGTGTGGCTTCCTAGGTTTCCATCCTTCCAGACTTATGGAGCATTCTTGTGGACTTTATCTTGTTCAATTTTTGGGAAGTCATCTCTGCATGATCATGGCTCTTCCCCTCTTCTGGCACTTTATTTCTAAGAGCATCTTTCGGTTTTTTGTCGTTTCTTTTCCCTTTTGAGTGGTGGTTGTACTTTGTGATTTTTTCCCCTTCTGCTTCTCAGTATAGTTCTTTTAGATTGTAAAGCTTTTAATCAACACAAGTTACCATCTATGATGCCCAGACATGGAAACGGATATAGACATGGACACTGGGAATGGAGGTTCGATATGGCATCTTTAAAAAGTTAGGACACAGATTAGGGTATGGCAGTACTTAAGATATATTTCAAAAAAATATTTTATTAAAGTTAAATTTGGCTAGGACCCATTAATTAGTAGGACATTTATTTTATATAGGTTAAGTTTTTAAAGTTTTTAATAGGTAAGCTCATTATGGATCCGCAATAAAATGATATATAAAATATTTTGTATTGTATATAAATTTTGCTGGCTTGCTTTTGCCCTTTCCTTAAAATAGAAGTGGGTTAAAAAAAAGAAAAGGGGGCTGAATGTAAAATGGACATTTAAAGTGGAGTGGATTTTGACTTATGCGACATTAAAAGAAAACAATAGGGGGCAGCATGCCCTTCCTTTCGTCTCATATCCTCAACAAAAAAAAGGTGGGGGAGGATGGGGGTGGGGTGGTGGGGAACAACCCCATGGAAAGGGACTGGAGGAAAGAAAGAAAGGAAAATGAGGAGGATGTCGTGAGATGGGGGTGCCCTCTGACATCATCAAAGCCACTAGCCATGAGTCCTTAACGGCATGACCACATCGCCACCGGCGTTCATCATTTCCTGCCTTCTCTAGGACTTGGGATTGTATTATTGCCCTTACTTAAGGCAACACTCAACTACTAGGTTAGCTGCCTCCTCCTCCTGTCCTCCTCCCCATCTTCTTCTCCCCATTTTTTCTTTTTATATTTCTTTTCTTTCTCTTGGTCTGCATGAAGGGGAAAAGGGTTAGGGTTTTTTTTTCCCTTTCTTTTTATTACAACAAAATCACATGAAATATACAAAAAAGAAAAAAAATCAGAGGAAGGAAATTAGAGATTCCGAGTTATTCTCTCCGATTTTTTTTCCATAAAATAGAAGAAAGCCGTATCCGAAAGTTTTGGGCGTATCACAACCGTATCATGCGGTATCCTGTGTCCATATCCATATCGGACTATATCCACACTGGTACCTTAGGCAAACTGCCATATCTGCGTATCATAGGTTACCATTTCAAAAAAAACATGAAGGGGAAAGAAAAAGGTCTAATTAATGGATTTGAAGCACGCAGTGGGGAAGAAGTTGTCAGTCATCTTCAGTTTGCTGATGATATGATATTGTTTTCTTCTACAAGGTGGGAAGAGATTGTGGCTACCAATATAAATTGTCAACAAGACAAGTTAAAACAGTGCAATAGTCAATATGAACCACTTTTAATGGGTAATATAACTTGAACCTACATATCTGTGGTTGCTACTATGAGAACCTTCCAACAATGTTCCCAGCTCTTGTCAACTATCAATGTGATAATTAAGCTATTAACATTAAGAACTGCAATCATTATCTACTTAAAAGACAATCGTCAAGCTCAAGTGAAACTTATTATGAAAGCATGAATGCACATGACCCAAACTTAACAAGTACTATAAAATGCAGATATTTTGCAGCATGTTTCAAGAGATATATTGAAGAAACTGTTTCCCAAAAATTATCTTACCTGTATACTTTCCATTCCTTTCGTAGTCATCCAAGAAATGCGACACAACAGTAGTAGGAATCACATATCCAATATTCTCAGCTTCTTCAGATCTGAAAACCTAAATGAAATGTTCAATAAGACAACATTCAACATAAAAGGAAAAGAAAATCATAGAAAGGCTATGCAGACTAGAATAATTTTTTCTTTAGGAAGGTTTGCAGACTAGAACAATTTTTTCTCTAGGAATAAATTAAAAACTGAAAGGTGACCAAATATATAACTTCTCAATGAGATGAGTAATGCAATGATGAACAACTGAACTATAACTTAAAAGGGTGATGCAATTTGAACAAGAACAAAAAGTACACACCAAAGTTTGTAAAGGATCGTACAGTAAAAAAAATGGACAAGAATTCCGACAGGAGCTTTTAAAGGATAGTGCAGTTTGAGTCTACAAGTCCAACTGGACCTGAAAATTCTAAGAACCCATCTGTTCAGTAGATATTGAATTCATAGGAATTCTAAGCAACTGCCTTCCTTTTGAGAGAGCTAAAATTGAAGAATTAAATGTGAAGATCCATAAGTGCCAAATAGTCTCCCCATCGGTAAGAAATGATTACCCAGTCATGACCGTAGTGAATCAAATCTTTGGGAAGTGAGGATCCCACCTCCTCAATGTACTTATAACCATTTTACCATGAATTCATAGGAATTCTGCCCTAGGGTTGCTCACCGCCTAATCATCAACATTTAATTTTCAACAACCATTGGCGGCAGCTTCCATTCACTATCCACCGAGATTTGAACCAGGCTATCACTGATGGTGTTCCCTCAATCTCTTTGCAAGCCTTTAGCCTTCATCCCCAAAATCTTATTTGCATCCATCGCCCATGCAATGAGGTAACATTTAATCATTCCCATGATGTCACCAACTGAATGTTGGAAATTTGTTCGAAGTTGTTTCGTGGTATTTGAGTTTTCCAACTTCAAACATTGCTAATGAGATTTGTTTTTATGAAAATCATTCCGAAACGTTTGGATTTTCATGTGGAAATTTGGGGGAAAAAAACTTCTCTCAAATTGCAAATCTCTTAATTGTGTGAAAAGCCACATTTTTTTTAAAACTTTTCTCAAATTGCAAATCACTCTACTATACTCTAGTAGAGTGCCAAACACTTCTCTCAAAGTGCCACATTCGTTACATGGAGAACTTAGAAGGGACTTCTAAAGCATTTCATAACTCCATCAGTTTCCCATTTGAGAGTAGACCTAGATGTTGCCTTTGGCAATCACATGCGCGTGCACATATTTAATGTCTCAATACCCACTTTGTAGTGTTTTGTGATTGTTTTGCTGTTAGAGACAACGGTTTCCCTATAGGTTTAGCCTGCAGTTTTCAAAGGATTTTGGCGGATTTTCAACTTTTCGGAATAACTGATGGAGTTGATGAGCAGTTCTTCCGATCAGCGATGGGAATAAACAACACTCGAAGGCTCCTTTGTGGCAATTTCTGGACCAATACGTGGTATGCTAAGGCGTTTAAGTGTGAAGTTTTGGTGGTTTTAAGCCATTTTTCTATGTCAGAGCACCTCACAAGTAAAATTTTTGGTTGATTTTGCAAAGACCGAAGCGATGATTATTTGGGAAAACCCAGAGAAAATGTTAGAAGTTAGGAGTTTCTTGAGATTGGCAAACAAGTGTCAAAGAATTGTTTCGCAATTTTCAGCCGTTACAGCCCTGATGGCGAAATTGACTCAGAAGAAAGTGTGATTTGTGTGGTTAGATGAATGCGCAAGCTAGTGTTCAGCAGTTGATGAAGGAGTTAATCCCAAAGCTGATCCTTACCTTGCTGTCTGATAGTGGAGATTTTGTGATTCTACCGATGTGATAGAGATCGGATCAGGTTGCATTTGGATGCAAAATGGGAATGTCATCACTTATGGATCAAAACAATCGAAGGATTGTGATAAGAACCATGTGACGTAGAACTTGGAACTAATGGAAGAGGTATTTGCATTGGAAATGTAGAGATATCACTTGGACAAGGGAATTTGGAAGTGATTACAGATCGTTGAAGTTTGTTGTACTTGTTCTCACAGAAAGGTTGCATATGAGGCAAAGGACTAAGGACAACCAACATAATGATCAAGAATTGGTGAGGACCCTCGAGCACACAGCAGGAAATCCCAACTTCGGGATGGCGATTGGAATACCGATGGAATCATTCTTTTTGATCAAGTATCAATCAGGGTAAATGAACATTGTCACAGACACATGGAACTGGAAGCCAGTTGCTTGGACACGTATGTGGAGAGAGTGAACCTTGATGAGGTTGTTTCTGTGCCCCAGATGAGGGATTGCAATTGTTCGAGAAGAAGGCGAGTATATCGTGCCTGGGCAAAATACCTTTTAGAGGATTGAGAACATTCAGCAGAATCATCTAGAGTGGAAAAGAATCTTTGCATATGTTGATGAAGGACCTAACCTCAGGATTGTGAATGGAGTATTGTACCTTCGTGCTGGATTGTATGCACCAGATGGAAGTTTCAAACCAAGGGACCATGAATAAGGCACTTCATATAAGGAATTTGATGCACCTAGACAACATGAACATGCACCAAAATTCAAAAGCCAGACTTTGTATAAAAGCATGAAGCATAGGATCGCATGTGTTATCTCCAAACACCTTGCATGTTAGTAGGTCAAGGCAGAGCATCCGAGTTATGGAATTGATGCAGTTTGGGAATTCTGGGGAAAGATAAGAGTGTGTAATGACGGAAGACCCTGAGATCTAGGACAAGTCATGGAATGATTTGAGAAATCGTGGATAGAAGACATGAGCAAAGGATTCCCCAACTTGCTATGTTCTTCATCTCGAGATAGTCAAATTCATAGAGCACTAGTTTCACTGATTTCATCAGGGGTAGCGATCTGTTCCAAGATTTTGGATAACGATTGCTCGAAGAAGGACGTCACGCAAATGATTTTGAAAGCACTTATCGCTCGCAAAGGTATGGCTTGACAGAACGCATGGATTCGGGTTATGAAAACATGTTGGCATTTCACATATGGGATTACGTGGCAATTAAGGGGCAAGATCCATAACTATGCGAGTTCATCTACAACGACAAATCTCACACAAGTTTTTTTATAGTACTTGTGAAGCAGTGAATAACAGAAGATGCAAGACCCCAGTGGGTTAGTGTGAAGTCAGCGTTTGTAGCTTTTTCAGACCAATTACAACTGGCAAACAAGCGAACAGGGTCGAGTTTGTGTGAGAACATCCAAATATCGCCAAAACTGATAGGGAAAGTTACGTGGTTGTACCAAAGAGACAAGGATTTTTGCAAGTGGGGACAAGACATTTGAAAGTACCACTGGTCAGAGGGGGGCCGAGATTGGATAGAAGGGCAAGTTGTTCGAGGACTTATTGGTCATTTTTTAGATCTCTGGCCGAATCAGAGACACTACCTACAGATTTGCTTCACCATTAGATGCGACAAGAGCACATAACAGTTTTCAGACATCGATGTTGAATAAGTATGCTTGGACCCTGATGTAGGCCATACCGATGAGCCACGTTTGAAAGTTTATACCTACAGGCTCAAGTCTAAAGCCCAGCACTGAAAATTGATTAATAGTTTGCTTTATTAGTAATAGTTACTTTCTTAAGTTTTAGAAATTGCTTTTATATTTTAATTAGGACTCCTTATTTGGATTGAACTAGTTTTTTTCTTTATTTGGAGAGTAGTTTAGTTATAAATAGATGTAATCTCTTCTCATGGGATAGAATACATTATTTTTGAATTGAGAATTCAATTTTCTTCTCCTGTGGGTTGAATTCATGTCTTTGGTGTGAGACCTAGGCAAATTATCCTAAGCCTTTTGGCTTGGAGAATAGCTCGTTGGCTGTTCTTTGGATTTGCTGAAGATCAAGATACTTCTTCACTCGTGCCTTATTACGAGCCAATGGAGATTTAGAGGAAGTTACATGTTTGGAGGAACCTATCCAGATCATCGGCACCATGCAACAAGTTTCTAAACGAGATCAATTTAGCTTATGAAATTGTCGTGGGAGGACCATTTGCTCGAAGAGGTTACCTAGGAGTGAGGCCTAGCGCAGGGCAGTGTTCACACCTGCTATGTAAGGTTAGTTATGGTCATTTGGAGGACCAAATGTCCTAAGGGGGAGGATGTAAGACCCCTGACCCTCTAATCGTGTGCATGGTTCAAAATAGCAGCCATATTATTAGCTGTAGCGGTTGAGGCCGCTATGCTATTTTGAAAATGGCAAAGCTACACTCTAAAATCTAGGAAAGCTAAGCAGTTTTAATTTTAAACATTATTTTTCTTTTCCTTTTTTATCCTCAATTGCCTATCCTAAAGTTGGCCTTACCCTTATATAGTTTCAAATCACTAAAAAAAATACTAGATTGGCTATTATACAATTTCCAAATTTTTTTGACCACTTGAAAAACTTACATCGCTACATATCGCCCACTATCTAGCATTTTATCCACTAGCCGCTATGCCCACCGCAACCACTATTTTGGTCCTTGATCGTGTGATTAGTACTAATTAATTGTGTGGCTAGTTCACTAAGTGGGATTAGAGGCTAATTGTCTTAGTTTGAGGGTCATAATAGATTTTGCATAGCTTTGGGGAGTTTTGAGAGCCTTTGAGCCTAGTTTGATACCTTTGGGGGCCCATTTGTAATTTCAAGAAAGTCCTAAAGCTATTCGTAATTCCTGAAAACTATGTTCTTCAGCTCGTTAGATTGAGGGCATCATCTTGAACAACTTTCGTGTTCGACTTGTCACCATTCGAAGTACAAAACCATTCACTCCACAATTCTTTTATCCAGAGGAGCATAGTTGTCATTTTTGAAAAAGTTGAGTCAAAACTCCAAATTTCTTAAAATATATCATTCATGCATGCGTGTGGGGTGGGGAGTCACAAATGGTATCAGAGCCAACTTTCCACTAGTTCGGGTGTAGGTCCCTACCGCAGATTGGTACAAGTGGGCGAGTTTTCATGTGGGTGGGCCAAAAGGACTGGCAAGGCACTGCATAGGGACGTGCAGCCCTAAAGGAGATGGATTGTGACATCCTCGAGTTGTACATCGACTAGAGAGAGGAAAGTGAATGGGCTCATATATAGAGCTTGCACCCTTACCTCGCATGAGGCTTTTTAGTGGGTTGAATACCACCAGAAGCAAAACCATGAGGCTTATGGGCCAAAGCGAACAATATCATGCATATGTGTGGGGTGGGGCATTACAACTGATATCAGAGCCAACTCTTGACTAGTTCGAGTGTGAGTCCCTGCCGTGGCTGGAGCAAGTGAACGGGTTTCCATGTGAGCGGGCTAAGAGGGTTGGCAGGCTATAGTGATCGGCAGGCTATTGCACAAGGACATACAACCCTAAGGGGGGTGAGTTGTGACATCCTCAAGTCCCACATCAACTATAAAGAGGAAAGTAACTAGGTTTATATAGAGAGCTTGGACTCTTACCTTACATGAGGCCTTTTGGTGGGTTGAGTACCACCAAAAGTAAAACCGTGAGGCCCATGGGCCAAAGCGGACAATATCACGTATGCATATGGGGTGGAGTGTTACATTTTAGAAACAAAACCACATCAACAATGTTTAATATTGTTGAAAATCTCCAACACTAAGACCACTTTCCTTAAAATATCCTCTCAATCTTTTTATTCCAAACCCCCTAAGAGACATCAACTAAGAGAATCCTGCAAATAACTTTCTCCTCCTTAGAAAAAGGACCTTATACCCAAGGATATAGCACAGGAATGATTCAGGCAACCCAACGGAAATAAAAATCCAAAAAAAGAATGACTAGATACATCTAGCCACAAGACATTCAATATGAAAAAAACGAATTGATTCACACCATTAACAACATAGAAAACAAATGCTGGGAAGAGAAGGTTTACTCCTTTTATGTTGGTCCATAGTCAAGATCCTATACTTGATGGTTGATACTAAAAGGGGCACAATGCTACCACCAACTTAAAAATTGGTACCAATCACCAACTACTGAGACCGAGAGTCTACTACAACTTGACCAAGTCTAAGCAACTCAATAGGGACCAATTCTGATACAACTCAGTTGTGTCAACTCAGACTTGGCAAAGTTAAAACCTCAAGCGTTAACTTAATAACCAAGTTCAAAACTTGGGCATAACTTAATGAAACACTAAAACCATGTGTTTCAAGTACTGGAACATTCAAATGATGCAAATGGGCCTTTTGCATTGAGACTCTAACCAAAGGACAACAAATTTGCAGCATGAATGTCCTCCAAAGTACTGAATCCTCATGTCCCTAATATCATGTTTTATTTGAAGGCTATAAATCTGAATTTAAAGTATTCATTCAAAATTCGTGTCAACTCAGCCATATCACTATAATACCAACCCAAGAAAACAGAGCTTATGCTATGATTATCCACCCAAGTACTAAGTTCTCAACATCATCATCATGTTTTGTTTAAAGGTAATTAATCCAAAACTTCTATATACTACTCTTGTTTGGATAGGTAATGTGACTCAAACTGATGCAGTCTAGGCCCCACAAGTGGCCCCTCTTCAAATTAGATTAGGATTATATTATTTTTATTAGTAGATTTCTAATTAAATTGTTATTAGGGAAGTTTCTATTAATAGCGTAGGGTTTTCTTAGACATTAAGTTTGCTTCTACGATATATATGGCATTGTAAAGAAGAGATTTTCAGACTTGATTGATAACTAGAATTTGGTTTTATCCCTGAGAGGTGCGTCCTTGTGTTTGTTGAAGTTTTCTTAACAATTCGAAGTATCCTTGGACACATGCTTCAACACCCCTACGCAAGCCCTAACCCTAGGGCCTATATCAGTTTTGGTATCAAAGCCGGTCCTCAGATAGATCGACGTGTTACCCTCTATCCTCATCCCCACCTTCGCTCATCATCGTCATCCCCGACCCACCTCATCACAAAAACCCCATCCACTGCCCGAAACCCCCATCCCAGATTCCATCGTCCTAGCCAACCCCTCCCCACTCCACAAAATCCAGAGTCATCGAAACCCAGTCCCTAAACCCTTCTCCTCACTCAGCCGACACCCTCCCTACCCTTTCCGTCTTGACTGGAGTCACATCCCATCCTTCATCCCAACCACCATCCACTGCTCCCATCTATCAACCAACAATCTCTCTACCAGACCCATCTCATCTCCACCAAAACCCTAACACCGGAAACCCAACAGTCTAGAAACCCTCTTTAGCACATACCCACACAAGCAATAACCACCTTCTCCCAAATCTCCGTCCAATCCCATCTTCCACAAAAAAAAAAAAAAAAAGAACCGACCAAAACCCTAGACCCCCAATCCCATTGCCGTTTCCACCTCGTCCCTCCATCCTGGCCTAAATCTACCTTTCTACATCCAGAGAAAGGAAAAAAAACAAGAAAAAGAAGAAGACGAGGAGCAGTGGAGAAGAAGAAGCTAGACCCTACAGCAGACCTGGAATCCCTGCACCCCTTCGCAGTCCGGGCCACACGCCTGCATAGCCAGCCATCGTCGTCGATCAACCCATCTTTGCCAGCCGTTGCCGGCACAGTCACTGATCGGCTCCACTACATCACCATCGCCATCAGCTGCAAATATATCAAGGCTGCAAGTCTCTCATCGTCAACAGGCAGCAGAAAGCAACGACAACAGGGCTTCTAAACCCTCTTCATCGTTTATTCTGTGGATTAAAGAAAAAGTCACACGTGACTTTCAACATGTGCGTGACTTTCATATCTATCTACGCCTGTGTCCTAGTGGAAAACGGATCTACATATCAGGTCAATCAGATTTAAATTTTGCATTATAAAAATAAAAAATGCCTCCTAAGAAGCAAGTTGAGGGGGAATCTTTATCTTCTTCGCTTGAAGATTTGGTTAGTGCCATTAGAGAATTATTTGCAAAAGTTGATAGCATACACACCACCCTACAACAATTGGACACTAGAGTGACAAATTTGGAAAATACTTAGCGTATGAATTACAACCGTGATAATGGTGCAAATATTCATAATCAACGAGATCCACCAGTCAATAATCCTGATCGAGATTTAGGTATTAAAATCGTGATTCCCGAATATGATGAAAAATTGCAACCCGCTGAATTCATAGATTGGTTAGTGTATGTGGAGAATATTTTTGCATACAAGCCAATGACTGAGCACCATAAAGTCACACTGATTGCCACTAGATTCTGTAATTATGCTGCAACTTGATGGGCTGAATTGCAAAGAAAACGGAAGAATCAGAACATGAACCCTGTTGAAACATGGACTGGAATGAAAAATATTTTGAAGAAAAAATTCCTCCCTGTCAACTATGCAAGAGATCTACGTTCCACCTTTCAAAAGTTGAAACAAATGTCCAAGACAGTTGTTGATCATTCTAATGAATTTTTGACTTTGCAAGCTCATTATGGCTTGAATGAAGATGATGATGTGGTTGTTAATGGATTTTTCAATGGATTGAGAATAGACATTCAGCATATTCTTGCCTTCCAATATTTTGAAAATGTCAATGAACTCATCCAACATGCTGTCAAAGCCAAAGGAATTGTAAATTATTAAGCACAAAAATTTACTGCATCCAAATGGACTCCGCAAAAGAATTCATCTTTGTTCACCCGAAAAAATTATCCCTAGCCTGAAGATCATAATAAGTTTACATGTTTCCATTGCAAACAAAAAGGACATCACTGATTTGAATGTCCCAAACGAGTGAATCTAATGAAAGGAGTCCATGATGAACCAATCACACAGGATGATCCTCTAGACAATGAAGAAACAAAAGAAGCAATAGAGTATGAAGGAGACAAAGATAGTGAAGCTCTCATAGTTATCAACAAGGCTCCACCCACCGTTGACAAGAAATGGTTGAGAAAGAATATCTTCCGTTTAGCAGGTATAATTCTTGGACAACATTGTACAGTTGTTGTTGATAGAGGAAGTTGTGAAAATCTCATCTCCCAAGCTCTTGTTGATAGCCTCCAATTAAAAATTTACAAGCACAACCACCCCAATTTTGTCAAGTCGGTGATGAATGGTGATCAAGCGCATGTTCGACATACTTGCAAAGTCACTTTTGCCATTGGTGAGGCTTACAAAAATCCAATTTAGTATGATGTGCTACCTATGGATAGTGGTGATATCTTATTGGGCTGTCCATGATGTATGACACCCTAGGGCCTGCATGACAAACACAAAACCACATGGTTGTGACCATGAGCACCTCGAACCCAGCTACACTCATCTAACTTTTCTATACCTATAGACTGACCAAAATGATGTAAATGTATAGGAAAAATAAAGCACAGATATGCCAGTACACATGCCCCAAAATAAAGATTGCAACATTTGCAAAATCTCTGGTGGAGTCTGGACAGATCTCCAAACCACCCAACTATGATTTCCCAAAAGAATTGCAGGTGAAGTGACCTCCCACTATTCTTAGAGGACCACCACCACCATCATCATTGAAGCCTTATCCAAACCATTAGGTATTGGCCCTGGGAGTTCTACTTTCCACTAGTCTGGTTGTGGCATTGTATTCTTTACATCCACAATATAATATGTCATTGCTTAGTATTTCATTCTGTGTCTTCACTGATCTTCCCTATTAGTTACTCATCCCACTTCAAATTCTTTGTAGATGTATGGTTTCTAATTTTCTAGATACATGTTGTAACTATGTCAAACATTATTAATTGACTTTCCTTTTCTATGGAACCCACTTGTAAAGTCCCTCTTACGACTTGTTCCTAATTATATCCTTTCTTGTTACTCCGTAGTCCATACACCCATCTTGGCATGCACATCTCAATCACATGTACTTTGTGTTCTTTTTTCTTTCTTTTTTTTTTTTCCCTGTTGCCCAATATTCAACTCTATATGACAATATATAGGTAAAGTTATCATCTTATAACATTGTGCCTTCACTGTAGCGACACTCAATGATCATACGACAGCCAACTAGCTTGTCTGCTTACGCTACACTGTCCATTCAGGATGCAGCTCTTCAATGTCTGCCAGATCAGTTGTGTCCCTATCATAGCCTTCTTTAAATCAATTGAACTGTTTTGTAAGATTCTCCTTACCTCTGAACTTTCTCACCAGTTCTCAACAGGAATATGGACATAATCATGCCACATGGTCAGCTGGTTACACTAAGATTATTCAGATCAAACTTAAAGTTTCTCCATGACATTTGCAACATAGATATCTAAAAAGGAACAGAAAAACATTTCTCTTCTCCATAAATTAATTCTGCGTCCTACGGAATCTGGTGTTTGAATGGCATTATTGGCAACCATGAATCCAACTCAAATCTACATATTCATTCCCTTTCAACTATTGCCAAAATATCGCCCTCGATATTAGCATAATAACAAGGGCTTAATAGAAACAGGTAGGAAAAAAACAAGTGCAAAGCTTTTGTATGTTTATTTCACCTACTTCTGAAAATAAGCAGTAACTTTTAGCAGCAATACTATCGGTAAACTAGATGATCAAAATGTAAAGAATGACTGTTTGACTACTCAGCTTGAGTTGAGAATGATCATTGAATGTAATCATACAATTAACTTGAGAGAACAGCTGAGAATCTACCTGAAATGCAACCCCAATGCATTCACCCCAGTCATTGAATGCAGGACCACCACTGTTACCTACAACAACAACGAAAATGAAGAAAGCTAATGTAGGAAACATCAGACAGCCATCAGGCAAGATGAAAAAAGATTGTTTTTATGCATTTAGATGACAGTGAAAAGAAATAAAGAATCAACCGTGGTCACGATACAGTTTAAGTCCACTAACCGGGGTTAATTGCCGCATCAATTTGAATGCCCAGCAAATCTGTCGCCCCATGAGCATATGATGTAACCTAACAAGAACGACAAAACAGTATAACTTTTGGCCCATGCACTCCTAGCTTTTTTCTTCCTTCTAGTTGAAGATGGATAGTCTATCAGCTTGAGTAATCTTTCCGTTTTTCTCTTCAACAGAATAAATTTCCACAGCAAAAAAAAAAATCTAAAAGAGTATCCTAAAAGCATTCTCTTCATAACAAAATATCCAGTCCTCTCTAACTCTATCCACACTAGTCAATCTAAAGAATTCAAGTCTTCAAAAACACATAATGCAATTTTGATGCATGCCAAGTCTGCAGTAGTGATCTTACTTTTCAAGATTGATCAGACGTTCAACATTTAAAAAAACTGTTGAATCTAATGCTACTGACACAACTTAAGAATGAAAACCTGCATTTAGTTAATCATAAGCTGATATATACAACTAAAAGTAAGCAGAGAACTCAGGTCTCCCTGTAAGATCCGAAGGCATCATTGCATGCACTGCAAGCCTCTAATCTACTTGTTATCCCAAGACTGCATGCTGTTATCACTTTTCAGTATGAGACTTACAATTCTTTGTCATATTGATCAACAACAAACAACAGAATAGCAATGTTTTAAACAAAAGCCAGAGGACGAACTGGTGGATTGGATGGTTCGGTCCAACCAGATGTGACCGTCCATTTAATCCAGCTCAACCAAGATGTAAAAAATAACCTTTTTTTAATATTTTGTATTCAATTAATGGTGGGTGAAATTGGGTTCAAGTCCTATGTTACATGCACTTGGCATTAGTATCGGATGCGGGTACGTATCGGGTGTCGGTGCACCTCAAAAAAGTACGTCAAATACCTTAAATATGAAATATCGGTACGAGTATCGGGTGAGGATGCGTATGTATTGGGTGCACGTGCATGATGTTTTTAGGCGAGTCCATGTATCATAGGGTTCAACCACCATTTTCACCAGTACCACAGTTTTTACCTAATTGAACAGGTGAAGGTACTGGTTCTGGTAGAAACCAATTCAAACAATAGGTCCGGTCTGCTCTGGTTTTCTAAACACTGCAGAATGGATATTTAAGTTCATGAAAGTAATGAATCAGACCTCAATTCGTGATACCACACCCTTTGACACAGATATAGTATCTCCTCCAAGTGGGTATCCAACGACAGTTACTGCGTCCTGCATATTTAAAATTGGCAACGTTATTAATTAAATAAAGAATAACAAATCCTCACTTCCAGGAGATTGAGGTGAATCAACAGGAACAGCAACTTAAATTACAGTGGGAACAAAATCACTTAATATTTGGACAAAGTGTGACCTATGTTAACCAGCTTACATGCAAAAATAGATATCCATAAGGGGCAAAAGTTCCCTAAAAAACTAAATTCCATCTTAATTCGCTATTAATGCCAGTATGAAATCACACAACAAGATGATAGTCATGGCTTATGATAGAAAATCATAGTACTAGAGAAGTCTCAGACTGCTCCAATTTCCCGTTGTGCATGTCAAAAATATCTCACAGAAAATATGGTCAATAACCTGAAGACAAGGCAGACGGCCAAAGCAGAGTGGCTCAGCACCTTTCCAAAATTCTTCACTCTCCACTGAAAGCAAAGCAATGTCACATTCAACACCTTTAGCTAACACCTGTAAATCAGATCACTGAGGAAGTTGTTAGCCATGAATTCAATAACCAAAGCCAAATAATAAGTCTTGATCATCAGCAGGACTGGTATTGATGTAGGCTAGATCCATGATTGGCCAGCTACTGGACCCAAGACCAATAAAGTCCAGTAGATTAGAGTAGATTTTATTATTAGTAGTTGATTTAGTTACTTTCTTAATATTTGGCAAATCCAGTTATGTTTTGTTTAGGACTTCTTATTTGATTTGAATTGGTTTATTTCCTCAGTTATAAAGTATGTTAGCTATAAAGATGTAATCTCTCTTCATGGGATATATACACAGACATTCATATTGAATAAGAATTTGAGTTTGGTTCTCAGTTGAGAGAATTTTGATTGTCTTTGGTGAGGCACCTAGACATTCTACCCATAAGCCTTTTGGCTTGGAGATTAGTCCGTTAGCTATTCTTCTTCCTTGCGCTACTTCAGGTATCCAAGAAAGTTTCAGTTGAAATAAACAACAAAGTCAATTTGCTCTAGCACAAAAACCAGTGAGGTCACATTTATAACCCCACATGGACAACTCAGAAAATAGAATTAGAAGGATTCCAAAATATCTTTGCACATTAAACTTGTAAGTCCCACCTTAGATGAACAATGTTCAAAAAATAAACCAGACTGAGATATCCAAGGCATCCAGCTTTCAATCTTTGTTACATTCGCCAACAACAGTTATGTTTCCTTTATGATGGTCGTAATATCCTACGTTTTGACCGGGACCCTGAATTAGGCCTGAATAAATTCAGTTTTTTTTTTTTTAATGAAATCATGAGCAGTGTAGTTATTAGCTTTGGCTGGTGGGCACTAGATTGGTTAAATATTTTGTTAGTGGAAGTGGGGCCTTAGTAATGAAACTAGTGGTTATGGGGCCTTTGTATTTAAGCTGTAAATTAAACGATGGACCCCATGGTAGAATACATGATGAGCTATGATGCCCAGATACGTCGTGGATACGGAAGGGACACGGCAAGGACATGAATTTTACATATAAAAAGTGAAGTATCAAATATGATACAACATGATACATTGCCCATTTTGAAGTATCCGTGCATCATAGGTGTGAGACTTAAGTTGAATAAGTTATAAAGGTTGGGACCCACTCCTCTTGCTCAACAGTCCAAATCCCAAAAAGGGAACTTGCGCAAAGTCCAAGGACTTGCGCACTTCAATTCAATGGGAATTCTTGTGCGGCAGAATTCCTACATCAAGTAGGGTATTGGTTGGCTACTTATAATCCCTTTCCCCTATTACTCTTCTCATATACCAATCAGCGGTAAAAACTATTCTACAGGGAATCCCAATCATAGATTAGAGACAAGAAGAATTGGAGGAAATTTGCAAGAGGGAGAGGAAACAGTTTTGCACAAGGAGAAAGAAGGCAAGCAGTAGCGGAGCTCTTCGTAGATGTCCTACTCCCGGTCTCATTCTGAAAACATGATGATCTATTGCAAAAGGAGAGTGGTTCTCTTCTTCTAGACATCTATGTATGATACCTTTTTATAGAATTGATGTTGGAATTGTTAGGGCTGGCTGAGAATTATTATAGATTCATGAGGAAGGACAGTCCCTTCAGTTGAGGATTTTGCTGATTTAAAAAGAAGGTTGACCATGTGGGCAGGGCCATGTGATGGCTGGAATCCACCCTAGGCAGGTGTGATGAAATTTTGAAAGGAGGATAGATCTAAACCCATGGTTGACTGGTGCCAGGGGTTCAAAATCCTGGACGACTTGGTATTTTGGACTTTATGGATCTGGTGGATCCTTGTGAGGCTTGGCCTGGGATAATTAAGTCCCAAGGATGCGACTGAGAGATGGCAGAGGCACCATATAATGACCGAACCTGACAAAAATAATATTAATAATAATTAATCTTTGGCACACAGATTGGAACCCTAAGTCTTTTGACAATTTTGGGTACTAGGGTCGTGGGAACAGGCCGCCCATGTGAACCGTGCCATTGCATGTAATGATTTAAAATTGTGAAATTTTCAGATTTTACTTGGATGAATTATGCTGTTTTATGTACTGTTTGTGAATACCATAATAAATGAGGAGAAACGATGGCTTAGAATGCATTGATTGTATTGAATACAATTCTATCCAGAGCAAAAAATTGGAATATGACCTTGGGTGCCAAGGTGTGAACTATGATCTAGCCCTATTTCAGGTAGAATATGGTAAAGGGGTGTAACCTTTTGCATAAATTCTTATTATGGATTTCTGTATACTTGCTATACACTGCCAACTGAATTACTCACGTTAATATTGAATGATGGATCGTCTATCAGGTCTGAATTGTAAGAGGTTGTGTATCTCCATGATGCACGTCACATGCTAATAGAGTACAATGTAAGCTTTTATGCATGATAATAAAATCTGAGTTTCTGTATCAAGTAGGTTAGTAAGCCAGGCAAATATCCGTGTTGATGGTAATATATGTGGTGACCCACAGATCTGAAATCTGCATAATAATGAGATTTGTATTCCAGGTGTTCAGTGAAATTCCCCATAATAAATTATGTACTTTAATTGTTGGAACTGATTCTTAAAACTTGTAAATTCAGTTGTGAACCATGTAAATTAAGCGATGCCGAATTTATTGATCCTAATGAACCATTCCCATACAATTAAACACCAATTTGGAACTGAAGTGGGGCAAATAGATTCAATTATAAGTATGGGGCTGATTACACACCTGAGCATAATGATAGAATACCATGCGAATTATTTTAAAGGTGAGCAAAATCATGACATGTAATGGGGAGATGTTAAGTTAAAGGAAAACAGTGGTGCTCAAGTCTTAACTACTAGGATGGTATTAGGTGAAGGCCTCAGAATGGAGGTCCATGGATATATGATGTATGGCCTTAGAGTCAGATAAAGTGGGTATTTGGTGTACAGTTATGGAAATGGACCTTGACGGTCGTTATGTGAATTATGTGTGGACTGTGTTGATTATCTTGGACGGCGCTATGAGCCTTGGTTGCACCTTGTGTATGGATTGAGCCTATGTGGCTGGATTTTGTGATTATGCGAGTTGGTGCTAGGACGTAGTTAAGAGGTAAACCAAGGGAAAGATTATGGATCTATTCTATAAACTGCAGAAATTGCAATCAGTGTCTTAGGTTATATTGTGGTTCTTTAAAACTTATTTTATGTACACTTTATGTAGTGTTGAATTACATGTATGTTAGAGTAGGAATTTATTCACTAGTTTATACTGATGCTGGATTGCCCCATTCAGGTAATCAGATTGCAGGAGGGCTAAATGACGGCAATGATCAGCCCATAGAATTTGGCATGCGTGATTGAGGAGAGTGTCACATCAAGTTCTAGTAGTTTAAGGGACTAGCCCAGTAGTAGATTTTATTTTATTTCTGATGCAATCCAGATCCATGATTGCCAGCACATTGAGCCCAAATCCAATAAGGGTCAGCAGTAAAGATTAATTTCTTATTAATAGTTGCTTTCTTAAGTTTCTTATTTTTAGAAATTGATTTTATATTTGAATTACAACTCTTTATTTGGATTGAATTAGAATTGTTTCCTTAATTAGATGATAGCATAGTTATAAATATAAGTAATCCTTTCTCATGGGACATACATTGATATTGATATTGAAAAACTGATTTTAGTGTGTACTGCTTATGCCTTATATGAGTTTTTGGCGCAGCCATGATCCACGATCGAGAAGAATAAATCAATCTCCTAAAGGATTGATCGAATTTACAATGGATTCCTGCCCTAAGACTCAAGCATAACCAAGAAACAACCCATATTTGGAGGAATACCAACAAGGAATTTTATTAATCAAATAAGCATAATCAACTATATTGAGGTGTCTTTTATTTATAGGATAATAAACCTAATTCTTGATAAGCAAGACTTATTAATTAAAACAAGTTTTTCCTAATTCCTTGAAACAAGAACTTCCTAATCCTATTAAGCAAAAGATAATAGTGATAGGATAATTTTAAAAGGTGCCACAGTAGCTCTCAGTCAATTGGGCCTATGGCTGAACCCAATGGATTGGATCTGACCCATGGGTCAATGTTTGGGCCCAATTGCCTTCTTGGGCTGGGTCCGTACTAAACCAGTTTCTATATGATTTATGCATGGTAATTTATGCCAATGAGTCACAACTAAGATTCTGACATGATACTGGAATTTGGGTCGTGATGATAGTTTATTTGAAGGACATCAATTGTCCATTGAAGGGTCAGGATTTTTTTTTTAGATGTAATTACTGAGAAATGTTCATCCATCATGTGAGTGTGACTCACAAAACTGTACTTAAGTGGTATGATATATGAATCATTAATTGTGGGCCACATATGTACAACTCATACTTCTAGGCATTATTGCTAAGACCTAGGATTGGTATAAGAATCCAAATGAAAAGAGTTGTACCAAATGCAAAATTAACCTCAATGACCACATGTGTAGGGCCCAAATAGATTTAGGTTTTATTTAATAATTATGTCATTAGATTTTATTCTATTTTATTCGTTGTAATTAGGATTTAGTTTCCCTTATTATGTAGTTTCCTAGTTTCATTAGATTTCTTAGGTCCTAAGTTATTTTACTATTTATATGGCATTGTAATGAAGGATTATTTAGGAGTTATTAATTAAAGTTTGGGTTTTCCCGATTGAGGTGCGTCCTCTTTATTGTCTCTTTGAGAAGTTTAAAGTGTCCTCACACCGATTGTGCTTCGGCACTTACAGCAAGCCCTAGCCGACCCTAATCCTAGGGCCTGCATCAGGACCCATACAACAATCTATTTACAAATAAATATAGGTTTAGGTGTGAATCTTACAAAAATACTAGTTGTATCAAACCTTGCAATTTAGACAATTAATCTATATGTGGGAGTTGTAGCAGCCAAATGGCTAATTTTCTCATTTTTTTACTTTAGCGTTTTTAATTATTGGTTTTCTATTTAAGAGGCTATCTAGTGAAAGGAAGCCTTTAAAGACATAATTTGTGGGATTTTCGAATGATTCTAAAGAAAAAAAAAGAATAGGCATGCAAATAGAGTAGCAACTAGAGTGGTTCACCGTACAAGGGTCTTTTCCTTGCATTCTTATTTCTTCCCTTAAATGTTTTTTTTTCTCCCATTAATCACTTCTTTTAGCTTCAGGAACAACATCTTAACCATGTAACACTGATAATTTGGTCTTCTTCTTTTGGACCTTAAAAGAATAAAAGAAAGCTGCAACTATTTTATCTTTCCTAGTAATGTTGATTATGTTAAACATATAATATATATATATAATTGTTATATTCTATTAGTGTCATAGTAAGAGTGTGTTGTCAATTCAGTGACCCGAGTCAAGTCTAGTTCAAGAAAGATCAAGTTACATCAATGAAGCTCAAGTAAGATCAAGGAAGATCAAGATCCATCAAGTCCATCATCTAAAAGATCTTCATTGAGTGCTAAGGGCTAAGATAACATTGACCCCTAATGTCCCTAGAAATAGGATGGAAAAAGGCTTTTCAAAATATCTTTGGCTTTTACTACGGCTTGGATCACGGCTAAGCTGATAATCTTATGGCTCACTCTCCAAAGAACAGGTTTTGAAATTTTGTCCTACGGCTACACCGTAAAAGGCCTACGGTTAAGCCGTATCATGATTTATGGCTAAATCATAAAGTTTACGAGCCATCTTCCATAGAGAGTTTTTTACCATATTACCTACGGTTGATCTTATAGCTAAGCCGTAAGACCCTCATGGTTAAGCCGTAGAATGTTTCACAGCTAAAATGTGAAGTTTACAGGATACTTTTCAGAGAGCATTATTGGTAAATTTTAACTTATGGTTGACCTACGGCTAAGCCGTAAGGTCCTTATAGCTAAGCCGTAGAAGGATTTATGGCCACGCCGTAAACCTAACCGTAAGAAGGAAAAAAACAGTGAAACTGGGTCAAACTAACTATTACATTTTGTCAAAGCATATAGCTAAGCCGTAGACTAACTTTTTCTTAGTCGTAGATCTGACCGTTGGAATTTGTCTTTATTTAAGAGAAGCACTCTTGTCCTCCACAGATACACGAACCTTCTAAGCAAATTTATCTTACAGCATCTGAGCCCCAGTACCATTAGTAAAATCTGTACAAAAGCTCTAACTACCATCTTCTCTTTCAAACTTAAAGTGGCATTATTGTTCTGAGAAGAGTAAGTGTGCACTAAGGAAAGGCTTAAATTCAATCTAAGAAAATCCCAGCCTTCGAAAACCCCAATAAAACCTTTTTCCTTGTCTGAGCACTCATTTGAAGATCTTCATCACCAAGAAGCAAGCTCAAGAGGTCAAAGCTTGGAGGTTTTCTTTCAAGTTTCAAGAACACCATTCAAAGCTAAGGTATCTAGTTATTTGTCTGGGTGTTCTTCTTGATTTCATTTCTCTGTTGTGTATGGTAGAAGACAAACCACCGCATCAAAAAATGTTGTAGTTGGTGGAATAGATCTAGGATCAACCACCTGATCAAAAATCCTGTTGGTGGAAGACAAATCACCGGATCAAAAATTGTTGCAAGAGGTGTTCTTGTGTAATTACCTCATATTCAGTGGAACAAAGAGAGATTGCTCTTGAGAGTGGATGTAGGTCTGGGACCGAACCACTATAAAATTTTGTGTTTGCCCTTATTTTTGTGATGGATGTTTTATAGTCTTATTCCCTTGTGATTATCTTCTTTGTACTATATTATCTTTGTTCTAGTAGTATATCTACATACTGTAAGTACACACAACTCTGGGCATCCTACTTAAACATACTTGTGGATCTATAATATTGATTAAATCTTTAGTTTGCACTCCTAAGTAGCCTTATATCTGGAAAGATTTTTTAATAGTCCTATTCAAACCCCCCCCCCCCCCCCCCCCCCTTCATCCGGTCTAGGACTTGGTGAGATCTAGTTGTTTGCACTTTCATATTCAAATGAAATTCTTGATATAATTTTATCATGCTCTTACTTGTTACTGCATTGACACTATATGAACCCCCCACCCAAAACAAAAAAAAACACAAACCAAAAAAAAGGGAGGACAAAACGAATGTAAAGGAAAAGAATAACCAAGAAATCCAAGTTCTAAAAGCTTGCTGATAAAACCTTACAAGATTATAATCATAAGGGAATTTGAGTGGAAACAAATCAATTATTGATAGTAAAATGAGCTACCTTAGCCACAAATTTGGTGTCATCTCCCCTTCTCTTTACTTTGACCTGCAGTTATGATCAAATCACATGAAGAGCAAGGCAAAACTAGAATATATACAACACACTAAAAGAGAATCTGCAAGATTAAATTAACGAGACTGCAATTCAACAGGGAAAACTTCTACAAATTTGACAAGTTTCTCCACGAGCACCCAGGAATCAAAATCAACATCAAATTCCATAAATATTCACACTTTGTTGCATAAAACAGGCGGAAAAATGCACCACCAAGGATTACAAGTCCATTTATTTATTCAATATTTCCTTTAGCAGTTGAAACGTAGATGATGTTCTTAATAAATACATCAATAGTAAAAGATGCTAAGGAAATTAAGAGTTCACACATATCACTAGAAATGAATATGACTCTCATGTTCTTCATAGAGAAGATGTCTTAATAGATTTGACTTATTTCCCCTCATGTTTCACAAAATAATAAAGCACAAACCCAGTAGCAACTATTAAGGAGGACAGTAATCTCTTGAATACTGAGTTCAATTTTCAAGTGCTTCATAGAGTCCAGTACAAAGTAATGTCATCTAACCATATGCATTTAATAGTGGCATACAATAAAATAAGTCGGTATCTGCTACTGACATTTACATAGAAAAAATAGGATATGGGAGGGCTGAAGCGGCAGAAATCGTTAAGTAAAATGAACACATAGGTGGCTGGCTAGCTGTGGAATGTGGCTAGTTCTTGAATGCATATAAAGCATAGAGAAAACAAGGGAAGAGAAGATTATCAATGAGCACCATTATACTTGAGAAAAAAAAACAAAGTAAATAATGACAAGCACAATGACTGTTGAATAAAGAGTTGTAGACATAAAAGTTAAAATACCATTGTTATTCTAAAAGGATGTTGCCAGTAATCATCACAAATGTCTCAAATGTAATATTAAGAGGGGAAAACATCACAGACACTTCCATAAATAATAAGTAGTATGTCCTCATAGAGACACATGTACCAACTTTTCACTAGTGTTTATAGGGCCAAGCTTCTGGCAGGTGCAACATAGGGTAATTTAATAGAGTAACATAATAGAACTCTTTATCTTTTTTATACTCTCCAACAAACTAGAACAGTCAAGGCATTACAACAAACACAGTGAACAACTAAAACATCGATTTGCATCTTTTCATGTGTAAAATTACAGAAATAATACCTGTGTACCGTGTTCAACACAATGTGCATTTGTCAAAAGTTTCCCTCCCCCTATCATAAAAGCACTGCATGACCAAAGAAAGCATCAGCAAATGCATTGAAGATTTTCAACATTATAAAAAGAATTTGTATGGAATACAGAAGAAAAAAACTGGTTGACCAGTTGGAAGAATATTTAAAAAGACCACATTCTGCATGGTCAAATACCAGGTATAGAATTCAATACGTGCCTTCCTGTACTTGTGTGTTGCCTTTGTTTTTGCCAAGGGAGAGAATAGTCAGGAGCAGTATGGGTGCAGTAAACCTAGACGAATGTAAAACTTATAAGTAAAACCTATAAGCACCATAATATACACATCTGGATACTTAAAAAAAGACCGAACAGTTACGGGTAAAGTAAATATGCAATAGATCTTGTCATGTAAACTAAACATGCTCAATATGTAAACATGGGTTCATCTAGTATAAATAATTATGCATTAATACGGACAATTCGTTGTATAGAAGAGAGCCATTAATGGTTTCTCATGTTTTATAAAAAAATTCACAGTAGTCAAGGTTTACACAGGAGGTAACTTGGTCCCCCTTGAGTCGACTCGAGTCAGACCAAATCACCCCGAGGCCCAATAAACCTTGCAAAGAAGCCCTTCATATAGTTGGCCAAGTCATATTACTAGGTAACTTGACCCACTAGGCAAGTCACAATGGGACTGAATCGAGTTCAATTGGACTCAGTCATATCGCTTTTAAAATTGTGGATCAGACCAGTCTCCACTTGGTCGAGACCGAGTATTGAGTTGAGTCAGCAAAGTAAAGTCTGACTCAGCTGAGTTCTAAAACCATGCCAGTAGTAGTCAATGTAAAACCTTCCATTCAAATAACGGCTTTAGGTAAAGACATGCAATCTCTTAAAAATTAGTATCCCTACTACAAAGCCACCTGAACAAGATCAAATGGGAACTGCAAAAATAAGACTCTGATGGGGTTCAATGAAAGCATTAAGTTCCAAATTAGTGCTCGTTTCATAAATGCAAACTATGCCATCATATACCAGCATCTCTTTTTTAGTAAGTCCCCAACAGAACTGAATGAATATCTTGGAAACAGAACTAAAGCTATAAGCCCATAACTCTCTCATAAAAGAATGATTGTCACAGCATGCTAGAGTTTCTGCAAAGTCTTTCAAATCTCCTCACCCTTTGATTGATTAATGAATTGCTGCCACAAATAGACAAGTGGTGTGCCCTATTCTCGAGCCAGTTTTCTTTTCTATCCAATGATAGCTCCTATGATGCATACAAATATTTCAAAATGGGCAACATATCATGTCATATGGTATCTGATACTTGACTTTTTATGTGTAAAATCCATGTCTTTGCTACGTCCATGGTGTGTCTCTGCCATATCCATGTCATATCTAGGCATCATAGGTTAGCTCCCTTTACTCCATGGAGAAGAAACAAAAGATTCCATCTATTCATAAAATAGTTGGAGAGTGGCTAGGGTTTCTCCCCTTGTTATGGACATCTAGTTTAAATTCTTATCCACATATGCTGTCTTAAATTCTACTTTCACTTGATGCTCCGCAAATACTGCGGTACAAAGAAAAGCACATTTTGATGAATAGTTATAGCTCTCTGTCCTAAGCTCCTTAGCTACCTTGAGGTTCTTTTATTTTATTTTATTGTTTCATTTTGAATGCTGGTAACCTAAAAATTATATTAAGTGCAAATTCAAAAAAAAAAAAAGTGTAACAGATGGAAAAATACTTTGGTCAAATAAAGGCATTAACTTAAAATTATTTAAACTATTTTTTCATATAGGAATAAAACATTACATTATAATTCAAAACATAACAAAAACTTGTAAAGGGATGAGGGGACTACCTTCACAACTGCATTAAGAAAAGATGTGTCTTGAAGATTTCCAGTTTCATTAATCTGAAAAATATTCACTATTTCTCAGCACTCACAGGTTAGAAGCTCTGGAGAAGAGAAAATAAATAGATAATGCAACAAAAATTCGTGCAATGCAATGTATTCCAGTGCTTTAACTGTATACAGAGAACTCCAGTGGCCATGCCTGTTGTTCCTTCAGATCATAAACCAACCCCTTGTCTTTTTTCTGCACGCCGAGTGATTTAGATACAGTTGAAGGTGATCGAGTCATCTCCCCTTTCTCACCATCTGAAGGCAAATAACCCCTATCATCTTTTGAACTTTTGGAATATCTCTTCTGGGATACAGTTTCAACCTGGATCTGACAATTACACATTTAAAGACCAAATAAGTTTCGACTTTTGAGCTTAAGTTAAAGGTGAAACGGTTGTAATCATACTGGAATTGACTGATAGTTGATGTGAACATATAGTGATTGGATCTACAGATCCCTCTTTTGAGAAGAAAGAAGAAGCACAATAAAGAGTACTTGTGGGAATATTGTTGCGTCCCAATATGGGGGTTGACCAACTATATTTCTAGTGAGTATTGCCAAATCAAAGGCTCCAATTACAATCTATTTTACATGTCATCATAAGCTGAAAGGGAAAATCTACACATAAATTGAGTAATTACAATCCTATGGTTAAGGACAAGATTTGACCAAGAAACCGAAGATTCACCAAAACTTAGGTGGAACTAGGGATTAAACAGAGAGGGTCTTGGCAGTTTCTAAGAAGTGATGATTCTTTCTTTCTGTGATTCCATTCCATTGTGGCGTGTAAGGGCAAGATTTTTCGAGAATGATCCCTTTATCAGATAAAAAGGAGGTGAATTCATTTGATGTGTATTTGCCCCCTGAATCTAAGCATAGGATCTTAATGGTCTTTTGAAATTGGGTGCTCACCATATTGTAGAATTTGCAAAATATGGAAAAAACTTCAGATTTTGATTTTAAAAAATATATCCATGTATACCTACAATGATCATTTATGAATGTAACATAATACTTATACCCTAGTCTACTCAATTGAGAAGCGATACCCCAAACATCTATGTGAATAATATCAAAAGGAGTAGTGGCATGAAAATGATGAATAGGAAATGGCAACACATGACTTTTACTCATGCAACAAGTCTCACATTTCATTTGTGCAAAAGAAGTAAATATAGTACTAGCAACAGATTTTTCCAAAGTACCAAGTTTAAACAATGAAATCAAATTTGCATTATTTAAATGACCAAGGCATTCAAGCCAAATGGTCCACACTTTATTTAAAACACCCATAGAAGAGGCAAACAACGAAGGTTGTCCCATATCCAACAGAAAGAGCCTGCCTTGCTTACTCCCTTTCCCTATCACTTTTCTAGTTTGTTGTTCATGTATGACACAACCAGAGGGAGAGAAGTGAACTAGATATCCACAATCAACAAGTTGGCGAAGAGAGATTAGATTAGTAGCCAAGCTTGGAACAAAATAAACATCAAATAATTTAAGGGTTCCCACAGATATGGTACCCTGACCAAAGATGGGCAATTGTTGACCATTGGCTGTGGTAATTGAATCATGACCCATATATGGTTGAGTGTTGTCCAAATTTTGTTCTACTGAGGTCATATGATTGGATGCATCAGAGTCTAGAAACCATGCTAAGGGCATAGCCTGGTTAGACTGGGTAATAGATGAATGAAATGTAAAAAGAGTTGTATAGGAAAGAGACAAACCACTAATACCCCTAGAGTGTAAATGCGGAGGCTACAAAAGAATTTATCAACTCTCGAATCTAAGTAGTGGTCAAAGTGACTGAACCTGTACCTGAAGATGCTGAGTCAAGTGGGTACTCCGTTGGGCCTAAAGAGCAGTTGAGCCACGCTTTTGAGAATGATCTTGTTTCCTTTCAGGCTAGCGTATACAATTAGAAATAACATGCCCATGCTACTTATAGTAGTTGCAAAACAATTTCTTTCGGTAGTCGCAAGTCACATGGCCATATTTCTTACACTCAAAACACTATGGTTTCTAATCACGAGTAGTGAACATAACTATCAGATGATGCAGCAGGTGATGTCAGAAGTGCCTTTGGCTCCTCATTAAGAGAGTGAGTAGATAGCAAGCGAGTTTCTTTTTGGAGAACCTCTTAGACGCATGTATCCAGATTAGGAGAGAGCTCTCTACTCATGAGAGTAGCCCATACCAGTTCAAATTCAGATCATAGATTCATAAGTAATTGACTAACATGTTGTTCCTCCTATAATTTGAGGGCCCGGGGAAGAAAATCTAGCGTAATGGATTGAAGGAGCATTTGCTCCCGCTCTGTCCACAGGGTGAGAAAATCATTGTAGTATTCCTAGACAAACTTATCATTTTGACAATATCTTGCTAACTCAATATTTAGGTGGAATCGACGAGCTTTGTTCAGCTGATGATAAATTTTCTTCATGTGGGCATACATGTCAGAAGCTTTCGTAAAAGCTTGGAGGGCCATTAAGGAGGGATCCACCGAGTTGAGGATCCAAGTTGCAACTTTGGCATTACACTGGTTCCACGTAACAATATATTATCATCTGTTTTGGATGTACCAGTAGGGTTTGTAGTTAGTTTTAGAGTTGTTCCATCCAAGTACCCCAGCATCCCTTGTCCTTCAATATAATTTTTAAGATGAAAGGCCCAAGACATGTAATTGGTGCCATTCAACTTGAGAAAGATGACCTCGATTTTATCTATTCTTATACCCAGAAATGTGCTAGGAAGAATTGGACAGAATAGGAGCTATTTCCGAAAATACATAAAAAACAGACACAAAAACAATGGTCTGGTGTGTCAAAAAAAACTGCAGCGGACTGAAGTTTAGTGCGCTTCAGTGAATTGTTTCCCCGATCAGACTTCCAACAATGTAAATATTTGATTTTGTCACAATTAGGAAGATAAGACTCCCAACAAAATTGCTGTAAAATGGTCAAATCTGAAATTGAATCGCCCTTGTTCTTGTGAAACTTCATATTGACCTCAAAAGGAGTTTCAACAGCTCTAGCATCTGACAGGTGAGCAATGTCGATGATATCATGAACATATTTTTGCTGAAAAACAAAAAATACTTTGTCAAAGCCCATGATTTAAAGGGCTAGAAAGTATATTTCATAATGTCTAAATCCTTCATATGAAAGTAAGCTCGGATGAAGGTTGTTAAACAAGTAATTCCATGACAATCATTGCATGATATGAGAATATCATCAACATAAACAAGGAGGATAGTGATGCCAGAAGAGACTGAACATATGAGCAAAGAATAGTCATACTTTCTCTGAGCAAATCCTACCTTTGTAATCGTGGCACAAAGTTTGTTAAACCAAGCTTCAGATGAGTGAGTGGGGCATTGGGGGTGTGGGCATGTGGAACTTATTTGAGACCATACAAGGAACATCAAATTTGGAGGGGTGTGGGTGTGGGTGTGGGTGTGGGTGTGTGGAAATTATTTGAGGTCATACAAGGAACATCAAAGTTGTTGAATCTGGGACATTAAATAGAATGCTTTAAGGAAGACACATATCGACTACCCTTTTAGGTCACTATGAAGAAAGGCACTCTCGACACTCATTTGGAAAATGGGCAAAGATTGTGAAGTGCACCTGGCAAACAAAGTGCATGCTGTTGTCAGTTTTGCTAAAGGGCAAATTTTTCGTCATAATTCAAACCATATTCTTGCTTCTTTTCAAGGGCCACCAATCATCCTTTATAAAGGTTTAGAGTTCCATCAGATTTCAACTGCAATGAATAATACCAAATTGTAACCCAGTGATTTAACATCAAGTAGACATGAAAAGGTATCCGAAATGTGATTTCTAATTTCATATCTGAATCACTGAATTCTCCACCCATTGCAGTATCCCAACAATCATACTCAATAGTTTGTTCATAGGAATGAGGAATAGAAATCTTGTGTAATGCTGTATAAAAAGAGCTATGAGAATAACCATAATCATTTGAAGATCATGAAGGACGAACAAAGGTACTTCCGAAACGGGAGGAATCAGTGCACCAAAGGAATCTGCGGGAAGCGGCGTTGGAGATCTAGTTCTTTGTCTTTCACCGATAGATCGTTCCCTTAGAAAAACAATCAACGGATGAAACTAACGAAGAACCCAAAGAAATCATGAAGGATAAATTTTGGACACAAGGTAGGTGATCATAAGCAAAGAAATATAGATTTTCAAAGAACAAAACAATGCAAGAAACATGAACATGCTTCATGTTAGAATCATAACAAAGGTAGCCCTTTTGTCGTAGTGCATGCCTATGAAATGCACATCTTGCTAACTAGGAAGAAAGTTATTACGCTTATTAGGCAGAAAAGCATATGCATACAAATGTCTGCAGTAACTCATAATTAGGATAAATACTAGAGAGACAAAGATAAAGGGTGTCCCAAATTAAATGAAGGTTGCCAACTGATTAGATAAACAGCTTTGCAAACTACTTCTGTAGAAAGAAATTGTAATGAGTAAAAGAATCGATCAATAAGGCATGTACAGTTTCTAGACTATGTTGGTTTTTTCACTCAACACTACCATTCGATTTAGATGAGGAACACTGATTGCCGATTGGCATTCCATTATCTTTGCTAAAAATGAACGACCTCCATGAGGTCTGGGACTTGAAAATTAGCTCGTATGGACCGATTTCAGGTTGGATTTTAGTTTGGGGCGTCTAAATACTACAGCAACTCTTAAGTCTAAGAGTATTTGTCATAGCGAGCGAGATTTGTATCATCACTTCATTCTTTTGCTTGGGTTGAAAATGGTGTGGAGCGTCTTGATTCCCATTCCCTCCCATGTCATAGCCGCAACCACTAAATTGCCATCTAGCCTCCACATGAGATTGGAAGATTAGCATTACAAACCCAAATCACAAAACCCTCCAAAGGGTATCCATTGGCCTCAAAAGGCAATGACAACCATCCTCACATAATCAATATTCAAACACGCGTCCACAATCCCAAGCAAATACTGGTGAAATCAACCTCATCGATGAACCAACAAAACAAGGAAAACCATGTCATCTACACAACAACTAAAATCCCTCAACAGGCATTAAAAAAATCAAATCTTTAACAAAAAAAAGCATCCAATCAATAAAAATGCAGAGATGTCACGCGAAAAAGTAGGATTGTCAGAGGAACAGATACAGGAGAGAGAGAGAGAGAGAGAGAGAGAGAGGCACCTCTTCCTTGTTAGTTCTCTGAGAGGAAGGTTTCTTGAATGGCGGCTTCCATGTAGAAATGATGGGTTTTTTTTGGGCGGAACAGAGTATTCTCAGGCGAGTATGGAAGTGGAAGAGAGGGGAAGATGGAGAGATGGAGGGAGAGGAGCCTGCGAAGGAGAAGAGAGAGAAGGGAGAGGTCGCAGCTGCTACTGCTAGTATCGGCATTGCAGAAGAAGAGTTTCAGTGCAGAGAGAATCAGAGGCTATCTCTTATCCTTGGACGCAAAAGGAAATTGGACCATATTTATAGGCCGCCGTTGTACGTGGGAAAACAGCAACTTACTCCTTTATACGTATCTCGGACAAAAAATGTTCCATCATAATTTAAACTTTTTCACTAAATCCACCTAAACTTATAATTAAAGAGCAAAATGGATGCCGCTTAACAAAACTAATAAAAGTACCAAATTACCATTCTTTTTTATTCGCTTCTCCCTGCTATAAGGAGATGGTGGGGAGACTAGGGAGGAAGAGAGAGGAAAAGGAAAAGGGAGGGACTGAGAATATAGACAAAGGAAGGAAGGGGAAGAGGAAGCGAGAGGAAGGGGGATGTGTGATAATGATATTCACTTAGCCAAGTATACTCCATAGTTCCAAGACAATGATATATCATGGTTGAATAATTTGCAAAAGCTTTTTGTGTTCTTAGCAAATGAAGGTGAAAATAGGGTAGGATGAGAATCATCTCTTCAGGTTATGAGTTATGAATAGATTGTCCAATTAAATAAAATATTGGATAAACTTGGCTTCTCACCTAAAATAACATAGTACTGAAAATTTCCCCCTGTTTGCAAGAATGGTAATGGTCTCATGTTGAAAGGAATAGTAAAAATCTAATAACAGTGTTGCTGCTGAAAATTTGTTGTTAGCCATTCACATGTTTAGCTTTTGAATGTAGTGTTCAATTAGGAGAGAGTTGAAGAAGTTAATGAATATTTTGATTCCTGACAGGGTATGGTGTAATTGAGGAGTATGGACAGTTTCAGAGATGGGAATAGTATCAATGGAGAAGCCACTGCTTCAGCTAGTAGGTTCAAGAATCAGGAGCCATTTCCCAGAATAATATTTTTTTATTATTTATTTGAAAAACTAAGGCCGTTTTGAACTTAATTCCAAAACTACTATAAGACTCCGTTACAAACAGAGTCTTCATAGAAAACGCTATTACCAACAGTGTCTTCACTGAAAACGCCGTTAGCAATAACGTCTTCGTTATTTAATTTTTGAAAAAAAATTAAAAATAAAATAGGAAATTCGAAGACGAAGACTCAGTTGCGAATGGAGCCTTCAATTGCCAATGGAGTCTTCGTCTTTTAAATTTTTGTAAATAAAATAGAAAATATATATTTTAAAAAAGCAATAAAGATTGGAAAAAAGTTTTAAAAAAAATAGAAGACGTTGATGGAAATGGAGTTTCAGTTAAAAACTCCATTTCCAATGCAGCATTTAAGTTGAAGACTCCATTTCTAATGGAGTCTTCTGTTGAATTTCCATCATGTGATATTGGGTGGGCGCTAGTGAAGACTCCGTTGGAAAGGGAGTCTTTTCAGGGACTAAGTCTCACTCACGTTTATTTCTTTAAATATACAGTACGGATAGCAAAAATATTAAAATTAAAGCAGTTACCAAAATTATTGGACAACATAACAACAAAATGGGAAGTCAAACATGGAACTTTAACAAATATTCATTAGATTTTCTAACATAAGTATGATTCTACCTAATCAATAGTTAAATCAATAAAATATACTGAGCCGTTTTAGTTGATCGGATTCTTTTAAAAGTCTATCCAAATCAAATCTACAGGGTGTTTGACTTACTAGATTTTATGGATCACCAAAATATGAATATTACATGACCATAAGACTAATGATCAAAGCTTAATTTCAATAAAGGACAACCAATCTATGTGACTGATCTGGTTAAACAAGTAACATAAAATATGAAAAAAAAAGAAGCATATATCACATATATTAATAGCATATTAGCAATTAGTTGGAACTTATTACAAATGGATTCCATAAATTCAATGAAAATTGTTTTCAAAGATGTATGTCACTGAGGCAAAAACTGGTTAGAAACTCCCGCCCTCTTAAAAACTAAAAATTAAGCTTTGAAACTTTATTCTGGTTTGAGAAAACTGTCCGTGGTAGTTATTGGTTTTTAGCATTTTGCTTGATCGCTGATAAAAGGCAAGAAATATTACTTATTAAGGAATTTGAACTGAAAAACAAAATCTGTAGAGCAGAGGTTTTCCCGTCATCAAAACTCTTCTCAAATTTTCTTGAATTTTATTTTTTAAAACACCGTTGTTAAAATTTAAAACACAGAGCAAAAAACCATTGAAATAGGTCCCTATAAACCCTAGTGTATAAAATTAGTAAAGCAGAAATTGTCCTGCCTTAAGAACTCTTCTTGAAATTTATTAATTTGTTTAAAAAAGAAACACTGTTGATGAAACGAAGAGCACCAAAAATAATAATAGTTGTCCCTCCTTTTCTTCGTTTCCTTTTTGTTATTTTTTTAACTTTCTTCATTTATTTATTTCATCTCTCCTACTCCCTCACATTGTACAACATTCTCCTTTTTTTTTCTTTTTTTTTTTTGCTTTGTTTCATTTATTTATTCCCTTTGTTCTGCAGTATTCCTTTTTTTTTCTCTTTCTTCTACTCCATATAAGAGATAATCGATAGTGTGACATGACATGTGATGTATAAAATGACAAATTTGATGAGTATACATCAGTAAGTAAAATCAATGTAGTAATTAATGCATCAGATGATTGTAATAATTCATACATGAATGAAAAATTGTGTGACATCGTAAACATATGGTCAGTTGAGCTTGGTTATATATACCCACCCATATCCACAGAAAGTCTCATAGTTAAAACCAAATCACCCATATTTCAGAAACCAAATTCTTGTCCATAATGGTAGGTGGAGTCCCAGTGAGTTCAACTGGTTGTGAGCGTGCTCGGGTGTGGTTACTACTGCCTTTCCACAATAGATCCAAAGGAGTATTACGTTGGTTTGAGACAAGAGTGGAATTTTAGGTTGGTCGAGTAAGAGGGATTGCTGATGGATCTACACAACCTCGGTGCACCAATCCTCCGACGCCTCCCAAATCCTTCGACACCTCCCATTGACCATGCCGAGAAGAGACATGAACGATTACGAAAGAACGGTAACTAGAATTAAGAGGGAAAATAATAGGATGCTCATGCGGAGGTGCCGGTATTTCATACTCCAACTAGCAGGCGAGATGGCCGAAACAATTAGGAGGGAACTCACCACCACTGAGTGTAATAACGTCCTAATCAATGAGAAATATCTATCTGACTAGTATATGTCAGATGAAGGATGAGCTATCACATAGTGACCAATCTTTTTATCATTATGTATGTTTATGAGTATCTTATGTTAGATGAAGAATGGGCTTTAATACTTTTAATCCATGTGTTAAGAACATGTAAATTATTGATTTATCTTTGAAGCGTCGTGTACTTTGTAATGACAATATATTTGAGATAATAAAGTGATAATGAACTTTTAATAAAAATGTCGGTGTTCCTTTATTTATCTTAGATAAAAGTGCATCCACAAGATAAGATAAGGTCCAGCAAGCTAATTAAATGCATTCGAAGGATGATATGTGATGATCTTATTAGGTGCTATCATCTTCATCAGATATCTTGAAATCAGCAGCAAGTTGGGGGTCCATGCTAAATTCCCAAAGTAGACGACCATGCTGCACATCCTTGCCTTGAACAAACTTGTATGCTTCACGACGCAACACAACTTGTTGGAGGCATTTCATCATGAGGTTGTTTTTTTCTCGATAACGGTGCAGTGCACGTTGCAATTGCTGAGGTGTATCGGTAACCATATTGAATGCCAAACGACGAGGAATACGACAATTTTTTCATTGCAAATCTACAATGAGACATTCAGCTTGATTAACTCAGAACAAAAGCTCACTTCTCATGGCCTTTATAGCCTACCCTGAGTAACAGAGATTCGGATTCAATGGGTAATGGAATTCATCATCTAAAACCCAGTTACGTCCCATCGCCTTAAAAATATCCCGCACTGTGTAACTCATTTACAAAGGTCATAACAATCAGGAATATGACCTTATCACCTAACTTGTCTCCTGCCCACTTTATATAAAGTCGTGAAATGAACAATTTATGGAATAGTGACAAGTCACTGATTGCTACTCTAATAAATATAAGACATCTTTAACAGTGGCTTTTCACCTCAAAACATAAAAGTAAAACCTGACCCATCTGACTTGACTTATCATGTCATGTGATAAGACAAGTCTTGCCTAACTTGATCACAGATCACATGGTGCCATTTGATTATTCAGATATGCCTACTTACAGTGTCTTCGACTATTGAGATTCAATGTGGATGGTGTGACCCATCGATTTTAGACTTAATGGAGACTAGCCTATCACATGGTGCTTTATGAGTGAATAATTATTAATTATGTGACGTATCAGACATAGATATTTCAAAAGGTCCAATAAATAGGCTTTCCACTTCACTTCAAGCCATAACAATGAAATGCCAAAACGGACATCTAAAAATATATCAAAACCAAGCTCTTCGACTGGTTAGGATAGCGATGATGATTTCTAAAGTAGACCAACGATGGGATCCTACATGGATCCAATTGGTAACAAATGATATGGAGAAAAACGTGAGTGCCATAAATGGTATGGCTGGTCTGGATACCTATGTTTTTCTTTAATGCCATAAATTTACATATATGTACAACAAATACAAAAGTGCCAAGAGCATCCTAGTCAAAATAATACAAACAAAGTCAAGTAAACATAACTAAGTACCACATCAAGGCCAACGTACAACCCTTTTCAACCTCTTCCACTGATATATCACATCACCATGTCCTTCAACCATTGGCACATGAGTCACTCCCTCAACCTGAGTTACCTGACTCACTCCCTCAACCTGAGTCTCCTGACTTACTCGACCTCTGCGCCTGCCTGTACCCCTGCCCCTACCCCTCTCCCTGCCTGTCACTCTACCCTTACCTCTACCATGACTAATGTCTTCTGGCCTTGCTTCTGCCTCAGTGAATCCATCCTCTGGAACCGAATCCCCTAGTGTGTCAGCAATATGTGGTAAAGTGAAAGGAACTCTGGATGGATTTGGCTGTGCATACGATGCAAACTCTAAAGAAGGGCCGCCTCAACAACTGGGATGGATGATTGTGTCGGTGATGCTCCTGCTGAAATTGCTATGGTGGGTGGGGTGGTATAACCCTGTATTCTATCATCATGCAGATCAGACACAAATTCAATGCCAACCATTACAACTACTGAGGTGGATAGGGTGGCATCAAGCTGTTGGGGTCTCGCGAGCATCCTGTCATAGCTACTGGGGTGGATATGGTGACATCATGATGCTCTAGAATTGGAGATGCACCTGTCATAGTGGAGGGTAGTGGGGATGAAGATGACATGTCATTTAATGCTGTTCCTGTGTCCGCGGGGGACATCATAGTGGATTGTGGTGGGGATGATGATAGCATGTTGTCCACTGCTATTCCTGTGGCCGAGGGGGGGGGGGGGGGGGCATGATGATGTTCTCTTGCATAAACGATGATGCGTCATCACGAGTTTGTGTGAGGCTTCTTTCGGGATGCTTAACTTATTCCTTAGGACAAAGATTTGGTTATTGTTTTTGTTTAGATTTTGGTTATATGAGGCTTGCAAAAAAGGCTTATTTCATACAATTAAAGGTCGTCATATAGGGCCTGCAAAAAGAATTGTTCTACACGACTAAGGGTTAGCTACATGCGGTCTACAAAAAAACTTATTCTATATAGGGTCTGCAGAAGGACTTGATCTATGCAGCGGGATGTTACAAGGGATCTTGTGGGGACATTATCCAAGTAATGGAAGCTGACTAGAGAGGTCAAAGGACTTGATCCTCGCAATCATTTTATACCAGTCTGAGGGATTTTTGTTAGGAGTCATAGTTGTGAGGCTCAAAACCAGAGGATTTCAGGAGTGAGAATGTACACTGTACACAATTTGGGTATACCAATGACATTCAAGTATAGTATTTCTTGAGAAGCTTTCCATTGATAGGCAACATACATCTGTATCCTTCTAGTGTGAAGAGTGCATAGGCGCTGTTGGAGTAGACCTTATCAATTAAGAAAAGTCTTTCCCATTTGGATTCAAATTTTCCTTTTGACATGTGTATGGAGAACATTGGCCTTTTAATTGCAAGGACTAAATCTTCTTTCTTGTAAGTTCTGTATTTGACCTTCTGGTTGAAAGTTCCAGCCATATGAGCTTGATAGCTTGATGCTTTGTCGAGCACCAAGCCTCTTCTCATCAAGGTTTTTTAACTCTTAAAGTCTGAGCTTGGCATTCTTTTTATTTAGTGTATTTGTTTATCATAGCTAACCAAAGAGAATGGAGGCGAATTTGCAAGGGTATCACATATTTACAGCCATAGACCAAAGAATATGGTGCTGATTTGGTTGGACCAAGAACTGTAGTTTTGTAGGCCTACAATGCTTCAGGAAGTTCGGTACTCCCAACTCTTTTTGTTATCAAAGACCATTTTCTTTAAAATTTCACAAATAGTCTAGGGTTACAGATTACATCATATATATAATTATCACTTGATGTATGTTTAGGTTCATAAACTCACTGTGCAAACAGTCACATTGATATTGCACACATCTCACACCCACAACATGACTTATCCACACCTCATCAATCGGATCACGTATTAGGAATCAATATCATTTCCTTCTTTTATCAAAGTTGAAACTTGAGATACAGATTATGAATGACATATTAAAATTAACCATCGTTTCCTACCATTAGTTGAAACTTAGAAGAAAGCTGTAGTCAATAATGCTATTAACCGCCTACTTTTATTCTCTCTAAGTAGTTAATTTAATTTAGATGAAACTAGTGGAGAAATTAATTTGTAAGAGATACCAGTTTGAACAGTGAGAGCTTTCCTCCATGTTTTCTCCTTCCTCAAACAAAGCCTAAGGACTTTTAGAACAATCTTTTTAGGAGTTATAGAACAATCTCCTAAGGATTTATTGAACAATCTTCTGGTGCAAACAAGAGCACAGTATTTTCTACATCAAATACAAATCTCATGTTGTGCTGCTGCCAAGCTCCCACTATTGTAAATTGCGCAAGTGGTCTTGTTGCATAGCAAAAGAAACCTTGTGACGGGCTAATGTAGAAAACATTTTGTGGCGGGATCACAAGATCTGCATCTTTTAGATGGTAGGTCATTGATGGGTAATTTGTCATATCTGCTCTGTAAACATAGCATAGATTCATGCCATATGCCGGCCCATTGTATCGTACTAGACCATATTGTGCAAAGTAACGCTCGAAGACTTCCACAATTTTGCCATACGCAAATGGATGAATCCAACTAATTGTACTCCCTGAATCAATTAAGGTTCCCCCATAGTCTCCTTGTTCCTTGGCGAATAGTCCTGGAGGAAATGCCATTCTATGATGGCCGATGCTGATATCATTCAGCCACAAGTAGTGGTGCGAGTTTTCACCATACCTAAGAGAAGCAAGATTATTATCACTCCGATTTTTGTTGTCATGAAAAGAAAGCTAGGAGTCATTTACCATTTACATATATACAAATGTTATATATGTGTGGATATTTTTTATGCATATGTTACATATGCAAGTGCACACTTGTGATATTCATTACCATGTTTGTCAAAATCAGCATTTACATTGGTAAATGAGTATATCTAACAGCTTTCTATGTATTTAGACATTTTGGATTTTTTCACTAAAATTTTAAATTAAAAAAATTAAGATAGAAAAAACTTTACCTTTTGATGTTTACCGTTAATACAAGAATATTGAAGGGTTGAACAGGGGGCTTGAGAAGTGAAAAGAACTAGACCTTTAGGTTGGGACTTTTTCAAAAATTACTAAAAATGTCTAGAGGCTTTAATATAATTAGCTTCAAGATATAAGTTTACTTAGTTAAATAACGAAATTGAATGGTTTGGGTTAGAATTTTGGGCACAAAAGGATTGAGAAAAATTATGGTCTTTGATGGACCTCACGCAAAAAATCACTGTAGAACTTGTACAATGTAAGGACCCGACCCGACTTAATCACAATTTATACTAATTAATCTTGATCTCTTATTAATTAATATTTTTAGCTTTAATTTTTCTTGTTTTAGTTTAATTGGGCCTTGGTTGGATAGGTCATTGGGTTTGACCAAACCTAAGTAGGACTTATAGCCCATTTTGATGAATCTTACCTAGGTCTGGTCAAACCCAACTACCTACCCAACCAAGGCCCAATTAAGCTAAAACAAGAAAAAAAATAAAGTTAAAATATATTAACTAATATGAAATCATGATTAATTAGTATAAAGTCTGATTAAGTCGAGTCAGGTCCTTACAGACAATACTAATAGCTTTTGTTGGAGGTGTAAAAATGATGGTGTGTAAACACCACGTAAAGCTGTGCAAACAAATGACACGTGCAATGGTTTCATATGTAAATTATCTAGATATGGAAATCAGTGGAAAGAAATGATCCCTCACATCGAGGACCACATATTTACGTGATTTAATCAAGGATTTAATCTTGTTGAGTATATATTTTCAAGGTGATCTAAAAAGGGCAACCTAGTGCATGAGGCTTCTACATAGCGAGGTCTGGAGAGGGCAAGATGTATGTAGCTTTACTTTGATTTTAAAGAGCCTATTTCCGTAACTTAAGTCCACGTCCTCTAGGATGGGACCAGTAAGTCTTTACCATTGGGCAAAGCAATCCTTCCATTTTCAAGCTGATCTAATAATTAAAATAGAAAAGTGTTATAAGATGTTATTATCATAGGTGGATGCCCACATTGGGACCCACATGAGATGAAGGGATTACTAAGGTTTAGGGTTTTTCCTTATTAGGTTGCTTGGGGAGGAAGCAATCTTATTCTATAAATAAGATCCTCCTCCCCCCATTATGTACACACAGATCTAATGAATAAGAGCTCTCTCTCCCTCTCTATTCTAACACATTATCAGCACGAGGCTCTCTTCTTCCTCTTCTTTTTCCATTCCTTCTCTTTCCCCAGACCCTAGACCGTCTCTCCTCCTCAAACCCCAAAGATCAGGAAAAGATTTGACAGAGAAAAAAAAAATGCCGCTCGCGCCATGACTACTTCGAGAGCGGCAAATCTGGACATTTTCAGCGGTCGTGGCCCCTGCCTAGGCGCACCCATCTGCGCCATGAACCTGACCTGGGACGGGTCCAGTTCGCACCATGGTTGGTACTGCAACTACGACGAGGTCATCTCCACCGGCCCGCAGGTGCTCTGCAAGCAGCAGCTCTTCACCGTGGAGCAGTGGATCGCCTGTTGCCGCTGCTCCCCTTCTGCCGTTCGACGCTGGTCGCCGCCCCGCTGCGCCGTCGGCGGGCAGGCCGTAGTTGGGCGGGCAGAAGTTGGTGGCGGTGACGCTGATGGAGGTGTCGGCGATGCACGAACTTGAGATCCTCCACGCACCGGATCTCGTAGCAGGCGCCACAGATCTGCAACTTGAGATCCTCCACGCACCGGATCTCGTAGCAGGCGCCGCAGATCTGCAACTTGAGATCCTCCACGCACCGGATCTCCTCTTCCTCAAACATCTCCTTGCCCACTTCTAACATCAAAGCTTTTTGCCAGTCAAGTTGTCTTCAACCAACCATCTCTTATGGCGATCTCAGTTTCTACCCATTCTCAAGGGCTATGATTTGATGGGATTTGTAGATGGATCTACTCCATGTCCTGAGCTGTTTCTCCTTGCTGACAAGGATGGACACATCAAAATCAATCCGTACTATACTGTTTGGCATTGTCAAGATCAGCTAATGTTAAGCTGTCTCATTTCTTGACTCACTGAAGGCGTTTTGGCCCAAACTGCCGGTTTTAATTCCTCCTATGAGGTTTGAAATCACCTCGCCTCTGCCTATCCAAGCCATTCTCAAGCCCGTATCATGCAGATACGTCTTTAACTTCATACATTGAAGAAGGGGTCTGTGCCGATGTCTAATATTTATTAAAAGTCAAGACAATAACACTGTCACGTGGGTGTGTTTCCCATTTTGGGCATGGTGCACCGAGGCACCACAATCAATTGTGATCCCTCGGGCCTGGATTTTGGGCAAGTCAATCCATGTTCGGATCAGCCCAACCCGAGTGAGGCCCATAATCAGTGTGACATCACTGATGATGTCAACAAATCGTACGGTCAAAGGCAGATTTGATCGGATCGATGGTAGAAACTTGTTTTTGCGATATCTTGACGATCCGGAGTCTGATTTGAAATTCGTTTGTACCTACGGAAATCTCGCGAGCAGATCTACGCATTGGCACCAAAAAGGAGGATGATTTAAAGGTTAAGTAATTTCTCTTTATTTTATTATTATTTTTTAGTTTAATAATTATATACATGCATTTATCTTTATTCCTTTTAGATCTGCAAATATTTATAATTTTAATTCTTGTAATGATGATTCATTTTCTTTTATCGAAAAGAGATCATGATGGAATTAAAAATCACGGATTATAAATAGAACCAGAAGTTCTATCTAATTAATTGGAACCCGAAGTTCCATACAATATTTAAAATTAAAAGTTCTATATGGAATCAATAACTCGGACTCGAGATTCCGTAAATTATTTTAATCTATGAACCAGAAGTTCATTTGAATCCGGACCAGAAGATCCGTCGATTATTTTACTCTGAAACCAGAAGTTTTCAGATCTACAATACGTATTCGAAGTTTTATATGATACTTAGAACTAGAAGTTCTATATCGAATAAATAATCTGAACATGCAGTTCTGTATGTTATTTTAATTTAGAACTAGAAGTTCTAACTTGGACCTGAAGATCCATGAATTATCCTAATCTAGAACCAGAAGTTCTAACATTGGACCTGAAGATCCATGAATTATCCTAATCTAGAACCAGGAGTTCTAACTTGGACCTGAAGATCCATGAATTATCCTAATCTAGAACCTGAAGTTCTAACTCGTACTGAAAGATCCATGAACTATTTAGAACCAGAAGTTCTGATTCTTAAGTTGAGAACCCAATGTTCTAAACCTCAATTTCTCAATTCTTTATCACATTTTTTGTTATTATCCTTGATTGGATGTTAAGAACCTGAAGTTCTACCTTTTATTTCTGTTTCTCACACACATTTATTTATATATATTTTATAACATTGTACTGCATGCTTGATATAATTACTTCGGTATATTTGTCACTATATGATTATATGACATTTTAGTCTTGATGAATTTGTTATTGCCAAAGCAGTAGTTGTGTATAATAGAACCTGAAGTTCTATTTCCAATGAATAACGTGGGCCTGAAGATCCATACATTATCTAGAACCAGAAGTTCTAAGATTTAGAATATGAACCCGAAGATTCATATTTATAATCAAACTTGGAGCTTTGATTTCTAAAGATTCAAAGTAGTGTAGATCGATACAACGGCCATGAAATCAAACCTGAAGTTTTGATAGAATCAGAAGTTGTGATTCAAACCTGAAGCTTTGATAGAACCAGTAGTTCTAAGAACCTGAAGTTCTATCACTAGCCTGAAGTATTGACAGCACTCGAAGTTCTGATTCATCAGTTAAGAACCCGAAGTTCTAACTTTCTGATTGGCCAATTCTTCATTATATTTTGTCATCGGATATTGAGAACCCGAAGTTCTATTTTTGTTTGATTGTTATTAGTAAATCGATCTTAACACACTCTAAAAGGCTTGGTGATACTATCAAAGTTGGAAATAAAATATCCCTGAAGGATATGGCATACGCTCTTATTTTCCGCGCCATTATATCCCTATTAGACAGGGATGATCACCAGCAGATGGTCATACACCCAATGCTTGAAATAAATGCCAGATTAGTCAATTAAAATCCCTCCAGAAGAGGTAGATATAATATGTTCTCCCGTAGAGATGAAATAAACCACCCCAGGAGAGGTGATTAAGAAGGCACTTTGTTTGGAAATTGGGCGAACCACCAAGCATGGTCTGGAAGACCTACAACTACTTTTATGAGTTTGAACATTGAGTTCAGTTCTTAGATATTTTGTTGAATGCTAGGACTTATTTTTAATCCCCCGTATATTATGTTATATTTGCTTTGAATGCTGAATTATTTAGTTGTTCTTACTTTTATTTTTGTAATGCGATTAACTAGTTATGTAAGTTTATTATTACTTGCTCTATGGCTCATGGAATGCATGAAGCTGAGGATAATATCTGTCCGGTAGACAGTGTAACAAAACACACTACATTGAAAAAACCAGAAGTTTTTCTTTGAATTAGTGTTTCATTCGTGCACGGCATCGATCATAGCTGTATCCGTACAAATATTTAAATGCTCCTGAAGAGTCTACCTAATGGTATTTGCACATCATTACTAGTATTGACAGCCAGAAGCTGATACTAGAAAAGCTCAGTGCATTCTCCTTATATTTCAAGGCTATATTACAAGACAATCTTTAAATATCGACTCATATTCGATTATGAGCAAAACGACAAAGTCAAGCCAGAAGCTTACAGCGAGCCCTCAACTTAGTGACCCTAAGGATTTAATACTTTGGCAGGATAGATTAGATTATCCTAGGGGTACTATGCTCTGGCAAATTATTGATAATTCTGTTACGTACTCCTTAGAGTACCATCTATTGACCATCCTTTTTCGCAAAGGATATAGTGTGACATTTGTCAACCCATCAAACCCCGCCTGTTAAAACAAATTATTAAAACCTAGGGTACACTCCGTGACCCAATTATAAAGCTTGATATCATAGGTTTGTGACCTGCGTGACCCACAACGTAATCTCTATGTTGGTTATATTTCACCTCCATTATTGAATATCTAGACCCAATGACGGGAGATATATTTATTGCTCGTTTTGCTGATTGTCATCTTGATGAGACAGTCTTCTCGCCGTTAGGGGGAGATAAGAGAGTTCCTGAAGAACAATCCGTTCCTGAAGAACGGCGAGAATTAATGTGGAGTACTTCCACTCAATCTCATCTAGATTTATGTACTTCACAATGTGAGAATGAAGTACGGAGAATTGTGCACTTAATTACAAACGAATTCCTTGATGTTTTTAATGATGTAGCAAAAGTGACTAGGTCACATATATAGGCTATGAACACACAAGCACGAATTAATGTCCCTGTAGGACAAGTACGAATTAGTGTTCCTGAAGAACAAAGTCCAAATATGGCAGCAAATGAATCTACACATGCCAGAAGCATGGTAGACTTATTGGTTTCAAGGACTCAACTCTCCAGAAGAAGAGAAATGAGCAATCATATCCCAATCATACTCCAGAAGAGGTATACTCCCGAAGAGTTTATGATAAAATCCACTCTCTCCAAATTTCCTGAAGAAATTAATGTCCCGGAAGAGACATGAGTCCCAGAAGAGACTCTAGAAGCCCCTGAAGAGGCAATGGGTACCCAAATAAATAAAGAGATCTCTATACTTTATAATTATTCAAGAGAGAGATGGGATAGAAATGAAATTATCATCGATGACGCATTTGTATATGCGGTAGCTACTCAAATATCAATGAAAATTAAGAATGTTGTTTGGGATATAAAACCACGTTCTATAAATGAATGTCGACAAAGAATATATTGGCCAAAATAGAGAGATGCCATTGAGGAATTGCAGTCTCTCAATAGATGTGGTATGTATGAACCTATAGTACAAACCCCAAACGGTGTTAACCCTGTAGGTTACAAATGGGTGTTTATAAGGAAAATGAACGAAAGGCAAACTTGTGATATAAGGTTTCCTGTAGAAACTTGGGATTGAAAAATACACAGACATATATATATATATGAAAATCCCAGAAGGATTTGCTTTGCCTGAAGCAAAGTAAAAGAGTACGTACTCAATATCAGTAAGACGTTCATTGTACAGCTTGAAGTATTCCAGAAGAATATGGTACAATCGTCTTAGTGAATGTTTATATAAGGAAGAGTATGAAAACAATCCCATTTGCCTGTTCCTGTTTATACAATCCTTAAATGGATTTATAATAGTAGAAGTTTATAAATCTAATCGAGACTCCAGAAGGGCTCGAGAAAACTATTGACTATTTTATCTCGACCTGCAGATCGAGAGAAGTTCTAATGAGTTTTTCACTCTTTATAAATATGCTTCCCATATATAGTTTTGCACCAAAGCTTTGGATTGGTATTATACAAATGTTATGACGTGTTGTATGTTTCTTAATGGTTGCCATCATTATTTTTGGTATTCTACTAAATTGACTTTGGTAGCTACTTATTCTAACCATGCTGAGATTTTAAGCCAGTGGGGAATGTGTATGGCGAAAATCTTTAACTCAGCATATTCGTAGTTCTTGTCAATCGTCTCTTAGTACAGGTACCCTGAGCATTATTTTCGAAGACAATGGGGCATGTATTCAACAGATTAAAGAATGATACATTAAAGATGACAAGACGAAACACATTACACCAAAGTTCTTCTTCACTCATGAGATTCAGAAGAATAACACGATTGAAGTCACGCAGGTTCGTTCAAGCAACAACCTGGCTGATCAGTTTACGAAGTTCTTGTCAAAATCAATATTCTAAAGATTTGTATATGAGATGGACATGCCTAACCGTGTACAAGGTTGTTATCATCAGGGGGAGTAGTCAATCAGGGGGAGGCATCCTGAAGTATGCTACCCAGGACATATGTGCGCTGTACTCTTTTTCCTTCTCTAGGTTTTGTCCCACTGGGTTTTCCTAGTTAAGGTTTTAACGAGGCAGCATTATGCACGTCCAACACCAAGTCAATGATCCTGTAGAACGTTGTACTCTTTTTCCTTCGCTTTGGTTTTTATCCCACTGGGTTTTTCCTTTGCAAGGTTTTAATGAGGCAACTGTCATTGAATGGTGGTCATCCAAGGGAGAGTGTTATAAGATGTTATTATCATAGGTGGATACCCACATTGGGACCCACATGAGATGAAGGGATTACTAAGGTTTAGGGTTTTTCCTTATTAGGTTGCTTGGGGAGGAAGCAATCTTATTCTATAAATAAGATCCTCCTCCCCCCATTATGTACACACAGATCTAATGAATAAGAGCTCTCTCTCCCTCTCTATTCTAACAAAAAGGAATATTTGGCTATTGTAGTTGTCTCTTCCCTTAGCTTTCTACTTCATTAATATTTCTCCTCTATCTCTCAAATGGATTCACGCCCAACCCAAGACCTCCCATTTTTAATCTGTTGAGATTTTTAAGAGATCCTGATCATGGCCAATCTAACAATTGACCAAGACAAAATATCAAGTCAAGAAATCAATTATGGAAAACGGGGCATTTGAGGCAATTACATTAGAAAAAAAAAATCTCAAATCTTGTCATAGACGACTCGGATCCTCCGCAATCATGACTAAGAAGATAGAAATCGTCCTCCTTATTTTTTATCAGATTTATTGTATGAAATTTGTCTCTCTGGCATGGCGCCATCACAAAGTACGTGTGTCTCATATATATATTTTTTTCATCCCGTTCTTCTACTGCTCCTCCGAATGCATATTCGTGTTTTTCCATCACCATCTTTCTTTGCCTCCTATTAATTAATTTGTTTTTAGTTTCCCTCTTTCCTAAAATTGATGATCAATTCATCCTCTCTTTCTTTCCCACATTCCTTCCTCAATTATTCAACTTCGTTATCTAAAGAATTATCTTATTTTGTATTTTCCATATATATTGATAAGCATAAGCAAAGGAAAGGGAGGTTGGATGTCATCACTTATTAGTTCTCCTTTCAATAAAATGCTTAAAATAATCATACATAACATAGTCTTTGATGTGGGCCACACGACACTTCTCCAAATTTCCTCCTCTCCAAATCACACTTACAATTATGTCATCCCACAGCATGTTAAAAGAAAATGTTTTCCTATAAAAAAAATTAATTTAGTGGTATCTTTCCAAGAGATTTAACTTTCCAAATCAAATAAGTTACTCTATTCCTAACACCTCTCCAAACCTACTCCTCTCTAAATCACAGCCAGAATTATATCATGTCATAACATTCAAATTCTAAGTGAGTCGATTGTTGTAATTGTTTTCAGGAAGTGGGTTCGATCATCAAAGTTGCCTAAGTTTCGTTTTGTGGGACTTAGCTTGGATTGCTACGGGCTGTATAGTAGAGAATCACTCGGGTCTCCAACTCCAATTGTCATCTCATGATATTTGTTTGAAACTAAATTCAATATGCAAGCCCCACTAAAAATAGTTTTATAGTTGAGGGATTGTATGCCTACATACAATATGTGGCTTTCCTATCAATATTTGGGGCCCACTGAAAATGATTTTTATCTTTTTCCTTTTATTTCTTCCAGGTTCATTTTGGTTTTATCCTTTTTTTGAAATATATTTTGTCTTTTCATGGTATTGTGTGATGTAGTTACATTGATCATAGAATTTTAAAACTAAAAACAATGCCACCATTCCATTATTTCTTCTAAACCTTTTATTTCTTCTTTACCTATTAGTGGAGCCCAACCTTGATTTTTATCACTAATGGGGCCATAATGGGCGAAGAAAGGTGATTGAATGATGTCTTAAATTTTACTGTTGATGCATTGAGGGACCCACCAATTAGATCCTTGTGGGGCTGTAAGAATATGATTAGTTTTGTTACCTTTTTAATTCTTTACACGCTCGAGCAAAAATGTAGGCATTGCTTCAACGTCTAACCTTAAAACAAGTGGTTGAAGGGAACATTAATTGTAAAATCTTATTTTTTCTTCTCAAGTATGTTAAATTGATCATCATTTAAATGACGTGGAAAAATAGCTACCTTATTTCTTATTCAGCTCATTATTTGAAACTAAATAAATTAGTTATTAGTTTTGATTAACTTAAATTAATTTTAAATAATAGTTTAAAATTACCTTATTATAGTATCATATTTATGTGCAAATGTATTTGTGCTCCCATGTCTTAATGGCTCTCATCATTTCCGTTGAATAGTAAGACAACTTTTAAATGTTGACTGTTATCATAGGGCCTGAGCTAAGTGGGGGCCTATCCTGCTAGTTTTTAATTATTTGAATCTATGTGTAAGAGAAAAGAACAATATTAATTTTTAAACACAATAAATCTTTGATTCTTGTAATATTTATGAGTAATTCCATATATATGAATTTGATAATTAATGAATATTAATATTGCAGATTTTGTGATTTCAACAGTATTAATTAATCGACCACCCCATGCCATGACATTTGGGCCCAGCTCTATTGACTGGAAGGGGTTTGGGTTAAATTGGCTCTGTAAGGCTGGTAGTCAATGAAAATATTGCATGCACATGAACCATGGTAATCACAACCTATAACACAATAATAACAGTACCTCAAGAGTGGCGTAACTTGATACTGGCCATTTATGAATGCATCACTGCCAAACCGCAAGAAGCTATGAAGTTGTGATCGAAAGCCCTGCAGACAGTAAGAGAACCGGCCCCTGGCAGTGGGCCCTAACTGTGACCACAAAGATTGGGACCCAAACCCCAACCCCAAGATGCCTGCGAGTTGGTTTGAATCATCGAAAGGAAAGTCTACGTTGTCATTGCTACACCCAAAAGCAACGCCTGACACGAGCCCTACGCTTGGACCAGTCGACCATGCGGTGATCGTTTCAGATGAAAACACACCTTTCGTTGTAGAAGGTGTCCCATACATGATCTGGTAAACACAGTCATGCCCAGAACAACTAAAGCCAGGCCCACGACAGAGGGGGTGGCTACAAGGAATCTTCCTGTATGTGCTGGATTTAGAGGGGTCGAAGATGGTATAAGCCTGGGGGAAGCAGCGTATGCAGGGCTGGCACTGGATCCATGTCACATGACTACCAGTGTCCAACATTAGGAATTGGGATTGGGTTGGTGAACCAAACCCCACTTCCACCATGTACAGAAAATCATGGTTTCTAACGGGTGGGGTTAGGCCATCCGGATGGATCGACCGATTTGTCACCTTACTGATCATAGATGCCAGGTATGATGATCGGGCTCGGGATATTTCTATGCCTCTCCGAAGAATTTCAGTGTCTGATAGATTCCTGCCAGGAAAGAGAGGGGAGTGCACTGAGTCTCGATGTATTAGCCTGAAGCTGAAAGCATTAGCAGAAAGCATGAATGAGACTAATATGGAAAGGTAAAGAAAGAAAGAAAATGAGGCATTGTTAGGCGCATCTAGAGCCATGTTGGATTTGGGTTGAGGTCGCAGGGAAGGGTTTTGTAGCGGAAGCCCTAATATAATGTTGGTGGCGAAGGAGATAAGTGTAACATTAAAAGCGTCGTTTGCATTATTTTTAAAAAAATGGTAAAATGAGTAATGGCTGTTATCCCTGTCAGATAAAAATAGAACTAGTTGTTAAAAAGATTAGTATCCATCACCAACGCATACAGATTGGGATTGTTTGAATGCATTTTCCCATATTAAGATCAGGTACACTCATGAAAAATTATTATTATTATTATTATTATTATTATCATCATCATCATCATCATCATCATCAGCATCCATATAGAAATAGGTAGAATATCACAATGCATCCTTCCCTCACGATGTCGTGAGGGAGAATGACATTGTGAGTGACAATGATCTTCCTTTTTACATATGAAGATTCTTTTTTTTATAATACCATAAATGATTTTTTATCTTTTGTGCATGAATCTTTTCAAATATGCATTTGTCCTTCATTACATAGTAAAGGAAGGATACATAGTAATATTACATTACAAATAGATGTGAATTTTGTTTTTTATGCATTCACCTTGCACTGATCTTACCGTTGGAGGTAGTATTACACCCCTAAAATTGGGCCGAATCTAAACCCAACCTAAGGGTGTGCGAATTAAGAGCAATTTAAAATTTTCTTGAATAATAACACGGCCTTAATTACAGTTGGATCGAAGGCTATGCTTGTTGATCAAGTAACCATAATCACATACAGAACCAAAAATCCATAATCTGCACATCTAAGTATCATATACAACCATATACAAATCTCATTAATAATTAATAAATGGTCAAGAATTTCAAACTACAACAACAAAAGTTATAATTCCCAAAACAATAATTGAATAACTATTCTAATGGCCTGTAACATGGCCTCATTACAAAGTCTACTGTTCCGATCTTAGCACAATTACTAGGACACCTCAAATGATGTCACCAGCATTCCACTCAACAACTCCACCATCTAGCGAAATCTCCTACGTCGCTTGACCTTTCGATTCGACACCGACAATGGGACCTAAACACCAAAAGTAGTAGGTTAGATTGAAGTAATCTAGCAAGAGGTAAACTGCAAATAATGATATTAAACAACTAAATTAAATCATATTTTACATTTAACCGAAATATATATTGAATGCAAACCCAATGGCATGAATGCACAAAAACAAGTATTCCCGCAGATACAATATAAAGAAACGAATATTCCCGCCATATGTAACAAATAGCATAGCTGTGTACTATATCCCACACACACTGACCCAATGGCGTAAGTCCAGTTCCAAAGTGCAGTTGGTCAGATATACATACGAATACATACTATATATGAATGCGTAATGAATCATTCTATGAAACCCCTAACGCATAACACCCACTCATTAACAATTAAATGAGTTTAGATTGCATAATTTAAAAGTGTATTTTGCTCATGTAATATTTTCCATTTTTACTGGGGTAAGCTCTACACCGCCTAATTGTCTGAGAGAGTTAAATCTATGCATAGAAATAGACCTTCCTTCTCAATAACAATGAGAGTCCATGTTGCCATTGTCCTATTTCGGTGTCTATCATGTGTTACATCCCAAAGCTCTCGTTCCTATTCTGAGTCTAGTTCAATTCTCATGTGTACATTTAACTAACCTTCCTTAAGACAAGCATCCATTTTAGTGCTTGGACCCAATTACAAACCCGAGTCAATAATAAATTATCCGATGGGCATGAAGTAAGGTAAAGTGATTCTACCCTCCCTAAAAGTCACTTACCTGTAGTGCAGTTCTACATGGCCAAGTCCTTTCACCCTCGTCACCTATCCTAACTGGCTTTTCTACCAATTTAATTAAGGTTCCTAGGGTATTCATAGCTTATCCGTGATTATCCTATGGCTTAGACGTAGCCCATTTTCAGCTGAACTGTCCAGACTTGAGACTTAGTAATAAGACTACTTACAGCTTAGTAATAAGGCTGGCCTAGTGCAATCTCCATAAAAATGACTCAGTGGAAAATGAGCCGTAGCTTAGCTGTAAAAAAGCCTACGGCTTAGCTGTAGGTGCAAACTATTTTGCCTCTTTTTAGGTTTTCTCTCGAAAACTCATCATAACTACAGATTTGAGCAAAACATCAAACTCATCCCTTTAAATCAAATCTAAAACATATCATTCAATAAACTGAATAAATTAGCATTATTTACAGTTATCTACTTGCCTCGAATCTTGTACAAAACTTAGATCTGTTATGGCTAGATCTAAAAGTACATAAACTCCTATCGAGATTCAATTCCCTGACCAAAGTCCTACAAATTCATCAAAGATGCATAGATCTCCTTAAGCTATTGAACATGCCCTAATCAATCTGAAAGGTATCACATGTAATATAAGAAATTGGCACTTACCAGGGTTGCAGGCACTATCAAGATAAATAGAGAGAGAGGAGGAAGATGAAGAGATAATGGTGTAAAGGAGCCTCTTTTCCTTAAGAGAGCATTGGTTCTCTAGAGATGGCTAAGGCTTGGCGGTCAGGGAGAGACGGGGAAGAGAAACGGAAGAAAAGTGTATGCAATAAGAAAACAATCAGATGCTTTTAGGGTTTGGTTTATGTCAAGGTTTATCTAAATTACAAAGAAGGGTTTCTTGCTCTTTAATGAGTTTTACAAAATTTTAAAAAAGGGCTTTTCACTAACGAAGGTCCAAATGACATGGGCCCAAGGCCCAAGAAGGTCCAATTAGTCCATCTCCGATGGGCCCTACACAAAATGCCCTGAATGCAATGACCTAAACATCTAAAATGGCCTACCAAACATCCATCTAACCCTCTCAACATGACTCGAGCCTGACAAAAGGACTAGACCCAAAGTTAAAGATCTAGGGCCTGACATCTTACCCACCTTAAGGACATTTAGTCCTCCAAATGACTAACATACTTCAGGAAGAAGGTGCAGGTAATGTTTCTTCACTTCATCTTTGAGCTCTCATGTAGCTTCCCATTGAACCTTTCACCTAATGGATGATGCGGGTCCTCAACACCTGCTCTTTGGTGTCAACAATCCTCACGAGTCGCTCAACATAGGTTGTATTGTCATGCACTTACAACGGTTTATACTGCAACACATGTGAAGGGTCTGCCATATGCTTCATTAGCATAAAGACATGAAAAAAATTATGAACACCTGATAGCTCTGGTGGCAGTGCTAATCGGTAGGCCACATTATTGACTTTATTGATAATCTGGAATAGTCCAACATATCTCCTAGAGAGTTTCCCTTTTTGCCCAAACCACAAAGTACCACGATAGATGACACCTTCAGAAATACGTGATCACCAACCTCAAACTTTAACTCTCTCCTTCCCTTATCTACGTAACTCTTTTAGTGACTACGAGAAATATTTAACCTTTCCCAAACTTCTTGACCTTATCACTAGACTCTCCAGCCACATACGGTCCATGAGAACCGCAAGCTCTAAAATTTGCCCAACATAGCGGAGTTCTGCATCTTCTCCAATAGAATGCTTCAAAAGCTGCCATGCCAATGCTTGAATGATAGCTGTTATTGTATGCAAATTTACACAGAGGTAAGCTTTCATCCCAACTGGTCTTGAAATCCAAGATACATGCCTTCAACATATCTTCCAAGATCAGGTTCGTACTCTCTATCTGTTCATCAGTTTGGGGATGGTAAGCTGTACTAAAATTCAACTTGGCTCCCAAAGCTTCCTACAATGACCCCCAAAAACAAGATACAAATTTACTTTCCGGATCAAAGACAATAGAAACTAGTGTTCCATGCAATCTCTCTGGTTCTTTGATATAAATTATCCATTTTCTCCATTCCCTTACCAATCTTAAGTAATACAAAGTGGGCTGACTTAGTTAAACGATCTACTATTGCCCAAATTGCGTCAAATCCTTTCCTGTTATTAGACAATCCTAATACAAAATCCATAGTTATGTACTCCCACTTCCACTGAGGAATTTCCAACCGATGCAAATGATCTGGAGGTCTTATATATTTTGCCTTAATATGCGATATTGTTCTTCATATTCTTCCACCAGTAATGAATTTCAGGTCCTAATACATCTTAGTACCGCCAGGTTGAATATAATACTGAGTATAGTGTGCCTTTACCATAATCTCATCCTTCAAATCTAGAAAATCAGGCACACAAATTCTGCCTTTATAATACAAAATACTGCCTTCCAGCTTAAAATCAGGTCTCCCATCCATATGATCTTTAACTCTTACTATCTCTGGGTCTAATAACTGGTGTTCTTTCATCATCGGAAGTAACTCAAGTTCCCATTTGATTATCTTGCCAACACTACTCACTCACTGATAGGTCAAAAATACACATCCGTATTTCCAAACACAGAGCCCAAAAGTATTCTGCAACCATTCCGCCAGTAAACATTATTTTTTAACTTTGTGCATCTGTAACTACGTTAGCCTTTCCTAGATGGTACTTCAAGCCAAAGTCATAATCCTTAATATACTCTATCCATTTTTTGTATCTCATGTTCAATTCCTCCTGCGTAAAGAAATACTAGTGGCTCTTATGATCTGAATGCACTTCAAAAGTAACTCCATAAAGGTAGTGCCTCCACATCTTTATAGCAAAAACTATTGCTGCTAGTTCCAAATCATGGGTCGCATACTTTTGTTCATGCTTTTTCAACTACCTAGACCCATACGCTACCACCTTTCCATCTTGTATGAGGACACAACCAAGTCCAACTCTAGATGCATCATTGAAAATCACAAAACCATCGCTACTTGTAGGTAAGGTCAATACGGGGGCTATGGTCAATCTTCTTTTTAACTCTTGAAAACTTTGTTCAGTTTCATCATCCCACACAAAAGGAACCTCCTTACGAGTCAATCTCGATAGTGGGCCTGCTATTGTAAAATATCTTTCCACGAATCAACAATAATAACCTACTAAGCCCAGGGAACTTCGAATATCTAACATTGTTTTCGGCCTTTCTTGCTTTACTATAACTTCAATCTTTGTTGGGTCTACCGCTAAAACTTCTCTAGAGATAATATTACTAAGGAATCCTACTTGTTCTAACCAAAATTTACACTTACTTGCCTTAGCATACAATTGGTGCTCCCTTAATAGTTGCAACGAGGAATGAAGATGTTGAGTGTGCTTTTCCTGACTCTTCAAGCATACATGTATATTGTCGATAAATACCACTACAAACTGGTTCAAGTATTGTGCAAACACCCTATTCATCATAGCCATAAAAGCTATCGGCGCATTCGTTAGTCCAAAAGACATCACCAGAAATTTGTTGTGAGCAGATCTAGTTCTGAATGTGGTTTTTAGAATATTCTGATCTCATACCTCAACTAATGATATCATAACCTCAGATCAATCTTGGAAAAATACTGATCACCCTGCAACTAATTAAACAACTCATCGATTCTAGGTAAATGGTACTTATTCTTGATGGTTACTTTATTAAGTTGCCTAAAATCAATGCACATTTTCATATAACCATCATTCTTCTTGACAAATAAGACTAGAGCCCCTCAAGGAAAGACACTCGACTTGATGAAACCCTTATCTAATGACTCCTGCAATTGCTCTTTAAGTTCTCTCAACTCAGATGAGGCTATCTTATAAGGGGTTTTAGAGATTGGAGCTGTGCCCAACACAACCTTAATTGTAAAATCAATCTCATGGACCAACAACAATTTGAGAATATCATCGGGAAAAACACCCGGAAACTTAAACACCACTGGTGTCTCCTGCATCACTTTAGTCCATTTATCTTTTGTGATAAACGCTAAATACCCCTTTTAACCTTTCATCATCAGCTTCGTAACCTTAATGGCTGAGGTCATTTAAGGAACCACTTTCTTCTTAGATCCGACAAATTGTATAACAGTGCCATCATCAACTGTCAACTTAATTATCTAAGCACGCAGTCCATCACTGCTTTATGAGCAGTAAGCCAATTCATACCCAAGATGGCATCAAAATCATTCATCAGTAATAGTGTTAAATTAGCCTTGAATACAAAACCACTTATCACCAATTTATAATTAGAGTAGTACTCCAGATAACTAACTTTCTTACCCACTGGGGTAGTCACAATTAAATCAAATGTCAGTTTTACTACTCTAAAATCAGTTTTTGAAGCAAATTTAGGGGAGATATAAGAATGGGTAGATCCAAGGTCAAATAAGGGATCCAGGGTCAAATAAGGCCTTAGCAATGTTATCACAAATAAATATAATACCTTCCACAATATTCTCTGCAGCATCAACCTGTTCTTGATTCATCGCATAAACTTTGCTTGCTTGCTGATCGCTCTTGAAAAGTGATGTGAATGCAAAGGACTGAAGTCCAGCATTCACACATTTCAAGCTTTAAGAATAATGGGAAAATAATTATAGTTCATCATTAATTTCCCTTTATTTACATAGGTTCAAATGTTCTGACCTAGGGGATGCAAGTCGTTTATAAGTTTTGAAAAATTACAACCCCTCATTCTGGTCTCAGATGTGGTCTAAACTTGGAAATTAAAAGAAAATACATGAAAAATGGACCAAAACTCAAAAAAAAAAAAAAAAAAGGTAGATATGCAATGCCCACAATCACTGACAAACAGTAGCAGAAATGGCCACTGTTTGTCCCCTTTTTGCTCTGTTTCGCTTCTATGACACATTTAGAGTGCTGGAACTTGTGCTCTTTGACTTTTTGAGTGTTGAATGACTACTAAGAGTGCTGAATTCAACTGTAGAATCTCCTACAATCTTCGGTAATCACCATTTATTTGTTACAGATTGTTTTTGTGTAGATCTGAAAAGGGTGCCTTTGTGAAGGCAACTGAAGCGAAAGTTATGTCATTCTAGTCCTATGGTTTTCAAGAGTAGAATGAAGCCTAAAAGGCTTGGTCACAACCTTAGGAATGGCCTGAAACCCAGACAAGTGGGAAAACCAAAGAAAGTGGTTTCATTTATTTGTGCTTGATGACCTTGAGATTCATCTTCTCTGAGGAACAACTGTGTGTATTTTTCTCCTCTGAATGATTTCTCACCTAAGTTTTGGTGAAAGGAAAAAGAGCAAAGGGGGACCTTGGAAGTTGTATACTTGAGAAGCCTTGTGACCTTGGTTGGAACTTTGGAATCCATGCTTTTGCACTTCCAACCTCGCTTCAACCCTTTCTTCAGAGCCTAAGTATGCCTTTTATAGGCTCCAAAGGAAGTTGGGACAGTTCCCAGCAGTTGTTAGAGAGTTACACTTCAAAATAAAGTGAAATTATTCCTAGAAACCATCTAAAACCAATTCATAGGTGTTTGTGACTGCGGCGTGGTCACAAACAAGGCCCAATTTTGGGTTTTTGCATATGTAATTTGTTTTCATCAGTTTGGAGCCTGAACGATGCCTGATATTTACGAAAGTTGGAGGGATGCTTTCTAACACTATTTTGAGTGTGTCATAGAAATTTTAGCATGTTTTGAACTTCTAAAGTTGGTTAACCCCCCCAGTTGACTTTTTGTTAATGAAAATGGGCCCTTGTTTTAACTGTTTAAAGACCAAATGATCTTGGATTCACTTGAAACTTGGAGGAACTTATGCAAGGAGCACCTTGAAGTCTTCATCCAAATTTCATCTGGTTTGGACTTGTAGAAGTTGGATTTTGAACAATGACCCACTTGCTGTATATTCTAAGTCAATGTCTTTTTACATTGCAGGTAGTTAGCTTGGTTTATACCCAAATAATGTTCAACTGATTTGACAATTTGGAAAATTGACTTTGAGCATATTTTAAGTCTCTAATCTAAATTTCATCAACTTTCACCTCCTCAAAGTAGGATTTTTAATTAGTGACCCCCATGACTTGGGGGTTATGGACTCCTAGTGACATAGAGTTGAAGTAGGGTCAAACGAAGTCCTCTGGGCTTAAAAATATGCAGAACCACTTTTGAGTATGACTTAAGCATTATATCTAAATTTCATCAACTTTGGTCACCTGGAAGCGGGACTTTGGTCAGTGATCCCATGGCTTGAGGGTCATTAACCTAAAGTTGACATTGTTATTAACTTTGGGTCAAATGACATCCACTTGACCAGAAATTTTGCAAAGTCCTTATTGAATATAATTTAAGCTTCCTCCAGGAGTTTCTGCTTATTTTGATATGTAAAAGTATCTGTTGCCACAGTGACCTCATGGAGCTCGAAGACAATCACTGAAGCTTGAATTTAAACTAAAATGAAGTTCATATGCTTTGAAATTTTGAAACATCGTTCCCAAGCATAATCTGGAGCTACCATGTGATTTTCAACCACTTTGGTAATGCAAAAGCTTAAGTGTATTCAATGACCAATGGACTTTGAGCCAATGTACCTTGAATTTGAAGTTTGGTGAGTCGAGTGACCAATGAAGTCCATTAACTCTAAGATTTGAACTACTATACTTTGGTCTCATCTGAAATATTATGAGTGAGTTGCATCAGTTTTGAACTCTAGATGCAATATTTGACCTGGCATTCCACAATCCTAGGGTTTATGTGCCCTTGGTTTGGAATTTGCTTGTAATATCTTCACTGTAGCATTTGTGACTTTTTATGGGTTAACAAGTGCCCCCTCAAGGTGCAATGGTTAAAGTATGACAATCATTGTGCCTCGAAATAGCCAATCTGTGGGAATAATGAATGGCTTGATGAAAATGTAGTTTGTTTAGATAGGTTGTAGGCCTAGACTTGAAATTTTGAAATTTTGATTAAAAACCATGAAGGGTTTGATGATGCAATTTGGTAAAAACATAAAGATCCTAATTTTCTTTACCCTATTATTTAAAGATATCAAAAGTAGCATCTCTATGGGGACTGTGGGGAATGCCTACAAAAGAAATCCATGAGATATTAGAAATTTCAAAAATTTATGAATTTTGTTTGGATTTTAGAAAATGGATTTGATTTTCTCTTAACCTATTTGTCACAGATATCCAAAGTGGCATCTTTATAGGGACTGTTGGAAACACCCACCTAATGAGTCCCCAAGTTGTTAAGGAAAATCACAGTTTGGATTTGGGATTTCATGGATTTTGGTTTATTTTCAAAAATAAAGGTTAGATTTTGACTTCGCTTGACATGAGTCGAAATGAGATGGAATTTTGAAGGAAATCGGCTTTTGTGGATTTTGATCCAAAACAACCTGAGATGACATGGCAATTTGGATGTTGACATTTGATAGAGTGGGCCACTAGTAGTGGGTCCCACTGCTCAAAGTAATAGTGACCAAAGGTAAAAGTTCTCCGTGTGTTGAGAGGGTTTGAATCACTGCACAAGATGACTTTGGCCTCCAAATCACGGATATCCTTGTTGAAATACGCTTTGTCGGCCAATTCATGGATCCCCTTGTTGAAATATGCTATGTCTGTGGGAAAAAGAGTGAGACAGTGACCATGGGCTTGAAAGGAGGAGCTGTGTCCATGAGCAAGAGGGAAAACATGCCGTGCACCCCACTACTTCAACCGAGCTGGGTTTATGGGACAAGGTTTGTAAAGAGCCCACCCTTTAATAAACTTAAAGTGGACAAACTCCGTCTGGGGAATGCACAGATTTGGCATCTCACCATTGGACTTAGCGAAGGCACACCCACCTATTAGCATGATCACTGACTGATACAGTTTGAGTTCACACCTAGCTTTTGCAGTATGTGAGAAGTGTGGGGTGTTGCCTTGATCCTTAGCATAGTGTAATGTACAAGTTAGGTCACCATGGCCTCTGTGGGAATTTTCCTTGATCAATAAGTTGATCATGCCTAGAATGTATTTCTTTTGCTTTTTGATGAGAAGGTTATTCCCCTTAATTCTCAACAAACATGAGAAGTAAAAATCTCATGGATATGAGTGGCCGATTAGAGAAACTGACGAAGATAGGATTAGCCTCCACTCAAGTGACCACATGTAGGTTTAAATATGATCACCAATGAACTTTTTACAATATCTTTCTTAACCATAACCTCCAAGGCTAATTCATCCTTCCTTGTCTTTTCCATGTCTGAGCGAGTCTGGATGATGTCGACCATCTTTGTGGGAATCAAGCCGCCGAACACTGATGAAGTATTCTACTTAAATTTGAGTGGACATTTCAAGTGAGGAATTTGAGAGATGATTTTGCATTTAAATTATAGTATTGGACTCCCACAAGAATGTCTAATGCTCCCATCATAGCAAGTCACCATGGGACTTTGGTTGCCAATATAATAACCGGTTAAAGCACATATTTGAGTACTTTGCTTGTGTTTGTTGAAGATGCCATCTTGGGAATGTTGAGTCGTTCTGTTGGCTTCAAGTTTAAGTATGGAGAATGAAATAGTCTCCAATAGTTGCAGGTAAGTCTAATGAAACCACGGGATATGACCGGAGATGGGTGCCATCAGACCATCAGCATTTACTTTTTGTCTTCAATACTTGAATTATTATTCTCTTGTTGAAAACATGTCATTTGCTTTTACATTCTACATTTTCATACATATTGAGTTTGTTTGCGCTTTTTGATGTATGTAGTTGTTAGCATGCCGTGCTTGTACTGTGCAGACATTTCTTACTTTAGTGTTGCATCCCTTGTGCCAGAGTGCACACCAAATTGTCCCCTAAAAGGTCTTAAGGTACTTGAACATCTGTTTAGACCGGAAGCCTCGGTTATGGGACTTAAGTATGCCTTGATGCCAATTTTTGGTCTCAGAACTTAGTATTATTTTCTCCTTTTAGCCTTTTTACTAAGGGAAAATGCTGCCGAAATTTTAGTAGAATTCCATACCATAGCAATTTTTTGCTGCTACTGATGTCCTTCCTTCCTTTCTTTTTTTTTTTTTCCTTTTCAGCTAGAAAAGGCAAAGCACCCGCAACCTCAATTTTTAGCGCATCAAAGAGCCGTTATAAAGGTAGAGCTGTAAGTAACCCTAATGCAAGGGACCCAAATGTATTGTTTGCTGCTACTTTGAAGAAACAAAAAAAATGAGAACTTTGGCTGTGAGGAACATTGCAACAGTGGATCACCACATTACTGTAATAGCTTTTAGCCTTAAAAGATGATACTCTGAAGCTTCGAGTCACCATAGATGGCTTGGAGAAGTCTAGTTCAAAGAACCAGGCCAGCGAAGAGTGGATTCTCATCAAAGTAAAAGCAAAGCAAACAACCTTGAATGACTTTGTTCAATCCCTCGAAATTGGAATGAGTATCAAACTAGATGAAATTGACGTTGATGCTATTGTCCTAGCTTATATAAGCTTTACAAGGCACATCCTGAAGGAAAAAATTATGAACGCAAAGAGGCAACTTGAAAGGTTCTTGGACTAGGTCTCATTGCCGTAGCTTCTTGTTTGACTTGTTTATCTTGATCAGCCTGGGTGTCCAAGTATACTTGAGTTCATTCATTGTACTTAAACTTCAAATATATATCAACGGAAAAACTTTTCTTCTGCACCATTTTGTCATTAGTGTGCATGCTTGGTTTGATTTTGTGTGGGTGTTTGATGTGGTTTGTATGAATTGTTTGTTTGGTTTGGTTTTCTCAAACTTGTATGAGGGTATGACTTGTGATCTTTTGGATCTGCATATTAATAGTAAAAGAGTCATATAGGTGGACATTATCTGGTCCCCATGTGTGAGGCTTTCTTTACGGTCCATGACTTGATCCTTTTGGTGTTGAAGGGATCAAACAAGGTGAATGTTATCTAGTACATATGTGTGAGGCTTCTTCCAAGATCCTTGACTTGTTTCTTAGGATAAAGATTTGGTTATGGTTTTTGTTTAGATTTTGGTTATATGTGGCCTGCAAAAAAGGCTTACTCCATGCAACTAAAGTTAGTCACATAGGGTTTGCAAAAGGACTTGTTCTACACGACTATGGGTTAGCTATATGGAGTCTACAAAAAAATTTATTCTATACAGGGTCCGCAGAAGGATTTGATTTATATAGCAGGATATTACAAGGGGTCTTATAAGGACATTATCCAAGTAGTGGAAATTGACTAGAGGGGTCAAAGGACTTGATCCTCGCAGTCATTTTATACAAGTCTGAGGGATTTTGGTTAGAAGTCATAGGTTGTAAGGCTCAAAACCAGAGGATTTTAGGAGTGAGAATGTACACTATACACAGTTTGGGTATACCAATGACATTCAAATAGAGTATTTCTTGAGAAGTTTTCCATTGATAGGCATCATACATCTGTCTCCTTTGAGTGTGAGGAGTGCATAGGCGCTGTTGGAGTAGACCTTATTAACTAGGAAAAGTCTTTCTCATTTGGATTCAAATTTTCCTTTTGACATGTGTATGGAGAACATTGGCCTTTTAATTGCAAGGACTAAATCTCTTTTCTTGTAAGCTCTGTATTTGACCTTTTTGTTGAAAGATCCAGCCATACAAGCTTGATGAGATCGATGCTTTGTCGAGTACCAAGCCTCTTCTCTCAAGGTTTTCTAACTCTTAAAGTCTGAGCTTAGCATTCTTTTCTTTAGTGTATTTGCTTATCATAGCTACTCGAAGAGAATGGAGTTGAATTTCCAAGGGTATCATAGCTTTACAGCTATAGATCAAGGAATATGGTGCTGATTTATTTGGACCACGAACTATAGTTTTGCAGGCCCACAATGCTTCAGGAAGTTTGGTACTCTTAACTTTTTTTGTTGTCAGAGATTGTTTTCTTTAGAATTTTGCAAATAGTTTTGTTGAAAGCTTTGCAAATCCATTAGCTGCAGGGTTATATGCCATGGATGGACAGTATTAGATTTTGTATTTGTGACAAAATCAGTAGAATTTGTCATTGTTGAACTGAGGACCATTGTCATGATGTAGACATTTAGGTACCCCAAACCAACAAATGATATGGGTTTTCAAGAAGTTGGAGACTGCATTTGTTTTGACTTCTATAAGGGGCATTGCTTCTGCCGATTTGGGGAAGTAATTCTTCGCAGCCAAAATAAATTGATGATCACGTTCTAATGGCGGATTGATTTTTCAAAAGATGACCACCCCTTAAGACTTAAATGGCCAAGTGGTAGAGACATAGGATTTAGATATTCAAGTGGTTGATAGATACAATTGCCGTGGATTTGGCATTCATTGCATCTCTTTGAAAAATTGATGATGTCAAACACCATGGTAGGCCTGTAGTAACCTAACCTTCGAATCTAATCATGAAGCTTTGGTCTGGCTCGGTGAGCGCCACATAGGCCAGAATGAACTTCTTTGAGTGCTTGATTGGCTTCTTTTGGTGACAAGCAACAGAGAAGAACTCCATCTATGACTTGCAAAAGAGAGTCTTCAAAGGCATATTGAAGTAAAATTTTAGAGCTCGCCTTTAAACACTAGTTCTATCCTTAACATTCTCTACCAGGACTCCATGAATAATGTAATCAATGAAAGGATCCCTCTAGTCTCTGAATGAGTTTTAGAAGGATGATATCTGATTCTTGATCACATTAAAGCAATCTACTACTGCTTTATGGGTGTCCAATGGAGATAGAGGTCTATCATTTTTTTGATTATAAGTTGTGAATCTCCATAGACTCTAAGTTTGTTGATGCCTGATTCTAAGGCTTGCTCGAGACCCATAATCAACACTGTGTATTCTGCCACATTGTTTGGACATGGCTTGATCAATAAGAAGGACTGATGGACATGAAATGTTCTTAGACTGCAGAAAATGATTCTAACCCCGGAAATTGGATCTCCTAAATCATTAGTTCTAGAAGCTCCGTCAAAATGCATGATCCAATGTAAGTCTAGATCAATGGTGGTTTCCATATTTGTTCAACGAAGAAGACCGGCTCATCAGGGAGATTGTCTTTGAATTTAGAATCTTCCAAAAGCGGATGTTCTGCTAGAAAATCACCAAGCGTGTGTCCTTTCATTGCCTTTATAAGAGTGTATTTGATGTCATATTGAAAAAGAAGAATAGACCATTTGGCAAGATGATCATCACTAAATCACCAGCTTTTGTCACAAATGTCTTCAACATGTTGATTGGAAACCAAGTACACCACATTAGAGAGGATGTAGTAATGTAGTTTCTGTACTGCAAACATCAATGCAAGACATTCTTTTTCCACTGGATGATAATTATGCTCAGCACCAACTAGCATCCGAGACAAATAATAAAGAGCCACCTCCTTACCCCCATCATTCTTTTGAGCTAATAATGCCCCTAGGGAGTGATCAAGAGCTCGAATGTATAGGATAAAGGTTTTGCCTAGAATCGGAGCGGAAAGAACCTATGGGTTTGTGGGATACCATTTAATATCTTAAAAGACATCTTCATAAGCTTTATCCCACATGAATTCAACTCCTTTATTCATCAGTCTGGAGAATGTTTTCACTTCTCAGATAATTTTGAGATGAACCGGCGAATGTAAGCAAGTCTGACCCATAATCCCTTGAGTTCTTTGAGAGTTCTTAGAGAAGGCATCTCAAAAATAACTTTAACTTTGATTGATTTCTTTGAAGGTTAATTCTACATCAGTGGTAACCTTAACTAATCAGGCCAAAGACTTAGTGTTGTGACTAAGTATGATAGCCTTGATTTCTGATTACAAATTGGTTTTACACATTTCAATCATTGCTCTTTGAGATGGTTGTTCGACTTATTTGTAGGATAATACTCTCAATCTTTTAATAAAGGCCTGTGCAGTTTCATTATCTCCCTGCCTCGTGCTACTGAGCATGATGAAGGTGACTATCTAATCCTCCTCCTAGAAGTGGAGTAAGAACTTCTCTTCTGTGATTGGCCATGTCATAAAAGAGAGTTCTGGTAACTACTTGTATCAGTCAAAGGCAACTCCCTTTAATGTGTCGACAAATAGCCTGATCTTTAGTGCATCTAATTTTGGCAAACTTCCCACAAGTGATTTGAAATGCACAATGTGCTTGATATGATATAAAAGAACACTATGAAACACAAGTTAAGAATAGCTCCTCATTTTGGGATTCTAGTTACATTTAACCAGTTACCCCGATTTGTTATGATTCCATGTGTTGGCACCATTGAGCTTCAATCCTCTCTTGGTTAGGCCAAGTCGACTGTTGGATTTAGATTCTTGTATTTACGCCTTTGCAGATGGCTTCATGTTTCCCTTTTGGTCTCCCTTGGGTTCTAGATGGAGGTGACTTTCAGCTACGGCTTTAACTGCGAGGAATCCTTTTTCCCTCTCTAGCCACGTAAAGCACTCGTGAGCCAATTTTCCTTCACTCGGGACATGTAGAGCATCTTGAAGTGTTTTCATGTTCACGTGTGTTGTGTCATAATGAAACAACGCAATCGTTATGGAGAATTTAACCACGTGGATTACCAGCTAGTTTGTTATAGTGTTGACCCATAAAAAAATTACAAATGTTGCAATGAAGACATTACAAGAAAATACTAAATCAAGGGCACATAAACCCTGGGATTATAGAATGACAAGTCAAGTACTGCATCAAGATGTTCAAAAGCTAATGCAATCCACTCAGAAGACTTCAGATGAGTTCAGAGTGTTGTAGTTCAAATGTTAAAGTTGGGGAACTTCATTTGGTCACTCGAGTCGCTAAACTTCAAATTCAATATTTATTGGCTTAAAGACTAACGGTCATTGAACACACTCAAGCCTCGGGGTTACAAAAGTGGCTGACAATCTCATGGCAACTTCAAATTTTGCTGAGGAATGATGCTTTAAGATTTTAAAGCATTTGGACTTCATTTCAGTTCAAACCAAGCTTTAGTGACTGTCTGCCAGCTCCTTGGGGGTCATTGTGGAAATGAATACTTCTACATGTCAAAATAAGCTGAAACTCAGAGGAATGTCTTCAAGTATATTCAAAGACTATCCTTCAAAGTTTTAAAACATTTGGACATCATTTGGACTCAAACTCAGTTCATATGGCTATCTGCTAAAGCTCTTTGGGGTCACTATACAAAGTGACACCTCCTGAAAATCAAACTAGCTGAGACTCTTGAAGAAAGCTCAAAATATATTCAAGGGGAGCTTTACAAAATTTAGGTCAATTAGATGTCATTTGACCCAAAGTCAATAAACATGTCAACTTTTGGTTCGTGACCCTCAAGGCAAGATCATTGACTAAAGTCCTACTTCCAGGTGACCAAAATTGATGAAATTTTGATACAAAATTTTAGTTATGCTCAAAGGAGACTTTGCGTATTTTCAAGTTAAAAGGGCTTCATTTGAGCCTACTTCAATGATATGTCAATTAAGAGTCCGTAACTTCTGACTCATGGGGGTCACTGACCAAAGTCTTACTTGTAGGAGGCCAAAGCCGATGAAATTTGGATTAGAGACTCAAAATATATTCAAAGTCAATTCATCAAAATTTCAAGCCAATTGAATATCATTCGGGTAGGAAACAAGCTGACTGCCTGCAGCACAAGAGAATATTGACTTAGAACATGCAACAAGTGGGGTTGCTATTCGAAATCTTACTTTCACAAATCCAAACTGAATGAAATTTGGATAGACACTTCAAGATGCCCCTAAAATTAGTCCCTCCAAATTTCAAAGAAAACCAAGGTCATTTGGGCCTCAAACAACTGATACAAGAGCCCATTTTCATAAAAACTCAACAGCGCATTGACCAACTTTAGAACATCAAAACAGGCTGAAATTTTTATGACACACTCAAAATAGCATCCCTCCAAGTTTCATAAAGATCAGACACCATTTAAGCCCCAAACAGGCAAAAATAGTTTACATATGCAAAAACCCAAAATTGGGCCTTGTTCGTGACCACGGCTCGCGGTCATGGACACCTGTGACTTGGTCCTGAATGGTTTTTGGGAGTTATTTCACTTTATTTAGAAGTGTAACTTCCTCACATTTACTAGGAACTATCCCAACTTCCTCTGAAGCCTATAAAAGGTACACTTGGTATCTGAAGAAAAGGTTGAAGCAAGATTCAAATCAAGTTCCAAGCCACCGAAGCAAGTTCCAATCAATTACACACTAGTTCAACAAGTCACAATCCTAGTTCTATGCATTCATAAGGCTCCCAAGGCACTTCAGGCAATTCAAGATTACTTCTTTTCTCGTTCTCACTAACTTAAGGTAAGAAATAGTTTAGAGAAGGAGAAGAAGCATGCATCTTACTTAGAGAAGATGAATGTAAAGGATACAAGGATGAAGACTTCTTCCTTTGATTTTCTCACTTGAGAAGGGTTTTGGGCCATCATGGAAGTTGTGAATAAGCCTCTTTAGGCTTCACTCTGTTCCTCGAAAACTATAGGTTCAGAATGACACAAATTTGGCTCCATTTTTGGCTAAGTTAAGTACCCTTTTCAGATTTGTAGAAAAACAATCCATAAAAAAAGGTGATGATTATCAACGATTTAAGTTGATTCTACAACCAAATTAAGCACTTTTGGTCATTCAACACTCCAAAAATCGAAAAGACAAGCTTTAGCACTCTGAAGATGTCATAAAAGCGAAACAGAGAGGAAAAGAAGCAAACAATGGCTTTTTTTTAGCAATTGTCTACCAATGGCCATGAGTCATGATCACTGTCAGGGAACCGGGCCTCCCTGCACTCTCTATTTTGTGATTTTCTCCCTTTTTATGTCTTGTCTTGTAAATTCCAAATTTAGATCACATCTGAGACTAGAGGGAGGGGTTATAATTTTTCAAAACTCGTAAACAATCTGCAACCCCGCGGTCAAAGCATTTGAACCCATTTAAATAAAGGGAAAATAATGATGAACTGTAGTTATTTTCCATTCTTCTTAATGCTTCAAGTGTGTGAATGTTGGACTCGAGTCCATTGCATTCACATCACGTTTCGAGCATAACAAGAAGATTGGTGCCATTTGTGGGAAGGTTTTCGCTTTAATTTGTGATCAAATTTGGCTAAAAAGACATGAAAAAATTTTAAAATCCATGAAAAGTGCTTAAATGTGATGCTGTGAGCTTGCTGTGGGATGTTGTGTAAAATGCCTGTGGCCATGGGAGACAATGGAAAATGGTTAGTGACTGTGGGCCTGCGGTCATTAACTTGTTTTGCCTCCAAATTGACTTGTTTGAGTTCTGAAGACACCCATGCAAGACCTTAATGTCTATGATGGGTTTGGGAGAATTAAATAAGGAACTTTGCACCTCGAAATGCATCCTTTTATCATTTAAATGAAGGCAGGCACCTCAAAGTGCATACTTTTGCCACTCAAGTGAAGGAACTTATACCTTGATATGCACGAACCAAATCAACAGCCTTTTATGCAATATAAGACTATTGATTCAGTCCAAAAGGCTTTATGTTACTGGTTGTCTGATCACAAGTTTGTTTATAAGACCTAAATAAATGTTTATATCAAATCAGTGATAAGACCAACAACATTACAGTCATGCATTGTTCGGTGTCACACACTAATGGATCCCGTGTGATCATTATGGTAGTGGTGTAGGCATGATCTTGTGGGCCCTATCTCTTTGATTGGATCAAACCCTCTCTTGCTTATAAGTCTAACACAGATAGCCCGAAATGCTGCCAGAATTTTGGTAACTAGGTCTAGTCAGCTTAGCATGCTTTTAAGCCTGACTATTATAGTCCCGAAATGCTGCAGAAATTCTAATAGCTAGGACAGTCAGCATCTCATAATGAGATTGGGTTTATGCCTATTTTTGACCGTTTCGATTCAAAACCATGTTGGTTTAGAAGGTATTCGTAAACCATTCCGGTTAACCCTAGAGGTAGCCATGTTGGTTATGACACTAATATAGTCATTTTAGCTTACTTTGTTGCAGAGATATCATGGGTTCTTTAATCATCACTTTCAATGAGGCCAATGAGAGGCTATTTAAAATCTCCATGACCTAAAACAAATCATCTGCAAGAGCACCAAAGAGGGCTCGAGCTAACTCTGCTACCCCTGCATCGAGAGTCTCAATCTTCTAAAGACTCTCTTTATGGGCTCCATGACTTCGACTGATCTGAATGGGTCATCAGTGACCCCTAAATCCATCAAGAAGACTAAGACTCCCAAACCCTTGGTCTCCAAATATGCGCAGAATCCATTTGGAGTTTTCAACAAGGTTTAGGAGGAGCCTAAACACAAACTAAAGTCAGGAGGTAGCAGCCTTCATATCATCAAGCCCCGTTTGGGGGCAAGACAAGTCCAGTTCATAGATCACAAACCAATATCACTTAGAAAGTCATATTCAATGGCTACTCAATGCTCAAGATCATCATCTACTCGGCCCAAACAATGGGTCGTTAACAAGCAAGCACCAGAGGACCCTCGGTGATCGTGAGTTCCAAGTGCAGAACCGTGATGTAGTAATAAAACTGGTGAGACCAGGTTGATCCTTAGGGAGCAATGTGTTTAAGGTATTTTTTTTCAACTTGACTTGCCTTAAAATAAAAATCTAAAACAAAGCTAATTTAAAATCTAACAAATACAAGTGTCCTACTTACCAAAATTAAATTAGCTATAAACCAATGAAAGAAACTTTCCTAAATCTAAAATGCGTAAAATAAAACTAACGTTGCTGCAAAACTAAAACACAAGTTAGAACTTCCAAAAATAAAAACTAAAATTAGAATCTTACTAAACTAAACAATGTTAAAAACAAAATAAAAAAAAAGTTAGAAACTTTCCTAGGTTAGAATTTCCAAAACTAGTAAACTTTCCAATTTAAAACCTTTAATTAAAACAAGTTTAGAAAGATATTTAATTCTGAAAATTAACTAAAACAATCAAAAACATAAAACTAAAAACAAATTTAAAATTAGAAAGTTAGTAAAATTAGTAATGCAATGCATGCCATGAGATGCTGAAAAATTTGAAGTATGAAAAACTAGTATGTTGATGCAAATTTTATGCATGATTTGAACTATTCTAATGCATCCTAAATCTAAATTTAATGGCTGAAATTTATGCTCTACTGATGCAAGAAACTAACAAAAAAAAACGGAATTAAAAAAGGATCTAAAACGAAAAAGTTTTGAATGCATGAATATGACAACTTTGCAAAATTCTGTGCAGAAATTCTGATTCGGGTTGACTGATTGGCAAAGTTTAAGCCTCCGGTTCACAAACCTTTCGAAATTATTTTGATCTGAAATTTTGGAGAATGAAAGACCACATCCTAAACTTTAATATTGCCAAGTTTCAAAGAAAAATATTGTGATTTGACTGGTCTACCCACTTTGAACTTTTTGTCAAAAACTGTTTCTATAGTTTGCTGAAACTATTAAGTTATGCTGTTTATATATTGAGTCCGAATTTAATCATTAGATTCAGATCTGAAGGCTTAATTTTCATCAACTTAAATATGCACAAAATCTTATGATAAGAAAATAGATGCAATGATTCCTAATCCAACCATCAAACTATGCAAAAACAAAACTTAAAATCCATGTGAATATAATAAGAAAATAACAAAAGTGCAGAAAATAACATAAATTTGCAGGAAGTCAAAGGCGGTAATAACACGAAAGTCAAAGGCGGTAAACAACTGAAGTCAAAGGCGGTAATAACAAGAAGTCAAAGGCAGTAGATTGCTCTTTCAATATCTTATCTTAATTTGGGTTAAAATAGATTAGCAGTGTTGTTTTAGGGTCTTATTCTTCATTTTAGGTCGTCAATCTAAGTGAGAATAACAAATTTCCATTCCATGTAGAAATAAATTTCAGAATTGGCCTCTAATATTTTTTCACTCAAACCTCTTTAACTCCATCTTGCATTGCCTCCAAACATACAATGTATCTAAAGAGACAAAGTATATTAAAAAGGTTACTAAGATGGGTTACTAGTTGTGATTCCAATTCTATCCCAATATTTAAACAAGAACAAAAATTAACCCAATCACAAACAAGACTAAAATTATGAACACCACAAAATCAAAGACAAGAACAATTGAAAAGAAACAAACTTTACTAGCATGAAATTGTTTTACAAAAGATTGGAAATAAAAAGCAAACAATTACATACTAGGATGGATGAGAATTCCTCTTTCTAGTTGACACTTCAAGGTTGGTGGTGTGGCTTTAGGGCTAAGCCTCCTTGATGACTTGAGATGTAAAGACAAGAGAGGGAGAGATGGATGAAGAAATCTAGAGGTGGGAGGTGGGTAATTCTTCCATGAAGAATATGGGAGAAGGGTACCCTATTTATACTTTTTCAAGTCCTACTCCTTCTCAAACTTTAAAATCTTAAAAATAATTAAAAAAATTTAAAGAAAAAGGCCTCCAAACAATGCTTTGGACGTGCAATATCCTTGGGGATTTTTTTTCTTTTTATTTTCTCTTCTTTCCTTGCTTTCTTTGTCTAGAAGTCCCTCTTGGATGCTTCTTTCCTTCTTTGTCATTGCCACCTTGCATTAAGATCTTTTAAGAGATGAAATAGGGATAAGAATCCGCTCTTCGAATCAAACTTGGCCCACATGAGGTGTAGAACTTCCCCTTTTATCTCTTTGCATCGTCAACTTTCCTTTTTTTGAAAGTTCTCCTTGTTGGCCCTGAACTTGAAGAGATCTTCTAGATAATTCTCCCTTGATTTTTTTCCTTTACTTTTTCAATCAAAATCTGATCCAAAATCCTCTTTTGGACGTGGAATCGCTAGTTTGGATATTTTTTTATTTTTCTTTCAATTAAATCTTCTCCTTCTCCAAAAAGAACTCCTATGTGGTTTTCCTTGTCCATATTTGATGAGATATTTTTCAAATTCTCTTCAAAATCTCTTGAAAATGTGCAACAAATAAATGGACCCCATCTTGGATTTTTTACAAGTGTACCCCATGCATGTGCATGTATGTGTGGGACCATGAAGCCGATTTTTTACAATTTGCTTTCAATTTCCTTTTCTCTTCAATTCTGCTCTCCTTTCTCTTAAAAATCAATTCCTTGCCTCAATTCTTTACAAATGGGACCCATATAATCAATTTCCTACAAAACAGATGTGAATTCATGTGAAAAGACAATTTTACCCCTAACATCACATATGCGTGACTGTGAGCCCATTTCTCACGAAATCATAATAAAAATATACATCATTCTTCATGATTTTATATGAATGAACTAATGATGAAGAGAATTCAATTTATTTCATGAAAAAAATTATTTTCACAAAACTTTCCAAAAATAGACTTTCTAAAAATAGCAGGTTTCATGAATTTATGCAAAAAGTGTGATTTTTAAGCAATTTATGCAGAAAAATATAAAAATTAATTTAAAATGAATTAACGCATTATATCACACTAAATGAGGCTCTTTTAAGTTAATAAGTCCTTAAAATGGGTCAAAATGTGTATAAAAATATGCATTTTTAAAGACTCATCACTCGGCAACTCTTAACTTGAAAGAAAGCCCAGAAGCATGCATCCATTCCCGGATCCAATACGTGGTCACTGCAGCTACGTACTTCAAAATCTAACAAGGCTGAGAACAGACTCTTGGCCTCACTTGAGGATAATATCTTCTACCCTCTGACTCAGAAAGAAGGATGAAGGTTTAGCAGAAGGTGTCTACCCTCTATCATTATAGCACCAACCCCATCAACTTCACCCCATCGTCTATCACATGGCTCTAAAGACAACAAGAAAGTTAAGCGATTGGTCATCAACAACTTGACTGATCTCACCGACTTCACGGATTTGCTCCAACAAAAGGAGCGGAAGAAAAAGAACAAGAGATGTGTTATTGACATCCTTTCGCTTCCCACTTCCGATTCCAGGGATTGGAAACGAGTTGCCGACACTGCTAGCCCACTAGTTGCCAAGTTCAAAGATCAAACCTTGGCAGCTAGACCGGCTAATCAAATAACGAAGAAAGCTTTGGCTTGATACAGGGATCAACCCAAAAGCTATCACAGTGTAAAATCACTCAAAAATGGGTGAGTAAAGAAGATGATCCAGACTTGACCTCAAGATGCATGGTTGACCAGGTTCAGCCTAGAGGATTACCCGAAGTATGGCTTGAACTCAATCACAATAGTTTGACCCTAACTCTTATTCAAGCAAGATTTCTGAAGGTCATGACGAAACAGACTCTAATAAGGATCCTATCACTATCTTAGACATAGAAGATAGTCAATGCACTTTTCCTACATTAATATCTTCCTACCCCCGTTAGTACACTGTGTTCATGGTTGAAGGGAGTGGGACTAGAAAGGATGGAAATGATGATGCTAGTGGAAGCAAAGATACCAGTGAAGAAAATGCTGGTGAAAAATCAAGAGGACGATGTCAATGATGTTGTTAAGCAACAAGGAGCTAAAATTGATCACTTAACTGCCTAGTTGAAAATCTTGGTAGATAATTTAGGTGGTCCAACCGAACCTCCAGTAAACCCTCTATTTGCTGACAGAAAAGAACAGGCAATGACCAGGAGAAATGCCATTAAAATTGACCTACTCATAGCTCAAATCAAGTCCCCGACAAACAAGGTGATAGCTACAGGTTCTTCTGGTGGTGATCATTTGTCAATCCTTGGTCTTCATGCAGATCTTGAAAAACATGTAACCTTCAAAGAAGTTGAAGAGATACTGACAAAACCAAAAGTGGAGACTAAGCTGAAAAAGAAGGGTATCACACCAAGTATCCTCCAGAATTCGATCCGGTTCCATTTCCACTAGATTATAAAGTTCTGACTTTCCGGCCATACCTTGGCAAGGGGTTAGCATATCAGCATATTGTGCATTTCAAGTCACTCCTTGGAAGGTTGCCAGAGTTAGATGCACTAAAAGTAAGGCTATTCGTCGGCACATTAAAAGGAGTTGCCTTTAATTAGTACAAGCAGTTACCAAAACTCACTTTCATGACATGGCCTATCACACTACAGCAATTTATATTTTTTAGCTATGAAATTTTCATCGCCAAAAGAGAAGAAAACGTCGGTACAACACTTTACTGATGAAAAAATTTATGTCGGCTGAACATTGGTAAAAAGTCATGGGGAAAAGATTTTACGAACGGAATCTAATTCCGTCGGCAAAAATTACATCTTCACCGACAATAATTTCTTATTAAACTGACATTTCAAAATGTCAGTAAAATCATTTCATTTTTTTTAAAAATTTTAATTTCACTTTTACCTATGTTTTTTTAATGTCAGTAAAACATTTATTCTTTTTTTTAAATTTTCAAATTTCATTTTACCCATGTTAAAAAATGTCGGTAAATTAATTTTATTTTTTTAATTTTCCTTCCACTTTTACCAACATTTTTTTAATGTCAATAAAATCATTTTCTTTTTTCAAAAATATTCATATTACTTTTACCGACATTAATAAAAGTTAGTAATTTCATAAATTTTTGCTTTAATTTCACCTAAATTTTTATAATGTTGGCAAAAGCATTACCTGCTTTTTATAAATTATTAATTTAATTTTACTGACGTTTAAAACATCAATAAACTCATTTCATTTTCTTTGAATTACTTTTACCTACGAAAAAAAACGTCGGTAAAATAATGTTTCCTTTTTAGTTATTTTCATTTCATTTTTACCGACGAAAAAGAAAATTGGTAATGTCTTTTCTTGTAGGTAAAAATTTTTTCTAATGCATCATTTGTTTTTTCAATATAATCTTCTTGTAAACTTGTTTATACACCTGTATCAAATATAAACCTGTCTATATACTTGTATTCAACATAAGAAATGCATACATACAAGATTTGCTAAATAAACAAACAACCATTGCCATTTTTCATCAAATCATTCATATTATTTAACAAATATTACAATCAATGATACAGTCCCATATAAATGTCTAATATACAAATACAAATAAACTAAAATGAAAATAAAACACCTTTACAAGTATGCAACCGACGCCAAAGTGTCCATCAATCTGCAATGACAAAAGCAACATTAGAACCTTTTCAATGAATTAAATTACAAATGTAAGATAAACATGTATATATAGAACTATTTCCTAAGTTTTTTAGTAGCCTGTTTTCCAGCCAAAGTGTTGAGAATCAGGCAGTTTTTGCATCTAATTCGTTAACTAGGAGTCTAATTCACGAGCCGTCAATTCCTACAAGTTAATTTAGCCTTAAGCGAGGTACTTGTGCCGATTTCCAGGCCGTCCGATGGCTGTTTCCCATTTTCAACCTCCAGCGGCCTATTTTCAAGCCTAAGTGTTGGGAATCTAACATTTTTAGGTCTAATTTGTTAACTGGGAGTCTGATTTCTGAACCGTCAGTTCCTACAAGTTAATTTGTCCTTAGCGAGGTGCTCGTGTCAGTTTCCAATTTTTTTGGAAGCCGTTTCCCATTTTAAACCTCCAGTGGCCAGTTTTAGAACGTAAGTGTTAAAAATTCTAAGTTTTAGTGTCTAATTCTCTAACAGGGAGTCTGATTTGTAAACTGTCAGTTCCTATAAGTTACTTTACCCTCGAGTGAAGTGCTCATGCCGGTTTCTGAGTTTTCTAGGGGCCATTTCCCATTTTGGACCCCCGGCGAGTAATTTTCTAGCATAAGTGTTAAAAATCCTAGCTTTAGCATCTGATTCTCTAACTGGAAGTCCAATTTGAGGACCATCAGTTCCTACAAGTTACTCTACCCTTGAGCAAAGTACTCATACTAGTTTTTGATTTTTCTAGGGGTAGTTTCCTACTTTTTACCCCTCGGTGGGTAGTTTTCGAGCCTAAGTCTTGGAAATCATTAGGTTTTTGTTTCGAATTCTCTAATATGGAGTCCTATTTGCGGACTGCCAGTTCCTACAAGTTATGCTACCCTCGAGCAAAGTGTTCATGCCATTTGCAGGGGCCGTTTCCCATCCTAGACCACCAGCGGGCATTTTTTGAGCCTAAATGTTGGAAAATTAGAGGTTTTTGCTTCTGATTATCTAATCAAGAGTCCCATTTACGAACCACTAATTCCTATAAGTTACTTTATGCTTGAGCGAAGTGATCGTGCTGGTTTTTTTATTTTTTCGGATACCATTTCCCATTTTGGACTCCCGGTGGGAGGTTTTTGAGCCTCAGTGTTCGAAAATCATAGGTGTTTACTTCTAATTCTCTAATCGGGACTCCAATTTGTAAACCGTCAGTTCTTACAAGTTACTTTACCCTCGATAGAAGTACTCTACTAGTTTTCAATTTTTTCGAGGGCCGTTTCCCATTTTTGACCCTTAGTGGGCAGGTTTAAGAGCCTAAGTCTTAGAAATCATAGGTTTTTGTTTCTAATTCTCTAACCGAGACTCTGATTTGTGAATCATCAGTTCTTATAAGTTACTGTATCCTCGAACAAAGTGCTTGTACCTATTTCCAATTTTTCTAGAGACTGTTTCCCCTTTTTTAGTCCCTGGTGGGTGGTTTTCAAGCCTAAGTCTTGGAAATCGTAGGTTTTTGCTTCTAATTCTCTAACTGGAACTCTGATTACGAACTGTCAGTTCTTATAAGTTACTCTACCATCAAGCGAAGTGGTCGTACTAGTTGCTGATTTTTCCGGGGGCCGTTTCCCATTTTTAACCCCCCGATGGGTGGTTTTCGAGCCTAAGTCTTAGAAATCATAGGTTTTTGCTTCTAATTCTCTAACTGGGACTCTAATTTATGAACCGTCAGTTCCTACAAGTTACTTTACCCTTGAACGAAGTGCTTGGCCAATTGTCGATTTTTTCGGGGCCCGTTTCTAGTTTTGGACCCTTAGCGAGTGGGTTTTGAGCCTATGTGTTTGAAAATCATAGGTTTTTAATTTTAATTCTTTAACCAGGACTCCGATTTGCAAACTGTTAGTTCCTACAAATTACTCTACCCCTAAGCGAAGTGCTTGTGTCAGCTTCCAATTTTTCCAAAGATTGTTTTTCATTTTTACCACCCGATGGGCGGTTTTCTAGCCTAAGTCTTGGAAATCATAGGTTTTTTCTTTTAATTCTCTAACCAGGACTTTGATTTGCAAACTGTCAGCTCCTACAAGTTACTCTACCCTCGAACGAAGTGCTCGTGCCAGTTACTGATTTTTTCAGGGCCATTTCCCGTTTCTAACCCCCTGGTAGGCAGTTTTCGAGCCTAAGTCTTGGAAATCATAGGTTTTTGCTTCTAATTCTCTAACCGGGACTCTGATTAATGAACCGTCAATTCCTACAATTTACTCTACCCTCGAGAGAAGTGCTTGTGCTGATTTCTAATTTTTTCCAGGGCCGATTCCCATTTTGGACCCCCGACGGGCTGTTTTTTAGCCTAATTATTGGAAAATCGTAGGTTTTTACTTTTAATTCTCTAACCAAGACTCTGATTTGTGAAACATCAGTTCCTACAAGTTACTCTACCCTTGAGCAAAGTGCTCATACCAATTTTCGACCGGTTTCAAAGGCCATATCTCTAATCGTAGGTGTTGAAAATCCTACATTTTTAGTGTTTATAAATTTCGACTAGTTATTATGTTAAAATTTTAAGAAAATAATATACTAACCAAGGGGTCATATCATGCTCTCCAGTAGTTGTGCCATCACCAGTAGCACTGGTCCCTACTGCAACTGCTAGCTATTGAACAAGGGCCTTAAGTGTAGCTATCCTCCTGTCCTGCTCAACTTGCTGCCTGTCCTGCTTAGCCTGCCTCCTAGCATTCTCAGCTAGTTGCGTCTGCAGGGCAATCACCTTAGGATGCAGCACCCGAGACTGTGTGGAAGATGAAGAGGTACTCATGTATATACCATACTCATTCAAGTATCCCGACCTTTTCCCAAGCACATCAACAACAATTTGTTCTTTAGTCATCGGAGCTGTGATAGAGGGCTGTGACTACTCCTCGGTTTGCTGCACCAAGGCCTCTTGCCATTTAAATCAGTAAGGGATTTGAATGCTTTTATGGTGTTATTAATCAAAATTGAATCAAAGAGCAAACATACATGTCTCTGTTGAACCACCTCATTTACCCACTTATTACTCTTTTGCTTGTAGTGGGTGTTGTAGAAGAACTGAGTAATAGGTAGCGCCTGATTTGTGAAGATAATTACACACAAGTCAAAATACACAAGAGACAACACATTTGCCACCACCCACAGTTGTTTGGATTCAAAAGCAAAAGAATAACCATATTAAAATTATCAATGCCTCTCACAAATAAATAGATAGATAGATAGATGGGTGGATGGATGCACAAGAGATGAAGATGCAGTAACAGCAGTAGTAACAACAACAGTAGCAACAATAGTAGCTAAAAAGGAAAGAAACAGAAAAAGAAAGAAAGAGAAAAGGGCTGTTGGTCATTGCCTTTGGGGAGGAGATGAAATCACAAGCGTGAGATAGAGAGAGGGCACAACCCTTTTCAAGCTTAAGTCTCCTGTAATGCGTCATTCTTAAGCTAATGACCATTTTCTTTTGAAGCAACTGAGATTATATATGAGGAAAAACCCCTACGATTACAGGTCCTCCTAAACACTATTATGAGCACTTACTAAGGGATTTTCCCATAGCAAAGAACAACCGAGCACTTACTAAGGGATTTTCCAAAAAAACAAAAAAACCAGAAAACCCTCACCTCAGTGGCCATTCGAAATTGAAGAGGTAGCAATGGCAGAAAGGGGGTCCGAGCAGAGAGGGGAGAGGGCGAGAGTAGAGAGGGGACACCAGTGCTTAGATCGGAGGCCAGATTTTTTCCGTTCTTTTCTCTTTCTTACTTCTTTTCTCTTTTTTCTTGGTTGGTAGAGGCAGAGGCATCGGCAGAGGCAGAGGGTACAAAGAGAGACTGATCGCAAAGAAAGAGATGACCGAATGAGCAAGGATTGGAGAGAGCAGAGAGGGAGAGAGAGAGACAAGAGAGAGAGAGAGAGCGAGAGAGTAAAGAGGGAGAGAGCGAAGAGAGGCAAGGAGAGAGGGAGAGAGCAGAGAGGCGAAGAGAGAGTAGAGAATGCCAGTGAGTAAGGAGGGCCAGTGAGCAGGGAACATCGATGAGCGAAGAATGCCAGGAGAGAGGGAGAGCAAAGAATGCCAGGAGAGAGGGAGAGATCACAGACTAAAGTGAAAAAGGGGTTTTGGGGGTGGGGAGTGAAAAATGGCTTCTAGTTGGCTCCAATAAAAAGTGACCTTCATCGACGATCTGTTTACGTCGCTAAAATTCAAAACTTCATTGGTAAACATTTATTTTATTTCAATTTTCTTTAACAAAAGGAAATAACCTTTTGCTGACTAATACTTAACTAACGTCGGTAAAAATAAACTTTTTACCGACGATTTTGGTAAAATGTAGGTAATAATAATTATTACCGACGATAATTTCCGTTGAGAAAATCTAGAAATTCGTCGACCATAAATTTTCTTCAAATAATTTTTCTAGAAAGAAGTTGAAAGGGAGTAACTCTTTGCCAATGAAAAGAAGGGTTACGTCGGTAAAAATAAACTTTTACCGATGGTTGTTGACCCATAAAAAAATTACAAATGTAGTAAAGACATTACAAGCAAATCCCAAACCAAGGATACATAAACCTTGGGATTGTGGAATGGCAAGTCAAGTACTACATCGAGATGTTTAGAGCTAGTGCAATCCAATCAGAAGACTTTATATGAGCTCAGAATGTAGCATTTCAGAGTTACTAGACTTCATTTCGTCACTTAACTCACCAAATACCAAATTCAGGCTAAAAAACTAGGGGTCACTGAACACACTTAAGGTTTTGGATTACCAAAGTAGATGTAAATCATATAGCAACTCCAAAGCATGCTTGGGAATGATGTTTCAAAGTTGCAAAGCATTCAGATTTCATCTTTGCTCAAAATTAAGCTTCAGTGACTGTTTGCCAGCTCCGTGGGAGTCACAATAGAAATTGACACTTCTATATGTCAAAGCAAATTCAAACTTAGGGGAATGCCTTCAAATATATTCAAAGACTGGAATGCCTTCAAATATATTCAAAGACTAACTTTCAAAGTTTTAGAGCATTTAGACATCATTTGGACCCAAACTCAGTTCGGATGATCACCTACTAAGCTCTGTGGGGTCATTGTGCAAAGTGAAACCTCATAAAGATCAAATAAGTTGAAACTCCTGGAGGAAGCTCAAATTATATTCAAGGGAAGCTCTATAAAATTTTAGGTCAAACGACATCATTTGACCCAAAGTTTACAACCATGTTAATTTTGGGTCAATGACCCCCAAGTCATGGGGTTACTGGCCAAACTTCTACTTTCTGAGGTCCAAAATAGATGAAATTTAGGCACAAAGCTTTAGTCATGCTCAATAGAGATCCGACAAATTTTCAAGTCAAGAAGACTTCATTTGGACCTACTTCCATTGCATGTCAGCTTAGAAGTCAGTGACCTCTGAGCCATAGAGGTCACTAGCCAAAATCCTACTTCTAGGGAGCCAAAGCTGATGAAATTCGGAATAAATATTCAAAATATGTTCAAAATGAATTTCTCAGAATTTCAAGTCAATTGATTGACGTTCGGGTAGAAAACAAGCTAATTACCTATAAGTGTGGGGTGAATAGTGACTTAGAACATGCAATGAGTGGGTCACTAGTTGAAGTCCTACTTCCACAAATACAAATTGCATGACGTTTGGATTGACACTCCAAGACCCCTAACACCAGTCCCTCCAAGTTTTAAACAAAACCAAGGTGATTTGGCCTCAAACAGCTGAAACAAGGGCCCATTTTCTTGTAAAGTTAACGGAGGAGTTGACTAACTTCCGAAGGTCAAAACGAGTTGAAATTTCTATGATACATTCAAAATAGTGTCAAAAAGCATCGCTTCAAGTTTCGTGGAGATTGGATATTGTTTGGGCCCCAAATAGGCAAAAAATGGTCACATATGTAAAAGTCCAAAAATGGGCCTTATGAGTGACCGTGGCCCACGGTCACTCCCACCTGTAACTTGGTCCCGAACGGTTTCTGTCACAACCAGAGCCCAGTAGTTCGGGGGCTAGCAAAAGCCAAACCGATGACACACGTACTTCCGTACCTGTACACGTAGACCTGGTCTAAATGCACACGCACAAGGGAAGGTTCACATGTGCCAAACACGTACGCGGAAGCTGTAGATATCAAAACATCACACTAAACAATGCAAGAAGAGAATACGAAAACAGAACTGACATATATAGATAAAAGTTTTACAAAATGAAACAAAATAAACATGTACAAATCATGTTAGGATCCAATAGTGACAAATCTCAAAATAAGGAAGACTCATATGCAATGAATGTCCAGGGCGCTCTCCGATGGAGTGACTACATCCACTCCTTTAGTCCTGATGGGACCTCGGGGGCCTCACTTGGAGTCTGGTCGACCGACGAGGGGTCGGTCTGGGTATCTGAGCATGCAACACCAAAGACAACTCATGAATACAACGATTCAGCAAAGTATAAGCCATAACAACTTAACACATGCTGTGTCTAATAGAATAAAAAACATCATGAAAATCATAATAGGGCACATTCGTATACTAAGCTGTCATGCAAGAAAGAAACATGTCATGTGAATCAATGTATACAAACTGTGTACATAACTAGTTGGCGACTACATTGCCATATGCTCCTAAAAGAGGGATCTTATATTCGTGCAGAGAACACCATTGTCTGGGCCAGGGTACAAATAGGTCTCGGGTTCCTGGGGTCCGGATTCCCAAAGACGTTTCCTTACTGCAGCAAGGCCATGTAAACTATACCAAATTCACCCCGTCGGGATCCTAAGGCTGAGGCTAAGTAATGCCTGACCATACAGAGTCAATCATGAAAACCCTGAGTAGATCGTGACGAGCATACCTGCGTGCATATCCGAGAACGTGTCTTATACGTGTAAGCTTGATAACATACATACATACATACTCAAGGTGAAACATAGTACGACTTTCGACGTTATATGCAATGATCCTGATAAAGAGTGGAGATCAATGATCGAAATACAACATGTCATGAAAGCAAATCATAGCCTATCGAACCACGTTCATTTACTAGCCAACTCTAATCTGATTAACCAGTGTTTCTAACCGTGCATGATGATGTAGTTTTAAGTTATCTGCTGCACCATTGTCTAGTGTTGCATTGTGTCAGCTGGTGCACCGAAGTCCCTTAAACCAACACGCATAGGGAGGTGCTTAACAACTGGATAACGAACATGAATGATTCGCAGCCCTCGAGATCATGCACGCATTTTATTATGTTCCGTTGGGCAAGTCGAAGTTGCCTACCTTCTACTTTAAAAGTCCTACTAGTCTCCTTCCTTTCCTATCTTTCTTACTGTTCGTGTCAGCCAGCTCAGCCGTATATAACCCCACGGCTTAGCCGAAGGAACCTTACGGCTTAGCCGTAGAAGGCTTCACGGCTTAGCCGTGGCTGAGCCGTAGAAGAGTTGTTAATTTGCATACTCTCAGTTATTTTCAGGTGTCACCCTATATTGATCTACGGCTGGGTTCACAGTTAGGTCACGGTTTAGCCATAGTGTGTTTTACGGCTTAGCCGTAGCACATTTTACGGCTTAGCCGTGTATGCGCTGGGCCGATTTCTGAATCAAATACAAAAAACCTGTAACGACATCAATTGAGCAAAATTTCAACATAGAAAGGGAGAATGAACTCAAATTAGGCTGTGAACATGTTTTCCATGCAAACTCATATGAATTGAACAAAATCAAGCATTTATCAACATGGGTTCATACATATTATGCTTATACTTGCCTTAATGGAGTTCAATCGCAACAATTGTTGTCCTTGGGCTCAATTCACATCCAAACACCACTCACAGCTATCATGCATGAGAAAGAGAGAGGGAGTTCATGAGCACAGTAATGGAGAATGAAAAAAAGAAAGAAACCAAGACATATACCTACCATGAATCACAGAAGGAAGGAGATAAGATAAGAGGAGAACAATCCCCCTTCGAGCTTGACTGAATCAAGGAGAAGAGAAAGAGGAAAATCGAGAGAGAGATAGAGACGAGCGTGAGAGAAGAGAAGAAAGTGAGTGTAACACTCCGACCCAAGTTGATTCGAATTAGTGGGTAATTGCGTGTGATTTTGTTGTTAAGTGTGTTTTGGTTTTGCTTTTCTTTGGTTTTGAATCATGGATAGGTCGTTTGGGTTGAGTTTGACCTGGTTTAGGTAGTTCGAGCCCTTTTTCGTAATTTTTATTTTTGTTTGACCTTGTCAGTTTTGCTTCATTTTGATGTCAACGCGTGTATTTCGTTGAGCTTGTCGATCTTCGTAACTGTTCTGAATCCAAATGATTTCGTTTGCTCTTGTTGGATCGTCAATTGACTCAAGTTGGAAATTGTGTACTATGTTTGGACTTGTTTGTAAATTAGACTCCTTTTATCTTATAAATATCCTACCTGCCCCTCTCTCTCGTTCCTTCTCTCTGTTTGTTTCTCTCTCGTTCAGCTCTCTTCCTCTTGCTTTTGTTTCTGTCTCATGAGGAAGAAGGGAGCAGTACCTGTCAGTGTGTGTGTGTTTCCAGCGGATTAAGCCAAGTCAACGACCGGTGTGTGTGTGGATTTTCACTGTGAGGTAAGTATAAGCACAAGTGGCATGAACACTGATTGGTATTGTTTTGATTGTTTGTATTTTTACTCTTTGTTGTATGCATCAGTGTTATACAACCCTATTGAGTCAGTTTTGCTCTTATCTTTCTGTTTACAGTTGAGAGTTAGCTATTTTGTATGTCTGTAACTGTTTCAGGAACTTAACTCAGCGCACTCATGGCTAAACCGTGAAATGTGCTACGGCTGAGCCGTAAAATGCCTTACGGCTAAGCCGAGACCCAGCCGTAACCCTAACCGCCGATCAATACAGGGTGACATTTGAAATAACTGAGAGTTGGCAATTTGCTGCTCTTCTACGGTCCAGCCTGATTTAAGCCGTACGTTGTGCTACGGCTAAGCCGTGGACCAGGATACGGCTGCGCCGTAGAGTAAATTACGGTTGAGTCGTAAATACGGATGAACAGTTTAGGAAACCACGGCTCCGCCGCAGTGCAGATTACGGCTACTTCGTAAGATGCCTACGGCTAAACCGTAAGTTCACCTACGGCTACACCGTATGACCCTGAGAACTGAATAAAAAGACTAGGCTTAAGGAAGAGACTGAATATGACTTTCATGTTAGAATGTAGATAACCTGAACATGCCCAATGGAATGTCTAAATGATATGAATGAGGACGAGGGCTGCGTTTCATTCATGTATGTTATCCAGCTGTTTAGCACCTCCCCATGGGTGTTGATTTAAGGAATTTTGGTACACATTCGGGATGAATGCAACACTTCGTGATTGAACAACTGTGTATCGAATACCTTAAAACTACATCAGCATGCACGGTTAGAAACACTGGATAAATAGGTTAGGATTGGTTTGTAATTGTCCTTGATTCGTCAAAGTAAATCTGATTTGTATAGCATATTGACTTCGGTTATGCCATCTTATGTGTTCTGCGTTGGACCTCTCGATTCTGTGGGAAATGCAGCAGCCCCAGAGCGAAGCCCGGGCAGGACCATTCTATTACTATGTTTCTATCATTGTTCCGGTGGAGTATTTGAGTCAGTGATTATTGTTATCTGTACTCATTCGTCAGTACTTCTTTGTATTGATTATTCGCATTCAGTATCAGTATATGTGATGCACTTCCTATTGTTCGTTTATTGTGATAGCTAGTGATATGTGAGATCTGTATGTGATATGTGAGATTTGTATGTGAAATGGATTGAGGTGCATCATCTGATTTGACTGTGATTGTTATATATGGCGCTACTAAGCCTCAGCCTCAAGATACCCGACGGGGTTGACTTTGGTTTAGTTTATGTGTTTGCCTTTGCAGAGTGCTTTTGTCCTGAGATTCCGGACCCCAGGAAATAGAGACCCATGCGTACCCTGGCCCGGATGCTGGTGTTCTCATTCCGTTTGCTCTCGAAAGGGAGAATATGGCCGACGTAGTAGCCACTTTGACTGTTATCTGTTTATGATTCTGATAGCATGCTTATTCATTTGCACAATTTGCCTAGTATACGAACATGTTTACTATGGATCTTGCATTACTATTTATGCTCATTATTGATACGATTCGTGTTATCTTCTTGTGGCTTATATTTTGCTAAGTCATTGTACTTATGAGTTGTTCTTGGTGTTGCAGGCTCAAATCCCTCTTCTGATCCTGCGTTGATCGACCTGACTTCAGGAGAGGCGCATGAGGCCCCCTCCGGCCTAGAGGAGTGGACTTGATCCCTTCTCCAGAGTGCGGTTTGCATCATTTTGTTCTCCTCATTCATTGTGCCTGGGTTTATCTGGGGGATTTTTCTGTAACTTGTATTGGGGTTGGTTGAGATCTGTATTTTGATTATTGTGGACTAGCCCCTCTATTTTGTTGTAAATCATTGTAATCAGTTTAATCTTTCGTAATCCATTCTGTCTTTTGTTATCTTGTGGTATGCCTTGATACGTACAGCTTCTGCGTACACTTGTTTGCACGTGTGATTGATCCCTTGTGTGTGTATGCTTGGATGGGGTCTAGGTGTACATGCACGGGAGTATGTGTGTCATTGGTTAGGTTTTCTCTAACCCCGATTCTTTGGGCTTGGGTTGTGACATACGTATTGTATGGTATCAGAGCATTGTCTCTATTTTAGTTCTTAAGCATGTAGGCATACAGGACATGGTGAGATTACGTAGTTAATTCGTTGACTGTTGTGCTTGGTCCTTTTTCTTAGGGGTCTGTGTGAGTTCTCTAGTGTGATAGTAGATTGACTTTTGTGTTTTGCAGGCTATGGCATCCGGATCTGGTACACACAACAACAATTAGGGAGATAATGGGAGTGGATCAGCCGCTCCACAGCAACCAGTGAATTTTGATGAGCGTTTCTTGACAATGCTGCAGGCGATTCATTCTTTGCAAGCACAGGTCGTTTCTCTGGTGGACCGATAGAGTCAAGCGTCAGTTTAGCCGCACGTAGAACAGCAAGTGGTTTTCCAGCCTAAGGAGAGTGATCCAAATACGTTGTACGACAAATTCAGGAAATGTGAAGCCACAGAATTCTACAGCAATGAAGATGTGTTGAAGGATGATCAGTGGCTAGAGCATACCGGGGATCTCTTCACTACCATTGTCTGTGATAATCGGCAGAAGGTTATGCTCACCGCATCGATGTTCCGAGAGGTGGCAAAGACTTGGTGGAAGAGTGTCAGTGAGGCCTATTTGACCATGCCTGAGGCAACGGTGTGGGAGACATTTCAGAAACAGTTCAGGAGGAAGTTCATCCCTGTTTATGTCCGGCGTGTGAAGGATTTGAGTTTCTGGCCTTACAGTAGCAGCAGCTGACCGTCGCAGAGTATACTCACCGATTCATCCAGTTGTCCCATTTTGCTGAGGACATGATCAATACTGAGGAGAAGAAGGTGAATCGTTTCATTTCTGGTCTGCATCCTAGATACGCGAATTTCGTGACTGCCTTCCAGAGACCAGCTACTTTTGATGATGCGGTCGATAGAGCATATGCTGCGAAAGCTAACCACCTAGCAGAGAGAGCTATGGACTTTAAGAGGAGTGCACCGATGGGGTCCAAGGGACAAATCCAGAAGAGATGGAAAGGGAAGCAAGGGACTTCGAGTTTCTCTAAGTTCAGATGCGAGTTTTGCGGACTGGGACATCCGACGGAAAAATGTTGGAAGAAGTCCGGAGCTTATTTAAGTTGTGGATCCATGGAGCATAAGATAGCTCAATGCCCGAAAGCCAGGACATCCCAGTCATCCAGGTCTATGAGTTCTGCAGCTTCGAATAGCCCCCAGCCGTCTTGCCAAAGCCAGAAGCCGCAACGTCAGACTGCTCGCATGTGTGCAGCCTCCCATGAAAGTGCGGAAGATGTGAACGTGGTGGAAGGTAAAGTTCTTATTGCTCAAGCTGAAGCACTTGCACTATTTGATTCGGGGTCTACGCGTTCGTTTGTTGCACCTCGTTTTGCTAAACAGTTACCGCAACCCCCTCAGCTGCTACCATACTTGTTGGTGGTGTCCACTCCTGTGGGCAAGAGAGTGGAGTGTAGTGTGTACTACCCTCAATGCGACGTGTTGATCGAAGGTCGTCAGCTGCCAGTTGATTTGATCTTGTTGTCCATGTTGGATTTTGATGTGATCCTTGGAATGGACTGGCTAGCGCGGTATCGTGCCTGTGTTAACTGTTACAACAGGACGATCTATTTCGATTTCGAGAAGGGGTTTCGTTTTGAGGGCACTCAGGAGAAATGCCCGAGGCGTGTCATCTCCGCATGCAAGGCGGATCATTTGATATGCAAAGGTTGCGAAGGTTTTCTTGCTTTCATCTCGGAGAAGAAGAAGATGAAGCAATTGGGTGAAATCCTGGTTGTACGTGAGTTCCCGGATGTATTTCTGTAGGAGGTACCCGAGTTACCCCCTGTTAGAGACGTGGAATTCGTGATTGATCTAGTGCCCGGTACAGCACCCATTAGTTTAGTTCCTTATCGTATGGCCCCTGCTAAACTACTCGAATTAAAGACGCAATTGCAAGATTTGTTGGAGAAGGGTTTTATACGGCCGAGTGTGTCACCGTGGGGAGCTCCAGTGCTATTTGTGAAGAAGAAGGACGGTACATTGCGGATGTGCATTGACTACCGGCAGTTGAATAAAGTCACTATCAAGAACAAATACCCCCTGCTGCGTATTAATGAGTTGTTTGACCAACTTCAAGGTGCCGCCTACTGTTCCAAGATTGATTTGCGATCGGGGTACCATCAACTTCGGGTGAAGGAAGGAGATATTGAGAAGACTGCCTTCAGGACACGGTATGGACACTATGAATTTCTCGTGATGCCATTTGGATTAACCGATGCACCTGCTGCCTTTATGGCCTTGATGAACAGGATCTTTGCTCCTTTCTTGGATCGGTTTGTGGTGGCCTTTTTTTATGACATTTTGGTGCATTCGAAGACCCCAAAGGAGCATGCAGAACATCTACATCGAGCCTTGCAGTTATTGAAAGAGCATCGCTTATATGCCAAATTGTCGAAGTGTGATTTTTGGCTCGAGCAGGTAGCATTTCTTGGTCATACCATTTCACGAGATGGGTTGGCAGTTGATCAGATGAAAGTTGAGGCAGTGGTGAATTGGCCCAGCCCAAAGACTGTGACGGAGATACAGAGTTTTCTTGGACTTGCGGGATACTATCGTTGATTTATTCAAGATTTCACCAAGATTTCGATCCCGTTGACGAGATTGACCAGGAAGAATGTTCCTTTCCTTTGGACGGACAAATGTGAGCACCATTTCTGTATGTTGAAGGAGAAGCTTACTTCGGCTCCAGTCTTGACATTACCAGAGGGGAGTGAAGGATTTATGATCTACTCCGATGCCTATCGAGTCGGTTTGGAATGTGTTTTGATGCAACATGGCAAGGTGATTGCCTATGGCTCGAGGCAACTCAGGGAGCATGAGAAGAATTATGCCACGCATGATTTGGAGTTAGCAGCCATCGTGTTTGCATTGAAATTGTGGAGACATTATTTGTATGGCGTCAAATTTGAAGTGCACTTAGATCATCACAGTTTACAGTATCTTTTCACGCAGTCCAAGTTAAATATGAGACAGCGAAGGTGGCTTGAGTTAATTAAAGACTGTGACTTTCCCATCAAATATCATCTACGAAAAGGTAACGTTGTTGCAGATGCCTTGAGTAGGAAGTCAGAGATTCCCCAGGCTTTGGATAGCCTTTATTTTGTGAGACATGATCAGCTAGTTGAAGTGAGGTTGGAGGAGAACTGTTTGACACTTGCTAGTACAGTGAGTTTTCAGCCTGACATCATTCAGCGTATTAAAGACCAACAGTTTGAAGATCCGATGTTGAAGTGAATTCGGGATAGCGTTGTGGAATGACCAGACTTTCGCTTGGAGGGTGATGTTTTGTATTTCAGGAACAGGTTATGTGTGCCAGCAGTAGATGATTTAAAGGAGAGCCTGATGACAGAAGCACACCATGCTCGTTATTCGATGCACCCTGGAAGTACGAAGATGTACCGAGCTCTCAAGAACAGATTCTGGTGGAATAATATGAAGAGGAAAATTGCTGGGTTTGTTGCCAAATATCTGACTTGCTAGAAGGTGAAAGCTGACCATCAGAGGCCTCCAGGTTCCTTACATCCATTGCATATTCCCCAGTGGAAATGGGAGCACATTACGATGGACTTTGTTTCAGGCCTACCCTTGACGAGCAAGAAGAATAGCGCCATTTGGGTGATCATGGACAGATTAACGAAGACAGCCCATTCTCTTCCATTCAAGAAAGGCATGACATTTTCAGAAATGGCGAAGAAGTTCGTTGATGAGATTGTTAGATTGCATGGTACGCCTGTGTCGATTGTGTCTGACCGAGATAGCAGTTTTGTTTCTTCATTTTGGAGAGCATTTCAAGAGGCCATGGGAACGAAGTTGAGTTTCAGTACGGCGTATCACCTGCAGACGGATGGACAGTTGGAACGAACCATTCAGATGCTCGAAGACATGTTGCGGGCCAGTGTACTTAATTTTGAGAAAGAATGGGATCTGCATCTCTCGTTGTGCGAGTTCGCATATAATAATAGCTTCCACGAGAGTATTGGCATGGCACCATATGAGGCTTTGTATGGACGTAAGTGTGGAAGCCCAGTTTGTCGGGAAGAAATTAGAACAAGGAGTTTCCACGGACCGACGATCATTGCTGAGACGACAGAGAAAGTTCAGAAGGCCATTGACAATTTGAAGATTGCCCGATCGAGACAGAAGAGCTATGCGGATACACGAAGAAGAACATTAGCATTTCAAGTTGGTGATTGGGTATTTTTGAAGGTCTCACCGATGAAGGGTACAGTACGGTTCGGTCAAAAAGGCAAGTTAGCTCCAAGATATGTGGGTCCATTTGAGATCAAGAGCAGAATTAGAGACTTGGCGTACAGATTAGTGCTTTCAGTGGAGTTTTTTGGAGTACATAACGTCTTCCATGTGCCAATGCTTCGCAAGTATGTTTGAGACCCGACGCATGTGATTCGCTACGATGATATACAGATGCAACTGAATGCGTCATACATTGAGCGTCCGCTCTGTATTGTTGGGACCAGAGAACAGATTTTGCGCAAGAGAACTATTCAATGGGTTAAGGTACTCTGGGAACATCATGGACCTGATGAAGCCACGTGGGAATTGGAGGATCAGATGGCGCGTCAGTATCCTTATCTTTTCGCTCAGGTATGTGTTCATTCCGAGGATGGAATGATGTCTAAGTGGGGGAGGATGTAACACTCTGACTCGAGTTGATTCGAATTAGTGGGTAATTGCGTGTGATTTTGTTGTTAGGTGTGTTTTGGTTTTGCTTTTCTTTGGTTTTGAGTCATGAATAGGTCGTTTGGGTTGAGTTTGACCTGGTTTAGGCAGTTTGAGCCCTTTTTCGTAATTTCTATTTTTGTTTGACCTTGTCAGTTTTGCTTCATTTTGATGTCAACGCGTGTATTTCGTTGAGCTTGTCGATCTTCGTTACTGTTCTGAATCCAAATGATTTCGTTTGCACTTGTTGGATCGTCAATTGACTCAAGCTAGAAATTGTGTAATATGTTTGGACTTGTTTGTAAATTAGACTCATTTTATCTTATAAATATCCTACCTGCCCCTCTCTCTCGTTCCTTCTCTCTGTTTGTTTCTCTCTCGTTTAGCTCTCTTCCTCTTGCTTTTGTTTCTGTCTCATGAGGAAGAAGGGAGCAGTACCTGTCAGTGTGTGTGTGTTTCCAGCGGATTGAGCCAAGTCAACGACCGGTGTGTGTGTGGATTTTCACTGTGAGGCAAGTATAAGCACAAGTAGCATGAACATCAATTGGTATTGTTTTGATTGTTTGTATTCTTACTATTTGTTGTATGCATCAGTGTTATACAACCCTATTGAGTCAGTTTTGCTCTTATCTTTCTGTTTACAGTCGAGAGTTAGCTATTTTGTATGTCTGTAACTGTTTCAGGAACTTAACTCAGCGCACTCACGGCTAAACCATGAAATGTGCTACGGCTAAGCCGTAAAATGCCTTACGGCTAAGCCGAGACCCAGCCGTAACCCTAACCGTAGATCAATACAGGGTGACATCTGAAATAACTGAGAGTTGGCAATTTGCTGCTCTTCTACGGCCCAGCCTGATCTAAGCCGTACGTTGTGCTACGGCTAAGCCGTGGACCAGGACACGGCTGCGCCGTAGAGTAAATTACGGTTGAGCCGTAAATGCGGATGAACAGTTTGGGGAACCTCGGCTCCGCTGCAGTGCAGATTACGGCTACGCAGTAAAATGCCTACGGCTAAACCGTAAGTTCACCTACGGCTACACCGTATGACCCTGAGAACTGAATAAAAAGACTAGGCTTAAGGAAGAGACCGAATATGACTTTCATGTTAGAATGTAGATAACCTGAACATGCCCAATGGAATGTCTGAATGATATGAATGAGGACGAGGGCTGCGTTTCATTCATGTATGTTATCCAGCTGTTTAGCACCTCCCCATGGGTGTTGATTTAAGGAATTTTGGTACACATTCGGGATGAATGCAACACTCCGTGATTGAACAACTGTGTATCGAATACCTTAAAACTACATCAGCATGCACGGTTAGAAACACTGGATAAATAGGTTAGGATTGGTTTGTAATTGTCCTTGATTCGTCAAAGTAAATCTGATCTTTATAGCATATTGACTTCGGTTATGCCATCTTATGTGTTCTGCGCTGGACCTCTCGATTCTGTGGGAAATGCAGTAGCCCCAGAGCGAAGCCCGGGTAGGACCATTCTATTACTATGTTTCTATCATTGTTCCGGTGGAGTACTTGAGTCAGTGATTATTGTTATCTGTACTCATTCGTCAGTGCTTCTTTGTATTGATTATTTGCATCCAGTATCAGTATATGTGATGCACTTCCTACTGTTCATTTATTGTGATAGCTTGTGATATGTGAGATCTGTATGTGATATGTGAGATCTGTATGTGATATGGATTCAGGTGCATCATCTGATTTGACTGTGATTGTTATATATGGCGCTACTGAGCCTCAGCCTCAGGATACCCGACGGGGTTGACTTTGGTTTAGTTTATGTGTTTGCCTCTGCAGAGTGCTTTTGTCTTGAGATCCGGACCCCAGGAAATAGAGACCCATGCGTACCCTGGCCCGGATGCTGGTGTTCTCATTCCGTTTGCTCTCGAAAGGGAGAATATGGCCGACGTAGTAGCCATTTTGACTGTTATTTGTTTATGATTCTGAGAGCATGCTTATCCATTTGCACAATTTGCCTAGTATACGAACATGTTTATTATGGATCTTGCATTACTATTTATGCTCATTATTGATACGATTCGTGTTATCTTCTTGTGGCTTATATTTTGCTAAGTCATTGTACTTATGAGTTGTTCTTAGTGTTGCAGGCTCAAATTCCTCTTCTGATCCTGCGTCGGTCGACCCGACTTCAGGAGAGGCGCGTGAGGCCCCCTCTGGCCTAGAGGAGGGGACTTGATCCCTTCTCCAGAGTGCGGTTTGCATCATTTTGTTCTCCCTATTCATTGTGCCTGGGTTTATTTGGGGGATTTTTCTATAACTTGTATTGGGGTTTGGTTGGGATCTGTATTTTGATTATTGTGGACTAGCCCCTCTATTTTGTTGTAAATCATTGTAATCAGTTTAATCTTTCGTAATCCATTCTGTCTTTTGTTATCTTGTGGTATGCCTTGATACGTACAGCTTCCGCATACACTTGTTTGCACGTGTGATTGATCCCTTGTGTATGTATGCTTGGACGGGGTCTAGGTGTACGTGTACGGGAGTATGTGTGTTATTAGTTAGGTTTTCTCTAACCCCGATTCTCTGGGCTCGGGTTGTGACAGTGAGGGAGTTAAGTCGGTGATGGCTTTTATAAGAGAAGATTAAAGGCAAACTTGCAATGAAGTCCAAGTCATAAAACAATTTCCAGTTCGAGTCAAATCCGGGTCCAACGGAATCAAACGACATCGGTGACGAACGACGTAGTTACGAAAGGTAACGAGCTCAACAAAAGACACGTGTTGACATTAAGATGATGCAAAAAGGACCATGCCTTAGAAAAGCTAAAATTACGAAAAAGGGCTTGGTCTACCTAATCCAGGTCAAACTCAACCCAACAACCTATCCATGACCCGTAACGAAATCAAACCAAAAGCAAAACACAATTAACAACTAAAGCAACATTAATTAATCGCTAAACGAGGTCAAGCTAGGTCGGAGTGTTACATCCTCCACTACTTGAGAATCATTCCGTCCTCGGAATGAATACACACTCATATCTGCATAAACAGATCGAGATACTGTCGCGCCATCTGCTCTTCTAACTCGCAAGTAGCTTCATCGGGACTCTAATCTCCCGTAGCACTTTGACCCATCGAATTGTCCTGGTGCATAGGATTTGCTCTCGGGTTCCCACGATACGGAGCGGTCACTCAACGTATGCAGCATTCGACTAAATCTGAACATCGTCGTAACGAATGACATGGGAAGGGTCATGAACATATTTCCAAAGCATCGAAACGTGGAAAACGTCATACCTTTCTGAAATGGAAGGAAATGGGCTGATTTCGTCAATCAATCTACAATCACCCAAATGGCATTGTTTTTCCTGCTCGTCGGAGGTAATCCTGAAACGAAGTCCATGGTGATGTGTTCCCACTTCCACTGTGGTATATGCAAAGGATGCAACGAGTCTGGAGGTCTCTGATGATCTGCTTTCACCTTCTAGCATGTCAAGCATCGAGCAACAAACCCTGCGACTTCTCTCTTCATATTGTTCCACCAGAAGCGATCTTTCATATTCCGATACATTTTTGTGTTGTCTGGGTGCATCGCATATCTGGCATAGTGCGCTTCATTCATCAATTTCTCCCTGAAATCATCAACCGCTGGCACACACAACCTGTTTCGAAAATAGAGTACACCGTCCTCCGGTCTGAAATCAGGTCTGTCTCCAATATGGTCACGAATGTGCTTCAAAGTGAGATATTCGAATTGGCTGGCTTTCATCTGCTGAATCATCTTAGGCTGAAAAACTAGCGTACTAGCCAAAGTCACATACTCATCCACTAGTTTCACCTCAACAGGTCGATCATGGAACATCAAAAGAAAACTGCTTAACATCTGTACAGACTCTGCTTTCCTGCTCAGTGCATCTGCCACCACATTCCCTTTTCCTGGCTGATATTTGATCGGAAAGTCATAATCTTTGATGAGCTCAAGCCATCTGCGTTGTCTCATGTTCAGCTCCTGCTGCGTGAATAAGTACTGTAAACTGTGATAATCAGAATGGACCTTAAATCTCATGCCATACAAGTAATGTCTCCAAAGCTTCAATGCAAACACGATAGCTGCCAATTCTAAATCATGGGTGGCATAATTCTTCTCATATTCTCACAGCTGTCTTGATCCATAAGCAATTACCTTCCCGTGCTGCATTAACACACAGCCTTGACCAACTCGAGAGGCATCTAAATATATCACAAACCCTTCACTACCATCTGGTAAGGCTAACACTGGAGCCGTAATCAACTTCTCTTTCAAAGTCCGGAAACTGGCTTCACACTCCTCAGTCCATTCAAACGGCATATTCTTCCGAGTCAACTTGGTGAAAGGAGAGGAGATCTTAGCAAAATCCTGGGCAAATCAACGATAGTAGCCTGCTAGACCAAAAAAACTCCGAACTTCTGCCACTGTCTTAGGGCTAGGCCAATTCACAACTGCCTCTACTTTAGATGGATCAACTGCCAATCCCTCTCGTGAAATGATATGGCCCAAAAATGCCACCTGCTCAAGCAAAAAACCACTTTTCGACAATTTGGCAAACAAACGATGCTCTCTCAGCAATGTCAAGGCTTTTCTCAAATGCTCCATATGCTCTTTTGCTGACTTAGAGTAGATTAAGATATCATAAATAAAAACAACTACGAACTGATCCAAGAAAGGAGCAAAAATTTGATTCATCAAAGCCATAAACGCTGCAGGTGCATTGGTTAGTTCAAAAGGCATCACGAGGAATTCATAATGTCCATACCAAGTCTTGAAGGCAGTTTTAGGGATGTCATCTCCCTTTACCCTCAACTGGTGATATCCAGATCTCAAATCAATCTTCGAGAAATAAGCTGCACCCTGAAGTTGATCAAACAACTCATCAATCCGAGGTAGGGGATACTTATTCTTTATAGTCACTTTGTTCAGCTGCCGATAGTCGATACACATCCAAAGAGTACCATCCTTCTTCTTGACAAACAACACTGGCGCTCCCCAAGGTGAGACGCTCGGGCAAATGAAACCCTTGTCCAAAAGCTCCTGTAATTGCTTCTTCAACTCTGACAATTCAGCTGGGGCCATGCGATACGGAGCTTTACTGATTGGTGCCGTGCCTGGAGCAAGGTCAATGGCAAACTCTACATCTTGGATTGGGGGTAGGTCTGGCACATTGTCCGGAAAGACATCTGGGAAATCACAGACCACCTGAATCTCACCTAGCTACTTCGTCTCTTTCTTCTCCAAGATAAAGGCAATGAAGCCTTCACACCCTTTGCGAATCAAGCGATCTGCCTGGCATGCAGAAATCACACGCCCGGGGCATCTCTTCTGACTGCCCTCGAAACGGAAGCCCTTGCCTAAATCGAAGAAGATCATCCTGTTATAACAGTTAACACAGGCACGATATCGAGTGAGCCAATCCATTTTAAGGATCACGTCGAAGCCAGCATCGACAGCAAGATCAAATCAACGGGCAACTGATGACCTACAATCTGCACGTCGCAATGGGGGTAGTATACACTACACTCCACTCGCTTGCCAACTGGGGTGGGTACAACTAACACATATGGCAACGGCTTCAGCGGCTACTGTAACCGCTCAGCGAAATGAGGTGCTACGTATGACCGCGTAGACCCCGAATCGAACAATGCTAATGCCTTAACTTGCGAAATCAGAACAGTACCTTCAACCACCTGTGGGTCCTCGGTACTCTCATGGGTAGCGGTGTATGCATGAGCTGTCTGACGTGGTTGTCTCAGGCCTGGACGAGCTGACTGGGACTTGTTCGGGGCTGTAGACACACTGGATCGGCCAGAAGCTGCACCTGCGGTAGTACTGGATGGTGCAGGCTGAGAAGCCTTATATCGAGGACAACTGACCATCATATGTTCCTTGGAACCATAGATGAAGCAAGCTCCTGTCTTCCTCCAACAAACTTCAGACTTGTGGCCTTTGCCACAATATTCATAGGTCAAACCGGCGGAACTGGAAGTACCCTGCTGGCCTCGCATCTTCTTCTGTACTTGCCCCTGTGCACTGAATGGTGGCTGCCGCTTAGGATCAATGGCTCTTTCAGCTTGGTGGATGGCCTCAGCAGAATAGGCCCTGTCCACTGCATCATCAAACGTAGCCGGTTGCTGGAAAGCAGTCACATGGTGCATGTACCAGGGATGCAGACCTTCGACGAACCGATTCACCTTCTTTTCATTGGTATTGATTATATCTGGAGCGAAATGCGACAACTGAGTAAACTTATGCACATACTCTGCCACGGTCGTCTGCTGCTGACGGAGGGCTAAGAACTCGACTTCCTTGGCTCTATGCACATGAGCCGGGATAAATTTCCTCCGAAACTGTTTCTTAAATGTCTCCCATACAGTAGCGCTGGGCATGTCTCTGTACGAGTCCTTCACGCTCTTCCACCAGGTCTTTGTGACGTCTTTGAACATGGAGGCTGCTAATCCGACCCTCTGCCTGTTCGTGCACACTACGGTCTCAAATACATCCTCTGTCTGCTTTAGCCACTATTCCGCCTTAAGTGGCTCTTCCGTCCCGTAAAACTCCGTAGCTCCTCGCTTGCGAAATTTATCATAGAGGGCATTTGGGTCATTCTCTCTCGGTTGAAAGACTACCTGTTGGTCCACATGCGACTGGGCTGGTGCCTAGCTTTGCTTGTCTAACATTGTCGTGACCTGTGCATGCAAATTCTGCATCGACTGTGACTGAGCCTGTATGGACTGGAATAGCATGAGGATGCGTTCATCAGTGCTCATTGCCTGTGGTGACGGTGCGGAACCGCTTTCGTTATATCCAGCATTATGTTGAGGACCTGAACCTGACGCCATATCCTGTAAAATGGGAAAGGGTAAGACACAAGCACAAAACATTTCTGCCCAACTATTCCTCAAAATCTAGAAAAGCACAAAGGGAGATAATCGTATCCTCACCACGTTCCTACATGCCTACATGCTTATCATCTAGAGCAAAGACGTTTTGATACCGTATAATACGTATGTCACAACCTGAGCCCAGGAGTTCGGGGGTTAGCAAAAGCCAAACCGATGACACACGTACTCCCGTGCCTGTACACGTAGACCTGGTCTAAATGCACACGCACAAGGGAAGGTTCACATGTACCAAACACGTACGCGGAAGCTGTAGATATCAAAACATCACACTAAACAATGCAAGAAGAGAATACGAAAACAGAACTGACATATATAGATAAAGGTTTTACAAAATGAAACAAAATAAACATGTACAAATCATGTTAGGATCCAATAGTGACAAAACTCAAAATAAGGAAGACTCATATGCAATGAATGTCCAGGGCGCTCTTCGATGGAGTGACTACATCCACTCCTCTAGTCCTGATGGGACCTCGGGGGCTTCACTTAGAGTCTGGTCGACCGACGAGGGGTCGGTCTGGGTATCTGAGCGTGCAACACCAAAGACAACTCATGAATACAATGATTCAGCAAAGTATAAGCCATAACAAGTTAACATATGCTGTGTCTAATAGAATAAAGAACATCATGAAAATCATAACAGGGCACATTCGTATACTAAGCTGTCATGCAAGAAAGAAACATGCCATGTGAATCAATGTATACAAACTGTATACATAACTAGTTGGCGACTCAATTGCCATATGCTCCCAAAAGAGGGATCTTATATCCGTGCAGACAACACCATTGTCTGGGCCAGGGTACAAATGGGTCTCGGGTTCCTAGGGTCCAGATTCCCCAAGACGTTTCGTTACTGCAGTAAGGCCATGTAAACTACACCAAATTCACCCCGTCGGGATCCTAAGGCTAAGGCTAAGTAATGCCTGACCATACAGAGTCAATCATGAAAACCCTGAGTAGATCGTAACAAGCATACCTGCGTGCATATCCGAGAACGTGTCTTATACGTGTAAGCTTGATAACATACATACAAACATGCTCAAGGTGAAACATAGTACGACTTTTGACGTTACATGCAATGATCCTGATAAAGAGTGGAGATCAATGATCGAAATACAATATGTCATGAAAGCAAATCATAACCTATCGAACCACGTTCATTTACTAGCCAACTCTAATCTAATTATCCAGTGTTTCTAACCGTGCATGATGATGTAGTTTTAAGTTATCCGCTGCACCATTGTCTAGTGTTGCATTGTGTCAGCTGGTGCACCGAAGTCCCTTAAACCAACACCCATAGGGAGATGCTTAACAACTGGATAACGAACATGAATGATTTGCAGCCCTCGAGATCATTCACGCATTTTATTATGTTCCGTTGGGCAAGTCGAAGTTGCCTACCTTCTACTTTAAAAGTCCTGCAGGTCTCCTTCCTTTCCTATCTTTCTTATTGTTCGTGTCAGCCAGCTCAGCCGTAAATAACCCTACGGCTTAGCCGAAGGAACCTTACGGCTTAGTCATAGAAGGCTTCACGGCTTAGTTGTGGCTGGGCAGTAGAAGAGTTGTTAATTTGCATACTCTCAGTTATTTTTAGGTGTCACCATGTATTGATCTACGGCTGGGTTCACGGTTAGGTCATGGCTTAGCCGTAGTGTGTTTTACGGCTTAGTCGTAGCACATTTCACGGCTTAGCCATGCATGCGCTAGGCCGATTTCTGAATTAAATACAGAAAACCTGTAACGACATCAATTGAGCAAAATTTCAACAGAGAAAGGGAGAATGAACTCAAATTAGGCTGTGAACATGTTTTCCATGCAAACTCATACGAATTGAACAAAATCAAGCATTTATCAACATGGGTTCATACATATTCTGCTTATACTTGCCTTAATGGAGTTTAATCATAACAATTGTTGTCCTTGGGCTCAATTCACATCCAAACACCACTCACAGCTATCATGCATGAGAAAGAGAGAGGGAGTTCATGAGCACAGTAATAGAGAATGAGAAAAAGAAAGAAACCAAGACATATACCTACCATGAATCACAGAAGGAAGGAGAGAAGACAAGAGGAGAACAATCCCCCTTCGAGCTTGACTGAATCAAGGAGAAGAGAAAGAGGAAAATCGAGAGAGAGATAGAGACGAACGTGAGAGAAGAGAAGAAAGTGAGGGAGTTGAGTCGATGATGGCTTTTATAAGAGAAGATTAAAGGCAAAATTGCAATGAAGTCCAAGTCATAAAACAATTTCCAGTTCGAGTCAAATCCGGGTCCAACGGAATCAAACGACATCGGTGACGAACGACGTAGTTACGAAAGGTAATAAACTCAACGAAAGACACGTGTTGACATCAAGATGATGCAAAAAGGACCATGCCTTAGAAAAGCTAAAATTACGAAAAAGGGCTTGGTCTACCTAATCCAGGTCAAACTCAACCCAACAACCTATCCATGACCCGTAACGAAATCAAACCAAAAGCAAAACACAATTAACAACTAAAGCAACATTAATTAGTTGCTAAACGAGGTCAAGCTGGGTCGCAGTGTTACAGTTTCTAGGAGTTATTTCACTTTATTTTGAAGCGTAACTCCCTTACAACTCCTATGAGCTATTCCAATTTCCTCTAAAGCCTATAAAAGGCGCATTTGGACTCTAGAGAAGAGGGGGAGAAGCATCCAGAGACAAATAGAGAGAAAGACAATGAAGAAAAGCAATTTTCCAAAAGATGAAGTAACTTTGCAGCAAGATCGAGCAAGTCACGAGGCATTCCTAGTACTTCAACATACTTCTTTTTCTCATTCTCACCAAGTCAAGATGAGAATACATTTAGAAAAGAGGAAGAAATATCCACTTCACTTAAGAAAAGCATATGCAAGGGTCATTTGAATGACATTTTTTCCTTTGGTTTTCTCACTTGGGAGGGGTTCTAGGCTATCATGAAAGTTGTGAACAAGCCTTTTTAGGCTTTATTCTGACCCTTGAAAACCATAGGGTCAGAATGACACAATTCTGGCTCATACAGTGCCCTCTTTGGATTTGTATAAAAAACAATTTGTAACCTGAAAATGATGATTATCAAAGGTTTAAGTCAATTCCAGGGCCAAATCAAGTACTTACGATGGTCATTCAACACTCAAAATTTGAAGGAAACAAGTTCCTACATTCTGAAGAAGTCATAAAGGCGAAACAGAATGAACCAAAGAGCAAATGATGGCCTTTCGGCCATTATCTACCAGTGATCGTGGGCCACGATCACTAGCAGGAAGCCAGTGACCGTAAGTCACAGTCATTGGCAGGGGGCCAGTGACTGTGACCCATGATCACTCCCCCTTGTTTCCTTATTTCTTGCATCTTTTCCCAATTTTTATGTATTTTTTGTATTTTCCGAATTTGGATCATATTTAAGACTTGAGGGAGGGGTTATAAACTTTTCAAAACATGTAAACAACCTGCATTCCTACGGTCAGAGCATTTGAACCCATGTAAACAAAAAGGAAATTAATGATGAACTGTAGTTAATTCCCATTCTTCTTAAAAGCTTGAAGTGCGTGAATGTTGGACTTGAATTCATTGCACATTCGCCTTTTTCGAGCATGATCAATGGTTTTTCGTAAAAGGTCGGTAATAATAATTATTATCGACGATAATTTCCATCGCCAAGATCAGAAATTCGTCAGCCATAAATTTTCTCCATGTAATTTTTTTTAGGAAAAAGTTGAAAGGGACTAAACCTTTACCAACGAAGAGGAAATTTATGTTGATAAAACTCAATTTTTACAGATGGTTTTTAGTAAAACGTCGGTAATAATAAGTATTACTGATGATAATTTCCTTTGCCAATAATTTATTTTCTTTTTATATTTTCTAAAAATGAAGTTAATTCACTACTAACCTTTGCCAATGAATTTTCATTTAATGTCGGTAAAAGTTTGACTTTTACTAATGTTTTCCATAAAACATCGGTAAATGTCATACTTTTACTGACGTTTTATGGAAGATGTTAGTAATTACGAAAGTCTCACCGATGAAATTATATACGTAGGTAAATAATCGTTAAAGGTTAGTCATTACCGACAAAATTATAAAAGCATCGATGAAGAACATCGCCAAAAGTGGAGCATGTTGTAGTGTCACGGAGAAGAAGTTTTTACTTCACTTCCAAGAAGAGGACCAAATAGTCACCTTGGCCATGCTCAGTAGTACAAGGCAAGGAGACAATGAAACTGCACATTCCTTTATCAACAGATGGAGAGCATTATCTTACGTATGCTTGGAACAACCATCTCAAAGGGCAACCATTGAAATGTACAAAACCAATTTACGACTAGAGGTTAAGGCTATCATACTTACTCACAAAACTAAATCTCTAGCCTAATTGGTTGAGGTGGCCATTGATGTAAAGCTAACCCTCAAGGAGATCAATCAGTAGAAGGCAAGTTCCCGAAAAACAAAGCCGTCTTTATCTTCTATTCCAAAACTGAAAAAGAAACAAGAGGTCTTTAATATGCAAACCTCCAAACCTCCTCAAAAGCCTCAAAATGCAAAAACTGACCAAACTAAGATATAGGAGTATGAAAAGAGGAATAAAACTAAATATCCTTTTGACTGCGATATTGAAGTAATCTTTCAGTTATTGATGGAAAATAATAAAATTGAACTTCCACTAATGAAGAAGCCTGAACAAGCGGGTCACATCAATAATCCAAATTATTGTGCATGCCACTGGATGGTGTCGCATCCTCTCAAAGACTATTTCATTCTGAAAGGAAAAGTCAATGAGATGTGGAAAAATGGAGTTAAAACTTTTGATCGGAAATATGATACTGCTCCGGTAAACATGATCTCCTTTGGACAGTTGGCACCTACAATAGTATCCACTCCACCAAAGCCAATGATGGTTGAATTCCATGTGTCAATGTGGTACATGATGAACAAGGTTTGATACCAGTTAAAACTTTTTCAGAGGAAGAAATATGGGTTCACCTGGACCTAGTAAATGATGAAGGCTGAAAGAAGGTTAAAACCAAACCCATACCTGCAAAAAGAAGAAAAGTTAAAAGGCAACTTAAAATCCTTCAAAGAGTTACCCAGAATAGCTTGGGCAAACAAGAGAAACAAGCTAAAAAGAAAAAAGAAAAGGCGGTCGAAGCCTCAGTTTCAGAAGAACCTCCCAAACTGGTCAGAGGTCGCTTTACGTTGGCTATTTTCATCATTCCAATTCCAAAGGATGAGGAAGAGCCACCAACATCCAGTTGCAATAGGATATCATGGGATGACACACCTCCTAATTCAGATAATGAGGAAAATTGGTCAGACTATTCTGATTTTAAAGATGATCAGTGGACTGATGACTACTTCGTTGATGAATACCTTTTTGATGATGATGAGAGTTTTGAAGAAATTTTGATCCTGAAATGGGCACCCTCAATATCAAGCACGGTCTTAATACACTGTCGGTAGCTCTTTATGATATACACAGACCGAGCACAAGTGGTTGGTCGAATAATGCACCTCCTCCTTTTCCACTACCTCTAGAAGTTCATCTAGATCCCTTGCCATTGGTTGAATCCCGTGAAGCATAGTGATAACAAACAATGCCTCCTTGTTCACATGCAGTAATCTCTATGCCAGATGTTTCTCCTGAACCAACTATTGAGTCAACCTCTTTGAAGTCAGATCTTGAACTAAGCACTCAGGTAATTCCTGACTCAACTGATGAGCTTGAGTTGCAAGAAGGACACAATGAACTCAGCATTAGCAGTCCTATTGTGCCTCAGGAAGTCTCCCAAGCTCAAGATAACCTCTCTGGCTCAGAAGACGAGATGCCATTGGCTCCAGCTCTAGTGATCTTTGCACTTCTGCTGATGAACCTCAAATATCTCAAGCCACTCCTAACAATGCAGATCAAGAAGTAGGCTTGGAAAAAGTCAATCAACTTTTTGCTGAACTTGAAGAAGTCAATGCAATGAGAAGAGATACTCATCCAGAAGTTGACCGAAACAACATAGTCAATGAAGGCACTCGTTCCGGTTGCAACTATAGAGTCAACTATAATAAACTCTCTTCTTCTTCTTCTTATGTAAACCCTTCGAGGAACAACATAAATGTAAATGTAACTTCTTTAGGCATAAATACTAATGCAAGGCCACTAGAGCGGTTCACGTATGATGTTGTTGAACATCTCAAGCACATACCTTCATGACTTCATATTTTTGATCTTTTGCAAATGTTTGAGGAAGCTTGTAACAACTTCATACAAGCTCTACGGGCATTGAATACAAACAATCAAACTCATGTGGCACAAGTTCATCAGATAAAGAAGAACTGTCTGAAAGAAAAATGCAAGAAGCCTCAGAAGCAATGTATGGAGTGTCTTTCCATTCATAATGCTTCCACAGGCACCATTTCTTTCGCCAAAGATGATCTCCTCGTAGGCGACATGATGCATATAAGGCCGCTCTATTTCACAGCCTACATTAAGGACATACCTGTTCTGAGAGTTTAGGTTGAACTAAGGTCAGCTCTGAACCTCATCATAATTACAGCTCTTTAAGAACTTGGTATCCCGGTAAGTAAACTATCTACTACAAAAACCTCGATCCAAGTCTATGATGGGGATGTCCAAGATCCGATTAGCAAGATTCGGATTCAGTTCCAATTAGGTGATCTAACCTCAGAAGCCACTTTACACGTGGTTAAGACACGTGCTTGCTACAACATCCTCTTGAAAAAACGATGGCTTCATATTACTCCATAGTATCTTCTACTCTCCATCAATGTCTCAAATATATTGATGATGAGGGTATGGTGCATCGAGTCTTTGCAGATGAAAAGCCATTCAAAGGCAATGAGGTCTACTTCACTGATGCAGCCATGTATCAAGAAAGGCTTATAAAGTCTAAGCCAGATACAAACAACTCTCCAGTGGATGATAATCCCACAGAACCTTTTACCATCTCAACAGAAAGGAAAACTTATTCAGGGTTTGGTAAAACATCCAATCCTGTTAGAAAATTACAGTCCACAAAAAAGCATGCAGTGAAGTTTGTGGATACCAAAGCCCTTTTGGTGATCAAGATTAAATTTGAAATCAAATAATCAGATCAACTATTGGTCATATCCACAAAACCATCAAGGACAAAGCAAATAGGCGTTGTTATCCATACAAGCAAGACATGTGGTCCGGCTATGTAGATAACGCCTACTCAGAATGGCGAACCATCTGTTACCAGACATCAAAGGTTATCATATTTAGCAAATGTGATTTCCTTGGTTGGTAACTCAGATTCTGACCAAGAAAGCAATGATGTGCCTCCTCCTACCAAGGGAATGTCACCCATGAGGCTTGATTCTCCTGTTACTTTCAGTCAGCTCAAGCTAACATCATAACAAAGAGGTGAAATGTCTTATAGATACATTGATAGATGGCTCCATTTGGCTTAAATATATGATAATCCTCCACACTACTCAGCATGGATTCATCTGTGCTACATAGGCTTTCGGCCAGCCCTCCGCAATTTGACAATGGCAATGGAGTTTCAAACCTTTGATGAGATGTCTCGAATTATTTCGTCTCTCAGAGTGGCACTCTATCGTTTCTGTGGAAGGTCTAGACAGACACGCCCAGCGCATGTCATCTCATGGATCAAATATTCAAATTCTAAGTCAGATTCTGAGGTTACTGAAAAGATGGACACCTCTATGTACTCTATAGCAAATTGGGATCCTCTGCTTTTGCCGTGGCCCACGCCATCCCAAATTTATGATTTTGGAGGTTCTTGCTTCTTCGTGTCTCCATCCAAGCAACACAATCACTCAATAGCTTTTCATCAAGCCGAAGATGCTTCTACTTTATATCTTATCGACAAGATCACCAATGATGGGAGAATAAGGCTTGACATCTGCAATCCTGTAGTTTGCAACATGATGAAGAACATGGGGTACAATCTTAAGAAGCCCACAGGCCTCAGATTGAGTGCGAATGGGGTTCAGATCCCTTTTGATGTCTTAACTCCAGAAATGAAAGAAGATCTCAAAAAGGGATGCAAAATTGAACAATTGTGGCATTGCATAGGGTACGTTGCATATAATAACATTCCTAATTTAAATCAAAATTTCAGCACAAGATCTGTGGTCTTCACCAAAGGATATGACTTTGATGGCTCTTAAGAGACCATTATCTTCCAAGATATTACTGATTAGGTTGTTTTTCAGCATCCTGAGGGAGCAAGTGATGACGATGATACAACATCACAAATCACTGAATATTGGCCACCGGAACTCAATGAAGAAATACATCCATCTCAACACACTTGTTGGGAATGTTTAGCCTTTAATGCAAAAGCTAAAGAACCTAAAAAATCGAATCCATGGGAAAAGATCAGGCCTTGGCCTAAACCCCCAAATGAAACCCCAGAAGGTTTCGCAAAGTTGGAAACTTCTGAAAATGCTGTGGAAGAACCTCCTTCCGAACCTCCAACTTTTGACCAAATACAAGAAATAAACTTGGGAACCCCAGAAAATCCTTGTCCTATCTTTGTAAACTCTCAAATCAAAAGGAAAAGAACTTGATGTGTACGTAAGTTTCTTACGAGAGTTCATGGATTGTTTTGCATGAACATATGCAGAAATGTTGAGTCTTGATCCAGAAGTTTCCATTTACAAATTGAACATAGCAGATGATACTAAGGCCTTAAATCATATTAGGCCAAGTCAAAACATTAAGTTTGATTTTTTTTAAATGAACCAAAATCCATGAAAATCCAAACCCAAATCCATTTCAAATCCAAAATTTCTCTTAACACCTTAGAGATTTCTTTTTGTGGGTGTTCCCCACAGTCTCCATAGAGATGCCACTCTGGATTTTTGTGACAAATAGGTCATAAGAAAATCAAATCAAATCAAAATCCAAAATCCAAAATTAAATTCATAAATTTTTGAATTTTCAAATACCTCAGGGATTTTTTTATGTGGGTGTTCCCCACAGTCCCCACAGAGATGCAACTTTTGATATCTACAAAAAATAGGGCAATGAAAATTAGAACATTTATATTTTTACCAAACTCCATCATTAAACCCTTCATGTTTTTTATCAAAATTTCAAAACATCAAATTTAGGCCCACAACCTATCTTGACAAAACTACATTTTCATCAAGTCATTCATCATTCCTACAGTTTGGCAATTTTGAAGCACAATGATTATCATACTGTAATCATTGTACCTCAGGGGGCCATTTGTTGACCCATAAAAAATTACAAATGTCACAATGAAGACAATACAAGCAAATCCCAAACCAAGGGCATATAAACCCTGGGTTTGTGGAATGATAAGTTATAAAGTACTGCATCCAGATGTTCAAAAGCTGATGCAATTCATTTGAAAGACTTCAGATGAGCTCAGAGTATAGTAGTTCAAATGCCAGAGTTGGTGAAACTCATTTGGTCACTTGACTCACTAAACTTCAAATTCAAGGTTTATTGGCTCAAAGACTAGGGGTCATTGACACTCAAGCTTCGGGGTTACCAAAGTGGTTGAAAATCTCATGGTAACTCCAAATTATGTTGAGAAATGATGCTTCAAAATTTCGAAGCATTTGGACTTCATTTCAACTCAAGCCAAGCTTTAGTGACTGGATGCCAGCTCCTTGGGGTCACTATGGAAATTGATACTTCTATATGTCAAAACAAGCTAAAACTTAGGGGCATGCCTTCAAGTACATGCAAAGACTATCCTTCAAAGTTTTAGAATATTTGGATATCATTTGGACTCAAACTCAGTTTAGATGGCTATCTGTTAAAGCTCTTTGGGTTCACTATGCAAAATGACACCTCCTGAAGATCAAACCAACTAAAACTCATGGAAAAAGCTCAAAATATATTCAAGAGGAGCTTTGTAAAATTTCAGGTCAATTGGATGTCATTTGACTCAATAAACATGTCAACTTTGGGTCCATAACCACTAAGGCAAGGGGTCACTAACTAGAGTCCTGCTTCTAGGTGACCAAAATTGATGAAATTTAAACACAAAGCTTCAGTTATGCTCAAAGGAGATTCTGTAAATTTTCAAGTCAAAAGGATTTCGTTTGAGCCTGCTTCAATAACATGTCATTTAGGAGTTCGTGACTTCCAAGTCATAAAGGTCACTGTCAAAGTCCTACTTCTAAGAGGCCAAAGCTGATGAATTTGGATCAGAGACTCAAAATATGTTAAAAGTTAATTCATTAAATATTCAAACTAGTTGAACATTAGTCGGGTAGAAAACAAGCTAACTGCCTATAACACAAGAGAACATTGACTTAGAACATGCAACAAGTGGGTAGCTGTTCGAAATCCTACTTCTACAAATTCAAATTTCATAAAATTTGGATGGAAACTTCAAGGTGCCCCTGACATTAATCCCTCCAAGTTTCAAACCAAACTGAGGTCATTTGGGCTCCAAATAGCTGATACAAGGGCCCATTTTTATGAAAAGTCAACCGGGGGGGGGGGGGGGGGGGGGTGGTAACAAACTTCAGAACATCAAAACGGGCTGAATTTTCCATGACACACTCAAAATAGTGTCAAAAAGCATCCCTCAAGTTTCATGAAGATCAGACATCGTTCGTGCCCCAAATAGGCGAAAACCGGTGACATATGCAAAAACCTAAAATTGGGTCTTATATGTGACCGCAGCCTGCAGTCCCGGACACTTATGACTTGGTCCCGGATGGTTTTTGGGAGTTATTTCACTTTATTTCAAAGTGCAACTCCCTTACAACTATGAGTAATTGTCCAAACTTCCTCTGAAGCCTATGAAAGGCACACTTGGGCTCTAAAGAAAAGGTTGAAGCAAGATTCGAATCAAGTTCCAATCCACCGAAACAAGTTCCAATCAATTACACACTAGTTCAACAAGTCACAATCCTAGTTCTAAGCATTCACACAGCTCCTAAGGCACTTCAGGCACTTCAAGATTACTTCTTCTTCTCCTTTTCACTAACGTAAGGTGAGAAATAGTTCAGAGAAGGAAAAGAAGCACGCATCTCACTTAGAAAAGATGAATGCAAGGGCTACAAGGATGAAGACTTCTTTCCTTGTTTTTCTCACTTGGGAAGGGTTTTGGGCCATCCCGGAAGTTGTGAACAAGCCTCTTTAGGCTTCGTTCTGTTCCTGTAAAATTATAGGTTCAGAATGACACAACTTTAGTTCCATTTTTGGCTTGTTTAAGCACCATTTTCAGATTTGTACAAAAATAGTCCATAACCAAAAGGTGATGATTATCTTGATTCCACGGCCAAATTAAACACTTTTAGTGGTCATTCAACACTCCAAAAAAATGAAGAAAACAAGCTCCGGCACTTTAAAGACGTCATAGAAACGAAATAGAGAGAAAAAAAGGAGCAAACAGTGGTTTTTCAGCCACTGTCTGCCAGTGACCGTGGCCCATAGTCACCATCTCCCTTCACTCTCTTTTTTGCAATTTTCACCCTTTTTCATATATTTTTTTTGTAAATACACAATTTAGATCACATCTGAGACTAGAGGGAGGGATTGGAATTTTTCAAAACTTGTAAACAACCTGCATCCCACCGTTAGAGCATTTGAACCTATGACAAAGGGAAAATAATGATGAACTGTAATTATTTTCCATTCTTCTTAATGCTTGAAGTGTGTGAATGTTGGACTCGAATCCGTTGCATTTTACATCATGTGTTAAGAGCGAGCATATAGTACGCCAGCGTGATTTCCTTCTTATTCTTGATCCTTACATGCTTATTGTTCTATTATTATGCACAACATTCCTAGTTATCATGTTTATGCCCTCTATATAATATCTTAATATATTTATTACTTAGTATTGCTGCAAGTATATTGTGTAGTATTATTTATCTTTTGCCAGATCGTTGTATCTGATCCGATCACCTTGATGTTCTGGCTTGCTTACCCTTACCCTTGAGCTAGAGTACAATGAGACTACGAAGCCACAGGTATTTTTGAGTATATTAGTACCACTGATGTCACTTAAACATCATGCTGGATATCGTAGATACATCACCTTTTGCGGAGGGTTATCATTGATTGTGTTTTGGGTTTATTTTGTGCATACCAATCTAATCAACCATTTATATTTATATATGTATAAATGTACTTTGCAATTTTAAATATTGAAAGATATTAATGAAACTCCCTGGTTAGTTGTCTCCTTCATTATCGTGTGAATTTTATGATTACCAATTTGAGTATTTATGTTTATCTTGGTAGGTCTGGAATATCCATTGGGTTGCAGCACAGAATTCAAAGGCCATGGACTTCAAGTCACATACCATGTAAGCTTCTGCGAATTAGTTTGTTAGTGGTGGGGCTTCATCCTCACACATGAGCAACAATGCACAAACACTCCATGATTAAATCTTAATTCAAAACCCCAATTTGGGGCACGACAATGAGAATATGGAATCAGAACTAGTTCCATGTTTGTAGCAGGTTAGGGTCTGGCTCCAAATTTGTGTAGAGAATGCTTTAGAAAAAAAACTCTCAAAAGCTGAGGTAATGTGTCGGGTCTCGGGTCCATGGGTCAAAACTAAGGTGGAATCAGACCCGTAATTGTTTAGGTCATAGGTCTAAAAATAGGACCCAGACCTAGACCCATTTACTTATTGGGACCTAAATAAGACCCAAGCCCGGTAATTAACAGGTCAGAACCTCTAAGTAATCGGAGAATCAGGGACCCATTTACAATCCTAAGGTAGTCCGACTCAGAGTTCTCCACTTTTGGGGAAAGACAATTAGAAATAAAAAACTACCATTTTCTTTGGAATTTATGTTGTACTGAAATAGGAAATATGCCACGCAAAAGGATGTTTTGCTTGTGGAGAGAATCAATGGCACAAATATGCCCTTGGACTTAACCAAAGTCCAAGTTCAATCCATTTAAAAATATTCGTAGCCTCCTAAATTGTGCAAGAGAAAAAGAAGAAAGGCTTAAGCTAAGATTTATTTTCTTTAGAGAACAACATCTTACCTTATGAGTAAAGATGAAAGTCCTTATTTTCTCGTAAATGTGAGTTAGCCCTCCTTGTATGTGTGAGTTAGCTCTCTTTGTATGTGCCTTCCCACTCTCTAACGGCAACTTTTATTAATTTAGGTGACTTTGCTTTGCTTAAACTTTAACGACTTTTTATACGTCCTCCAATAGTTCAAATTGAAACAACATCAATTTGAACTCCTTGAAAACAACCAAGGAACCACAGGTAATGGTAGACAAACATCCATGCGGATGATGTTAGGACCATGGAGTAGAAAATTAATCTGTCTCATCTCACGTGTCAGATCTTCTTTCCAATTCTATCCTTTAGGGCTTGTTTGGTTACAAGAATTCTTAGTTGGGGAAATTCTCAGAATTTCAAATGCTGCCCTCTAAAGTAGAATACCACATACTTGACTCCCCTTTAGCATTTGTGAAGGTTTTGGGTGGACCTCTAGAATGAATCAATGCAATCAACTCGATAGTATGTGTGCAAATAATCAACCATGCAGCAGAAATTAAATCAATCAAACACAAAAGCACAGACCACAAGAAAAAACACAGTTTTTTAATGTGGAAACACCAACCGAATAAAAAAATTGTGAATCCAACAAGGATCAACTATCAAGCAGATTAGAACAGTTAGAAGATATACTAACATCCTTTTTGCACCCTAAGGATTGAGTTCTTCCTGCACAACATCTTCTGCCACACGACTCTCCTTTACTGTGTACTGCTCTCTACTTGATCAACTCGCACCTTGAATATGCAAGATAACCTCAACACTTCTATAAGATATGTAGAAGCAACAACTCTCCAAAACAAAGCTTCAGTACTTAAACTCTTAATGAAAACTCTAGAGAAGATGATCTCCAATAAATAATCTATACTTAGGTTAATGAGATCTATATCCCATGCCCTAGGGTTAAGAGAGAATCCCCATTTACAACCCACAACTCATGCCTCATTAAGATACTCCATGTAGAACTTAACTTACTAATTTTGGCATAATTACGAAACAATTCCGCAACAGGTTGGTAGGAAAATTTCCATCATTCGATCGATTGGGCAGGGGTCCGATCAATCGGGCACCAGTTATGCCTCCAATTCAATCGATAGAGCAAACCGAGTTTATTCTGATTATTCCTCTTCAGCACCTTTGGCGACTCGAACCATAGTCCATCAAAAAGAATACAAAACATAACTTAATGGACCCAAAGTTTTGTCCAACCCATGAATTAGTAAACATACAAAAATCCTTATAATTTGGAATGCTGGAATTATAGAAATTCACTGGCTGAAAATAACTTTTCATGTGGGCTAAAATTATGAATTCTTCTATCAAACAGGAAATTTGAAATTCCCAACATGCATAATTCCTATCATAAATTCCTCTAACTAAACAGGACCAAGTCATTTTACCACCAAACAATCTCTTTTTCACATTTTTGCGAAAAAAAGATTAGCTAAACATAAACTTCACTTGATATTTGCCAAAATACCGAGAAAGGTATAATGCAAACTCCACTAGCTAGTCTCCTTTTTGCACTTTTGCGCACCAAATCATTCATTAGAGAACTTATGAATGTGAATAACTGGCACATAGGAGCAAGAGGTCAATAGAAAATTGCCAAGTTAAAATACTCTACATCAAGGTTACAAGGGCATTATCAAGGAACACATTTTATTTAAGTGGGGCTCACTAAAATGCAAGGTTTGTAAATTAGATAACTATTAGAGATCATCACTTTACAATTGCTCTTATACCCAAAGTCACCTAAAAACGGTCGAGAAAAAATAATTCTCACACAGCTATTCGATGAGGAAATGATGCCCTACAAGTGACGATTATAACCTTAAACCTTACAATATCCTAGACCTGTAGGCAAGGGCAGACCTAGGCACTGGCATATGAATGTAGTTGTACCCATCAAACATCGATGTGCTTCCAAAACGTATACGAAAATTCCTTGTCACTTTAAAAAATCCATTAAAAATCTTGTGTCCACCTTTATAATCTATATGAAAATTTTCGGTCTGCCTCCAAAACCAAAGTATCTATTAGGGTCTGTACCCCTCAAATGAAAATCCTGTATCCACTACTAGTTGTAGGATATCAAACAATACGACATTACAAATCTGTAGTATATCACACTACAAGAGGATGCACATTTCGCGATGTTTTTTAGTGACGAGTCTATAATTTTGTCAGTAATGGTAAACCTTTTACCGACATAATACTTCCAACGTTGGCCATGAAGTAGGAGTGGAATTCTTTACCGATGGTTTTTGAAAAACATTGGTAAAAGCTGTATTTTTACTAACGTTTTTAAAAAAACGTTGGTCAATGCTACATTTTTACCGACATAACACTAATATTCGTCAGCAACGGTTGGTCCCTTTTAACTATTTTTTTCAAAGAAAGTTAAAATAAAACAATTATGCCCAACGAAGATGTGGTTTTTTACAACGCAAATTATTGTCGGTGATTATAAAAATTACCAACGTTTTAATAAAAATGTCAGTAAAATTTACTTCTACCAACGTTTTTTTGTTATTATTCGTCAGTAAAGGTCTGCCCCTTTTCAATTTTTTAGAAAAAGTAAAAATAAAAAAAATAATGGCCGACCAAATTTTTGTTTTTGGTGACGAAAAGTATCATCGGTATTGATAAATATTACCAACAGTTTAATAAGTACGTCGATAAAGTGTTTATTTATTGTAACACTCCGATCCTAATTGAGTGTGTTTAGCGACTAATTAAGTTTATTTTTGGCTAATTACCATAGATTTAGCTTAAATAATGATGTTTAACATAACATTAGGAGGGATTTAACTATCCTATCTTAATGGGTCATGTCTAGGCTAGGGATAGGTAGTTGGGTCGAGTTTTACCTTAACTAGGTAGGTGAAAGCCCATTTTGTAATTTTTGATTTCATAGTTTTACATTATACATGCATCATATTAATATCATCGTGTTTGGCTAATTGAGCTTGTCAACTTCTGTAATTGACTTGTACATATTTGACTTTGTCTGTGCTAGTTGAAGCCTCATTTAACTTAAACTGAAATTACTTTAAAGAATATGGACTTTCTTATAAACTTAAAGTTATTTATATATTTTTTTCAAATGGGTCTCAGCACCATTTTGCTCAGTTCGTTCCTCTCTAACTACAGCAACTTCTTCCAGTCTTCTTCTTCTCCTTCTTCTTCTTTTGCATCAGAGGAAGCAAGATAGATCTCATATGTAGGTTAACAAGCACCCTTTCCATCAATCCATCTCTCCTATACTTTCCTTCTCTTTTGGAATTGAAGATAGTGAATTATAGCTCTCCTTACAACTCCCTAATTGTAGTCTAAGATAAGATCTTTTCTTTTCTCTAGATGTCTTGATTTAGTAAAGTCAAAGAAAATCCTTAATCAAGCATGCATTCATCTCCTTCCTCATTTCTTACATGCATGGCATTTAGGTGCAAGAACTAGGTGTGTCATCTCAAGTTTGAGACAAGAGCATGAGTAGTAGTTTGAATTCTAAACCAAGGCAAGTGTAAGCAAATTTTGATTTTAATGCGTGTTGGTATATTATGATCCTTATAATTTTACTAAATCTTCATGTGCATATTCAACCCTAATGTCTTCATTATTCTAAATTTCTCTAATTTCTTCTACAACAAATGTGATTTATAGTACTCTTGATGAGTTAGAAATCAAAACACCAGGTTGATTGATATGGTAGAATGACTGCATAGAGTAAGGACTATCATAGTGGAAATTAAATGGAAGGTTCTGAAAAGAAGAGGACCTGTATCGCTTTGCTTCAGAAAATTTGGAGCTTATAGCTAAGCCATAGGAAAGTTACGTCTCAAAATCTAGAGAGCTCAAGTTTTGGTTTTCTTCTACGGCTAAGTCGTATAATGTGCTACGGCTAAATCATAGCTAAGCCATGGCTCAATCGTAGGCTAAATACGGCTAAGCGGTAGAACAAAGGATGGTTCAACAGTGAATGCATGGGAAATTCTGGGTAACCACGGTTAAGCCATAGTGTATTTTACGGCTAAGCCGTAGGATGCCCACGGCTAAACCGTAAGTCACCCACGGTTAAACCATATTAGTCATTAAAACTTAAGGTTAAGTAGAAACTATTCAAGACCTAGTAGGGCCTTAGCTTCTAGATTCCTTTACCCTATAAATTGGTCCAATGAAATAATTGCACATCATGAAAAGTCTTGAGGGCTGAGACTTATTCATATGGTGTTGTCCATTTGTTGAGCACCTCCCCATGGGTGTTGGTTTAAGGAACTTCGATACACACACACCATTTATACAATGTGACACCAAAAGAAAGACAACCGTATATCGGATAACATAAAACTATATCATCATACATGGTTAGAAATAATGGATGACTAGATTAGGTTGGCTAGTAAAACTACATTGATTCTATTAAATTGAATTGCATAGCATATTGGATTACTATTATTGTCTTCTCTTATTTTAATAATAATTTCGAATTGAAATGATCATGTCTACATTGATTCTATTTTAATTATTTCTTGATATATGCTTATATTGACGTTGACATTGTATGGAGAAGAACGAATTAAATGAATGAATTGAATGTAGATGGTTTAGTTTTATTCTCAATAAATGAATTGCATAATTTACTTAAGTTCAATTATATAAATGAATCGAAATGGTCTGGCTCTACTCAGCCTTAGCCTTATGATACCCAGCAGGGTTGACTTTAGTATAGTAATAAATGATGTTGCTGCAATGTGTTTTGGAGCTTCCAGACTCTATACATGAAAAGACCCATTCGTACCCTGGCCCGATCAATGGTGTTCTTAACATAAAGATCCCTAGATTGAGGATATGGCAAATGTAGTAGCCACATAATAAAGTATTTCTGTTAATTGATTCTTAAAACATGATTATTCAATTGCATAACCTGCTTAGTGTATTAAGTTACCCTTTATAATCATATGTTAATGATTCTTTTAGATACAACGTGTATTACCTTAATTATGTTTATACTTTGCTGAATAGTCTTATTCACTAGTTGTCTATGGTGTTACAGGCTCAGATTCTAACTCCAATATTGCGAAGATCAAGAAGATTTCAGAGGAGGTCTTCGAGAACCCCTCCGGCCTAGATGAGTGGACTACAGATCATCTCTGATTGATCCACCTACAGAGAGAGTCAAAGAGCAAGTTTAGGCCTCATTTTAGGATGTAACTGCATTTAGGGTATCATGACTTGCATTAGTTTTATTTTAATATGCATAGATCATGATCCCTTATATTTTGAAAACTGTGTAACTCCTCCTTCTTATTCAAAAACTTTCTTCCTTTTTGTAAAGACATGCTTTATTCCAATACTTGTACATATAGATGTATCTTAGTCTGATATTTTGATAACTTGTTTCATGATTGATACTGACAGCTTCTGCGTATTGAATGTTTGGACAGATGTCCACTAATAACATCTCACACGTGTAAGAAATGTGACTCTCCCTTTTATAATTCCGCATAGACTTTGGTCCAGGTATGTATTGTACAAGAGTACATATGTCACTATTTTGGGTTTTAAAACCTAATACCCAAATTCTTGGGTTCAGGTTGTGATATTTATTCCGACATAAGATTATGTCGGCAAATGCTTTGCTTTATATCTTATTCTTAGAAAAAGTGAAAATAAAATAAATTAATACCGATGAATTTATATTTTGGAGACGAAAAGCTTTCGTCGGTGAAGGTCCACTTTTCATTGGCGCCATCTGACTCCCCGTTTTCACTCCCCCGCCACCAAAAAAGGGAAAAACCCCTTTCTCCTCTTTCTCTCTGCTCTCTCTCAGTCTCTCGCTCCCTCTGCTCTCTTGCGCCTTCTGTTTTCTCCCTTTCGCTCTCCCCTCCCTCCCTCTTTGCCCTCCCTTTGTGCACCGGTGCATCAGCATCCCTTCACCGATTCACCGAATCTCTCACTCGAATCTCTCCTCTACGGTCACCTCTACCCACCTCTGCTCAGGAGATCGATCAACGTCGCTGCCCCTCTTTAGGTAATACCTCCCTCCCTTAATCTCTGAAATCTAGGTTGGAAGGTTTTTGGGGTTTTTTTTTCTGTGTTGGTTTAATTTGGAGTTTCAATGGTCTTAAGTTATTTTATGGATTTTTTTCTTGTGGGAATTCATGAATTGATGAGAATTGGGGAATTTTTTAACTAGAGTGAGTTTAATGTGGATCAATCTATAGGTTATTCATGAATTCATGAATAATCTGGAATGTTTTCTTTTTTAAGTTAATCAATCTTTTTTTTTCGGGTTTGTTAATCAATCTTCTATTATATGGAAATTTTCTTTTTTGATGTGGATCTAGAATGTTCTCTCTCTCTCTCTCACTCTCACACACGTTTTCATCTTTTTCAAAATTAAAAAGAAGTCGTCAATGATTTCTTTGTATATATTTCAAACTATGGATATTGGTGTATGAATCTAGTTTCTTACTTGAACTTCTGTCTTTTCTCTCTTTTTTTCTTTCTGTGGATTTGTTCTATGACATAGTACGGTAAGTGGCTAGTCATTCACATTTGCCCCTGCAAAAACCGAAATCGGTACAAGCACTTCGCTCAAGGCCAGAGTAACTAGCAGGAACTAACGGTTTGCAAATCAGACTTTCGATTAGAGATTTAGACACAAAAACCTAGGATTTCTAACATTTAGCTTGAGAACTGCCCATCGGAGGTCTGAAACAGGAAATAGTCCCCAGAAAAATCGAAAACTGGCACAAGCACTTCACTTGAAACCAAAGTAACATGTAGGAACTAACAGTTTGCAAATTAAACTTCTGGTTAAGAATTAGACGCAAAAACCTAGGATTTTCCAACACTTAGGCTCGAAAACCACCCGCCGGAGGTCCAAAATGGGAAACGGCTCTCGAAAAAATAAAAAACTGGCACGAGCACTTCGCTTGAGGCTAGGGTAACTTGTAAGAATTGACAGTTCACAAATTGGATTCCCTGTTAAAGAATTAGACGTAAGCCAGGCTGCTGAAATAACCTAGAAAAAGATTCTACATAGATATATATATATATATATATGTTTATCTTACATTTGTAATTTAATTCATTAAAAATATTCTAATGTTGTTCTTATCTTTGCAAATTGATGGATGCTTTGGGGTCGGTTGCAGACTTGTTGGGGTATTTTGTTATCTTCTTAGTTTATTTGTGTTTATATATTGGACATTTTTATGGGACTGTATCATTTATTGTAATATTTGTTATATAAGATGAATGATTTGATGAAAAATAGCAATGGTTGTTTGTTTATTTAGCAATTCTTGTATGTATGCATTTGTTATGTCGGATATAGGTACATGAACAAATTTATATTTGATACAGGCATATGAACAGATTTACAGGTAAATTATATCGAAAAAATAAATAATACTGCTTTTATATGAAAATATTTTTGATGACGAAAAGAAGGATTTATAGACTTTTTAAAACATCAATAAATATTTATTAGAGTTTTTCCTAAAAATTTAAATATTTTTACCGAAGTTCTAAAAAAATGTCAGTATATATTTTTTAAATTTTTGTAAAATTATAAAATTATTACCGACATTTTTTAATGTTGGTAAAAACTGAATTCAAGATTTAAAAAAATAAAATGATTTTAATGACATTTTTTTGTCAATAAAACTAAAATGAAAATTTTAAAAAGAATGTAATGAATATGCCACCGTTTTTGTAACAGCAGTAAAATTAAATTCAAAATTTTAAAAAAGGATAAATGATTTACCAACATGAAAAGAAATCGGTAAAAGTAACAAGAAAATTTTAAAAAAATGTTTTACCGACATTTTGTAATGTCAATAACATTAAATCCAAAAGTTTAAAAAAGGGATAAATGATTTATCTATGTTAAAAAAACGTCGGTAAAAGTAGAATTAAAATTTTTAAAAATAAAATAAAGTTACTAACGTTTTTTAACATCGGCAAAATTAAATTTTAAAATTTTTAAAAATTGGATAAAGTATTTATCGATGTTAATAAAATGTCGGTAAAAGTAGAATTAAAATTTTAAAAAATTTAAAATAAATTTACCGATGTTTTTTAACATGGGTAAAATTAAATTTAAAATTTTTAAAAATTGTATACATTATTTGCCGATGTTAAACAACATTAGTAAAATAGACATTATCATCGGTGAAGACCTAATTTTGGCTGATAGAATTTAATTCCGTCAGTAAAATCTTTTGTCCATGATTTTTTACCAACGATCAGCTGACGCAACGGTAAATGTGTATACTGACGTTTTTATGTCAATTAGCAATGAAAATTTTCGTAGCTAAATATGTAAATTGTTGTAGTACACACAAAATCCTAATTTTTTCACCCTCTTCCTTTATACTGAAAAGAGGAAAAACATGAGAAAAACAACCGCAATACGTTCGATATCCTACTGTCCTAGGATATTGCGGCTTTTGATATCCTATAGCTTTCTAATATCACAACATTTAAGGATAACATTAGCATTTGCAGGGAGCCCTTTTTTGTACAAACAGCTCTAGAAGGATTTTCTTTTTCTTAACTGTTTTCCGGCAATTGTCTAGCATATGGGCAGCCATAGGGTCATTATCCCAAAATAACAATTAAATTCCCTCATTAAAAAAAATCCACCATTAAACTTCCCCAATGATTCATAAACATATCCAATTCATTATGGAAATAGGAACAATGGTACCAGTGATTGTCAAAGGTTGTATCAATCAACTACCTAGTCCTTGTTAATTTACTATGATGTGGCATAAGGACATAGTATTTTTCAAGAGCCGATACCTTTTACCCTGTATGCAGTATGGAGTTCCCTTGAGGAGCAGTGCATATTCAAGAGCGAAGTGCCCATTTTCAAGTATAGTAGCATATTAGATAGGTTTTAAGGGTTGAACCTTACCCAACCTATTTGAATTGGGACTATATGATGCTTTTGAGCCACAGTAATCGTAAGTAAACCAATCATAGTCCACCGTGTCACCATGGGAAAGGGCTACCTTAGATGGGACACCACTACCCACGTGAATGACATGCATCTCCTCAGTGACGTGGTGAATCATGGTTAGTCCATTCACGATCACCATGGGAAAATGCCTCAAACAATCCAAACTGAGCCCATTTTATTATCAGTTAGTTGTATCATACTTGTGATTGGCCAATATAATATGCAGGTCAAATATAGGTTGGGTAGGTTCAAGTTAGATTTTGCCACGCTCACCTCCAACCATACGAAAGACTGCCAAACCTACCACGGGTAGGAGCAAATCAGGTAGATCACCCATTTAACCCAACCCATTAACATTACTAATGTTTGCCAAACTCTTCTCTTTTACTTCTTCAAGTTGTCATCTCACTAACTTATCTTGTTTGTTTACGTGTGTGGAGCAGTGGGCTTGTTTGTTTAACACAAGGAGTATAAATTGCTATGTAAAATTCAGCATGTAATGTGATGTTTTTAATTTCACCATATTTGGAAGAAAAAAAAAGAAATAAATTAATGATATAAGGCCACTAACCTTTTATTTCTCTACTTTTTTTTAGTGTGATAAATTGTGGTGTAGTAAACTTTAAAATAAATGTATTTTTAATCTACATTTTCTCTCACATATACTTTACCTTTTATTGCCCAAACAAGAATTTTATTGCACCCTTACTTTTTTGCTTTAATATGTATTTGTTTTACGTTTTTTCACATGTGAAGGATTGGGTCTCCCATAACCCTTATTGGATGGGCTTGCTTGGGTTAATGTTCAAGTGCCCGTGGCTCCTTGTTACACTCGAATTTGGTTTCCAGCCCTCAAATCCTTCTCGAGCTCAGCCCCAAGCCCATGAGGTACAAGTCTAATCCGGCTAGTTAATAGCTTTTAGGGACATTTACCATACAGGTCCCTGCAGACTTTAAGTTTATTGGGAGGGTGTTAACTAAAAAATATTTACAAACTCGGTGTTCGGACCAGCATTTTTGACACCCAATTCCAAGACTATTCTTTTCTAACAATATCACACCCATTGAAACCAAAGCACTTTTTTAACACTTGTTCTCCGCCTTTCTCTTTCTATTACTAGATAAAAGAAATGCTAGTATCTGCAAAACCATTTTCATCCTTTTTTTGCTCCCTAACAAATAATATCTTTTACATAGTGGCGAAGCCAGGATTTTAATTTGACGGGTGCAGACGATGTTCAATTGAAAATTCAAAACTAATATTTTGCCCTACTTCTTTACATTAGTAATATTAAAAGAGAAAATATGTTTATTTTTTTAAAAAGAAAAGAATATATTGCATTTAAATTGCCGTGACTATGTACACACAAACCACATTCATCAAATTAAACAACAAGAAGCACAAAAATATGGTCATTCGTACATCAAATTGCAAGCAAAGAAATTAATAACATGAAATTGCAAAGCCCATCTTCCTTAATAATGCCTATCTGGCTATATATCTTTCTTAATCACTCCCTCAAGCCTATCAAACTTCTGCAGAGGAGCAACCGGAAGATTATATACTACAATAACATTCTGCAATCCAGTTTCAAGTTTCAAAGGATCGTCTCGAAGAGGATCTTGATCATCATCACTGCACCCAGAAACAACACATAAAAAAATAATAACAGAAAAGAAAAACTAACAACAAATTAATGTATTCAAATGTTCTGAAGCTTTCATCAAGAGAGCACAAACGCGCAAAAGGAAAGAAACAATGAAAAAAGACAAAAGGTTAGAACAAGGGTAAACAGTTTATAAGTCTTTATAAAGTCTGATACCTTCTAATGCCATAGTCTTGTCCAAGGGAAAGCTGTATAGAGTCCCAGCCGACATGAGAAAGATCAATCCATAAACGATTGGTTGTTGCAATTGAGGTGGAAAATTTTAAAGTTAGGATTTTATGCATTTGAGGGAGAGCAAGAAAGAAAGAGCTGCCAGCCCAAACTTCTCACCGAGTCAGCCCGATTCCCTTACATAGCCTGTGGAATGGGAAGTGAAAACTGAGAGAGAGAGAGAGAGAGAGAGAGAGAGAGAGAGAGATGCGAAACTCTGCTTTGCCAATTTGCTTTTTTCGATGGAGAAGATTTTCTTTTGGCGAGGGACAAACCGAGCAGGGTTTTCGACGAACAGGAAGGAGCTTTTCGATTTGCGCGCGATTTTGAATGAAAAAGGATTTTGATCGTGAGGGTCCACGATGGGCTTAAATGGGTAAGGGTGTTAGATGGGTGGTGCACAATAGGCTTTCAACGGGTGCATGTGCAATAGGACCTAAGGCCCTGAAAGGGTATTTTGAAATTTGACGAGCACCCACATCACACCAATCCGGTACGCCCTTGTAAATCCGCATAAAACCTACCATTTTTCATTATTACCTGTCGATGCAGAAAATGATTAGAAAGAAGTAAGAATTTTGAAATCTAAGAGTACATGGAATTTCACAAATCCTCATTCTCCTTTTTTGGCAAAAATTTTAGAATTTGCATTTGGTTTTTTAGCAAGAGATTGCAGGTTATTCTTTAGATTGATGCATGCAAATCGGGCTTGTTTTGGGGCCATGATTCGTCTTGTTACAAAACAGGGCTACATAGAATTCTTGTAAAAAATGTAAAATAAAAACTTTGGGGAAACTTTGGGGGGGGGGGGGGGGGGGGGGGGTGGAGTTCTTGTAAAAAATGAAAAATATAGACTCAAGGGGTGGGGTAGGTGTGAGAAAATCGGTTTGGAGTTCCAAAGTAAGAGGGGGTGTTGGAGAGCTTCCGCACATGGAAAAATTCTAACTTGCAGTATTATTTAGTTGTTTTTGCAACATTTCTTGTGATATTAGGATTTTTGTACTTAGTCAAAATAAAAAATGGAGGAAATGTTTATAGGAAAATGGGGGGAGTTAGTTATTTTCAGAATGGGCCTTTAGTGGACTTGCGCGTGGGTCAAAAGGACAGATCATGGGATGAGTTAGTGGGTTGTGTAGCATTTTAGTGCAACTGACCAAGTCAAGAATAGAAAATGGGCTAATGGACCAAGAAGGGTGCACACATGGGGCGGCGCCCATGCATTGGGTGACCCATGTAGAACGGTTCCTCCTTTTGGTTCAGTTTGAAATTGAGGGGGAACTTTGGTGCTTTGAAGAGTAAGTTTAGGAGAGTGAGGTGAATTTTTTTTTCTTTTGTTAATTTTGTAGGTCTTTGAGAGTGTAGAGCGGGCGATTACGTGGGTTGGAAGGTACTTTGATGGGTCAAGTTGACTTGGTCAAGTGGGTTATAGAGAGTGGAGCTTGGTTTGGGTTTGGACCCATTTATATCTGTGATGGATTTTGACTTGGGTCAAAGCTGGCTAGATGGGTTAGGTTTGGACTTTTTGACTTGGTCAACATGATGGATATGGCTTGGTATCAATGGCTATTCTTCTTGTATAGGCAATGGCTATGCAATGATCTGAATTGAAACTGTCATGTCATCTCTGATCAAATTTGATTTTTGTGGGGTTCATTTGTGGTGATTGATCACTATTTCAGCATGTATTTCTTCATCCATCGTTGGATTTGAAAGAAACAAACCACATTTTTTCCTTCTTTTCATGTCAATTATCCAATAGTGTGAATTTACACCATGGGATATTGCTGGGTCAAAATCTCATAATTTTTTATTGCCCGTCTCTCAGATTAGATCATCGGGCTTGACTGCTACCTTAATTGAGCTCATTTTGGGCTCAACTGGACCCATATGGGTTTTCTAGGGGGAGGACTTTTTTAATGTCAACATAATCCTATTGCTCATATCACACTCTATTTTTATCAGAGTTTCTGAAGAGTAACTATATCTGTGATGCTTTTGGATGGTTTGAAGTTGTTGAATGAATATGAAAATAATTGGAGAAATTTCCATTTTGATCCGAAAAGTCTCATTTATGTCCATATATTTCAGGAAAATGGCACAAGTTTTGTATGATACCGCACAAAAATCATGGAAATTGACACAGGAAATTCAAGGGTGGCAGTGGCCCATGAATGATATGAGAAAGCACCGTCATCCATTTTGATATACAGATTAGAAAAAATCTCAAGTGAAATGTCTTATCTATGTCTATGGAATGTTGGATTTGGTGTGCATTAAGCATGAGAGCATGAGTTTTCCCACTTTAAAAGTATGAGGTTCCTCCTCATTTACTCCTCTTTATTTCTCTTTGTCCCACATCAATTATTTTCAACTCGTTATGAGGGGTATATTAATGATTTCTCATATGCTTGCATTGTTTGTCTTCTAAGGCTGGCTATCTGTGTAGGCGAGGCTAGGCAGGTGGGCCTGGACTTGGGCCATGCGTGCATTATGGTGTTGGTCCGACCTGCTTGTCAGGTCTCCTTCGGGGGTGAACTGGGCCTAGTCCTTCTTGTGGGTTAAGACTTTCCCCGAGCAAGGTTCTAAAAGGTTCCTGGGCTATGAGATAGCAACTTGAGAGCTATTATCCGTTAGCCATCTTCATGCATTTTATGCTAAGGAAATCGTTTTCCTCTTTTTTGATTTCTTTCTCTACTTCTTTTGGTTTGCTACTACCATGAGTATACAAAAGTGGTCCCTTTGGAATTCGAGTACACTTTAGCCAATCGATGCACGATTGCTAGGGATTCCAATAAGGGAAGCTGTCTTATCATAGGGTAGACATTCGTGAGTCCATCTGCATCTATGTTGGGGCGAAATCTACCTAAAGAAAGCATTTCCAAAGATGTGACTCGGCTACGAATTGTTTTGGTGACTTCTAACATTTTCCACAATTATTGTTATTTTGTGACTATTTTCAGTAATCCGCATACACCGGAATCCAACAGTTTAGCAGATTTTGATTTTGCTCTGCATAGATTAGAAATCTCATCTCTTATCCTCGTGCAAGTGGTTTAGTAGAGTATACTCCATCATCCAAGCTTTTGGGCCATTTTCTCTTTTAAAAGGAACTGCTGCCAAAATTTTGGTAGATTACTAATAATGATCTCTAGGGATTACTATCATAAGTTTTTAACTTTGAGGGTCGGCATCTCAAAATGTGGAGAATGAAAATGGAATATCTTTTAAAATTCATGAAGATTCTGTATGTGTAGGCAAAGCGTACGCCAAATGAAATACTATCCATGAAGTCTGAAATTATCCAAACAATTTGTAGTAGGTAGTACTATTCATAAACTCCCACCATTAGGGAAAGACTTTGTGATTACCTTGAAACACAAGAAGAAAGAAATGAAGTTCGAAGATCTCATCACCCAACTTAAAATCTAAGAGCATCACCAAGAACATGACTATAAGAGTAAGTACTCTGAATATGCGGGTATGACCAATCTTACCAAGACAAAACTTGAACAAAAAAAGGCCTAAACCCAATATGACCAAAGCCAAGAAGGGTCAGAAGAAAAATCAAAACCAAGCTCTTAAGCCTTGCAGAGATATATATAAGAAAAAAGATGTTAAATGATTTGTATACGGAAAAAATGGCCATTATGCAAAGGAATGCCGTCAACGAAAGGGAACTAGCGAAAAGTATCAAAGTAACCTTGTAGAGGAGAACTTTGTGGCGGTAGTGACAATGGTAAACCGTGTGAGCAACTGAAGAAATTGGTGGCTTGATATTGGTGCAACCCGGCGCGTCTGCGGTGAAAAAAGTACATTCATCTCCTATGAGCATGTAAGAGATGGTCAAGAACTCTATATGGGAAATCTCTCAACAGCCAAAGTAATTGGTAAAGGGAAAGTAGTTCTACACCTCTCATCCAGCAAGTCTCTGACTTTAACCAAACTGTTACATATACCTGATGTGCGGAATAACTTAATGTCTGGTTCCATGCTAAGCAAGAATGGCTTCAAGATAGTGTTTGAAGAAAATAAACTTTTAATTACCAAGAATGGAGTTTTGGTAGGAAAAGGCAGTATTACTGAAAGCCTTTTTAAGCCGAATGTAAATTCCATCGATAATAAATCTTCAACTTCTGCTTACATTATTCAGTCTTCTAATCTATGGCATATTAGATTAGGTCAATGTGAATTATTCTTCTGTAAAAAAATGATGAATTTAGGTTTTATTTCAAAAACTGATTTTCAACCAAAATCTTATGACATTTGTGTTTAGTCAAAATATTTTAGAAAACCTTTCAAAAGTGTTGAAAGATGTTCTAATCTATTAGGTTTGATTCATAGTGACATTTGTGAATTAAAAAATATTATTGCAAGAGGTGGTAAAAAGTATTTTATTAATTTTATTGAGATCATTCTAGTTTTCTTATGTATATTTACTTAAACATAAATTTGAAGCCCCTGAAAAGTTTAACCTCTTAAGACTAAAAGTTGAAAATCAACTGGGCAAAAAAATTAAGACTTTGAATTCTGATTGAGGAGGTGAATACTTGTCTAATGAATTTATTGAGACTTATGATACCTTAGAAATAATTCATGAAATGACAACACCCTACTCCCCACAACAAAATGGTATAACTCAAAGGAAAAATAAAATATTAGTTGAAATGATGAGTTCAATGTTTAACGGTTTTAGACTACCCAAGAACTTATGGGTTGAGGCTTTTCTGACAATCTGTCACATGCTGAATCAAATTGCCTTCAAGAAGACAAATAAAACTCTATATGAATTATGGAAAGGTAGGACCTCTAGCTTGGAATACCTCAAAGTGTAAGGGTGCTTAGCCCATGTTATAGTTCCAATTTTTAAGAGGACTAAACTTGGACCTAAAACACGTGAGAGTGTTATTAAGGTACACCTTGTATAGTGAGGCTTATAAATTCCTTGTAATCTCAAGTTCATACAAAAATTCAATCATTAAATCTATAGATGCCGTTTCCTTTGAAAAGTATTTCCCTTTTAAAATTGGATTTTCAAATTTTACTAGCAACAATAATGTTGTTGTACCAGCCCCCACTAGTGATTATGAACTTGAATATGTAGAACCTTGTAGGAGTAAGAGACCTAAAGAGGAATCTACCTTTTACCCTACTTTCATCACTTATATTCTGAAAAATAACCCCACAACATATTAGAAGGCCATGCTTTCTCTTAATGCTGTTTTTTGAAAAGAGACTCGCAACAATTAAATAGAGTCTATATGAGCCAATCATGCATGAGAATTGGTTGATTTCCCTCCGGGAACCAAACCATTGGATTGTAAATGGACATTCAAAAAGAAATTAAGAACTAATAGATCAATTGATAAATTTAAAGCTAAATTGGTTGCTAAAAGATTTAAAGAAAAAGGAGTAGACTTCTTTAATACTTATGCTCTTGTCACCAAGATCACTGCCGTCAGAGTCTTAATTATTGTACCTTCCATTCACAACATGATCATCCATCAAATGGATATGAAAATTCCATTTCTAAATAGTGATTTAAAAGAAGAAATATATATGGAGCAATCCAAAGGTTTTATAGTACTAGGGAAAGAAAATAAAGTTTACAAACTAATTAAATCCTTGTATGGCCTAAGGTAAGCTCCTAAATAATGCTTGAGAAGTTTGACCAAGTAATGATTGTTGAAGGTTTCAAAATTAATGAATCTGACAAATATGTTTACCATAAAGAATTTTGTAGTTCCCTTATAATAATATACTTTTATGTAGATGATATGCTTATTATTAGAATTGACCTTGGTTCAGTAGATTACACTAAGAGATTTCTTCGTTCTAAGTTGGATATGAAAGACATAAGTGAGGCAAATATGATATTGTGTATTAAATTATATAAACACTATAAAGGCATTGTGTTGTCTCAATCTCACTATGTTAAGAAAGTCCTTCGGAGATTTAAGATGTTTGGAGGAAATGGTGTTTCCTCTCCTTATGACCCGAGTGTTAAACAATCTAAAAACAAAGGAAAAAGTGTGTCTCAATTAGACTATTTCAAAGGAAAAAGTGTATCTCAATTAGACTATTTCAAACCTATTGAATATTTTATGTATATCATGAATTTCACCAGGCCTAACATTGCATATGTAGTAAGGAAATTGAGCAAGTACACAAATAATCCTAGTGACGAGCATTATAAGGTTATGATCCGGGCATTCAAATACCTGATGACAACCATTGATTATGGTTTGCATTATACATGAGAAATATCCTACTGTACTTGAAGGGTATAGCGATATTAACTAGATATCAGATTCAAAAGTATCTAAGTCTACGAGTAGCTATGTATTTTCCCTCAGTAATATAGCCGTCTCTTGGAAATCATAGAAGCAATCTTGTATTTACCCTCAATAATGCAACCGTCTCTTGAAAATCAAAGAAGCAATCTCGTTTTTCTCGATCCACGATGGATGGGGAGATGATTAAATGGCATTGGCTGGTGGAAAATCTGAACGGCTAAAGAACCTGTTGATAGAAATTCCTATACGGAATAAACTAGTTCCAGCCATAACTTTGCATGGGGACTCCAAATCAACAATTGACAAGGTAAACAATAAAACCTACAATGGGAAATCCAGATATATACATCTAAGGCATAATTTGCTACGACAATTACTCAAGTAAGGAATAATTACTTTGCATTTTGTAAGATTGATAAAAAAAAATTTTTAGTTGATCCACTAATGAAAGGATTTGCTAGAGATTTACTACTTTATATATCAAGGGGAATGAGACTTAAGCTTATAAAGAACAAGTCAACAATATTGGATACCAAACCCCATTTGATTAGAGATCCTATTGGATGGGTTCAATGGAAAAAACGAGTTATCATTGTGTGGCACTGAAGGAATTCAAGCCATTTCCTATGAGAGTATAGGTTGTTATCTAGAGCGCTCATGAATACTGGAATAACACAAGGCCATTAATTTGTACAGTTCAGTTATGAATCCCTAAAACCCTGAGGCCATGTGTGTACTATGTACAATTTACATGATAAACTCAAGGTCCAAGATCTTAGTTCACCATAAAGTTTTGGTACTTTAAACATTTTTATACTAACTAGAGGTTCAAGACTCATTCACCTTCATTTATGTATGGCCTCATAAGCATGATTTCTAACAGCATCTTTTTTTTTTCATTTTTTTTATTCTTTCTCTTGTGCTTTAATGTGTGGGGGATTGTTGGATTTGCTGTGCATTAAACATAAGTTTTCCCTCTTTAAAAGCATAAGTTTCCTCCTCATTTACTACTCTCTATTTCTCTTTGTCTTATACCGATTATTTTCAACTCTTTATGAGGGGTTTATTAATGATTCCTTATATAGTTACATTGTTTGTCTTCTAAGTGGGTATTGTGGTGGTAACCACATGCGCGCGCAATGGCTGGCTGAACTGTGCCGTGCATGCATGCATGCAAGTGGGTGGCCTTAAGCTGTGCATGCGTTGCGGCGTAAGTTAGGTCGAGGTAGTCCATGCGAGGCATGGAGGTTGCCCATGCGGGTCAGGCCTGCTTGTTGGGTTGCCTGTGGGGGTGGATTGGATCTAGTCCTCCTTACAGGTTGGGCCTTGCCCCGCGCATACAGCTTTGGACTAGAGGTAGATCCAGATCTGAATCCACTTATCAACAGCTGGATTCTTTCTATTGTGTAGCCATAACCGTAACATATCTACATTAATGTGGAGATCCGTTATGTAGAGAGTTACTCCTTACATTCATTACCTTTGTGTAACTCCCTATTAGCTGCTTACCTGAGAACCTCTATACAAAGTGCTCTCTTTGATCTGATTATCTGAGAGCTCTAAGAATCTGTTGTCTGCGACATCTGTTGTTCGTCAGGTATCTTCCTACATTTTACACTAAGGAAGCCCTATTATGCAAACTATAGATATTCCACTTCTTTTCTGATTTCTTCTACTTCTTTTGGTTTGAAGCTATTAAGTTTGCGAAAGTGGTCCCTTTGGGATTCGAGTACCTTTCAGCCAATTGATTACATGATTGTTAGAGATTTCAATTAGAGAAGCCATCTTATCTTAGGATAGACATTCCTGAGTTCATCCGCATCTGTGTGGGGGTAAAATCTGCCTAAAAAAAGTGTCTCCAAAGACGTGATTCGGCTATCAATTGTTTTAGTGACTTCTAACCTTTTCCTCAGTTATTGTTATTTTACAACTATTTTCAGTAATCCGTATACTCCAAAATTCAATATGGAATCCAAAAAAATGACTAAAGTTTTTTTTTCTTTCTTTTTTTTTTTTTTTGGTTTTTTTGAAGAACAAGTTTCTTTGAAAAAATGACTAAGTTTTTGTGCAATATCATGAGACTTGGCCATAGAAATTTCAAGGATTGTAGTGGCCCATGAATGATTTGAGAATCCACCACCATCTCCCCATTTTAATGGGCAGGCTGTAAAATCTCCATTGAAAAGTCTCTTTCATGGTCACGGAACCTAGAAAAAAGATTAGGTTTTTGCGACATCAAATTTTGCTAAAATTCTTTTAAGGATTGTAGTGGCCCATGAATGATTTGAGAATCTACCCTCATCTTTCCATATTGATCTATAGGTTAGGAGAAGTCTTAACTGAGACCAGAAAAAATGAGTACGTTTTTGAACGATATGGCACTAAAATCATGGAATTTGGCCACAAATGTTTCAGAAATTGTGGTGGCCCATGACTTGTGAGAATCCCTTCATCTCACTTATTTCCACGGAACAAAGAAGAAAAATGAAAAAGTGATGGGGTGATATTGCACAAAAATTATGGGATTTAGACACAAAAAACTAGGGATTGTGGTGGCCAAGACCTGAATATCCATGATCTCTCCAATTTGATTTAGGGATATTACCTGTATAATTGTCCTTCGACCAACTAGTCGCCACTAAGCAGTTAAAGTTTAAATATTTCTCACAAAGTTGTTCGTATGATATCGTAGAGCTGTGCGATATGGCTATGGTACTGTATGAATAACTTTCTGAGAAATATTTAATTTTGGCTAGTGTAACGCAAATGTCAACTTGATAGGTAGTTGTACAGTCAATATCCCTTTGATTTATATGTTAAGAGAAATCTTAACTAAAAAATCTCAAATTTTTTGGTAAAGGGAATTTCATTAAAGAGAAAGGAGAGAGAAGAAAACAGTAAGGAATAAAGAGAAATGCTAGCTACACTCCCCAACTCACAACCCATCTCACAATTGTCTTATGTGGTAGTTTCCCTTTCCCTAATCTCTACAATGTTAAAAGCAAAACAAATTAGTGAGGCATGCCGCATAGGACAGTTGTAAGATAGGTTGTGAGTTAGGGAGTGTGGCTATCATTTCTCAGGAATAAAAGGACAAAAACAAACACAAACATTTTAATCTCCCAGACAAAAAGATACGAGAAGCACACTTACAGTCTATATTCTGCCAAAAGAGTAGCAAAACTTAACAAGCTTATGCACTTGACCATATAGGAACCTAGAAACGAAATCAAAGTTTACATGACAAAACAAAGAAGTTACAACTTTGATGTCCAAAATAATGAGGTTAATAGACCAATATAAAACTTCCGTCAAAGCAAGCACTACTTCTTTGTCATCCAACAAAACACATCCGCACACATTTAAACGTCTTTTCTTTTTCTGATGCACACCGTTAAGACTGTCCTTGTTTCGGTCTCTTTGGAAGAGGTGACTTCAAGTCTTTGGATACCATTGGCATCCACTCTGTCGGTCCCCCCATTTAACTATGTCGGTGCCTCCAGTTTTTATGGCCTCGCACATTTCTGTTTTATTTTTTGGGTAAATCACATTTCTGTCAATGGTAGGTTCCAATAGTGGAAATCTGTCTCTATCTCCTGTCAGCGTTGGTGCAATTAACGCTATGGAGCACGTACAAAACAGGGGCAGGCCCCTTTATCTTCCTTCTTCTGCTCATCTCCTTCTTTCAAGAGAGAAGTCTGTTCATGGCAGAGTATGATCTCCTCATCTGCACCAGATTAATGGGTGAGACACCCGAAGAGATAGAGGCATCCATGCAAAAAGCAAAAGAGGAAGGTGCCCACATAGCAGAGCTCAAGCTCGATTCCATGCATTCCACCAACGACGTAGAAAAGGTCATAAAACAGAGGCTCTTGCCTCTCGTTGTCTCTTTCAGGTACTCTATTCTTCACAATGTTCTCAATTCATTCCATCGTTGGAGGCTGCCATTACATCTATTTGTTGTTGTTGTTGTTGGTTTTTTTTTTCTTTCCAAATTCCCTTAAGCTTGTAGCATAGGTGTGGAAGATGTTTTAAGTTAAACAGTAAAAATTCGAAAGTAAGGCCCAAATCTTAAATTCAAACGGCTCAAAATCACTAATCTATCTTGGTTTTATCATTATGAAAGATTCCATTCTGATCGGAATTATATGCATTGTCAGATAAGAATGAAGTTTTCTACAATTGAAGATGAGGTAGGATAGTAATTTTGAGCAGTCACGATCTCAAAGATAAGGGCAATTTTATATGTCTAATGGTCATTATTATGATAAGTATATCATTGATGGATCCACCAATGCTTAAATTATTGTAGAACTCATTTGATGGTGATAATCATAAAAACCAACCGATTTATAAACACTTTGGTGAGTGCTGTTTTGTATTCGATATTTTACCAATTGCAACAGAGCATGGTTCAAAATATCGGCCGATATCGGCTCGTATCGGTCCAATATTGGCCTGCGTATCGGTTGCGGCCTCATACTGTCAAAAAATCCCCATATTATCGGGATTTATTGGCTGATATTTCAAAATATCAATATTTACCAATATATAGGCCGGTATTTTCAAAATATCGGCTGACAATATTTAAATTTTTTTCATTTTTTCTTTTGTACTAATTTTCTCCTCCTTCCAACTATATTAGATGCTATTCTTCTTTTTCAACAACTATTTCACTTTTAAGCAATCAAAACATTTTATTTTTTATGGATGGCATTTGAAAAAATCATATATAACTCTACCAATGTCAATATTATGATTTTTTTATTTTGTAACTTTTCTAAAGGTCTATTTAAAAATAGCTTAGAAATAAAGATTACATGCTATTTTTGTTATCGATACATTTCGTTTTCTTTTATTTACACATATTGAGGATAGATTTATAATCGGGATTTCAAGAATTAGGGTTTTTGTTGAAATTTTATAGATATTTACAAAATAGTTACTGAAATTTGTGTGGAGTGTGTTTAAAATACTTGTGGCTTTTTAGTTTGACATATATTTATTAAGTAATGAGTAAAAACTTCAATTTCTTAAATTTGACACTAATAGATAGCTAATAAGTTAAAATTATGATTGTATAACTTATAAGTCATAATTATGATTGCATGTTATAAAACTTGTGAAATTTCAATTTATTTTAATATAAACATATACATATATTTAATTATAAATAATTTATATAATTCTAAATAAAACAGCTATACTAAGTGTTATGACTTAAGGGGATCGATATTTTGATTTGTAGGTGTTACTAATAGAGAAAATTATTGTTTTCTAGCATTTTATAATATTTTAGATTTTTTGAAAAAATTTTAAATTTTTTTCGGGCAAAAAAATTTTACATAGCGACAACCACGATGGACCGCGAATTGCAACGGATACCAATACCAATACCATATCAGTTTTTTGAGTCAATCGATACTGTGACTAATACCATGATATTTAACCATCTGATTTATAAGCCAAAGACAAAACCACAAACAGCTTTCCCTGAAAAATGGCATCAAATATACCATAGAAATTATTTTGTTAGGATGTCAGCTTTTTTTTTTTTTTTTTTGGTAAAGTCTAGGACGTCAGTTGAGTAGCAATAGGAGACAACGCATTGAATGTAGTAGATGAGGTCGTTGGACAAAGCCATATAGCAGAGGGAAACCACTATTAAAACTCTCTAACGTCACCCGCTCTTTTTCTTGTGCGCTGTAATAAACCAGCTAGCAGCAAAGGAGGACATCACAAGCGACATCACAGGCCACCACTGGGGTGTCCCGGGTGTTGATAAAGTAGCATAAGTTTAAAATCACGTCAGAGCTTTCATGGGTTTATCCGGCACCTCGCAGGAGACCTTGTCTTGTTAGGGTCTAGCAATAGTGAGATTTTAAGTAAAAAAATCTTAAACTACCGGGAAAAATAAAAAGCTTTAAGAAGGTATAGTCTGCAATCTCTGCATGTCCCCTCCAATCAGAACCATCATAGTATGTTTGGGGAAACATGTGATAAAGTGTCTCCACAAATGGCCAGTTACGCTTTTGGACTTGCAATTGCATTGTTGTTTGCGATGCATTGTGCCTTTTTCACAAAGCGGGGTCGTTAATGCAACTTTATGTTTCCAAATTTCACAAGTCGCTTCCCCTTTTTTTTTTTTTTTTTTTTCGTGTGTGCGCGCGCGTGTGTGTTGAGGTTTGGGCAGCTTATTGTGTTTGGCTCTCTACCTCTATATCATGTTATTTCTCCTCTAAATTCGCAGCAGTTGAATCATAAGCACCAAAGTCAAAGTTGTGTTATGATGTTTAGCCATTTTTCAAAAAAAAAATTATAAAAAGAAAACTAAATTTTTATGTAATGAATTTGTTGTAATAATTTAAAAGGGGAAAAGATGAGGCTTACTTATATATCATATTAATATGTATACACTAAATAAACTCTAAAATATAAAAAAAAGTAAGAAGAGAGAGAATGCTTGAGAGTTCCTAGAGAGAGAGTGCATAGAGCCTTAGAGAGAGAGAGAGAGAGAGAGAGAGAGAGAGCATGTGCTTAAAAAGAATGTAGATGAGTATTAGGAAATGGAAAAAGGGGAAGGGATATAGATTAGCTTTACAAATCTTAAAAGGGCCTAATATACCCTTTTCATATCAATTTGTTTAGGGGCTACATGGTGTCGCAGGTCGCGGCTCCCTGGTCCGACACTGCTCGTCCATGGGCTAGATTGGTCCGTGTCAGGGCCCACTTTGCATCGCTACTATGGAGAGAGCAACAAAAGATCGGGTTCAATGAGATCAAACTGAAGCTCATGGGAAAAAAGAATTCCATGTTCACTCGTCATGAAAACCTTTTTGCAATAGGATATGCCTAGACCATATATAGTAGTGATTTATCCCTTGCGAATGTGGTTTAAAATTGCAATATTAGTCGTAGTATCGGCCGACCACAAAAACAGATACGGCATCGGTATTGGTCACAATTCGTAATCTATCTCAGCGTGAATTTATTTTACCCTAAAGAGTCTGAACTTTCTTTTCAAAAAATCTAAAATATTGTAGAATGCTGGAAAAAATATTTTTTTCCTTTAGTAACAACTATAAATCAAAATATTAGTTCCCATAAGTCCTAACATCCAATATTGTTGTCTTATTTGAAATTATATAAATTTTATTTATAATTAAATAAAATTTTGTATATACTAAACTAAATTGAAATATCATAAGTTTTATGAAATGCAATCTTAATTACGACTTATAAAAGAGAATGACATGTATTCACAACAAAAGAGCATGAAGTCCTCATTTCTAAGCTATTTGTAAATAAATCTTTAGAAAAAATTGCAAAAAATATATATATAATACTTGCGTCGATTGAGCTGTATATGATTTTCTCGAATGAAACCCATAAAAAATAAAAAATTTTATTGCTTAAAAGTGAAATAAGTATTGGAAGAGAAGGGTAGCATCTAATATGTTTGGAAGGAGAAGAAAATAAGTATAAAAGAGGAAATAAAAAATATATATATATTTAAATATTATCGGCTGATATTTTGAAAACACTGTCCAATATATCGGTGTAGATCTATATTTTGAAATGTAGCCCAATATATGCCGTAATTTGGAGATTTTTTTTTGCCAATATGAGATCGCAGTCAATTCATAAGTCAATATTAGATTAGTATAGGTCGATATTGGTACGTATCGGCCAATACGAAGCAATATCAACCAATAATTTGAACCATGCTTGCCAAACTAGGAAACATGAAACATTTCAACTGTCTTTTTTTTTTTTTGTCTTCATGACTAGACAAGACAAAAGAACCATGGTAGGGTCTATTTGCATTTGGCAGTCTAGCTGGGGTACGAATTATGGGTAAATAGTATTTTGGTACTCAGATTAGGGGGTGAAACCTTAGCCCTCTGGTAAGCAAAGAAGACATTAAGTGAGATAAGGGAGCCCTCTAGAAAGGGAAGAAGACCTCGGGTGATGTAAAACAATCCCTGAGTAAGAAAAAGGTGATTGCATATATTTAAATCTTAGACAATCATGTAAGAATTGACACCTCTAACTACTCCGTAAGGATTACAAAAAAAAAGAAAAAAGAAAAAAGCAACTAGGATAATAGGCAAGATTTATGGTTAAATAGTAAAATAGTCACATTGATCAAAGCATTTACAACTGATGGTAAAAATTAAAGAACCTCTTTACTTCTTGGATGAAGAATTGGTTGACTTGAAGATGAATGACCCCCACATGACCCTTTTATGCCAATGAATAGATTTGTTGAAAGATAAGATATTTCTAGTGTATTCAACTAATTTCTTATTGGAATATTAAGGGTGCATTTGGTAAATACAGATTCCGCGGAAAACCAAATGGTTTTCCTTGGAATCCCCACGTTTGGCAGGTGTGTGGAACGCAAACACTTCATTTTGTGTTCCATGCTAGCGCCGAAAGGGGGAGGGGGGGGGGGGTGTCAAACATGCACCCCCTCGAACTTGATAAAACTGTAGTAGCATATAAACGTGCTGCTGTTGTGCTGAGACGAGGGGCCAGGTGTTGTGACCGATCACACATTTGTGGGTCCCATATACTACATTAGAACCGTTGAGATTGCTTCTCACCCCAAAAATGGCTGCAAACCAATTTTTAGCTGTTGAACCATCTTTATGTTGAGATATTTTCAAAAACGTAATCAATGCTTGAGATGCAAATCTGGACTTTTGTGGACTCCTTATAAAAATTCAGACTGTTAGATCTGATCTAAATCCAAGAACAACTATGGGACCAAATTTCATTACATGGGGCCTTGTTGATCATGATATCTTGGCCAAAATGTTTGAAGCCGTTGATTTTTTAAAGGCTTCTTCCCTAGAAATCATCTCTTTTGCTAAACCTGATTTTTTAAGGGAGGATGGGTTGATTCCATGCTTCAGAAGGAATTCTTTGCAGCCATAGAATCCCCTCATCTCTTCGGACTATTGTCAAACGTGCCCTAAAAGCCACAAATTAATGTTTCTTGGAGGAGAAAAGATGCTCCCCTCGTCTCTAGTGAAAGTTTTAGAATGGAGACATTTTGGTAACTTCACATGGTTTGTAGGTTGTGGGAGTGTGCTACGGATGTGGTATCTATGAGTTGTAAGTTTTGTGGGCTCTTTTCTAGTATACTTGTATAATTAGGGTTATTACCCTCCTCTCAATATATATATAGGGCTAGGTAGACGAAAGCCCTTGAAGGGCCTACACTACTTAGGCCCTTAGGGTCTCAAAATAAGAAATTTGTCATTTAATGTTTTTTTTTACATTGTTACTAAGTATTGCATGTTGACCAAGCGTCATCATATCTAACTTCTATTGCAAATGGATTACTAAGAAAATGTTTAGAGAACAAAAGTTCTCTCTAAAACATTTTGTTTTTTTTACTAGAAAACCTTGTATATGCTTGGTGACTTGGGTACTAGATGTACTATTTTATTTATTTTATTAAAGGAGAAAATTAGTTAAAGAGCCTATTCTATCTCACAAAAGTCACTAGAATTTTCATGTACAAAATCATTCTAGCAGAGTCTTATTTTTGAGGTTCTTTCAGTTACATTGTCTTGATAATTAGTAAGGATGGAGAAATTCATAAAGATGTCGAATATAAGTTAAAAACAGGATGGCTCAACTGATTTGCTTTTGAAGTGCTTTGTGATAGATGAACGCCAACAAGATTGAAGGAAACATTTTAGATAAAAATGAGAAGACTAAGTATAACCTATAAAGCAGAATGTTAGTCAATTAAAAAACAACATGTGTACCAAATAGATGCAGCAAAGCTGGACATTTTGATGTAAATGTGTGGTAAAACTAGGAATGATGAAATTAAAAATAAGTGATTTCCAGAATACTTAGAGTTAGCATCAATAGTAGATAAAATTAGAAAAAATCTGTTTAAGATAGTTTGGGTATGTCTAACATAGGCTAGCAACAATATTGGTAAGGAAAAAATTGTTTTACAAGTTGAAGGTCCATTGGGAAAAGGGGGCAGTGTGAAGAGGACATGGATGAAGTAGTAAAAATAGACTTGAAAAAGTACAATTTATCTAAAGATTTAGCGCAATATAGATCAAAATGGAGAAATATAATTCATGTAGCTAACCTCAACATAATTGGGATAAGATTTTGATAACGATAACTCAGATACATTTTATGAATTAACATTATTTTTTATTTAATATTGACTTGACTATTAAGCATAGTTGGTTTCAATCACAAAAATAACTACACTAAAAAAATTAAAATTAGTTTAGATATTTAAATCGGGAGTTATAATTATCTAAATAAAAAGATATTTGGATCACTCTATATCCTTAAAGTTCTATGTATATACAAACTGCCTTTACGAATTAGTTGGCATTCCAAGGCACTTTGTAGAGGAAATATTGTATGCTTATTGACAAGAGTACATCATGTTTTCCCTAGCAAGAATATATAAAAACAATATCAAAGGGGTATAAATTAGAAATACTAGAACTAGAAAAAAGGAGATAAGAAACAACCATGCAACACTTATTGCTTATGCATTATACTCAATGCATAACTTAAATAATCAAATAGAAATGAAATGAACCAAGTGTGTATATCTATGGGTTCTTAGGGCATTTTGTGATTACTATAAGGTATGAAGTTGTCTTCATATTCCCATTTTATTACTACCAATTAATTGTTATGAGAAATTTTAGTATATATTTGCATGTACAAATATATATTATATAAAATAAATAAAAGTAGGTCTAAAGGTATTTTAGTATACATTTACATATAAAAATATATATTATATAAAATAAATAAAAGTTGGAGCACTAGGGCCCAGGCTAGTCTTGCCAGCATTGTCCAAGCCCGACCCTAGGGCTTTTCCGAAGAAACAGAAGCCCACATTTTAAAGACTTTGAGGACTGGGCCGAGCCCTCTTGTATCTGGATTTACAAGTATACTTGTAATCCTCCTTCGGTCCTTCCTAAAAAATGGCAGCGGCCTTTGATGTTCTGTTAATTTTGTAGCCTTTCTCATTTGTAGTAAAGTATATATCCATATTTCCTTTTGTGTTTGGCTTGTACTTTTGCTTAAAATTTCATCAAAGTTTAGAAAAACCAACGACCCTTTCACTATTCACATGCCTGCCTTAGACTAAATGACCGGACATTTCTTATATGTCATGGGGCTGATTTTAATAAGCAGTAAATTTACTGTTGTGTATGTATAAGATTGTGTTAATCACACTGTTCTATTGGAGAAAAATTTTGAGGGCATCCCATATTTAGGACATTCATTTTGACTTGCTTGGATTTTCAGTAAGTTGGCCTCATTGTGGAGTTCCACTCCTTGACCTCAGGAATTTTATGTGTCATAGAGTTGGAGTATCTAAACTCAATCTGATAGTGCCATTAGAACATAACATGATGCAACATTAAATTCTCTATCAATAACAATTACTCAATAAGGCGACCAGCTATTCCAAAGCATGTGGTAACCTACAGCAGGCAAGAATAAGTAGGAATCCAATATACTTTGCCATAGTTTTCAGTATAAGTTTTTTATTTTTATTTTTTTTGTTATCAGATTGTGTATAATTTCTTTATAACTTTGTTGAACTTTCTCATATTTGCAGTTTGAAATTATCTGGGGGAATGTGTGAAGCAAATGAAAAGAAGAAATGCTTTGAAGTTTTGGGACTAGCAATAGAATTAGGTGCTGAATTTGTTGACATCGAACTTGAGGTATCTAATCACCTTCATCATATAATCCACGTTTAGCATTATGGTTTACCTACTCTACTGGCTTTTGCATTAAAACAATTGTCCATATTTCTAAAGAACGATCTATCATAATATTAACTATCGAAGTCACCTTAAATGTCAGCCTAATAGATAATTCTGAACACTTTATATTTTGACAAATTGTTTTTCGTTTTTTTGAATTCATTCTATCCTGATTGGTTCTAAATTCTTTATTATAACAGTCACCATGGTGTAGATTTTCTATCTAGACCATGAGTTTTGATATAGTGATTTGCATTTCAAGATTCATCAAAATATCTGCCCTGATCATTGGTTGACTAGCCTTTAAACTAACATGTTTTCTACATTACATATATATATATCTATTATCCAAAATGGTTCGTTAAATTTCTTTCTTAGATTTTAGCACTGCGTGAGATGGCACCTCTCTTCTATGAAAGCGAACATGGTTCTTCTCTTTATTTTTTCTCACAATCTTTTCTTATTTTTTAGTCTTTCTCTCTCATCAGGTCCTGTAAGCATCTCTTTCACATAATAATACATATAAATCCTCCCACGTTTCTTTATCACTCCCTCATTCTAAGCCTATCATTCGCACCAAATATGTCCTATGTAGTGATAAGGTAACTTAACACTTGCTAAAAGGCTATTAATAATTATAATAAGATTATTCCTCTTTTTTTTTTTCAAAGTAACAATATATTTTATTGAGATAAACAAAGAAACAACAACACGAGTATAAGAGACTAATACCCAAAAGAAAAAATTACACAAAAATAACCTTCCTAGGAGAAGATCAAAGAACCCTTTGTTTGGCTAAGGAATCCGCCAACCCATTAGCCGATCTAATCACATGAGTGAAAACTACAGACACATTAGAAGCCAGCTCCTTGATCTGATTAAGAGCGAATTGAAATTTCTAAGGCTTAACTACTGTCCTTATAGCCCAAGAAATACCATTAAAAGAGTCACTCTCTACTATCAAAGGACCTTAAAAAAAAAAGAAGAGAAGATCCTTAGAGCCTCCAAAATAGCGAACACCTCTACTTCATTGTAATCCCTCACTCTAACACTTTTCGAGAATAGACACAAGATCACACCTTTATCGTTGTGCAATGCTCCTTTAATACTTGCTAGCCCTGGCTTCCCTCTAGCGGCCCCATTAACATTAAACTTCAACACACCCATCGAAGGAGAAGACCAAGAGATCAACCTCCTCTTCTTGTTTAAACCACATGTCACGCCCACAATTTGTAAACCGGGGTTACATGAGATTAGGGGCTAATTTAAAAATTTTTTCAATACTAACCAATAAACCATTCGTGTTTAAAACAACATGTGGCCCCCAATCATGGCCCCACTATGGAACATAGTCCGCGGTGAGTCTCAATATTGGTTACTTCACCAATCAATATAATGGAAGACTTAATCGATACAGAGGATATAATAAACATTTTAGAATAAGCATGTAAATCCATTTTTAAAGTTAAAGCGAGCAACTAAAAAATATGTTAATGAAATGGTGAAATGGCCACAACTAAAACCTACACCAACTAAAATATAAACAATTACCTTTAACAGTATGAAGTCACTCATATGCGAGATGCAACGAATTGGAGATACCATCAACACATCACCCATACTCAATAACATTAGGCTTAGCTGCTTGATGTATCTCCAGCAGAACACCATAGGAAAAAGTATACTTGGCGCCTACGCACTAAATACAGCATCATGAGACTACGACGAGTCGGCAAGGGGATAAACATAATCCATAATAGAAGTGCAATATCAAATAGAGATTAAAGACAGTATGATCATAATGGAGTACATTAAACAATGTACATAAAGTAATAGACAATGTGAAAGGACAAAAATCCTAGTTCAATGCTACATCAAATGAAAAACACCCACAACAGCCAAATATTGAGTCAATCGATAGCCATACGAGATTTATACCATCTTCGGATGCCGCACATCTTGTCCAACTATACAAGAAAAAACCTTTTTGTCAACGCATTTATGTGTTGGCAAAGGTTAGTATGTATGTTACTAAACATATTTTGCAACGTAATTGAGTGCGTTGCCAGCATGTTGCCAAAGCCTTATCAAAAAAAGTATTCCGCGGCGTAATTTGACCGCATTGGGGAAAGTTAACTTTTCAGCAATGTAATATTCATTGCGAAAATACATTGCCAAATCATTTTAAACGTTGCCAAAGAATGGTCTATTATAGAAATCAGTTGACATACACCAACGCAATAAGTGCGTTGGCAAAAGTTTTAAACCTTTGCCAACGCATGTGGCATGTTGGCAAAAGTCCACTTTCCGCAATGTACGTGGCATGTTGGCAAAAGTCTACTTTCTGCAACACACTTGTCGTGTTGACAAATGTTCACTTTTTGCAATGCACACGGTGCATTGGCAAAAAAAGTACTTTTCGCAATGCACACGGCACGTTGGCAAAAGTTCACTTTCGCCATCGCACGTGACTCATTGGCAAACGTCCACTTTCTGTAACGCACATGGCGTGTTGTTAAAAATCACTTTCAGCAATGCAATATCTGCGTTGGTAAATAATTTTTTTCCTCTGCAACATAAATAAGTACGTTGGAAAAATTATTACATATCATGTAAGCATGTTCAAAATTTGCTTCTGCCAATGCCACATTAGCATTAGCAAGGTATAACATCACACCTAATAATTTTTAATTTTTTATACACAACCTGTATTCATATAAACTCATTGCAATTGAAAATAATTTCTCAATCTCAAATATAAAAATAAAAAACCAACCTCAATGTGCATTCATAATGAGATTTATTCAAACCTCAAACATTTGCATTTATGATAAAATTGTATCCAATTCAATTTCAAAACATACCTCCCCCGAATATCAAAAAAAAAAAAAAGACAAAATAAAAATATTCAAATAGTATCTAGATAATGTATTAAATTCAAGCAGATTCTTTCTTTCTCTTCCTCATGTTTCATCAAAGCTGCCATGCATTCCACGATGTCGCTCATCCATCTGTAAAAAAAGAAGAAAAAAAATGCATCAAATATGTTTTTAAGCACATTTCAAGTATCATAAACGTGCAGAAAATTTAGACTAAAATTAGAGAAGCCATTGGAGTTTTTAATCAAGCAACTCAATAAATATAAATGCATGCTTGATTTTGAACTAAAACAGAAATTTTAAAATTGATGTATTAAAATTCATATAATAAACATAAATTTACTAACCAAGAGGGTTCAGCATGATCAACTCGGACACACTTGCCCCACCAGGTGATGATGTCGAAAAGAATTCCACCCGCTGTAGGGCCTCCATTGCCATAGTCTGAAAAGCCGAGAATTCTTTAATTCTTTTATTTGCAACTTCAAGTTGCTCTTTTGAGGCTCTGTACCTCATAATCACGTGCTAGAGTGTGAATGACACTCTTAGAAGATGAGGGCTTCGGTCCGACCCCAAATCCCTTCAAGTAGCCCAGTCTCGGCCCAAGCACTTCAATCAACATCTCCTTCTCGCTCGTCGGGGCTGCGTCGGGCTATGAACACCTATCTTGCAACTTTATTAATTTATCCTGTTATTTTCACAAGGAATAAAAAATTAATTATATTGAAAAATAATGTTATTACCATCTAAATAGATTGAAAACCAAAGTAAAAAAAAGTAATAACCAATATTACATATGTAAAATGCTATAAGTACGCTATAAACAAAGTAGTCTATCCACTGCATTATAGCTAGTGTCACAGGATTCTAGTGATACATGTACATACACACACACTCATTACATTCATACATTATTTTCCTTGTATTTTGGATTCACCCAATCGTTCTTTGATTTACTCCAATGTGAATCTTTATAAAATTCCACAAAGTGGGGCTTTTGGCCTCCATTCTCTGCTGCCTGATTTCATTAATTAGTTTCATGAGTAAGGTTATATGTAAGTACTATAATCTAATTAAAATTATTTTTTGAAATTATCAAGAATTAACATCACCATGATATACAACGTTGATGGAAAGGACCTCGATATGCATGCATGATTGTAGAGCAGAAGTGCACAAGATGCTTTGGCTTTCTCTAACTTAGCCTACCAAAATTAAGGAGAAAATAAAAAACAAAGTTAGTAAATTTCAATCATGTTAAATCTTAACCAATAGAGATTCACGACAAATAGCTTGGTGACATATATAACACATAGATGTCACCTTCCACTTCTCATCAGTCCATACATGGTCGATCATATAATTCCAATGCTCTGGCTTAACATTATTAGGTGGTTCAGTTTTGAGGTTAATACCTTTTTCCAACATATTCTTATTCTTAAAGTGCAAGCTGCACTTCCAACCCCTATATAATTTTTGACATTTTTTATCAACTACCACCTATATTTTAGGATCAATTATGTAATCCTTGATCTCAAACTTCTCCTGCAAACATAATATTAGTGTATTGATATCTATTAAAGAATACAAATTAATGTTATTAGTTAATTAATGAATTTCAATTATCAAAGCTCGTTGTATAATAGCCGCTCTAAGTGAACTATCAATATCAGTCCATGTATTGATGCCCTGTAGCGGTGACACCCCTCTAATCTCTTTGTCAAGCTCCATCGCAAAAGATGGGGCATTAAGCCCCATTGGCACATTGCAATCATCTTGGAACTCCACTGGGAGTTTTTTACCTGATCGCGCTACAAGCCTCTTAGAACTTGGACAATTTTCCTTCGACATTAGACCCATAAGTTCAATGGTCTATATCAGCAAATCATGGCCGCCCTCCCCCTCTCCTAATATATAAATAAGACAAAATAAAACAAATGCATCAACAGAGTATGCAATTGTTGAGTGCTTGAGGCTCATAATTTGGACTCCATTTATTATCTGTAAAAACATGAAATAAGTTTTTACTTTTTGTGTTCACCCAAAGACTTCAAATTTATTCCATTATGTTTTCCAACATTTCGAAAAGAGTGAAAGACTAATTTGCTTCATGGACATTGCACCATTGTATGGGTTTTGAATAAGAAACTTGATTTAGTTAAATAACTGCAATGACTATTGTGTTAAAGGTATGAAGTGTTACAGAACAATATTTTAGCAGAACTAAAGAATGCCATTATAATTAAATTATAATAAAAATCAAGAACAACCATTGGCAGCACCCCACTCCCAAAAAAAGTTCTGAAAGCCTTCTTTATTTAGAGAAAATTTTATGAATTTTTACATATGGCCCCTCCAAAATTTCTAAAACCCTTTTTTCTTTAGAAAATTTATAATTGCTTACATATGGCCCCAAAACTTAAAAAAATTACTATATATTTTGAAAACTACATGTATTTTTCATATGTAGGCCCCACAAATTTCTTTCTACATAGTGGCTCCCCAAGGAAGAATTCTTGGGTCCTCCCCTGAAAGCAGCCATACCTATCTGTGGCTATGTGGATTGATTAAATAGAGAATCCCATTAGTTTTTGCATATACAACTATTAGTTCTTCCTTTGTTTCTTAATTCCCACCAATTATCAGTAAGAGTGATGGTTCCTAGGATATGTGATTTGCAGTGTAAACAAAAGCACCAAGAGGTGCTCCGTTGATAAACCTTATGGAGATTTCCATCAATCTCAATAATGACCAAAGACTCAAGTGATTGGCTAAAAATTTGAACCTAAGAAGTCCAAAGGGTAACTTAGAAATTGCATTTAATCTTATTTAGTTTTTGAGAAAACCCAAAAGCATAGGTGTCACATCCCGAGCCCAAGAATTCGGATATTAGGATTAAACCTAAAATAGTGACACACGTACTCCCGCATATATACACCTAGACCCAAGTCTAAGTGCAACACACAAAGGAAAGCCACACCTGTAATTGCTATTAGTGGACATTTGTTCAATTATTCATACGCGGAAGCCATCAATCATTCACAGAAACAAGAGGACACACATAATAACTAGAAACACAGCTATAACAGAGTGAAAAGGAAACATTTCTTTACAAAAAGGGAAAAAAGTTTATGGAAAAATGGAACATTTAAACAATACACAAAATACAAGGGGTTATGGCCCATACTTAACAAAATGAAACTTAATGCAACTATAACCCAAAAATAAGACCTATACTAGTCCAAGCTGCACTCCAGGGTGGATCGGTCAAAGATGAGCTGTCGTCCACTTGTCTAATCCCGATAGGACCTCGGAAATCTCCTCGAAGTCTCATCGACCTTCAAGGGATTGGAAGAGGGACCTGAGCTTGCAACACCAATGGAAAACGAGTGAATAAGACTATTCAGTAAAGCATAAGCAAAATTAAGGTAACACACATTGTGTGTACAAGAATCACTAACAGGTGATCATAGATAGATTGTTAATTTAGTATATTAAGCATGCCATGCATTTGAATAAAGCATGTTATAAGATTCAATTAACCGAAATACCTTACTATGTGGCTATTACGTTTGTCATATCCTCCCTCTAGGATCTATGTATTGAGACCACCATCGACCGGGCCAAAGTATGAACGGGTCTCTAGTTCTTGGAGTTCAAATGCTTCAAGAAAGGTACACTACAGCGGTAACATTCATATTACACCAAAATCAACTCCGCCAGGTATCATAAGGCTGAGGCTAAGTAAAGCTAGAACATTTTGATTTATTCATATACGTAACTTTAGTAATTCATATAATTCATTCGTTGAGGAAAGACAATAGCATACAATATACATTCAAGTTATGTGTGCAATACGTTTATACTCAATTCATTAGTAATCAATTACATGTCAAGGCCAATAGAAAATGTATATAACTAGAATCAGTTGAGAAATAATTATTCAATTCAAATCAATATTAGAAGAATAGAAGTCAATAATCAAAATTCAATATGCTATGCAATTCAATTCAATTCCATGTGGTCAAGGTAGTTTATTAGCCAACCCTAATCTAGTCATCCATTGTTTTTAATCGTGCATGCTGATGTAGTTTTAAGTTATTCAATACACAGTTGTCTTTCTTTTAGTGTTGCATTATAACGGGAATGTGTTCAAAGTCTTTTAAACTAACACCCATAAGAAGGTGCTTAATAAATGGACAACACCCATGAATAAGTTTTAGCCCTCAAAACCCTTCACGATGTTCAATCATTCCATTGGACCAGTTAATTCGGTAACAAGGATCCAAAAACTATGGCCCTACAAGGTCTCCTAACAATAGTTAAATTAACCCTAGTTTTTCAATGGCCTTACGGCTTAGCCATGGGTGGCTTACATCTTAGTCGTAGGCATCTTACGGCTTAGCCGTAATATGCACTATGGCTTGGCAGTAGTTACCTAAATTCTCCCGCATTTACGGTTGAACCGTGGTTTGTCTTACGGCTTAGCCGTATTTGTTCTATGATTGAGCCATGGTTTGGATACAGCTTAGCCGCAGCACATTATACTGCTTGGCCGTGGCTCAACCGTAGGTGGTTTTCAATTTTTCATGCTCTCTAGTTTTCAAACCATAAAATAGCTTACGGCTAGACCATAGGTAAGTTACGGCTTAGCCGTAGTACATCCTATGGCTTAGCCATAGCTTGACTGTAGTATAATTTTCAAAATTGTTGCTCTCTGAAGTTGGAGCTGTGGAAGACCTACAGCTTAGCTGTAAGCTTTAGATTTTTTGTAGCAGTTTAATTTCATTTCAGAACATGGTAAGTTACATGTAGATTCAAACAAGGAGAATAGAAATACAAAAGAATAGCTATAAAACACATTAAAATTGAGATATTTATAAGAATCATAAAAATCAAGATATACTAATATGTGTTCAATCTAAATTTGCTTTTACTTGCCTTAAACTAAGCTTTTTCAATAATTAATTCTTCATCTGGCTCAATTTGGGTATTTTTGGACCTAATTGCCATGCATGCAAGAATTGAGAAATGAGATGAGTGCATGCAGTGAAATGAGAGTCCTCTAGACTCAAGAGAGCTGTAATAAAAAAAAAAAGACTCTTACCTTGAAAATGGATTAGAAGAAGAAGGTGCTTAAGTCTTCCACTTCAAAGACAAGAGGAGAGCTCAAGGCTGATGGAAATGGAGAGTAAGAACCTTAGATTAGACATACAAATCTTTTATCCCCATAACTTGAGAGAAAGGTTTTTTTTTAGATAGAAGAAGAAGAAAAAAAAGACATTGGAGAGGAGTGTATACAAGAAGAGAGGGTCGAATGGTTAGTTGAGTCTTTTTATGTGACACATGTTTTGTGAAGTTTATATGAAAGTCTATATTTTTTGGAATAATTTTAGTTTAAGTCAAGTGAACGACCAACTAATTCAAATGACTTCATTTGCATTCGAGTCAATTAAGGAAGTTAACAGGCTTGACGAGATACATGCGATGACGCCAATATGATGCATGAATGACATAAAGTTACAAAGTCTAAAATTATGAAAAAGGCTTCGTATCTACCTAATCCAAGTTAAACTCAACCCAACTATCTATCCATGACCCTAAACGTGACTCATTAAGATAAAACACCATTAACTACGCTAATTCCATGGAAAATCACTAATAACTTAATCAATTAGTTGTTAAACATGCTTAATTAATGTTGGAGAGTTATATCCTGCCCCACGTAAAAATCATTCATTCCTCTTAATGAAAACATACCTGCATGAAAAGGTTGGGATATTGTCGGGACATTTGTTCTTCAAGTTCCCAAGTGGCTTTATCTGGACCATGATGTTCCAAAAAGGCTTTGACCCATCATATGGTCCTTATACGTAATATTTGCTCCCTTGTACCTGTGATACGGAACGGGCGCTCAACATATGATGCATCCAACTGAATTTGGACCTCATCATACCAAATGACATGGTAGGGTCTCTAACATATTTGTAGAGCATTGATACATGAAACACATCATGTACTCCGGAGAACTCAACAGGAAGTGCTAACCTGTAAGTTAAATTACCAATCCTACTCTTGACTTCGAACGGGCCTACGTACCTCAAAGCCAATTTGCCTTTCTAGCCAAAACGTATTGCACCCTTCTTAGGAGAGACTTTTAGAAAAACCCAATCACCAATCTGAAATTCCAAGTCTCTTCTACAAGTATCAACATAAATTTTTTGCCTTAAACGAGCAACCTTCAAATTTTCAATTACTTTCTATACTTTTTCAGTAGTTTCAGCAATAATTGTCAGTCCGTGGAAACTTCTAGTTCCAACTTCTTTCAAACAAACTGGACTCCGACATTTACGTCCATACAATGCTTCATATGGAGCCATACCAATGCTTTTATCGAAACTTTATTATATGCAAATTCACACAATGATAGACGCTTATCCTATTCTTTGTCAAAGCTTAGGATACTGGCTCGCAACATGTCTTCTAGAGTTTGAATAGTGTGTTCTAATTATCCATCCAATTGCAGGTGGCATGCTATACTAAAACTCAGTTTGGTACCCATCACTTCTTGAAAAGCCTTCCGAAATAATAATACAAATCTACTATCATGATCGGAAACTATGGACACTGGCATAGCATGCAGCCTTACAATCTCATCCGCAAATTTTTTTGCCATCTTTTGAAAATGTCATACCCTTTTTGAAAGGAATAAACTGGGATGACTTCGTCAGCCTATCCACAATCACCTAAATTGCATTATTCTACTTGCTCGTTGGGTGTGAACTTGAAACAAAATCCATCGTGATGTGTTCCCATTTCCACTGAAGAATATACATTGGGTGTAAGGAACCAGGAGGCCTCTAATGCTCAACTTTCACCTTTTAGCATGTAAGGCACCTCGCTATGAATCCTGCGGTTTCTCTTTTCATATTATTCCACTAAAACTGGTCCTTTAGGTTTCGGTACATCTTTGTACTACCTGAGTGCATTGCATACCTAATATAATGTGCATCTGTCATTAGGCTCTCTTTCAGGCCATCAAGAGCTGGTACACACAATCTGTTCTTAAAATATAAGACACCATCCACCCGGCGAAAATCTGGTCTCTCTCCTATATGGTCTTTAATTCGCACTAGATTCAGACCTTCAAACTGTCTATCCTTAATTGCTTGAATTATATCAGGCTGGAAAGCAACAGTACTTGCAAACATCACTTAATTATCTACCAATTTTACTTCCACAGGCATATTTTTGAATTCATCTTATATGAACAAATTTGAGCTCAATAAGGCACTGAGACTCTCTGTCTTTCTACTAAAAGCATCTTCCACAACATTCCCTTTTCCTGAGTGATACTTAATAGGAAAATTATAATCTTTAATGAATTCATGCTATCTACATTGCCTCATATTTAAATCAAGCTGCTCGAATAAATATTGCAAGCTGTGGTGATCTGAATGTTCCTCAAACTTTTCACCATATAAGTAATGCCACCAAAGTTTCAAAGCAAACACAATAGCTGCCAGTTCCAGATCATGTGTGGCATAGTTCCTTTCATGCTCCTTTAACTGTGTAAAGACATATGCAATCACCTTGCCATGTTGTATAAAGACACACCCCAATCCAACTCTAGACGCATCTATGTATATCACAAATCTTTCACTTCCATCTGGTAGAGTTAATATTAGAGTAGTGGATAATTTTTCTTTCAAGGATCTAAAACTTGATTCATAGTCTTCAGTTCAATTAAAGGGCACATTCTTTCGAGTTAACTTCATCAAAGGAGCTGATATCTTTGAGAAGTCTTGAAAAAATCTTCTATAATACCTTGCAAGTCCAAGAAAACTCTGGATCTCTGTCACAGATTTTGGACTTGGCTAATTTATGACTACCTCAATTTTTGCTAGATCAACTGCCAAACCATCTCACGAAATGATATGACCAAGAAAAGCTACCTGCTCAAGCCAGAATTCACATTTCTCTAACTTTACATATAATTGATATTCTCTCAACAATTGCAAGGCTCTTCTCAAATGGTCTGCATGCTCCTTTACTGTCTTTGTATACACCAAAGTATTGTCAATGAAAACCACAATGAAGTGATCCAAGAAAGGAGCGAAGACCCTATTCATGAAAGCCATAAATGCAATAGGCGCATTAGTCAATCCAAAAGGCACCACAAGGAATTCATAATGATCATACCTTGTTCTAAAGGCAGTTTTAGAAATATCATCTTCCTTAACTCTTAATTAGTGATAACTAGATCTCAAATCAATTTTTGAAAAATATGTTGCACCTTGGAGTTGGTGAAACAATTTATTAATGCGTGATAGGGGATATTTATTCTTTATCATTACCTTATTCAACTGCTGGTAGTCAATATACATTCGAAGTGTGCCATTCTTTTTCTTTACAAACAACACCAGGGCTCCCATGGGGACACACTAGGGTGTATGAAATACTAATCAAGTAAATCCTGCAATTGCTTTCTCAACTCCAGTAATTCTGCAGGAGCCATGCGATATGGAGCTTTACTAATCGATGCTATACCTGGCACGAGTTCGATAGAGAATTCAACTTCTCTAACAAGAGGTAACTCTGGGACTTCTTCGGGAAATATGTCTAGAAAGTCACATACCACTGGAATCTCTCCAAGCTTCTTGAGTCCTTTCTTCTCAGAGACAAAGGCAATAAAGCCTTCACACCCCTTAGGTATCATCCTATCCAATTCAAATGCGGAGATAGCTCGCTTAAGGAATTTCTTCTTACTTGCCTCAAAACAGAACCCATTTCCTAAATCAAAGTGAATCATCCTATTATAACAATTCACAAAGGCATGATACCTCGTTAACCAATCCATTCCAAGAATGATGTCAAAATCTAACATCGACAGTAAAATTAAGTCAACGAGAAGTTGATGACTTTCTATCCGTACATCGCATTGGGGGTAGTATAGACTACATTCCACTTTCTTGCCAATAGGAGTGGACACCAGCAACACATACGGTAGCGGCTTAGGCGGCTTCCATAGCTTCACAAGAAAATGGAGTGCCACTTATAAATGCGTTGACCCCGAATCAAACAATACTTGAGCTTTTTCATTATCAATAGAAAGAATACCTTTTACCACATTTGCATCCTCCACGCTCTCATGAGTGGCGGCATAAGCACGGGCACTTTGGCGATTCTGCTTCTGATTTTGATGTGATTGCTGTGGTTTTCTTTGAGTAGTGGGAGCAATAAGCCATGTCTGTTGGGCGGACTTGTACCTTGGACATTGAGCCATCTGATGTTCCATGGAACCACAAATCAAACAGGCTCCTATATTCCTCCAACATCACTCAGTCTTATGAAACTTTCCGTAATGACCACATTTCATAACTGATTTACTTAGAGTACCTTATCCACCTTTCATCTTTTTTTGTACTTACCCCTTAGCACCAAAGGATGTGGTTCTTTTGGGGTCCGTAGCTCTCTTCTCTCGAGCATTTACCTTTGCAAAATTGGCCCTATCTACTGCATCCTTAAATTTAGTGGGCTATTGAAAAACTGTAACATAATCCTTATACATGTGATTGAGGCCAATGATAAACCTATTAACCTTTTTCTCTTCCGTGTTGATCATATTTTCCGCATATTGGGATAATTGAGTAAAAGTATGTACATAGTCTGCTACCAACATCTGTTGTTGCTATAATGCCAAGAACTCCATCTCCTTTTCCCTTTAAACATGAGCCGAAATAAACTTTCTTTTAAATTGCTTCTTAAAGGTCACCCACACTACAGCACCAGGCATGTCCTTATAAGAATCTCTCACACTCTTCCACCATGTTTTTGCCACATCGCAAAACATCGAAGTGGTGAGCAGGACCTTCTGTCTGTTCGTGCAAACAACTATGTCAAACATATCATTAGTATGCTCCAACCATTCATCTGTTTGTAGAGCATCTTTTTTTCCATGAAATTTTGTAGCCCACCTTTTCCTAAATTTTTCATACAAAGCGTAAGGGTCACTCTCCTTTGGTTGAAAAATCACCTATTGCTCTACGTGTGGTTGGACTAATGCTTGACTTTATCGTTCAGCTATAGAAGCCATTTATGCTTGCAAGGACAGCATTGCTTGCATCTATGCCTGCATTGCTTGGGATTATGCTTGAATTGCTTGCATCACCATTATAAAACGATCTTTGATATTAAAGGTGGTTGTTGGGGAGTAGATCCACTCGTTTCTATGAGTGAATTCATGTTAACTTCACTGTTGTTATCTGAATCTTGACGCCATGGCCTGCAAAATGAGAAATCAACCCCCGTACTTTAGGTGTACTCGATTACCTTCTCCCATAACAAACCAAAATATTAGACAATAGTGTCAAATACTTAATATTCGCCTACTTCTAATGTATTCTCACCATGTTCCTTCATGCCTACAATATGTGAAATAACTATTTTTTTAATACTCTGATACCATACTATACGTATGTCACATCTCGAGCCCAAGAATTCATGAATTAGGATTAAACCTAAAATAGTGACACACGTACTCCCGTGTACACACCAAGACCCATGTCCAAGTGCAACACACAGGGAAAGTCACTCGTGTAATTGCTATTAATGGACATTTGTCCAAGCATTCATATGCGGAAGCTATCAGTGTGATTCACAGAAACAAGAGGACACACACAATAACTAGAAACACAGCTATAACAGAGTGAAAAGGAAACGTGTCTTTACAAAAAGGTAATAAAGTTTATAGAAAGATGGAATATTTATACAGTATACAAAATACATAGGGTCATGGCCCATATATAACAAAATGAAATTTAATACAACTACAACCTAAAAGTAACACCTATACTAGTCCAAGCCGTACTCCGAGGTGGATCGGTCAGAGATGAACTGCCGTCCACTCATCTAATCCCGACGAGACCTCAGAAATCTCCTTTGAAGTCTCATCTAACTTCGACGGATTAGATGAGGGACCAGAGCCTACAACACCAATGAACAACGAGTGAATAAGACTATTCAGCAAAGCATAAGCAAAATTAAGGTAACATGTAGTGTGTCTACAAGAATCACTAACAGGTGATCATAGATAAATTGTCAATTTAGTATACTAGGCATGTTGTCTCTAGTTCTTGGAGTCCAGAAGCTCCAACAAAAGCACACTGTAGCGGCAACATTCATGTTACACCAAAATTAACTCCACCGGGTATCATAAGGCTTAGGTTAAGTAGAGCCAGAACATTTTGATTTATTCATATACATGACTTTTGTAATTCATACAATTCATTCATGGAGAAAGACAATCGCATACAGTATACATTCAAGTCATGTGTGCAATGCATTCATACTCAATTCATCTGTAATCAATTACATGTCAAGGCCAATGGAAGACATATATAACTAGAATCAGTTGAGAAATAATTATTCAGTTCAAATCAATATTAGAAGAATAGAAGCCAATAACCAAAATTCAATATGCTATGTAATTCAATTCAATTCCATGGGGTCAAGGTGGTTAACTAGCCAATCCTAATCTAGTCATCCATTATTTCAAATCGTGCATGCTGATGTAGTTTTAAGTTGTCCGATACACAATTGTCTTTCTTTTGGTGTTGCATTGTATCGAGAATGTATATCAAAGTCCCTTAAACCAATACACATGGGAAGGTGCTTAACAAATGGATAACACCCATGAATGAGTCATAACCCTCAAGGCCCTTCACAATATTCAATCATTCCATTGGACCAGTTAAAAGGCTAAAAAGGATCCAAAAACTAAGGCCCTACAAGGTCTCCTAACAGTACCTAAATTAATCTAGTTTTTCAGTGGCTTTATGGCTTAGCCGTGGGTGACTTACAGCTTAGTCGTGGCATCTTACGGCTTAGCCATAATATACACTATGGCTTAATAGTAGTTACCCAAATTCTCCAACATTCACGGTTGAATCGTGGTTTGTCTTATGGTTTAGCCATATTTGTTCTATAGTTGAGTCACGGTTTGGATACGGCTTAGCCATAACACATTATACGGCTTGGCCATGGCTTAGCCGTAAGAGGTTTTCAATTTTTCATGCTCTCGGGTTTTCAAACCGTAAAATGGCTTACGGCTAGACCAAATATAGGTTAGTTGAGCCTTTTTTATATGACACATGTTTTCTGAAGTTTATATGAAAGTCCATATTTCTTGGAATAATTTCAGTTTAAGTCAAGTGAACGACCAACTAATTCAAATAACTTTATTTGCATTCGAGTCAATTACGAAGTTAACAGGCTTGACGAGATACGTATGACGATGCCAATATGCTGATTGAACAACTTAAATTTACAAAGTTTTAAATTATGAAAAATGGCTCGTATATACCTAATTCAAGTTAAACTCAACCCAATTACCTATCCATGATCCTAAACGTGACTCATTAAGACAAAACATCATTAACTAGGCTAATTCTATGGAAAATCATTAATAACTTAATCAATTGTCGTTAAATCAATTAGTCGCTAAACAGGCTTAATTAAGGTAAGAGTGTTACAATAGGGTAGGTAGATGGGGATACCATTATTGTTGCCCACAAACCTTTAATATGTCTGCCAGCCCTTTTTGCCTAAACATGTGCAAAATTCCAAGTCATGCTAACATATTGCATTCTAAGTTTTCCATTTTTGTATAAGCATTACCATTTCAATGTACTCTCCATCCCTTTTGAAAGCATGTCAACTGAAATTTGCAGGTAGCAGCTGAATTCATGTTTGGTGTACAATTGGAAAAGCATTGCAATAGCAAAATAATTGTATCATACCAGGTGAAAGATAGGTCTTCCTCGAAAGAGAAGATTGGTGACCTTGTTGCACATATGCAGTCTATTGGAGCAGACATCATAAAACTTGTGATCGATGCATTTGTTATAACAGATGTAGCAAAGATATTTCATCTACTCTCACAATGCCAGGTATGAGTTATAAACACTCCATGGCATGGTTATGCTACACTTATATGAAGCTTTTGTAATAGTATATTGCAATGAAAGTATGTGGTAATATCAATAAGAAAGATAATGCAACCAATGTATTATTAAAAAATACCCAACAACACAATCAATGAAACTACCTAATGAGCCATTGGCTATGATATTATGGTCACCTAGTGTACAATATGTTGGGATAAATGTTTTGTATTCTGTAATACCATACTTTTGGGTTACTAAGTACTCTTTAGATTTTTGTAGTACATCCTAAGAGGGTTTCTTAGAGTTAAGGGAACTAATTTTTTTTTAATCTGTGCAGAATAAGGAGTAGATAGAATCCTAAAAATATTATGTCATTTATAACCCTAGATACACACCGAATAGGATGTAGGCACACTGCTAAACCACGTTAAATCTTTTTGTGTTTATTCATCATTAGATTGCTTGATTAGATTTATTTGCATTGTGGTTGTGATCGATTACAATCCCACGTTGCATAACAGATTCCAACTGATTAAGGTGAATGGTGGCACATATGCTTGCAAACCTTATTGTAAAGAGAGAGAGAGAGAGAGAGAGAGAGAGAGAGAGAAAGAGAGAGAGAGACTAAGTTTACTGCACTTTGGTTACTTGACTTAAACCCAGAACCTTAAAGTTATAATAGTCTAAGATGTCAGATTTTCTATAGTCATTGAGGAGAACTCTTAAGGCCAACCCTAGATAGAGGGAATAAGGCTAAGATAATGATTTTACCCAAATAGTAGGGTTCTCTCTTTTCATTTGTTGCTGTAGTGATGCAAGAATCTGAATCAACACTAGGTTGGATATTGATGCTTTTCCAGCTTTAAAATCCCAGTTTGATGTTAATAATAGTTTTTGATACTAACTTTAATAAGATAAGGCGGAAAAACGTTGCCTCATCTAATGTGGTTTCATATATGTGCCTCTTTTCATTGGTTACTTGACTTAAACCAAAACCTTAAAGTTACAATAGTGAGCACGCACCTTCCACTGTAGTATGTGCTCTTTGCATTTTATTTATATGCCATCATATGTCAAATGGAATCATTACCAAGTAACTTTCCAAAATATTCAAGCCACTTGTGATTTTAGGCATCGCAGCAAATCTCATTTTATGCAACTTCATCTCTCCAAATAATATTGGGGGCTTTTTCAAAATTTTGTTTTTCTCTAACGATATTATTGGAAAAAAATAGGAATTTTGGTAGTTCTTGTCAAAATATTTGATATTCTCATTTCAAGTGACATTTGCTAAATATCATGATAATATTCAAATTTAGGTGATATTTTCGAAAATCAGAATAATATTCAATTTTATCTCAGTGAGAATTTTTCTTTAAATGATAGCATAATATTTTGACATATTAGTGACATTTATGGCTCTGGTTTGAGGTACAACCAGGTTCAATTGCTTATCTTTATTACTTCATATTTGCTAAGCTGGAACTAGTTCAAATGAAGAGATTATATCGCTTCATCTGGTTGAGCTTGAAGCAATATGGGTTTGGACAGTTTGTCAAGTTTGAAAGAATTTCATCTTTCTTATATCTCTAAATGCAGGTGCCATTGATTGCATTTGCTACAGGAGATAGGGGCCTTATAAGCCAGTTGTTGTGTAGAAAATTTGGTGGTTTCTTGGTATATGGATCTATTGGAGGAAATCCTATACCTGGCCTGCCTACTTTGTGTAGCCTTAGAGCGGTTTATAAGCTAGAGTATATGAATGCATATACAAAGATTTATGGGGTCGTCTCAAATCCTGTTGGCCACAGCAAAGGTCCAATTCTACATAATCCAGCATTCAGACATATTGGTTACAATGGAATTTATGTTCCTATTTGTGTGGATGATATTAAAAAGTTCTTTGAGGTCTATTCAAGCCCTGATTTTGCAGGTTTCAGGTATTCTTCTATTCTTGTTATGAGTTTAGAAGTTACTATTATCTTAGAAGTGATGTTATGATCCCAGACCGAGATTGGGATTAGTGTGGTGATCCGAGATTAGTGACAGGTACGTACGTGTAGAGTGTGAACAAAGCTTATCTGCACACACGATTTCCCACAGGTTTTTCCCAATGAGGACATCAAAATCCCACATATTAAGATACCTGAATTTGCAGAAGCTTGTAGTAAATCAAAATAGAGATTCAATAATATATATGTAATACGATGCATAATATCAGAGTAAGTCAACATAACTGGCATTTCATTCATTAGCATTCAATATTTATACAAAGATAGAATTTCATAAGTTTCCAAAGAAGGCCAACAAAGGTCATACATCCAAAACCCCCAAAAAAGTGACATACTAACCAAATCCAAAATGTTATCGAAGCTTTGCACCTGATTGGTGCCTAAAGGACATCATCAACGCACTACTTTAATCCTGAATGTGGCTCCTCATCCACCTTCACGTACTCCATCTCAAGCGTAATGGGCTCTGAACCTAAGCACCAAAAGATGAATTGGTTCAGATATGAAAATCTGGCAAGGTACTAAGTTAAACTATAATATTTAATACTAAATAAATCTTAATTAAATTCAACAAAGCATGTTGAAGATAAGTGAGATACTGAACAATAATGACAAGTACAAGAACAACGTAAAGAACTAAGCAAAAGAAAGATGAATAATCTGAAACAAAGATAATATAACTGCAAGGTGGCAAACCACACGAAGCTAAGATTAGTGGTGCCGACACGTGAGTCCAAGGGTACAAGATAAACGAAGAAGATGAACATGCACAGTATACTAAGATATATGATATCAATGGTGGATAGCCCTCTCTAGGTGCAAGACTGACGAACAAGGTACAATCGAATAAAATCAAGTAAAACAAGTGTTTCCTTGAAATTCATAATAGGATGAGCTCAAAATGGTAAAATCAGGTTCAAAATGGCAGAACATATCCATTTTCAGCAAAAGGGGTGGTTTTTATGAAAAGGATTCTAATTAGAGAAAATAAGTTAAATAGGCAGGTTTTAGTTGAAAATATGTTCAAACTAGGTTTTTGGTCTAAAAATAGTTAGGCAACATTCTAGCTTGGAATGAGTAGCCCGAAACGGGAGAAATAAAGGCCATAGATCTAATGTACAAGGGTGAACTCGGCACATCAATGCACCTCTGCCAACACCTCGAAACACCCTAACCTAGGATCTAGTCAATCCTTGAGGTTCAAACAAACACGAGTGCACGAAGTGCCCGAGATCTGACTTAAGGGTTCCGAGAACTCAATGAATTTCACTGTCCGATTCATAAATAAGATAGTCAAATCATGAATAATGATATAGTCAACAATTTAACAACTAGCATAGGAAATAGTGACCAATGGGAGTAACCAAAAATATAGAATCATATTTCATGCGTGGAACCATTACAAGTGTCATTTCATTTTGTGTTTTTATAGGTCACACATTACAATGGACAAGGCTAGACTACAAAAAAAATCACAAACAACCCCCCAATCTCACTCGAAATTACAAAGGAAGTCCTAACGTGCTCCAACAAAGTTCAATGGCTCTCAAAACGCCCCAAAGCTATTGAAAATTCATCCCAGCCCACCAACTAAATCAAATGAGACCTAATCTCACTTAAAACTCTAATCATCACAATAATTAATAGTAAGTATGCAAATAACCAGTTGGGGTCTTACAAGTGACCTGACCTCTCTTTCATAATGGACATCGCATATAGCATGCCGCACCACAAGAAACCATTTTAGTGTTTTAAGCTTCCTTCTAACAGTTCACAAAAAGATACTAGTACCATGTGTATAGTAAGTATACAGGCATCCAGGAAATCCTCCATCTCTCACTAACAAGGGACAATCTTTACTTTTTCTTTTTTTATTTTTCAATTATGAAAAAACATTTGCAACGCTGAGAAATGCCAAGCTGGATGCATCTTATTTACTGCAAAACTTTCTTTCTTGTCAGATGAATGTGGCATTTCTTGTAACAGACCTTCCTACTTAAAAGAAAATGTCATAAATATAATGTCAGGACAACTTGAGCAAGTACTTGCTGATTATAAGAAAATTGGCAAGGAAGATGATTGGAAGATCGAAAACACCGTCTCTTTAAATCCTCATCTTGTGATCGGGGCTGTGGCTACCTTCTTTTACACATGTATCTTAATACAGTCACAATTACAGCTGACACCTCAATGCCTAACATCTCTCTTGAAGCATACAGATTGGTGAAACTGAAATAACATTTTAATTATAAATAGTGAAATCCAATGTCTGCATAGGTATCATCAGTTTATCACAGTACAGGTGCCTTAAGTATATACAACGTACCCAGACTGAGGTAGAAAATTTAGTTTCAATTTGGCCTACTTGAAAGATTATGGTGTAGTTATTAAAAATCTTATCGTCTTCGATAATGTTTAATCCGATTATAGGAAATATATCCTTAGGCACATTTTTTATGAGTTGTGAATTGTGACAACTGCAGTGTGGGAATCCCTCACAAGGAAGCTGCTTTAGGATGCTGCGATGAAGTCGATCCACTCGCAAAGGTCTTGAAACTTTCTGTATCGTGTCAATTTATTTCGAGAATTAGGGTACTTTTCAGCTCCCATACAATGCATATTTCCAGTGAATGATCAGGGTAGCCTAGTGTTGAGAAAAATTGCATTTCATGATCTTAGACTCTTAGCTGCATTTTAGTTTTTATAAGAAAATGATAATTTATAATCCTTCTAAACTCTGATATATGCTTCGTCAGTCCATAGGAGCTGTAAATACTATTGTAAGGAGGCCTAGTGATGGGAAGCTCATTGGTTATAATACAGATTGTGAGGCGGCTATTACTGCCATTGAGGATGCAATGAGAGGTACCATGATCAACTCTAGAAATTACTAAGAAAATGGAATTATATGTCCTTCCCCTTCATAAAAGGTAAAAAAGAGAATGAAAAGTGCTTTGGTTTTTCAAAATAATCTGGTTGAAATGTTGTGAAACCAATCTACCACTGGATCATTGGTATGGTCATTGGTGATCCAAACTGTCGTTGGCTCCCAGTGTATATTGGGGGATTTTGCAAAAGCAACCAGATTCGAATCCCATTCAAAGATCCACATGGTGGCTATGTTCAATACCAGTCTCCAATTAAACGACTTAGTGATATGGCCAAGATCTTTTAATCACACTACCACATACAAGTTCGTATAAAAAAGTGGAAGGCTTTATTAGAATCCTAATCTAATGATGATTTTAACGAAGTGTTACCAAGTGGCTTTAATCTTTATTTTTCTTGGATAATTGTTCTATTTTTATTAGCAACTGTTATTTTGTAAGTCAGTGACTGCATGCCTAGGATCCTCCTATCTAGAAAATTTTTGTTGCATTTCCCAACAACAGTAGGGCCAATCAAATCAATCATATGGTACAATGATCTAGGGATGTCATTTTCATTTAATGGCTTTATTATACTCAAAGACACCAAACATGTCCTGATTTAATCTTACAGCAAGGCCAACTGCCAATGAAGAAGCATCTCACACTTCACCACTTGCTGGGAAACTGTTCGTGCTAGTTGGAGCTGGAGGAGCTGGAAGGGCACTGGCCTTTGGTGCAAAAAGTAGAGGAGCTCGCATTGTTATTTTCAATGGAAATTATGGTATTATAAGATGCTTCTTTTGATAGTTTCCAAATCACATCAGATTGACTATTTTGGTGAATTGAATTCTTTGGATTTCATGGTAAAATGGGTTCCGACAAAGGGCCATTAAAGAGTTGAGAAGTAGAGGATATAGATGGGGAAGTTGATGAGAATCTCACTTTTGTGGGATTTGATTTACTAAGGCCATGGCCGGGTTATCATTTGCTACCAAAGGATGACACTATTTGATACCCATTTTTGGATGTTCAGCTTTACTTCTTCTATTTTAGTCCCTTCTGTCACGCCCTCAAAACTGGGCCGGATCCAAACCCGTTTCCAGGGTGTGAGAATTGGGGCCAATTAAAAATTTTTTTTAACATAAACAGTACGGGCCCCAATTCCGGGTGGATTGAAGTCCTTCGTGAGGCTATGCTTGGTATCAGGCAACCATAATCACATGCGGAACTGAAATCCATACTCATCGCAAATGAATATTATATAACAACCATGTAACAAGTCTCATTAATAACGAAATCAATGTCAAGTGCTTCGAAGCATAACAATTAAGATTATAATTCCAAAACAATTAAACTTAAAATCTGTAAACTAATAGCCCCAAACATGGCCTTACTACAAAACCTAAGATTTTAGATCTTTGCACCACACATGACACCTCAGATGATGTCATCGGTGCTCCACTCAACAACTCCGCCATTTGGCGGAATTTCCTACGTCGCCTGACTCTCCGGTTTGGCACCGATAATGGAACCTAGACACCAAAAGTAGTGGATCAGATTGACATAATCTGGCAAGAGGGTAAACTGCAAACAATGGATTAATCAACTGAATTCAACATAATATTCATTTTAACCCAAAATATAACAGATGCAAACCTCAATGGCATGAATGCATCGAAACGGGTAGTCCCGCAGATAATAACAGAAACGGGTAATCCCGCCGATAATAACAGAAACGGGTAATCCCGCAGATAATAACAGAAACGGGTAGTCCCGCAGATAATATTCATATCTACAAATACATACGCATACTGATGCAGAATGAATTATGATTTGACATCCTTAATCTCAATACCCGAATCGTTAACAATTTGAGTACTTAGACTTTTATAATTAAAAATGTATTATGAATGGGTATCAGTTTAAGTTTTCTGAGGGAAAGCACTAAACCACCTAACGGTCATAATTGGTTAAATATACACATGGGAACCAACTCCTTATCACCTTGGAAATATGAGTCCACGATGCCGATATACTACCTTTGGTGCCTATCATGTAGTGTATTCCGAATTTCACATTCCCATTCTGTATCTAGTCTAATTCTCATGTGAACATTCAACTAACTTTTCTAAAAAGACATGATTTATCTAATTTAATTCTGTATATTTAGTATGATTTACAGATTGGGCAAAAGATGTTTAAATTACCAATCCAAATTTAAATCAAGTTATGATCCAAAGGGAAATGGAATAATTATTTCCTTAATTATCATTGTTGTGTATAATTACACCTTATCACTTTATATCAAAACAAAAGGGTACAAATCTCGGATCCCAATTTGAAATCTAACTCAATTAAGAATCCAAATTAAAATTATAAATATATTCTATTTAAGGTTTCATCGCTACCAAATACATCTTAATTTATTTCAAATCAATCTAAATGAACATAAATCAAAATTTCATAATTCTCAATTAAATTTATAAATAATCAAGATACATTTCTAATAACACTGAATTAAAATTAATTTAATAAAATCTAATCTCCATTAGGATACTAAACCATTAATCAAAATATAACATTTTAATTCTTTATAAGAATATCCTAACCTAATTATTTATTTAATATTATGTGTATAAATATATATATAGATATTTTAAACATAAACAAATTCTATATTTATGAAAGAAGAGGATATCAAATGCCTAAGATTAATCGACAAATCAAAGTATAAAATCTGAGCAAAGAAATCACACAAAAAGTTTAAAACCAAGCGAAGAAATCCTACAAAAGAGCATATTAACCAGCAAGCAACTAAAACATATTGCAAGAACCAAAAACCATTGATTCAGCTATACACTTGCCTGGATCTTGAAGCGAAAAGCAGATCTGAAGATCAAAGCTTGGAAGACCCCACCTTGGTTTCCCTCCTAGAAAGCTTCTAAGGTTTGGTTGAAGAAGAAAGGAAGAGGGTTGGAGAATGGAGAAAAAACCCTAAGAGTAGAGTTTATAATTGAGAGGGGGTTTTTCTAAATTACAAAGAAGGGCCCCCTGCTTCCTAGTAAGTTTTACGAAATTTCAAAAAGAGTCTATTGGCCCAAAACGGGTCCAATAACGTAAATCCAAGGCCCAAAAGTGTTTATTTAACCCGTATACCCTCCTCAATCCAACTCAAACCCAACGGACTACTATGACCCAAAAATAAAAATTCGAGGCATGACATCTCACCCCCCTTAAAGGACATTTGGTCCTCCAAATGACTAACATACTGTAAGGTCCCGAATCTCATTAATCTTAATCTATGTTAATTAACCTTGTTTTATACTAATTAAGCCTAATAAGGATAATCTAATATAAAACTATTGGGTTTGGGCTCTGGATAGGTGGTCGGGCAAAGTTCAGGCCATGCCTAAGTAGTCGAGAACCTTTTTGTAATTGTCCTCACACCTTGTGGGTATCCCGTCGATCACTTCTTGCGTAATTTTTCGCGTAGACCATTTTCCATGCTGAGTCCAACTTGAATTGGATTCATCTTGAGCCAACTAAAGTCACATGACTTAAACCGTAAATATCTTTAAGAAAGGGGTTTGCATGCAAAGATGGGGAAAGTGATCGTTAAAAGAGAGAGTCCAACGTTCCTTCCCTTTTCTTCTCGTTCCTCCTTGCTTACTAGAGCCACTTCTTCCTCTCTTCACCCTCCTCAACTCACGATTAGAGCTGGAAACGGGGGATTCAGTGCTTGCATGCAACAGTGACAGCCTCCATCCCTCCTCTTCTTCCTCCTTTGGGCATTCTCTCTCTCTAAGCTACAGACCTGAGAGAACCCATCTCAGATTGGAAGTCTTCCCCCTAACCACATAGCAAGAGACAGTTGGAGAGGGTTAGTACTGTTAGAAAAGGCAAGTATTGAGTTATATGTGCTGCATGCATGATTAAGCATGGATATTTGAGCTAGCTACTTGCATTTCCCAATTTCAGCCATTTCCCTTCATTGTTTTAATTGATATGAATGTAGTGTGTATTGAGTTAGAATGACAAGAAGGGAATAGGAGGGTGTGTGAGTATGAGATACTCTCAAGGACACTTTAATTGAGCTTTAGAATTCCCTCACAAGTCAGTTCTGTATTGATCCCGTACAGAAATGGAAATGGAGCTACAGAATTGATTCTGAAGCTTACGGCGAACATGCGGCTAAGCCGTGAGCATTTACGGCTCAGAGTCCAGAGAGCAGTAAAATGGGATCTTGTACTACGACTCACATACGGCTATGCCCTGGATTTCACTACGGCTAAGCCGTATCCAGCCCGTACCAAAGCTATAGGTCTTCCTACGGCGAGCTTTCCAGAGAGCTCATGGAACCTAATTTCTTCTACGGTTTGCAGACAGCTGCACCGTGGAATGCACTACGGCTAAGCCGTAAACTCCCCGTAACCTAGCCGTAGGCTTAGCACGGCTAAGCCGTAGGCTAACATATGGTTGAGCCATAAATGCGCCTGAAAATCCGGACGGATTCTAACCCACTCGGCTAAGCTGTAGCCTTGTATACGGCCAAGCCGTATGGACCCAGTGAATGTAGGATATTAGGAACCTCCAATGATCTTGTAGGGCCTTAGTACTGGTACCTTTTACACGTCCACATTGGCCACCAGTAATTACATGTTGGAATGAATGAATGACTTATGAATGAGCTCCCAATAGTAAGTCATGGATGTTGGCATAAGAAGGTGTCCCGTATGCCTATAAGGTAATACCAAGACGCGGTAACACAACGACATCGGATTTCTTATGAATACGTCGTGTTGAATGTTCTTGGGAATCATGGGCCAATTAATATAGGATGAATAGTAATATCTCAATCCAAATGCATACATCTTACTACAACACCCCACCTTCAACATGAACTACTTCATTTAGCAAAACCCTGAGGCAATTCAGACTTGAGCTTCTAATGAGTGCGTGTCTAACAAGCCAGAACTTCTAATGAGTGGGAGCTTATTAGCCAAGGGTATGATATGACTGATACGATTGGATATGAGTCTGCACCACTCAGCTTACGCCCTTTGGGTATATGTATGACACCACTGCAGTAGGTTTACGAAGGAGTAGTCGGCGCTCCTCGGAAAGCTAGCTTGATCCCCTAGCGACCCATATGATATGTATGCTCCCTTGTTGGGAGAATAGAGCGTTATAGTTGCCAATCAGTATATATGACATTTAAGTTGTAATTCCTCACTCATGCATCATGTTCAGTGATTATTCTTATTGATATAGTATGTTGTATTAGTTTCATATAACTTAGTACTTGCTTAACCGTCGTGTTAACAATATTACCCTTGGTATTGCATGTCCAGCACCTGGTCCCAATGCGGACACTGACGCACCCCCGGAGGGTACCTCAACAGTACCTCGGGGTGTAGACGAGTGGATGGATGGCGACGTCTATTACTAGTCATCCTACGGAGCGCGTGTACTCTTGGGATGTTATGCTTGGACCTTTTGTATCACACTCTTAAGTAGTATTCTTGGAATGTACTTAAAAGACTTTAACCCTATTGTATGTATATATGTTTACTTATGGAGGTTAACAGACTATGAACTTCATGTGCTCTTGATAATTACTGAGTATTTCGCAGGATTTCGTTTATGATAAGTTATGTTTGTACATGTGTCAGCATACCTCACACGTTCCTGTGGAATCTCTCTTATAGGAATTCGTGCATAATTCTTCAGGGCACGGATTTTTATGGGATTACGTATCCACGCCCTGGGGGCCCACATAAATCCCCAAATTCCCGGGATCGGGGCGTGACATACGTAAGTAATGGTATCAGAGACGCACCAAGAAGTCACTTAAAAGACTTAGCAATATTAGGAAGCATCATGAGGTTCCGATAGGTCCGTTTGGGCGGATTTCTATTATGTATGACTGTAGTATGTATGCATGTATATGTAGTATGTATGTATGCATGTATATGTAGTATGTATACATATGATTAATCACCATCGTGATTGCAGAGCCATGGCGTCTGGATCCGGTACGAACAACAGCTCAGGTAATAATGACAACAATAACATTGAGTTGGAAGGCGCGGATCCTCCACCACCACTTCCTCCTCATCCCACTTACACTACAGAGGAACGGTTTATGATCCGATGCATCAACTGGCTGCTAGCAATGCCAATCAGGCCACCATGCAGTTACAGTTGGCCGCCCTGTTAAACCGACAAGATCAGCCAGGAGATCCCAACTCCTTGTATGAGAAGTTCCATAAGAGGGGAGCAACAGAGTTTACCGGACATGAGGATCCGTTACAAGCAGATGAATGGTTTGTCCACACGGAGAACGTTTTTGATACATTAACCTGCACACCCAGGCAACAAGTGGTCCTCACAGCATCCATGTTCAGGGACATCGCGGATACATGGTGGAAGTGTATCCGGGACCACATGAGGGTTATGCCGGATGTTATTGTTTAGGAAGCCTTTAAGAGGCAATTCAGGAAGAAGTTCATACCCGACCACGTGACTCGCAAAAAGAAGGCAGAGTTCCTTTCCCTGCAGCAGAACCTCATGACCATTGCAGAATACGTGCACGTGTTCAGCTAGCTCTCTCGGTTTGCTCTAGACCTAATTGATACTGAGGAAAAGAGAGTGGAAAATTTTCTGGAAGGGTTAAGGCCTGCTATCAAGGGACATGCCACTGCCTTTCAATGTCCCATTCAATATGATGATGCAGTAGCCAGGGCTTATGCAACGGAAGAAATTGAGAAGAGCCTATTCTTGGGGGGGTCTAAGAAGAGTGTTCCGCCTTCTGGGAAAGGTCAGCAGTATTCTAAGACACAAAAGGGAGTTGTTAGTGGCACCTCACGACTAGTCTGCGGTGCATGCGGGAAGGGTCACGAGACTAGTAAATGTTGGAGGTCCATGGGAGCCTGTTTTGGCTGTGGCTCCATGGACCATCGCTTGTCCGAGTGCCTGAGAAGGAAGGAATTTAGCCGAGACTCACAGCAGCAATATCAGCAGCCTTCTAAGACGACACCTCCTACGCCTAACCGACAGCCACAGCAAGTGAGGCAAGGCCAAGGGCAAACATGGCAAGGCCAGGGATAGCAAAGACAAGGACAGCAACACCGACCCCAAAGGCAAGGTCGCACTTATGCTTTGACACAAGAAGAAGCAGAAGCGACGGAGCATGTGGTTGTAGGTAAGGTTTCTATTTGTGGCATTGAAGCTAAAGTGTTGTTTGATTCAGGATCTTCACACTCCTTCATCTCACCCCGATTCTCTAATAGGATATGGGAATCGTCAGCACAGTTGCCGTATGTGTTGAGCGTTATCACTCCGGTTGGTAAGAGGGTAACTTGTGACGACTATTACCCTGGTTGTCGAGTTCTCATCGGAGAAGTTCTTCTCCCAGCTGAACTTATTGTGTTACCCATGCACGATTTCAATGTAATCCTAGGCATGGATTGGTTGACAAAAAATATGGCCTGTCTAGACTGTTTCCGTAAGACTATCATCGTAAAGGTGAGTAAAGATGGCCCAAGTGCTGTATTCCAAGGTGATAAGAAGAGTTCAAACACTAGATTGATTTCAGCACTTCGAGCGGAAAGACTAATCCATAGTGGTTGCGAAGGGTATATTGTTTTCATTGTGGAGAAGAAAGCCCCTAAGAAACTAGAAGAAATACCAGTGGTTTGTGAATTCCCTGATGTATTTCCTGATGAAGTGCCTGGCCTTCCTCCAATTAGAGAAGTGGATTTTACTATAGAGCTAGTACTTGGTACTGCTCTCATCTCTAAGGCTCCGTATAGGATGGCCCCGGCAGAGCTACGTGAACTGAAGGTACAGTTACAGGACCTATTGGATAAGGGGTTCATTCATCCTAGCACGTCACCATGGGGAACCCCGGTCTTATTTGTGAAGAAGAAGGATGGCACCCTCAGGATGTGTATTGATTACCGGCAGTTGAAACAGGTTACAATTAAAAACAAATATCCACTGCATAGAATTGATGAACTGTTTGATCAATTACAGGGTGCGACCCATTTTTCTAAGATTGATCTCAGGTCCGGATATCATCAGCTACGAGTGAGGGACCAAGATACATCAAAAACAACTTTCAGGACAAGATATGGGCATTATGAATTCTTAGTTATGCCTTTTGGATTGACAAATGCGCCCGCAGTATTTATGGCTTTGATGAACAAAATCTTTTCATCGTATCTTGATCAGTTCGTGGTAATTTTCATTGATGATGTTTTGGTATACTCCAAGACCAAAGACGAGCATGTGGAACATTTGAGGACTTCTCTGCAATTGCTAAAGGACCACCGACTATATGCTAAATTGGACAAGTGTGAATTCTGGCTAGAACAAGTTGCCTTTTTGGGGCATATTATCTCAAAGGATGGGCTTGCAGTAGATCCCGCTAAGATTGAGGCTATAACTACTTGGCAGAGTCCCAAAACTGTTGCAGAAGTTAGAAGCTTTGTTGGCCTGGCTGGCTATTATAGAAGGTTTGTGAAAGACTTTTCCAAGATAATTGCACCTTTGACCAAATTGACCCGGAAAAATGAACCATTTGTTTGGTCCGGTGAGTGTGAGTCGAGTTTCCAACTCCTTAAGGAGAAATTAAACTCAGCCCTGATCTTATCCCTACCAGAAGGGAGTGGTGGATTTGTTATCTATACAGATAATTCGGGGATTGGGCTAGGATGTGTACTCATGCAGAATGGAAAGGTAATAGCTTATGGATCTCGACAATTGAAGGAACATGAGAAAAGCTATGCCACACATGATTTAGAATTAGCTGCAGTAGTCTTCGTGCGGAAGATATGGAGGCATTATTTATATGGAGAGAAATTTGAAGTCCATAGCGACCATCGCAGTCTCTAGTATCTATTTTCGCAGCGTGATCTTAACATGAGACAGTGCAGGTGGTTGGAATTTATAAAGGATTATGATTTCCCATTAAATACTTCCCCGGGAACGGGAATGTAGTGGCCGATGCTTTAAGCAGGAAATCCACCACTGAGTTGGCAGCCTTGTGTGGTGAATGGTCTCTAGTAGAGGAATTCCGAGATCTGGATGTGGAAGTTAAATTCGTAGATGATAAGGTCATGTTAGTAGCTATGTCAGTCTTTGAACCCACCTTAATTCAACAAATCAAGGAGAGGCAGTTTGAAGATCCAGAGTTTGTTAAGATTCGTGACCACATATCTGAGAAACCTGATTTCAGGATGGTAGACGGTGTATTGTACTGTAGAGATCGGCTTTGTGTTCCCGCGGTTCAAAAACATAACTTGAAAAGGGCAATTATGACTGAAGCACACCATGCTTGATATTTCATGCACCCGGGGAGTACAAAAATGTACCGAAATTTACATGGCAGGTTTTGGTGGAATAACATGAAGAGGGATATAGCGGGCTTTGTGGTAAGATGCCTTACCTGCCAACGAGTGAAGGCTGAATACAGGAAGCCTCCCAGATTATTACATCCCCTGCAGATTCCTAAGTGGAAATGGAGAATCTCATGATGGATTTTGTTTCAGGGTTGCCCCGAACAAGTAGGCATCATGATGTAGTGTGGGTGATTATCGATCGACTAACGAAATTAGCCCACTTTATTCCCATCAGGAAAGGGATGAAATTTCAGGAGATGGCCAAGACCTTCATTGATGAGATTGTGCAGCTACATGGTATTCCAGTCTCAATTGTGTCCGATCGAGATAGTAGGTTCGTGTCTTCCTTTTGGCAGTCTTTTCAGATGTCCTTAGGCACCAAACTCAGTTTCAACACGGCTTACCATCCTCAGACAGATAGGCAATCAGAGCAAACGATATAAACCCTGGAAGATATGCTACGAGCTAGCATATTGGACTTAGGAAAGGAGTCGGATGAACACCTCTCCTTATGCGAGTTTGCGTACAATAACAGCTTTCATGCGAGCATGGGAATGGCTCCGTTCGAAGCCTTGTATGGACGTAAGTGTCGTACGCCTGTCTGTTGGGAAGAAGTTGGGGTTAAGAGTTTCCATGAACCCACCCTGGTGGCGGATACGGCGAAAAAGGTACAAAAGGTGCAAGATAGGTTGAAAACTGCACGATCACGCCAGAAAAGTTATGCAGATAACCGCCGCCGGCCCCTCGAGTTCCAAGTGGGGGACAAAGTTTTCTTGAAAGTTTCCCCAATGAAAGGTACCATTAGGTTTGGACAAAAAGGTAAGTTTGCTCCACAGTTTGTGGGACCTTTCGAGATATAGAATAGAGTGGGAGACTTAGCTTATCGGTTGGAGCTACCACCCCCGCTTGCAGGAGTTCATAATGTATTCCATGTGTCGATGCTCGGGAAGTGCCTCCCAGATCATTAACATGTCCTTGAGTTGGACAACGCGCAAGTGAGGCCTGATGTGAGCTATGAAGAGAGAACCCTTCATATCGTTGACACTAAGGAACAAGTGCTACGTACACGAACAATCAAATGGGTTAAGGTGTTATGGGAGCACCATGGACAGGAAGAGGCCACCTGGGAGCTTAAAGATTAAATTCGGGCAAAATATCCGGAGCTACTACCTGAGGTACGTCACATTCGGAGGACCGAATGATCTTAAATAGGGGAGGATGTAAGGTCCCGAATCTCATTAATCTTAATCTACGTTAATTAACCTTGTTTTATACTAATTAAGCTTATTAAGGATAATCTAATATAAAACTATTGGGTTTGGGCTCTGGATAGGTGGTCGGGCAAAGTTCGGGCCATGCCTAAGTAGTCGAGGACCTTTTTGTAATTGTCCTCGCACCTTGTGGGTATCCCGTCGATCACTTCTTGCGTAATTTTTCGCGTAGACCATTTTCCGTGTTGAGTCCAACTTGAATTGGATTCATCTTGAGCCAACTAAAGTCACATGACTTAAACCGTAAATATCTTTAAAAAAGGGGTTTGCATGCAAAGATGGGGAAAGTGATCGTTAAAAGAGAGAGTCCAACGTTCCTTCCCTTTTCTTCTCGTTCCTCCTTGGTTGCTAGAGCCACTTCTTCCTCTCTTCACCCTCCTCAACTCACGATTAGAGCTGGAAACGGGGGATTCAGTGCTTGCATGCAACAGTGACAGCCTCCATCCCTCCTCTTCTTCCTCCTTTGGGCATTCTCTCTCTCTAAGCTACAGACCTGAGAGAACCCATCTCAGATTGGAAGTCTTCCCCCTAACCACATAGCAAGAGACAGTTGGAGAGGGTTAGTACTGTTAAAAAAGGCAAGTATTGAGTTATATGTGCTGCATGCATGATTAAGTATGGATATTTGAGCTAGCTACTTGCATTTCCCAATTTCAGCCAATCCCCTTCATTGTTTTAATTGATATGAATGTAGTGTGTATTGAGTTAGAATGACAAAAAGGGAATAGGAGGGTGTGTGAGTATGGGATACTCTCAAGGACACTTTAATTGAGCTTTAGAATTCCCTCACAAGTCAGTTCTGTATTGATCCCGTACAGAAATGGAAATGGAGCTACATAATTGATTCTGAAGCTTATGGCGAAAATACGGCTAAGCCGTGAGTATTTACGGCTCAAAGTCCAGAGAGCAATAAAATGGGATCCTGTACTACGGCTCACATATGGCTACGCGGTGGATTTCACTACGGCTAAGCGGTATCCAGCCTATACCAAAGCCGTAGGTCTTCTTATGGCGAGCTTTCCAGAAAACTCATGGAACCCAGTTTCTTCTACGGTTTGCAGACGGTTGCACCGTGGAATGCACTACGGCTAAGCCGTAAACTCCCCATAACCTCGCCGTAGGCTTAGCACAGCTAAGCCGTAGGCCAACATATGGTTGGGCCATAAATGCGCCTGAAAATCCGGACGGATTCTGACCCACTCGGCTAAGCTGTAGCCTTGTATATGGCCAAGCCGTAAGGACCCAGTGAATGTAAGATGTTAGGAACCTCCAATGATCTTGTAGGGCCTTAGTACTGGTACCTTTTACACATCTACATTGGCCACCGGTGATTACATGTTGGAATGAATGAATGACTTATGAATGAGCTCCCAATAGCAAGTCATGGATGTTTGCATAAGAAGGTGTCCCATATGCCTATAAGGTAATACCAAGACGCGGTAACACAACGACACTGGATTTCTTATGAGTATGTCGTGTTGAATGTTCGTAGGAATCATGGGCCAATTAATATAGGATGAGTAGTAATATCTCAATCCAAATGCATGCATCTTGCTACAACACCCCACCTTCAACATGAACTACTTCCTTTAGCAAAACCCTGAGGCAATTCAGACTTGAGCTTCTAATGAGTGCGTGTCTAACAAGTCAGAACTTCTAATGAGTGGGAGCTTATTAGCCAAGGGTATGATATGACTGATACGATTGGATATGAGTCTGCACCACTCAGCTTACGCCCTTTGGGTATATGTATGACACCACTACAGTAGGTTTACAAAGGAGTAGTCGGTGCTCCTCGGGAAGCTAACTTGATCCCCTAGCGACCCATATGATATGTATACTCCCTTATTGGGAGAATAGAGCGTCGTGGTTACCAATCAGTATGTATGACATTTAAGTTGTAATTCCTCACTCATGCATCATGTTCAGTGATTATTCTTGTTGATATAGTATGTTGTATTAGTTTCATATAACTTAGTACTTGCTTAACCGTCGTGTTAACAGTGTTACCCTTGGTATTGCATGTCCAGCACCCGGTCCCAACGCAGACACTAACACGCCCCCGGAGGGTACCCCAACAGTACCTCGGGGTGTAGATGAGTGGACAGATGGCGACATCTATTACTAGCCATCCTACAGAGCGCGTGTATTCTTGGGATGTTATGCTTGGACCTTTTGTATCACACTCTTAAGTAGTATTCTTAGAATGTACTTAAAAGACTTTAACCCTATTGTATGTATATATGTTTACTTATGGAGGTTAACAGACTATGAACTTCATGTTCTCTTGATAATTACTGAGTATTTCGCAGGATTTCGTTTATGATAAGTTATGTTTATACATGTGTCAGCATACCTCACACGTTCCTGTGGAATCTCCTTTGTAGGAATTCATGCATAATTCTTCAAGGCACAGATTTCTACAGGATTACGTATCCACACCCTGGGGGCCCATTCAAATCCCTAAATTCTCGGGATCGGGGCGTGACACATACCTCTGGAAGAAGGTGTGGATACTGTCGCTGCACTTCGTCTCTAAGCTCCCACGTTGTTTCCTCTGGGCGATGATGACTCCATTGAACCTTCACCCAGTGGATGACACGGTTTCTCAACACCTGCTCCTTGGCATCGACAATCCCCACCGACTGCTCAGTGTAAGTTGTATCATCCTATACTTCCAATGGCTCATATTGCAGCACGTGTGAAGGGTCTGCTACATACTTCCTCAACATAGAAACATGGAAGACGTTATGAGCACCCGACAACTCTGGTGGCAGTGCTAGCCGATAAGCCACGTCATTAATCTTGCTGATAATCTAGAACGGCCCCACATATCTTTGAGAAAGTTTCCCTTTCTGCCCAAACCGCAATGTACCACGCATAGGTGATACCTTCAGAAATACATGGTCACCAACCTCAAACTTCAACTCTCTCCTCCTTTTATCAGCATAACTCTTTTGGCGACTGCGGGCAATCTTCAACCTTTCCCGAATCTGTCTTATCTTGTCACTAGACTCTCCAACCACAGACGGTCCATGAAAACCACAAGCTCCAAAATTCGACCAACATATAGGGGTTCAACATCTTCTTCCGTACAAAGCTTCAAAAGGTGCCATGCCAATGTTAGAGTGGTAACTGTTGTTGTATGCGAATTCACATAGAGCCAAACTTTCATCCCAACTAGTTTTGAAATCCAAAACACATGCCCTTAGCATATCCTCCAGTGTTTGGTTCGTACGCTCTGTTTGTCCGTCTATTTGGGGATGATAGGCTGTACTAAAATTCAGCTTGGTTCATAAGGCTTCCTACAATGATACCCAAAACCGAGATACAAACTTACTATCCCAATCAGAGACAATAGAAACTGGTGCTCCATGCAATCTCACCACTTCCTTAATATACAAATCTGCCATTTTCTCCATTCCTTGACTAGTCTTGAATGGTACAAAGTGGGCTGACTTAGTCAAACGGCCCACTATCACCCAAATAGCATCAAATCCCTTTCTAGTATGAGGCAATCCAGACACAAAGTCCATAGTGACATGCTCCCACTTCCATTGAGGAATCTCCAACTGATGCAAAAGACCTGGGGTCTCCTATAATATGCTTTAATCTGCTGGCAGACCAAACGTTTTCCAACAAATTCTGTAATATCCTTTTTCATATTCTTCCATCAATAGTGATCCTTCAGATCGTGATACATCTTGGTACTGCCTGGATGAATAGTATACCGAGTATAGTGTGCCTCGACCATGATTTCACCCTTCACTTCTGGAAAATCAGGCACACAAATTCTGCCTTTATAATGTAAAATATTATCTTCCAACTTAAAATCAAGCCTCTCCTCCATATGAGCTTTGATTCTTGTAATCCCGAGGTCTAGTAACTGGTATTCTCTGATCCTCGGAAGTAATTCGGGTTCCCACGAGAATATACTAGCCAACACTGCTTGCTCACTGATAGGCTAAAAGTAAACATCCATATCTTCCAAACATCGATTCCAGAAGTATTCTGCAATTAATCCTCCAGTGAACGCTGCTTTTCTACTTAGAGCATCTGCCACTACATTAGCCTTTCCTGGATGATACTTCAACCCAAAGTCATAATCCTTAATATACTCCATCCATCTCCTCTGTCTCATGTTCAAATCACCCTATGTAAAGAGATACTGAAGGCTTTTATGGTCTGAATGTACTTCAAAAGTGGCTCCGTAAAGATAATGTCTCCACATTTTCAAAGCAAATACCGCTGCAGCAAGCTCCAAGTCATGGGTTGCATACTTTCGTTCATGATCCTTCAACTGTCTAGACCCATAAGCCACCACCTTCCCATGTTACATGAGAACACAACCAAGTCCAACTCCGGATGCATCGGTGTAAATCACAAAACCATCATCGCCAGTAGGTAAGGTCAAAATAGGGGCTGTGGTCAACCTTCTTTTCAACTCCTGAAAACTCTGCTCACAATCCTCATTCCACACAAAAGAACTCCCTTACGAGTCAATCTCGATAATAGGGCTGCTATTGAGGAAAATCCTTCCACAAATCTGTGACAATAACCTGCAAGGCCTAGGAAACTTCGGATCTCCGACACTGTTTTTGGCCTATCCCATTTTACCACTACTTCAATCTTTGCTGGGTCCACCGCTAAACCTTCCTTGGAGATGATATGACCAAGGAATCCTACCTGTTCCAGCCAAAATTCACACCTACTTGCTTTAGCATACAATTGGTGTTCTCTCAACAACTGCAGTGAAGTGCGAAGATGCTGAGCATGCTCTTCCCGACTCTTTTTACATACAAGTACATCGTCAATAAATACCAGCACAAACTTGTCCAAGTACTGTGCAAAAACCCTATTCATCATAGCCATAAAGGCTGCTGATGCGTTTGTCAACCCAAAAGACATCACCAAAAATTCGTAGTGACCATATCTAGTTCTGAATGCAGTTTTTGGAATATCTTGATCTCGTACCCTCAACTAATGATATCCTGACCTTAGATCAATTTTAGAAAAATACTGAGCACCTTGCAATTGATCAAACAATTCATCGATTCTCGGTAAAGGATACTTATTCTTGATGGTCACTTGATTTAGTTGTCTATAATCAATGCACATTCTCATAGAACCATCATTTTTCTTTACAAATAACACTGGAGCCCCCCAAGGAGAGACACTCGGTCAAATAAAACCCTTATTCAAAAGCTCTTGCAATTGCTCCTTGAGTTCTCTCAACTCGGTTGGGGCCATTCTATAAGGGGCTTTCGAGATCGGGGCTGTGCCGGAGCAAGCTCAATAGAAAAATCAATTTCACGGACCGGCGGCAGTCCAGGAATATCATCGGGAAAAACATCTGGAAACTCAGACACCACTGGTATCTCCTCCATCGCTTTAGTCTGTTTATCCTCCACAATAAACGCAATATACCCCTCGGAACCTTTCATCAATAACTTCATAGCCTTAATAACTGAGATCACATGAGTAACAACCTTCTTCTTAGATCCCACAAATAGCACCTCAGTGCCGTTTTCAGCTGTTAACTTCACTGTCTTGGCACGACAATTCATAACTGCACTATGAGTAGCCAGCCAATCCATACCAAAAATGGCATCAAAGTCATTCATCATCAATAGTGTCAAATTAGCCTTAAACACAACTCCACTTATCACCAATTTACAATTAGGGTAGTATTTCAAACAACTAACCTTTTTACCCATCGGGGTGGCCATGATTAAATCATACGGCAAATCAGTTGCTCTAACACCAATCTTCAAGGCAAAACTATGGGAAACATAGGAATGCATAGAACCGGGATCAAATAAAGTTTTAGCATGGTTATCACAAATAGAAATAGTACCTTCTACAATATTCTCTGCAACATCAGCTTGCTCCTAAGTCATGGCATACACTCTGTCTGCCTGTTGTGGCCTTGATTGCTGTCTGTTAGGCCCCTATGGGCGCTGAGGTCCTTTCTGAGGTCGGGGCTAATGTAGAGGTCGGTACAACTGCATCTGTTGTTGTGGTGCCTGGGGCCGTTGCTGCTGCTGGGGAGCTGGTGCTATCTATCTTAACGGCCGTGCTTGAATAGGAGCTCTCTGTATAAGTGTCTGCCCGTACTGCTGACCTTTCTTCTTAGGGCAATCGTTGACCTGATGATTAGTGTCGCCACAGTAAAAGCACCCCCCCCCCCCATCTGTCTCCAACACTTAGAAGTAAAGTGATTTTGCCACAAATGCCACAAGACTCCTTCTTATGCTTTTTGAATTGGTGTTGTGGGGTTGGAGATGGAGCAACTTTCTACTTGGGTTGACTCATAGGGGCCATGCCCCCAATCATCTCCTCTGCCCAATATGCCTTATCCAAATATGCCTGGTAAGTATTCAGAACTTATGACTTGGCATGAAGGAGTGCATCTGGTCGAAAGCCATCGAGGAACCGGCGGATTCTCTCACTTTTTGGAGTGATGAGGGTTGGTGCGAAGCGGGAAAGACAGGTAAACTGTAGCTCATACTCCTGAGCAGACAAATTCCCTTGCTTCAGTCTATCAAACTCTATTCGCTTTTGAATGCGAACATGTTCCGGTACATACTTCGTAAAAAACTGATTACGAAAGGTAGTCCAAGCTACCTCTTCGGCAATCCCCTCATATGTCTCTTTAACTGTAGTCCACCACTTGTCTGCTACATCTCGAAACATGAAAGCTGTCAACTTGACCTTCTGTATCTCCGTGCAGACTAGATTTTCAAATATCTTCTCCACTTGAATGAGGAATTCCTCTGCCACCATTGGATCTTCACCCCCGTTGAACTCCGGCTGACCCCTCTTCTTAAACTTCTCAAAAATATCATTTGGATCATGGCATTTGGGGGCAACAACAACCTGAGGCTGCCCAATCCTCTGCAAGGCCTCAAGTACACCAGTCTGAAATGCAGCATGATCCACTACTTGAGGTCACACCACAGGCGTTGGTTGCAGCATTACCGGTGACTGAGTTACATGTGTTGCATGAGGTTGGTTCATTCTTTGCACAACCTCTAACAATTATGCTATCTGTTGATCCTGACGTTGCTGATGGGCTAACATAGTCTGGAGTAGAGTCTGTATCGAATCATTGGCGGTACCACTAGACTCACCCGACTCTGAACTGGATGGGTTAGTTTTCGTTTTCCTTGTTTTAAGTGCCATGTCTGCAAAACAACCGTTCATTAAAGACTAAACGACCAAAGTTACGAAGGGTAACAAATTTTGAAACCTCTAACCATGCTAAAGTTCATATATGATTATACGCATAAAAAACCCTATCGCCCCCATCTAAAGTTTCTAATCCTCACATCGGACCTACGTTCTAGCATCTTTTAGAACTTCTAGAACTTGACTCGCTCTGATACCATCTGTCATGCCCCCAAAACTAGGCCGGATCCAAACCCGGTTCCAAGGTGTGAGAATTGGGGCCAATTAAAATTTTTTTCTAACATAAACAGTACTGGCCCCAATTCCGGGCGGATCAAAGTCCTTCGTGAGGCTATGCTTGGTGACCAGGCAATCATAATCACACGCGGAACTGAAATCCATACTCATCGCAAATGAATATTATATAACAACCATGTAACAAGTCTCATTAATAACGAAATCAATGTCAAGTGCTTCGAAGCATAACACTTAAGATTATAATTCCAAAACAATTAAATTTAAAATTTGTAAACTAATGGCCCCAAACATGGCCTTACTACAAAACCTAAGATTTTCAATCTCTGCACCACACTAGGACACCTCAGATGATGTCATCGATGCTCCACTCAACAACTCCGCCATCTGGCGGAATTTCCTGCATCGCCTGACCCTCCGGTTCGGCACCAGTAATGGAACCTAGACACCAAAAGTAGTGGATCAGATTAACATAATCTGGCAAGAGGGTAAATTGCAAACAATGGATTAGTCAACTGAATTCAACATAATATTCATTTTAACCCAAAATATAACAAATGCAAACCTCAATGGCATGAATGCATAGAAACGGGTAGTCCCGTAGATAATAATAGAAACAGGTAATCCCACAGATAATAATAAAAATGGGTAGTTCCACAGATAATAACAGAAACGGGTAGTCCCACAGATAATAACAGAAACGGGTAATCCTGCAGATAATAACAGAAACGGGTAGTCCCGTAGATAATAACAGAAACGGGTAATCCCGCAGGTAATATTCATATCTACAAATACATACGCATACTGATGTAGAATGAATTATGATTTGACACCCTTAATCTCAATACTCGAACCGTTAACAATTTAAGTACTTAGACTTTTATAATTGAAAATGTATTATGAATGGGTGTCAGTTCAAGTTTTCTGAGGGAAAGCACTAAACCACCTAACGGTCATAGTTGGTTAAATATACACATGGGAACCAACTCCTTATCACCATGGAAATATGAGTCCACGATGCCGATATACTACCTTTGGTGCCTATCATGTAGTGCATCCCGAATTTCACATTCCCATTCTGCATCTAGTCTAATTCTCATGTGAACATTCAACTAACTTTTCTAAAAAGACATGATTTATCTAATTCAATTCTGTATATTTAGTATGATTTACAGATTGGGCAAAAGATGTTTAAATTAGCAATCCAAATTTAAATTAAGTTATGATCAAAAGGGAAATGGAATAATTATTTCTTTAATTATCATTGTTGTGTATAATTACACTTATCACTTTATACCAAAACAAAAGGGTACAAATCTCGGATCTCAATTTGAAATCTAACTCAATTAAGAATCCAAATTAAAATTATAAATACATTCTATTTAAGGTTTCATCGCTACCAAATACATCTTAGTTTATTTCAAATCAATCTAAATGAACATAAATCAAAATTTCATAATTCTCAATTAAATTTATAAATTATCCAAGATACATTTCTAATAACATCAAATTAAAATTAATTTAATCAAATCTAATATCCATTAGGATACTAAACCATTAATCAAAATATAACATTTTAATTTTTTATAAGAATATCCTAACCTAATTATTTATTTAATATTATGTGTATAAATATATATATTTTTTTAAGAAAAGAAAATGGGCCCAGCCCAAAGGACCCGCCGGCAGACCCAGCCCGCTGGCAGTCCCGGCCCGCCAGCAGGCCTAGCCTGCTGCCCAGCAGCAGCAGGACAGCTGCTGCCTGTGCGGCACTGCTACTGCTTGGGCAGCGTCTCCAAATTTTTTTTTAACATAAACAAATTCTATATTTATGAAAGAAGAGGATATCAAATTTCTAAGATTAATCGCCAAATCAAAGTATAAATCTGAGCAAAGAAATCACACAAAAAGTTTAAAACCAAGCGAAGAAATCCTACAAAAGAGCATATTAACCAACAAGCAACTAAAACATATTGCAAGAACCAAAAACCATTGTTTCGACTATCTACTTGCGTGGATCTTGAAGCGAAAAGTAGATCTGAAGATCAAAGCTTGGAAGACCCCACCTTGGTTTCCCTCTTAGAAAGCTTCTAGGGTTTGGTTGAAGAAGAAAGGAAGAGGGTTAGAGAATGGGGAAAAAAACCCTAAGAGTAGAGTTTATATTTGAGAGGGGGTTTTTCTAAATTACAAGGAAGGGCCCCCTGCTTCTTAGTAAGTTTTACGAAATTTCAAAAAGAGTCTATTGGCCCAAAAAGGGTCCAATAACGTAAATCCAAGGCCCAAAAGTGTTTACTTAGCCCGTATACCCTCCTCAATCCAACTCAAACCCAACGGACTGCTATGACCCAAAAATAAAAATTCGAGGCATGACACCTTTCACAGGAAGACATTCCTTATAATTCCTAGTTACTCAATTCCAAGAAAGCAAACGTTCTCTATACATTCAGATGAGTTTCAGAAAATTGAGTCAAATTACGTGGGTTTCCAAAATCTAAAAGTTTCTAGTCTAAATTGTAATCATGTATTTCATTCGTAGTATTTGAAGTGGAGAAGGCGGGAACCTTGTACACCAAAAAATAATGAAATGGTTTGTCCATGTTTGCTTCATTCAGAGTTTAGCAGAATGGATTTAGGATTAGCCAAAATAGAAACCGGTTACTTGCAACAGACCATAATTATTTATTTTTTATATGGTTATGTGAGCATTGTTTTCTTTGTTTTTACTGAAATTTATTGTATGTGTTGGAAGAGAGAGCAAAATGTCTTGCAAGTGCAGTCTCAGGGGAAGCTAGACCATATAAAGAGATTAACAGGTTCTGCCCAGAGAAAAGGATGATCCTTGCAAATGCCACCTCCGTAGGAATGCAACCCAATTCAGATCAAACTCCAGTGAACAAGGTCTCTCTCTCTCTCTCTCTCTCTCTCTCTCTCTCTCTCTCTTTTATAAATATATATATTAATGTACTTGTCATGTGCCTTCTGTTGTTTTTTTTCTTAGTACTTTAGCGTTCAAAGTCACTGCTAAGCATGGTGGACGTTGGCCAAAATGCTAAAAACTTCTATAAAGACACTAAATGTAGATTTCATTTCTTTCACATCTTTTTTCATTTAATGTCCATGTGCCTTTTCTATATTGAATTCCTAGATATTCATGGTAAAGTGGGCTTCAATGAAAGAATAATAAAGACGGGGGAGTCGAAGACATAAGGTGAAGATATAGATTCGACCCTGAGTTTCCTAGGATTTCATTCACTCAAGTGATGGTTGGTAATCATTTCTCACCAAAAAAAGATATTATTTGATGGCCATTTGTGGATCTTCACCTTTATTTCTTCAATTTTAACCATTTTGATGGGAAGTCATTTTTTAGAATGTCTGAGAATTCAATACCATAAAAACAAACCAAACATTTAAGAAAATCCTTAAAAAGTTAGAAGAAATATTTAACCAATTTCAAAATATTTTAAAACTCAAACAACTTCACTGAATAAGAAATTTTCACATTGCAAATGGTTTGAACACTATTATCACACATAAAGTTTGAAGTATGTGCATGTAGGGGGAGGGCTCTGCAAAGTAGGAAGCTAATCTTTTATTTCAGTTGGGTGTGGGCGTGGGAACGATTGATTACTGAATGCAACTCAATGCATAGCAAAATTGATTACTACACTTTTTTTCAAAAATTTCTGAGCACCATATATCAACACAAGTAAAGAGATTAAAGAGGATTGAATGAATTTGGGTGCGACCTCCTGTTGGTGGTGTCTCCTTTTTATAATTATAGTATTATATCTCCTTAATGACAAGATACAATCCCCTTAATTGGGGTGATATTGCACACATGTATTTCCTAAACAAGAGATTGGGCAAATCTCTAAAGATCAACTTCACTAATGAAAGATTTGTTGTAGCATGTGTGACACTGCCTCCACACACAACACACCCCCCCCCCCCCCCCCCCCCCACCAACACACACAACCCAAACCAAAAAAAGAACTGATGTAGATGAATCTACCAACATCAATTTGTTAACAAAGAAATGATGCTTCACGCTAGGAAGTTCCTTTGTAAGGATATTCATAGTCTAAAGATCCGTATTACATAAGGAAGTGTAGTGATCTTATCATATTATGCTTCGTGGATGTAATAACAATCGACCTCTACTTGCTTTGTGTATCCGTGTAATATTGGATTGGCAAGAATTTGTATCACACTTGCATCTTCAGCATGAAGAAGTGTAACGATGGATTGAGAAAATCCAAGCCTCTGGAAGAATACAGCGAAGTCAAATGATTTCAAAGCATGCAATGACATGGAGTAGTACTTGTCCTCCGTGGATGATTTAGAATCATTATCTCGTTTCTTCCATTTCCCAGATAGACACACCATCCAGTGGTAGATCTTCTTGTATATAGGTGAAAGAACTTTAAACCTTGACACAGGTTAAGGTCCCAACAAAGTATGCTATGTAGATTCAAACAAAAACTACTCAAAAACACACCAATCAATCACACAAGAGATGGACACAAGAATTTTTACATGGAAAACCCAAATGGGAAAAAAACCACGGGACCTAACACCGGTCCACCAAGAACAATCACTATGAAAGAGAAGTTACAAGACTACTTACTACCCTTTCTCACCAGTTGGACACAACCTAAGGGACTGAAGCCTCTTCTTGCCGACGCACACGTTGTGCACTCTCTTCGGGATTGCTCTCCACTCCTTGAAGCCACTCAAGACAAATCAGCACAGAATAGAAGAAGTATGGAACTCAGAAGATGAAGTTGCAGCGCATAAACCAGCAGAAGAACTTCTGAGAAGATGGATCTCTCAATGGATATTAGGGTTTTGATCTGGAGAGAGGTCTCTTACTTCGTGGGAGAGAGGTTCTTTTTATATGGAGGAACCCTAGAGTCCTTAACGCCTCTAAATCTCGCCAGATTAGGATGGACAGCAAGCAACTCCGAAGCTTTCGCAGTTCCTGAATTGCGTCTGCCGACCCAGCCGACCGATCGGCTGAACTTACCCGACCAATCGGGTGAGGGTCCGATCATTCGGGTTCACATCCGATCGGTCGGTCTTCAATTCTGTCTGCAGGCGTTTGCGTAAGCATAATCCAACAGATCCAACCCCTTATTCGACCGGTCTGTCAATGCACCACTTGCATTGCACAGTCTACGCAGACGACCAACACATGTTCCTTCCCAAGTCACTTCAGTCCGTCTAAAAACATAAAATTACAACTCAATATCCCAAGTTTTGTCCAACCCATGAACTTGCCAATATTACATGCCTTTCAATCTCCCCATTTGGTAATTCATGGATAAAACTTCCTAGACAGAACATTCTACCCATGAAGACCAAAACACAAACAAAATAAACTGTGAAACCTGATAAACTGTGAAACCTGAAATGCATAAATCGAACTGCACAAACAATCAGTTAAACAAAGCAGCATATATCATAACCAAGTAAATGAAAATGTAAATGTGAGCAATAACAAAATGCTCTCCCCCTTTTTGGACATGAATGGTGAACGGGGCAGAGGAAACAAACAGAGCAAGAAGCAATCAAGAACGACAAAGGTGACCCAAAATATCATCAAGCTTAGACCCAGTCCATGGATCTCGGCACTAAGACTGTCTCGCAAACTGTGCATGTCAGTGCGAATGGACTGAACCTCGCTATGTAGTATCTCAATAACAGCAGCCTGATCAGACAAGATCTCCTCAAACGCTGACAAACGAGCATGTCCAGATAAATCATCAGGAAGATCCGCCGCAGCAGCAAGAGCAGGAGCGGGCCGAGGAGGAGCAGGCTGACGAAGCTGAGAGCGAGACTGCAATAAAGTACTCATCGTGATGGGGTTCGGCAGAGGAACAGACACATCATGCATGGAGGGCATGACACCATGAGCAAGTAGAAACCGAGATAGCAGAACGCCATATGGCAATGAAGCGTTCTTCGCTACAGAATGAGCTCTAAATATGGTGTCGAAGATCACTTGGGGGATATCGATAGGAAGCCCACTGCTAATGATGTAGAGTAAATAACAAGCTTCGCGATAAATCTCCGAATGATGTCCTCTAGGCTCAATGTTATTCTTCACAAAAATATTGAGAAGCCTATAGGAGTCAGTCAATTCCCGTTGCCGCAAGAGACGACCCTCAGGCCAGTCGCGAGGCTCTCCACATAATGTAGAGGCTACCTCATTGAAGTCAATGGGAGCATCTTCCTCCATAGTATCGTGTGCAGCGTCAGGAATAGGATACTTTGCATCTGGAGTCTGATCAATGAGTAGAAACCGACTCAAAGAGCGAGGAGTGAGAGTAATATGCTTGCCCCGAACAAATGATTTAATAACATTCCCCGTCATCTCATACAGATTGCTGTAAAATTCCCGTACAATGTCAAGGAAAATCTCAGTCTTGTATGAGTACAATGAGGCCCATCCTCTAGTAAGTAGCCAAGCACCAAATGCCAATGTGACATAATGTAGAGGGTTGATTGGTCGTTTGAATAGGACTGAGCGCTTGCTAAAAATGGTCTCATATTGCTACGCTCTAGACTCTGACAAGAATCGATTAGTGTCATAAGTGGGAGTAGCTGAACTACTGGTCACACCTTTTTGCTTTGAATCCACTGCCTTCTTGGGTGGCATGACTGAAGATGATGGAAAGATTAGAAACACTAAACATCAAAGCATAAAAAAGAGCAACAAAAACATCACTAGAGAAGGGTGACGATCAGTCTGACATTCCATCGAACAAGTGGTGTGTAGACACAAAAGATGTAATATGAAGCTAAAAAAAATCCTCAAGCACATACAAACAACCACACACATCAGAGCATCGATTGCATAGTGAAGAAGAGAAATCCAAAACCAAAAATGATGAACATCCAACCAACACAATAGAAGCACATATCATCACATAAAAATTGGAATATATGACAAAATCGAGAAGCAATGAATGAGAGTAAAGAAAAAAATTTGGAGATGAAACGAGGAAAACACATACCTAGTAATGTGGTTGCAGGAAGAAAGGAAGTAGCACAAAGCACACGAAATGGAAGAGGAGTAGGGTTGAAAAACGATGGCCAAGTAGTGAAGAAAGAAGAAAAAGAAAAGGACGCACAATTATATAAAAGAGAGGAGAAGACGAACGGTCGCACGTTTTGAACGAACTGACACATGTTCGACCGGTCGGATGGAAGAGCCCGACCGGTCGAATTCCACTTCTGGAAACAGGCTAAATGATACCCGACTGGTCACATACGGAACCGATCGGTCGGGATGAGCTTCTGGAAAAACAAAGAGCAAAGAGGCCCGACCGGTCGATAAGCTGGCTCGACCAGTTGAATCACAACACTATGAGTTTTTTTTTTTTTAACTCACAGAGTGTATAAGGAAGGAAAGGAGGGAACAAAAACAATAGATACTCACAAAAGCTCATGAAGAATGAAAATCGCAACTGGCCGTGACGATGTTCGACCGTAGTTAACAAGCCAACCTATTCAAGGTAACACAGTGGGAACTCAATGCATTGGAAATATGTATAGAGCTTGAGATGCAAGAGTATGTAAATATTTTGAAATTGACGAAACACTCCCCCTGAAACCAGAATTCCCCCGTTTTTTTAACTTGATAAAAACTCACAAGATTTAACAGATGCTTGAGATGATCATACTGATGTTATAACTCAATAGAAATGGGATAAACACGAGAAGCTTACTAGCAAGGGTTTAAAGAGTTCCTTTGTGCAGTGTACCAACACAAGTGGACCAGAAAACTAAAGTAGAACACAGTGCACAACCTATCAGATGATCATGAAAACAGGCATGTGCAGCAAAGAGTGAAGGAAGAGAGTACTAAGGATGGAGGCCAACTCCAGGAGATTTACAAAGTGTTTCAAAACGAGAAGTCTCAAGGGGTTTTGTAAACAGATCAGCTAATTGTTGCTCGGTTGGAAGATGTTCTAAGTTGATGATTTTAGCTTCGACTAAATCACGTATAAAGTGATGCCTGATATCTATGTGTTTTGTTCGTGAATGCTGAACAGGATTCTTTGATATATCAATGGCACTCCTGTTATCACAATATACTGTAAGGAGTTCCTGCTGAATACCATAATCTGCCAACATCTGCTTCATCCAAAGGAGTTGTGTACAACAACTTCCAGCTGCAATGTATTCCACTTCAGCAGTGGACAACGAGGTTGAGGTTTGTTTCTTGCTATGCCATGCAACAAGATTGTTGCCAATGAAAAAACAACCTCCTAATGTACTTTTCTGTCATCCACACAGCCAGCCCAATTGCATCTGAATATCCGACAACTACTGTATTGGTGTTTTGAGTCAGCCAAATCCCATAATTGATTGTACCATGCACATATTTCATGATGCGTTTAACTGCTTTGACATGAGACTCCTTTGGTTTAGACTGATACCGAGTGCAAACACCGACACTAAATGCAATGTCTAGTCTGCTGGCAGTTAGATATAAGAGGCTTCCAATCATGCTTCGATACATTGAATCATTGACATCCTTACCCTCTGTATCTAAACTGATTTTAATAGAAGAACTCATCGGTATGCGTTCTTGCTTTGACGTTATCATACCGAACTTCTTTAGGAGATTATTGGCATATCTTGATTGGGAAATAAATATACCGTCAGCACTTTGCTTGATTTGTAATCCTAAGAAGAAAGCCAATTCACCAACCATGCTCATCTCAAATTCATTGGTCATAAGCTCAGAGAACATATTTGCCAAGTACTGTGAGGTGGAACCGAACACAATATCATCGGCGTATACTTGTGTAATCAGAATATCAGCTTCCTCATTTTTTATGAACAAGGTTTTATCTGCTCCTCCTCGACAAAAACCATTTTCAAGAAGAGAATTGGTTAACCGTTCATACCATGCACGAGGAGCTTGCTTTAATCCATACAATGCTTTGTTCAGCTTATAGACGTGATTAGGAAACTGCTGATCTTGAAACCCTTTTGGCTGTTCAACATATACTTCTTCATTCAAGAATCCATTCAGAAACGCACTTTTAACATCCATTTGAAACAATTTAAAATTTAATGCACATGCAAGAGCAAGTAGTATGCGAATGGACTCGAGTCTAGCTATGGGGGCAAAAGTTTCATCAAAATCTATCCCCTCAATCTGGGTATAACCCTGTGCCACCAACCTAGCTTTGTTCCTCACAACCTGGCCCAATTCATCTGTTTTATTTTTGAATACCACTTTGTGTCAATAACATTTGTATGGGTAGGTCGTGGAACAAGCTGCCAAATCTCATTCCATTCAAACTGTTCTAGTTCCTCATGCATAGCATTTATCCAAGCATCATCTTGAAGTGCTTCAAAAACATTGTGAGGTTCAATAAAGGAGATATAACAAAGATAGCTTACCTCATTACTTACCTGCCGACACGTACGTCTAGGCTCATCCACATTGCCAATAATGTCAAATAATGAGTGATGCTTCCATGCTCTAGATTTGGGATTAATCCGTGAAGTTGTGCTTTGAACAGGAACAACAAGCTCTGTAGAAGGACTATGAGACACAGGCGGTGTCTTCAGATCTTGTTGCTCGGAAGAGGTGTCAACCAAAACAATGCTAGTTGGCTTCTCTTCTGAGTTTGTTTTCTTTGAAGGTTCACGCTGATTTGTATTTGCATTATCATCCTGCACAGAAGACGAAGTAGGAATTATGACATTATCATCGTCAGAATTAAAATACGACTCTGCGTCATCAACTATCATATTAAACGACTCCATAATGATAGAAGTACGCACGTTAAATACTCTGTATGCCTTGCTATTCAAAGAATAGCCAAGAAAAACACCTTCATCACTACAAGAATCAAACTTACCAAGGTGTTCACGATCTTTAAAGATATAGCATTTAGTTCCAAAGGTTCTAAAGTATTTAACAGTAGGTTTTCTACCATTCCAGAGTTCATAGGGAGTCATCTTAGTTCCAGGTCTAAGATAGACTCGATTAATAACATGCACGACAGTGTTTACGGCCTCAGCCCAAAATTTTTGTGGAATTTTCTTGCTGTGGAGCATAACTCGGGCCATTTCCTGAACAACCCGGTTTTTGCGTTCCACAATCCCATTTTGTTGTGGAGTCTTAGGAGCCGAGTATTCATGTTTAATTCCATTTTCTGCGCAAAAAGATTGAAAGAAAGAATTTTCAAACTCAGTTCCATGATCTGATAGGATTCTTGAAACTCCGCCGAATTTGTTGCCTTTATCTACAATCAATTGTAACCATAAGTAATGGAAGACTTCAAAGGTTTCTGATTTCTCTTTTAAAAATCGTACCCATGTGAAACAAGAGAAATCATCAACTGTTAAGAGTATGTACTTCTTTCCTCCAATACTCTGAGTCTGAGTGGGCCCCATAATATCCATGTGAAGTAATTCCAGTGGCTTGGATGTGGTCATTTGATCAAGTTTCTTATGAGGTGACCGATTTTGCTTTCCAAATTGACATGGACCACATACAATGTTTGAGGGTTTCTGTATTTTGGGAAGGCCACGAACTAACTCTTGTTTGGAGAGAGTTTCAAGATCAGTATAGTTCATATGACCTAACCGTTGATGCCACAAGTTAACAGTGTCTATCGAAGTTAAATGGCACTGTAGAGAATCCCCTACAACATAGCAATTATCAGCATTCTTCTTTCCATGAAATACAGTTTGACCAGACTTGTTAACAATAATACAATCATTCAAGGAAAAGTGTACTTCATGTTTAGACTCACATAGTTGGCTAATACTCAAAAGGTTTGCTTTTAAACCATCAATAAGAAAAACATTGTGGATCGGAGACATACCTGGAATATGAATAGTACTTTGCCAATTACATTTGACTTGTTTCCATCACCAAATTGCACACTACCATTATCACACTTTTCAAGTGATGTAAACAATGTTCTATCTCCAGACATATGTCTAGAACACCCGCTGTCCAGGTACCACACATGTGAATTTTGAGCACGTAGAGCAGTAAGGACAACATTGCAGTAAAGATCAGACTTACGGACCCAGACCTGCTTAGTCTTAACCTTTTTAGGTAAGAAGTATCGCTGCCTCTTTTGATTTCAAAAGATAGAATGCAGCTTATTACAATGTGGTCTTATGTGTCCTTTAATCCCACAAAAGTGACATATTGGAATGAATACAGGTCTAAGCTTTTTGGGATTAGCTCTATTTACTAAATTAACTTGTGCATGTATTTGAACAGTAGGTTCAGAAGTGATTATGGCAGTGCCCTTAACAAACTTACCTGGATTTTGTGATGTGAAACCATATTCAAATCTAAGTCCTCGTCGATCAACACTAGACTTTTGAACACCAAGAATTTCTTCAAGCTTTTTAGATCCAGTATTCATTCTTGTCAAGTCAACTTTGGCTTTGGTAAGTTCTTCCAAAGTAACGTGAAGCCTATTACTTAAAGAAGCATTTTCTTCTTTGCTTAAACTAAGCTCTACCTTCATCGCATTTAACTCATTGGTAGTCTTAATGGACTGATCATGCAGCAAGTTCCATTTATTACCTGCAACAGTCAACTTATTAGATAAAATAGTATTTTGAGAGGCTAGGGAGGATAGCTTACCATGGGTTTCTTTGAGTTCAGCTTTGAGAGAAGCTATCACTTTTACAGAAATCGCAACTTTCCTCTCAAGTACTTCATTGAACATTGCCACTTTTCTTGAATCTTTCACCAATTGATCATAGGCAATCAACAATTCCTCTTCAGATTGGGGTAAGTTATCCATGAAAGAGTCACTGTCTAACTCAGACCCTGCAGAATTATCTTCCTTGACAGACGAGCTGTTAGATTTTGCCATGAAAGCAACAAATTTTTGAAATTCAGAAGAGTCCGATTCAGAAGTTTGTTCTTCTTCTTCTGAATCATCATCCCAGGTAACATTCAGCACTTTTCCCTGATTAACTTGATTTGTCAAGGCTCTATTAAGACATTGAGATGCATAATGACCGAAGCCTTTGCATTCATAGCACTGAGTGTTCTTGGGAGGTATTTTGGACGAATTCTTTTCTGGCTTAAACTGTGGATTAGAAGATGGTTTAACAGTTGAGGTAAAGTTTGACCTCTTTTTGGCCTTGTTTTTCTTGTAAGCCATTATCAAATCCTTTTTATCTGAACCTTTCATTGCCTTTCTGAATTTTCTAATAGAAACGCATTAAATTCAGGATCCTCAATGTCAGAGTCAGAGGTATCACTATCATTGCCCGATTTGGAAGAAAGTAATGCGATACCCTTTGATTTTCTAGTTGTTCTTAGGTTTGTTTCAAAAGTTTGCAAATTTCCAACTAGTTCATCAAGAGAAAGGGTATCCAAATTACTTGTTTCCTTGATTGCCACAACTTTGGGATCAAACCTTTCAGGAAAAGAACGAAGAATCTTTTGAACAATTTTACTATCTGGAATGTTCTCTCCTAAGTTAAAGGCTGAATTCACAACATCATTCAGTTTAGCATAGAATTCATTAAATGTTTCGCTTTCATCTATAACCAGGGTTTCGAACATAGTGGTCAATTTCTGAATTTTAGACCATTTAACCCTGTCAGTTCCTTCATGAACTCTCTCCAAAATAGCCCATGCCTCTTGAGCGATGTTACACTTAGAAATCCTCCTAAATTTAGTAGGTGAAACACCGTTAAAGATGGCATTCAATGCTTTGCTATTAGCAAGAAAGCAGATTTCTCATCCTTTGACCATTGAGCCATTGGTTTAGGGATTTCAACATTGCCATCTAAGGTAACAACTGGAGGGACGTAGGGAGTATAAATGGCTTGCCAAATATCTATATCAATAGACTACAGAAAAGCAACCAATCTTACTTTCCAATTAGCATAGTTAGTTCCATCTACCAAGTAAGGGGGCTTATTGGTTGACGTACCATCTCGAGGAATCTCCATAGCAGACAACTGAACTAGATCTACAACCAAACGGTATGAACCTGCTCTGATACCACTTGAAAGAACTTTAAACCTTGACACAGGTTAAGGTCCCATCAGAGTATGCTATGTAGATTCAAACAAAAACTACTCAAAAAAACACGAATCAATCACACAAGAGATGGACACAAGAATTTTTACGTGGAAAACCCAAACGGGAAAAAAAACCAGGGGACCTAACACCGGTCCACCAAGAACAATCACTATGAAAGAGAAGTTACAAGACTACTTACTACCCTTTTTCACCAGTTGGACACAACCTAAGGGACGAAAGCCTCTTCTTGCCGACGCACACGTCGTGCACTCTCTTCGGGATCGCTCTCCACGTCTTGAAGCCACTCAAGACGAATCAGCATAGAATAGAAGAATTATGGAACTCAGAAGATGAAGTTGTAGTGCATAAACCAGCAGAAGAACTTCTGAGAAGATGGATCTCTCAATGGATATTAGGGTTTTGATCTGGAGAGAGGTCTCTTACTTCGTGGGAGAGAGGTTCTTTTTATATGAAGGAACCCTAGAGTCCTTAACGCCTCTAAACCTCGCCGGATTAGGATGGACATCAAGCAACTCCGAAGCTTTCACAGTTCCTGAATCGCGTCTGCCGACCCAGTCAACCGATCGGCTGAACTTACCCGACCGATCAGGTGAGGGTCCGATCGGTCAGGTTCACATCCGATCGGTCGGTCTTCAGTTCTGTTTGCAGGCGTTTGTGTAAGCATAATCCGACCGACCCAACCCCTTATTCGACCGATCTGTCAGTGCACCACCTGCATTGCACATTCTGCGCAGACGACCAACACATGTTCCTTCCAAAGTCACTTCAGTCCATCTAAAAACATAAAATTACAACTCAATATCCCAAGTTTTGTCCAACCCATGAACTTGCCAATATTACATGCCTTTCAATAAGCAATCAGCCTAATCAACATCACAGTAAGCTTGAAGTTTTAGATTGGTCGTGGAGAATAAAGGATACCTCGTGCCAGTGTACTAAGAAGATATCTGATGATCCTCTTGACTAAAAATAAATGATTTAATGTCAATTAAGGCATGATCTGATTAATAATATTGACTACATGAGATATATTACAAATTGAAATTGTCAAGTTTACAAGATTGCCAACCAGCTTTCTGCAGATAGTGGGATCAGAGAGACAAGTGCCATTGTCTTTCCTATATTTGACATTGAGCTCTAAAAGTGTATCCACAAGTGTTGTGTGTTGGAGTTGAGCTATAGAAATCATATCAATGTATACTTGTGTTGATTGATGAATAGACCTAGCTTGAACTTTGTGAACTGTAAGGCCGAGAAAATGTATGAAGGGTCATGAAGGTTTCTGCAATTGAAATATGTTGTCAGAATCATTTCTTGAGATAATGATGTCATAAACACATGCCAACAAGATAGTAATGCCCCGAGATGTGTGGCAGAGAATAAGTGAAGGATCATATTTACTTTGGGCAAAATCGCTGCTCAAAAGTATCCTTTAAAATTTGTCAAACAATTTTTTTTTTTTTTAGTTTCTTTCAAATGATAAAGAGATTTACGCATTTTGCAAGCCAAGTCAGAAGTTGAGGAAGGAAGTCTTAATGGAGGACATAGGTTATGAACCTATATCCTTTGAGGAAGGAAGTCTTAATGGAGGACATAAGTTATGAACCTATATCCTCTTAGATCTAGAGTTTTATCCAAGAATATCGATAAGATCCTAAATAGAAAGAAAGTGAAACAGAAGAAATTGAGGAATCCTCAAAAGAGTTGGACGGCTATAACTTTTGGTGCGACTGTTGATTTTTGTCCACAATGCACCATTGGAAAGCTTTTTTTTAATATACATCTATAAAACCCAAAATTACCTCGATCCAAGTGTACTAAGGAAGATAAGGCCTTCGGAAGTTTGCTATCTCATTTCTAGATTGGAGAAGACTCTGCCACACCCATAACATATATTTGAAATGCTCTTTTTCTTTTTTTGGAGTGTGCCAATACATGCCCACACCCATTTTTCTTCTGTATGGCTGTTTTGTTGACTTTTCAAAAATTGGCACAAACTGCCACACCTATGCCATATTTTGATATTTTGCTTCAATATAGGTCACTCCAACTCCAATTTCAACGCTGCTCATGTAATTTTCTTCGTTTTGGAATCCCGAATCTGTTTTTATGAATTCTTGATTGGAGGAATCCATTTTCCATGCTTGTGGGAAATCTTTTTCTTCTTTCTTTTCTTTGCCAAATTGGGTGTTTAAGGTTCCATCATATTTCTTAAAATATGTGAGATTATTAGTGCAGTTAGCCATTTAATTAGATTCAAATAAATCAAGAAACCAAAGAGTTGGTTTGGATTTTTTTTTTTTTTTTTGATAATCCAAGAGTGAAAGAGGTAATGTGGATCGTTTACTGCATCTCCTAGATTATTTCTATGGTCAAGGTTGACTGTGATGGCATAATTGGTGAATGAAGCACCAATTGAAGGACCAAAGCTAATATAACTAGAGCTAGCAAGACTAGAGTAGAGTGAGGAGAAGCACCCCCTTAAGTGTTCATATGATAAGCCTTATTATTTTTTGAGTCATTTGTGACATTCTGAAATAATATGCCCTTACTTCCTCCAATAGTCATAGAATTTTTTCTTGCATTAAGAACCAATGTGCCCAATCTCTTTACCAGTTTTAACACTAAGTTTTATTTTGATATTGACCCATGTCTGAGTTGTATATACTCATTAGGAAAATTAATTAGTTCCCCTTTCCATTCCATTGCCGCTTTAAGTAATGAAAGGTTGTCCCTCCCTCATTAATTCCCCTAGGCATTGGTCTGGAGAAGGTGTAGGAACCCTGTTTATGTCAAGCCCCCAAAACTAGGCTGGATCTAAGCCCAATTTCATGGGTTTGAGAATTGGGGCCAATAAAAAAATTTTCCCAAAAAGGTGCTACGAGCCTTAACTCTGAGTGGATCGAAATCTTACATAAGATTATGTATATTAATCGGACATAAAAATTAAAGGCAAAAGCAAACAATACCATACACTGCGCAATTGGTCAATTTATTCAACAAATTAACTCAATACGGATAGAATATAATATATGGTCAAGTACTCTAAAGCATAGCCATTAATATTCAAATTCCAATTCAAAGATTTAGAAATATTTTAACAAATTTTACACCACGACTAAGGCCACACAATACAAACTCTAAGCCAAACTAATAAATAAGTAAATGTAATGTCCCTCTTGCGCCAACAATGAAAATTTAGACTACGTCATCAATGCCCCACTCAATAATCTCGCTATCTGATGAAATCTCCAACATCTCCTAACCTCTCAATTCAACTGAGGCAATGATACCTAGACACCAAATGTAACAGAGTCAGATTGACAAACTACAAGTAACGAATACACTTACTTATATAAAGCGGAAATCATAATCATTATTAAAGACAATGGTTTAATATAGTCAATATATTAAAGGCGTACATATACAAACAGGCATTTTTGCTTAGGCAATTATGATGTATAAAATTGAGTAATCCCGCTAAACAAATATGATATACAAAAACGGGCAATCTCGGTATACAAATATAATGTACAAAAATGGGTAATCCCACTTTACCAAATATAATGCACAAAAACTAATAATCCCGCTAGATATGATGCACAGCTCAGTTGCATATTGCCTCACACAATACACATTGGCCATATGGCATACGCGCGTCCACCTCCAACTATAGTCAATACAAAGATATATATATATGCCAAATGCTCTTCTATGCCATGTTAAATGATACCAACTCACATCACTCATAATATATATGCATAATTGACAATAACAATAAAGAAAGACAATAAGAGGTAATCATACTCAGGTTATGAACTAAGTGAAATACCAATTTTTCGTTCATCTTGATACTACTGAAATCGTGGAGTATAATTAAGTGGCCCAAGGTAAATACTACAACATCCTAAGTTCAAGGTTAGTCAATTACACATGTGAGTCATGATCGTCCACCTTAATGGAAACATAGGCTCACAATACGAATTAATGTACATTTGGTGCCTCTCATATAAGGGCATCCCGAAACCCAAGTTGCCATTAGTAGTCCGAGGCAAGCATCACAGGTGTAAGTATAACTAGCCGGGGGAAGTGGTCCAGTCCTATCTTCTCTCTTAATTGGTCTTAGACTGATATTTATTTAATTAAACTATAGGTCGTGAGACTGGGGTGAGGGATTCCACTTTCCAAAATCCCAACTCCTAGATATAAATACCATGCACAATCGTGGGGCCACCGATAGATATAAATCATCAAAATCCATGAGAGTTCAAAAAATAATTATGTGCATATAATACTAGTGTGAGTGAAGCCAAACCCCTACTTGAACAGCATCCATATACTACCATTGGCTAGGTTAAATATACGAGTTTTCCAAAATACTATGGTCACCAAATTACACCTACAAACTTACTTTAATTACTCATATTGATGCAGGACAAATGTGAAATCTAATCTAATGTAATGCAATGCAGTCAGGAAATAAATTAATTGATAAAGAAGATCTAGATCATGCCATTCACAAGTAGCTAATTAATTTTAAATGAATGAATGAGCCATAGATCCAAGCCTTTTCACAGATCCCGCAGTAGTAATCCTTAGATCTGAGGGTAGGATCCTAATGGAAGGTAAGACTTCCAACACTTAGGATTTTAATTTGCAAGGAAAAAGATTCATGGAAAATAAGGTCAAAATGCTCCATCATCAGATCTGGAATATTGACTCCACAATCTATTCAACAAATCTAATATCCAAATGATTTTATGAAAGCTCTCAAGAAGGGAAAAGTAAAAGATATAATGGTTACCTTGATTGGGCTCTCACCAAACTCCAATCGCAGGAGGCTTTAATAGCAATTAACAAGAAAGGCAGCTTGCAAACCCAAGATGAAAAAGAATAATAATAACTCTATTTTCCCATTCAATAATCAATGTCATACATAGCATAGGGAAGAAAAGAAAACCTTAAATCTAAAATAACAGAAGTCTTCCCACCAAAAATGGAAAAAAAATTAAAACGAACAAAAAAGGAAAAAGAGAAGGAAGGGGAGATCCCCTTGGGATGCATGCGCATCCTCTCGGGATGCATGCCCAAGTTATTTCTTTTGCACGTTTTTCTTTTTTTAAGTTGTGGCCCCCCTTTTTCTCTTTTATTATACTAAACTCAGGCCCCTCTCCTTTAATAAATACTCTTAACACAATAAAACATGGGGCCAAATAAATTGACCAACATAAAACATGGGACCAAACAAATTGACTAATAGGGGGCCCTTCAATTTCAACCTATGTGACACTTCCCTATGTAGGGTATTGAATAACATTGTACACATGGTGCCTTCAATTCTCCAATAATATCGTCATCCAAAATCCAACTGCCAAATCTCCTTTATGTGATAATCCAACGGTGGATTTATGCCTTTCTCGCAATCAAAGTTTGGATATTGATCATCTATCCAAATCAAAGCTTGATCCGCTCCTCTGCACCTTCTTCTTTGATATACCTTACATGAATTAAGGGAATTTGGCAAATTTAGCATGATGTCCCCATCAGTTCCCCTCGGCTGGGAAAATCACACCTCTAGTGAGATAAAACTATCATAGCGCTCAAGAATATCTGGATTAATGCGCTACAATTCAATCCTGGTGATCCATGTGCTGTCATGCTGAAGTTGATCCTTCTATTTGACAAGAAACTTTTAAATGCCACCTTGTTTGGTAGATACCAACTGGTCATCCAATATATCTTCTACTACATCCTTTAATTGAGTTGTAGGTTTAGGAGGTGGGGATCGCTAGGGAAGGTGAGAGATGGATGCAAGCTCAAAACTTAGTGAGGGATGGGAAGGAGATGGGATGGAGTATGGATCAATAGGAGATGGTGTGGGGCCATGAAAAGAAATAAGGTCCTCAACATTGAAAGCGAAACTAATGCCCATATCTGAAGGAATGTCTAACACATATGCATTAGGACCCAACCTATTCAAAATCTTATATGAACCGGTACTGCGGGCCTGTAACTTTTTGGCAATTCCTTGTGGGAACCGTTCAGGCCTTATGTGAGTCATTACTTCATCACCCAATTGAAATTCTATGAATCTACAATGTGAATCAAATGAAGATTTGCTCTATTCATTATGTAAATTAATTTTTTTCCTAATTTCATCATGTAATGCATGTATGCGTTGGATGAATGCATCAGTTGACTCAGAAGGACGATGAAAAGATGACATGGGAATGAGATCTATAGGAATCCTAGGCTTATAACCATTGACAACTTCAAATGGACTCATACCTATGGATCTATTGATAGAACTATTGTATGCAAACTTAGCTACTGGTAAGACAGATTCCCATGTTCGCACATGTTTACCCACAAGACATCTCAAGAGATTTCACAAACTTCTATTCACTACCTCAGTTTGTCCATCAATCTGTGGATGATAGGTAGAAGAAAATTGTAATTTGGTGCCTAAAAGTTTCCACAGTGTTTTCCAAAAATAACTAGTGAACTTCACATCTTTGTCAGAAACAATTGTTTTCGGAATACCATGAAAACTGACAATACGCTCAAAGAAAATCATTGCAATATGCAAAGCATTAGAAGTTTTTGAGTAGGAGATAAAATGGGCCATTTTGGAGAAACAGAGAAATGGTCCACAACCACATAGATGGAATCATATTGCTTGGATGTTTTGGGAAGCCCAAGCACGAAGCCCATGCTAAGGCCTTGCCATGGTGCATAAGGCATAGGCAAGGGAGTATACAAGCCGGTATTCTGTTTACGCTGCTTTGCTAGTTGGCAAGTACAGCAACGTGCAATTGTGTGCGCAATGTCTCGTTTGATACTCGGCTAGTAAAAACGATCTTCCATGAGAAGGATGATCTTATCCCGACCAAAGTGACCTCCCACACCTCCCATGTGGAGTTCCCAAATAAAAAGCTCCCTCATGGAAGTACAGGAAATACAAATCTGATTACCTTGAAAAACATAGCCGTCTTTCAATGTGAAACGCTCGGCACTGTGCAAAGGATTATCAGATAATGTGGTAAACAATTCCCCGAAATCAGGACAGGATGGGTAATCATCTTGAAGATGATTGAACCCTGTGATTTCAACATTCATGGAGTGAATTAAATGGATTTTGCAACTTAATAAACGCTCGACACTATGCAAAGGATTATTAGATAATGTGGCAAACAATTCCCCGAAATCAGGACAGGATGGGTAATCATCTTCAAGATGATTGAACCCTGTGACTTCAACATTCATGGAGTGAATTAAATGGATTTTGCAACTTAATGCATCAGTTGGTTTATTATCCACTCCCGCCTTGTGTTTTAACACGAACGTATATTCTTGCAAAAGTTTAACCCATTTGACATGTTCTCCTTTCAACTTAGATTATGAATTCAAGTATCGCAATGCGTCATGATCAAAAAACAAAACAGACTCTTGTGGTAAAAGGTAATGTCACCAATGTTTAAGGGTTTGAACTATCACATAGAATTCTCTTTCTTAATTAGAATACTTTTTCCGCTTAGCATCATTCAGCTTCTCGCTGAAGTAAGCGATTGAGTGTCCTTCTTGGCTCAAAACACCTCCTATTTCCATACCAAACACATCACAAGCCACTTCAAAAACTTTAGAAAAATTGGGCAACTGCATGACAAGTGCCTCTGTTATTTTGACTTCAATTTCCTGAAAAGTGGTAGTAGCAGCTGAGCTCCAACGAAACTCTCCTTTTTTTCATGCAGTCTGTGATTGGGCAGTATGTGATTTGAGCCATGATGGTTCTGAAGCCTTTGATGAATCTACGGTAAAATGTGGCCAATCCATGAAAGCTACGTACCTCGTGAATATTGGATGAAATTTTCTATTCAACAATAGCACGAACCTTTTCAAAGTCAACAGCCATGCCCGCAGCAAAGATTACGAAACCTAAGAAAACCAAATTATTTGTCATGAATGTATATTTCTTAAGGTTTGCATATAGTTGTTCCTTCCTCAAAGTACTACGAACTTGCCACAAGTGTTTAAGATGTTGTTCTTTGGAGGTGCTATAGATAAGGATGTTATCAAAATAGACTACTAAAAACTTACCAATAAATGGCCTCAACACTTGTGTCATGACCCACATAAAAGTACTTAGTGCATTTGACAACCCAAATGCGATGACAAGCCACTCATACAACCCGTCCTTCGTCATGAAAGCGGTCTTCCATTCGTCACCAGGATGCATTCAAATTTGATGGTAGTCACTTTTAAGGTCTATCTTGGAAAAGATGGTGGCACCAGCCATCATGTCAAGGATATCATCCAACCAAGGTATCAAAAATCGATACTTAATGGTGAACTTATTGATAGCTCGATTGTCCACACACATTTTCCAGGTTCCATCTTTCTTTGGAGTCAAAGTGCGGGGACTGCACAAGGGCTTAGGCTCTCTCTAAGGAAACCCTTGGCAGGGAGTTTTGTCTACCTGTCTTTTTAATTCTGCGTGTTCCACAGGATTCAACCAATAATGGGGCAAGTTAGGCAGGGTTGCTCCTGAAATGCGATTAATTGTGTGCTGAATGTCACGCATGCGTGGGAGCTCGTTCGGCAAGTCTTCGGGAAAGACATCTTGAAATTTATGAAAGATAGGTTCCACTGCACATGGAGCACTAGCAGGGCACTCTTTGGAAGCTTCTGTAGTGACTACAGCATAAACAATGGGGTCTTCCTTAGAGCCTTTACTAACTCTCTCGTCCATATCAGCCTGGAACTCACTTGCACCCAAAATATGTAAACCCTTGGTTTTGGGATTTGAAGTACTGGCACAGGGTTTCGCACTCTCTTTAAGGTTATCCTTGTTCTTAAGAGATAATAGATGTAATTTCACCTTCTTATCTTTGAAATGGGAGGTGCGAATGCTTGTGCATCCAAAGTTGGTGACATCCATATCATAAAATCAAGGTCTCCCTAAAATAATATGCTCCACATCCATGGGAATTACGTCATTCCATAGCTGGTCTTGATAGGTAGACATGTTAATTGAGACCAGGCAGCATTGAGTAAGGGGAACAGATGTAGAATCCACCTAAGAGACGCGGTATGGTTTGGGATGGGGTACTGGGGTCAAGCCCAGTCAAGACAAGTTATTAGCTAAAACCACATTGGTACAACTCTCGCTATTAATAATGATCTTGCAACTCTTCTCATTGCACTTGACGTAGGTATGAAAGATAGAAGTTCTACTGCAATCCTCATTTTCTTGAATGGTCAATACACTTACTGTCATCATTCGCGGTAGATCATTTTTAATTAAAGCTTGTGCATTTTCATTTTGATGATAAAAGGGTGCAAATCGAAAAAATGATATTCGATCCTCCTGATTTTCACATTCCTCATCACTAGGCACAGAATCCGGGATATAGGTATCTACTATTGGATCATTCTTATCATCCACGTCTTCTACGTAGAGATTGAGATTGCGGGTGGGACATTCACTGGCATAGTGTCCAAAGCCATTGCATTTGTGATAGGTAAAAAGTTTAAGGCTGCCACTAATGATTCCTTTGCCTTTATTATCCCTAAATGTATGCAATGCATTTGTGGGATCACAGGAAGATTGACCACCAAAATTAAATTTGTTACCAGCTGAATAAGGCTTAGAATCCATTCCCTGATAATCAATACGTCTAACTTGCTTATTTTTCATGGTTACCTCAAGGTTGAGTGTCACCTCGTAAATGTCTTCCAAGCTAGCCGTTTTAACAGTGATTAATTTTCTTTAAAATTTGGGGCAAAGACTTGTTCTAAACTTTGAGATTCATTCTGGAAGGTCTTCTTGGGTATTACATCATAAATTAAGTTCTTTGAACTGATCAATGTAATCAATCACAAACATACTACCATGCTTGAAGTTAGACTTTTGATCTAAAAGTCCATCTTGGTAAGATTAGGGCCGGTATTTGACCCACAAAAGTTCTTTCATGTCATCCCAAGTTTCAATAGGTGCCTCATGATGACATTGTAAGCCCCACTCAAGGTCAACCTAATACAAGCGCGCTTGACTCACCAACTTCATCTTAGCGAATCGAACCTTTCTCTCCTTAGACATGTCATACCACTCAAAATAGTGGCCCATGTCAGATTCTCAGTCAGAGTAAACCCTCAGGTCGAAGCGACTATCAAAGGTTGGGGCTTCAACCTTCACACTTTTTATAATCCACTCATCGGGATTCCTTCTCCTACCATGGGGCCTACAGTTATCACCCGCCTCAGATTCGAGGTCGGTGTCATTATCATGCCCGCGACCCCTTTTCCTCCATTATGGTCGATTCCAGGCATGCCGATGCCCATTATTATTACATTGGGATCTCTGAATTTGTTCGAGGCGTGCCTCAAGACATGACGCAGCCTCATGAAAGCAAGTATCAGATTGCTCTTGCATGGCAACCAATCGGTTATTCATGACCACATTACTTTTGGCCAACGCCTTATCTAACAACTTAGAAATTTGGGACAAATCTATCTTAAGGTACTCGGATAGGAAATCGTTACCACTCCTTGTGGGCATGCAAGGTAGGTGCTAAGATGACTATCCTAATGAGGTAGTGCAATGATGAAATAATTTAAGATGTATTGTGATGATGCTTGTAGATTACCCTAAGTGGACCTATGGGCTCTAAATGCAGGACAATGTGAAATCTAATCTAATGCAATGTAATAAAATCAAGAAATAAATTAATTGACAAAGAAAATCTACATCATGCCATTCACAAGTAGTTAATTAATTTCAAACAAATGAAGCAGCCATAGATCCAAGCCTTTTCACAGATCCCGCAATAGTGATCCTCATATTTGAGGGTAGGATCCTAATGGAAGGTAAACCTTCCAACACTTAGGGTTTTAATTTGTAAGGAAAAGGATTCATGGAAAATAAGGCCAAAATGCTCAATCATCAAATCTGAGATATTGGCTCCACAATCTATTCAGCAGGTCTAATATCCAAATGGTTTTATGAAAGCTTTCAAAAAGGGAAAAGTTAAAGACATAATGGTTACCTTTATTGGGCTCTCACCAAACCCCAATCACAAGAGGCTTTAATGGCGGTTGACAAGAAAGGCGGCTTGCAAACCCATGATGATGAAGAAGAAGAAGAACTCTCTCTTCTCATTCAATAATCAATGTCATACATGGCATAGGGAAGAAAAAAAAGCCCTATATCGGAATCAAGAGAAGTCTTCCTACCAAAAATGAAAAAAAAAATTAAAACAAACAAAAAAGGAAAAAGAAAAGGAAGGGGAGATCCCCTTTGGATGCATGCACATCCTCTCGAGATGCATGCGCAAGTTATTTCTTGAGCATGTTTTTTTTTCTAAGTTGTGGCCCCCCTTTTTCTCTTTTATTACACAAGACTAAACTCGGGACCCTCTCCTTTAATAAAGACTCTAACACAATAACATATGGGGCCAAGTAAATTAACCAACATAAAACATGAGACCAAACAAATTAACTAACATGGGGCTCTTCAATTTCAACCCATTTGACACTTCCCTATGTGGGTTCTTCAATAAAATTGTGCACATGGGGCTTTCAAGTCTCAACTAATATCGTCATCCAAAATCCAACCGTTGAATCTCCTCTCAATGATAATCCAACGGTGGATTTATGCCTTCCTCGCAATCAAAGCGTAGATATTGATCATCCATCCAGATCAAAGCTTGATCCGCTACTATGCGACTTCTTCTTTGATACAACTTGAATGAATTAGAGGAATTTGACGAATTTGACATGATGTCCCCATCACATGTACAGGGCTTTTACGGCTTAGCCACAGTGGTGCTTACGGCTTAACAAGGCCGTTCTTACAGTTAGCCATAAGGCTCGCTGTAGAACAAATCTTAAAATTCGACTCATTGGAAAGTGAGCCATAACTAGCCATGGAATAGACTACAGCTTAGCTGTAGATGCAAACACCTTAATTTTTCAGGTGTTTCTTTCACCACCCATAAACACCCAAACCCCAGATCATCAGATCTTAGATCACAGAGACTTCCATCGTCATCCAAACACCCAAATTAACAATAACCAATAATAATCAATGAGTATAAAAAACATGCAAAAATCACAGTAGTTGTAGCTGTCCACTTGCCTTAGGGTTTTAATACTGAAACTGAACCTTATGATGTCTAGGGCTTGGTCTAGAATGCAAATCCTCTTTTCAAAACCGGATCTCCAACCAAGATATTTCCTATAAATCCAAAAATGGATACAAACAGCCACTCAATCTACTAATGCACGCCCTAATAAAGAAAAAGAAATATATGAAGATGTAAGAATGATTAGATGTAGGAATGATTACTTACCTAAGATGAAGATACGAGGAGATAAGATAGATATAGATAGAAAAAATCCCTAGATGATTTGGGTGGCCTCAAATCTTTTTGGAAACACCGGGGTTGGGTTGGAGAAGAAAGGGAACGAAAAGAGAGAAAACAGAAGAAAACGGGTTTGCAGAGATGTGAAAGAGGAAAGGATCAAAAGAATGGCTTTAGGGTTAATGTTGTAGAGAAGGTTTATCTAAATTACAAAACAGGGCTCTTTGCGAATCAGTGAGTTTTAGGTAATTTCAAGAAAGGGCTTTTGAGCCTAAACATAAGGGTCCAATGGGCTAAGGTCCAAGTTCATAATGGGTTTGGGTCACCCCTATCCAATGGGTCCCACACTGATATGCCATGCATGCTATGACCCTAGTTTTTAAAATATCTCACTACAGATGCATCTTAACCCAACTAATCTGACCCAAGCCTAACTAACCAACCCAACCCAATAATTAAGGCCTGCTTCCTTCTAGGTCATTAGATTGGACCTAAGAAGTTTGAAATCCTTACAGAGTTTCATGAGAAACCGATCCCTATGAGTAACCTTATGAAATTTCTATAACATATTGATCTCTGTTTCTTTCACTTTATTATATACTAATTCTAAATATTTAGACCAGTGGCTAATAAAGCCAAGGTGGTAAAACTGGATAGATTTATTTCCTTGAGAGTATCCTGACATGTCGAGCTCTAATTGAAATTCATGTCCAACATGATCTTAATTACAAACTGTGGCCAGGAAGCCCCACATGTCCATTCCAATTTTGTAGGCATGAAAAGAGAGCACAAATTGTAGTACGTCTGAGTTTAGTATCCACGGAATAATTTTAGTATCATTAAGGATTAACTTTACTGATTTGTTGATTCAGATGGTTTAGGGATGGTCCCATCAATGTGTCCCAAACATTGCTGTCATAATCTTATAATTCGTACCCCAAATCCTGTGATTCATATCGAATCCTAAGGAAAACAACTTCTATTTATGTAATGAATTCCATTTTCAGGCAATTCTTGGAATTCGAGTGTGAATCTTACGTTCGATATTCATTTTATTGAATCTTATGCTTCAAGCTATTCAGTTAAGCAAGAAGACTCATATCCAAGAGGTTATATTAATATCTTTTATATTTTTTTCCCATTTTTTTTCTTTTAGGGTTTTTGCTTTTAAAAGGGCATTTAGTAGCTAACACAGCACTTAATTTTTTTTTTTTTTTTGGGGTTTGGGATGTTTTAAAGATAAATAAGGAACAAGTGTTCAATTTATGCAGTTTTGTGATGTGTTCATTTTTTTAAAAAAACCAACTTTTTCTTCATGAACACCTTTTCAACTTCAAGAGATATCCCAACATGTAAGATTGATGTATTTTTTATATAAAGATAACAATAAAAGAACTGTAGAAAATTTTGTACATTTTTCAAATATTAGAATCTTCATGTACTTTTTTTTTAAAAATGAGCCAAAAGTTGAAATTTTCCGTGCATGAATTTGTGTGAGCCCTCCTTGCCGTAGTGTCTCTTTATAGTAGTATATCTTTCCTTAATGATAGATGCAGTTGCTAACACTACAAAGATGTTAGAAAGCAAACATTAATTCCTTAGTTCAATTTGGAGGATATAGAAAGATCTTTTTTCTAATGATGTGGTATCCCAAGTTCTTCGACTAAAAGGACTAATCCCCCTGGTGGCACCCACTAAACCCACACAAATGAATATCGGGCAAACCTGGAGCATAAACATGGTCAGCAAACTCACACCTAATGCCACTTTATCGACTTTCATATGGGTAAGGTTATAGAAATATCTTAAGAAGTCTAAAATAATAGAGTAGAAAAAAAAGATAAAATCAATCCAGCACATAAAAATAGAATTGAACATCTAACAATGTATTATGACAACCCTTGCTAAATTGTCTTGTGTATTATTTTAACATGGATACTAAAACTGCATCTTCTTAAATAATTTCATTAAACTGACTTTTCTTATACTATGCATGTAATTAATTCTTGATTAGGAGGTCTTGGGTGCATATGATCTAGTTTTCGATTCAGTATACACACCAAGGAATACCCGGCTTTTAAGAGAAGCAGAAGAAGCGGGAGCTATTGCAGTGAGTGGTGTTGAGATGTTCATCAGGCAGGCCATTGCTCAGTTCAATCTCTTCACTGGTGGACTTGGTAGAACCTCTTATCATCTCATGCATCCTTCAAGCAAACCCAAGGAAATAATCTGTTTTTCTATAGGCTTGCTAATATGAACTTGGTGAATGGCTACTGTTTTATCAACACTTCACTAGAAGTGAATAGAAAATTCTCATCGTATGCATTGGTTTGGTCATTTTTGCAGCAGATGAAGAGTTCATGCGCAGTATTGTTTTAACCCAATTCTGACCAGTGACCTGCTATGTAATCAGAGTTTGTTGGGTCATGTGTAAGTTTCTTCTTCTTCTTCTTCTTCTTCTTCTTCTTCTCTCTGTTCGTCTCTTGTTTGATTTGATATTATACTCTCATTAAAAGCAACTCATTTGGAATAAAATCAGTAATAATATATGTTTTGAATTGACTAAACTAGGATCTTAATGGTTAAATCAGTTGTCAACCTTCTGATGGATCAGGGATTGCGTTCAGTATGAATTCTTGGGTGGCACAATCATAGGTGTGCATCTTGGTGCTGGTAAGGCTGTAAGCGGGTCGAGTTTGCTTCAGTGTACGTGGACTCAAACTCCATTATCACAGTATATGAATCCGATGGAGATGATCATTAATTCGACCATCAGAGTATTTACCCTATGTCAGTGATAATTTTAGTGAGTGACAATTTGGTCATTAGATGAAGTATTGTTGCATAGTCAAAGTGTAGAACTCTTTAAACTGTCCTGGATAGATGAAATAAGGCTAAGTTACTGATGGTTGTTATTAACATCATAATAATCTAACACTTCAGATCTTAATTCATTGTTTAACAGCAAAGAATATATCTATTCATGTTGGAAAATTGTGAAACTCAAGTACTGAAGGTTACTTTTATGAGCTACGATTTTCCATTCAACCCTATTCAATTTCAGCGTGGCACTCTGTTATTTCACAAATGACAAGTATTTCCTCATGGCTTCACCCAAGGTCCTAAACGGGTGGCTTTTTGTGAACGTGTTTGAACATCTCAATTGAGATTATTTGACTTTTCCTATTGATTGCAGATGGGAAAACTATTTTTAGCATACTCTATTGTAGTTCTCTCCTTTTCGGTAAACTGAACATCCTTCTAAGCATGCACATTTGGAGCTGATCGTCAAAGAAGAAGAAGAAGAAGAAGAAACCCAGTTTTCATTGGTTTGAGTCCTTTGGTAACCAGGTGATGGGGGTCATATGGGGGAGTGAGTGAATCCCTGTGATAGCCATGGTCACATGCACAATCATATGATAAGCAGGAATGAAGTTGTGCCCGTTAAAGAAGTTATAGGTAGTCATGCCAGCATTCTCCATTTTATTGTGCTGGGAATGATGATGAAAATGATGACTTTTAAAAACGCTACTCAAACGGTGTTCTGAAAATTTAATATATCAGTGGCTTCTACATAATTCTTTAAAGGTCAGAATATTATTCAAAATAATGTAAATCAGGGTTTTCTTTTTTATAGTAAGACTACTCGTTGATTTACTTGCATCTAAACACTGCAAAAATGATCGAATATGTTACGAAAAAATAATCTTATTAGTACTTTCAAATCTTTTATTTGGGAAAAGGCCAAAACAGATACTAGTCTAAGATTGATATACAATATAAATGGTGATTTTCACTTATAGATTCACACAGTACTGCCGTATGGAAATTTTCAGCCCAAGCCTTTTCAAGTCTAAGGGTTTCCACCTTTGTGGATGTTGTGGATTGAAAATACTCATCAGTTTATGTGCAGGAGTCCCGCAGGTGAAAAAAATTGCTGTAGTCTTACACCTCATAAGGGATTGTTTTTTTTTTTTCCATAACCGACAACCTAGGGGTTGTTTGGTTGTGGGGTAGAGTAAAATAAAATAGAGTAAATTCAAAATAAAAAAAGAATAATATATATATGATGGGATTATGATGACTTTTGTTTTTAGTTGTTTGAAAAGAAATCTTTTTTATTTTTTATATAAAAAGTAGATGTTTTTTGTAATTTAGTGATTGCTTTTTTACTTTTTAAAAAAAAGGAGGGAAAATTTTAAATTCAAATATTTAACTTTATTCTAATTTACTTTACTTCATATCCAAACACACCCTTAGTCTTTCTTTAAGAGGTTTGTGACAGAAGAATCAGAGGTGAATAACCAATAACCTCTCTAATGAAAATTGAGTCAAGAATTGAGTCAAGGAAGATGGAAAATGAAGAACTGGCCATTACCTTAGCTAGTAATTCAAATCAAGGTCGGTTCTTCTACCTAGCCATGGACATTTCTGTCTGACGATGGAATTTTGCGTACGTCCTTTTTAGTGGCACTAGAAAAAATGGTTCAGACTCCTCCCTGCAATTTGAAATGGTTTTTAAAAAATTGCTCAATTTTTTTTGTTTTATCCTCACAGTAAAGCAACACAAGAGAAAAATTGAAGCCTTTTGTGGCACCAAGAGCCATGGCATTACATAGATCAGCCCTGTAAATCAATAGGAATAACCTACCTTTGTTCCATCTCATTTTACCATCAGACAAAATTTCCCTCCAACAAAAATTACTAAGGTGAAATTGACTGTCTAAAGCATTGGGCCAGTTTGATAATTTTCAAGACTCATTGGTACAAAGCAAGAAAAGTAAACAAAATCATCTTAATGTCCAATATCTTGAGCTCTTAAGAAAAGAAAAGAAGATGGAGAGAGAGAGAGAGAGAGAGAGAGAGAGAGCTAGATTTCCTCTGGAGTCTGGACCATTGGGGCCAGAAAAGGAAAAAAATGATTCGAAAATGAAAGCTTTGTTGCAGGTATGTGGGTTTAGTTACATGAACTCTAGTTACCAGGTCAAATCCCCAAATGAGAAAACAATGACTGGTAAAATGGAATCAAACACATTCCCTCCTGGACACTTAGATTCAAATTCAAACCCTCCAACGGCTCTATTTCACTTCATCTGATCAGGTGTAGGGAATTGGAGACTCTTGAAAGCTGTAAAACCTCCATCAACCACAAGATTATGGCCGCTAACATATTTGGCATCATCAGATGCAAGATAAACCGCGGCCTTCGCTATGTCCACAGGCTCACATTTTGCGCCTTTCAACTCCCCTGCAGTGTGGATGATCTCTGCCGCCCCACCAGCATCAAGCCCTGGATAAAGCACAGACATAGCATCCGTGGAAAATGGCGTTGGAATGGCAAAAGGCGAAATGCAGTTCACACGAATGCCATACTTGCACAGCTCCGAAGCTGCAGACTTGACAATTCCAATGACGGCAAACTTGGAAATGGAGTAGGCATGCGGTGAGAGGCCGCCCATGATGCCGGCGATGCTTGCAGTGCAGAGAATGCAGCCGGTGCGGCGAGGGACCATGACCTGGGCCGCATGTTTTATGCCTGCCACCACCCCTCGCACATTGATGTTCATGATTTTATCAAATTCGAATAGGTCGAGATCGGTGATACTGAAGACAACTGAGCCGGCGATGCCGGCGTTGTTGTACATGATGTCTAGGTGGCCGTGCTTGGAGATGGCAAAGTTGATGGCAGCTGAGATATCAGATTCTTGGGTGACGTTGCATGGGATGAAGGCTGCATTGGGGCCTAGCTCCTCGGCGGTTTCTTCACCGAGTTGGCATTGGACATCAGCGATTACTACTTGGGCACCATTGCGGATGAATTCTGCAGCGGTTGCTCTTCCGATGCCGCTTGCTGCTCCTGTGATCACTGCTACCTTGCCGGCTAACTTGCTACAACTTAATGAACACAGTCAAGAGAGAAAATGGATGTATTCAGTAGATGACTTGCTTCCCAGGTGACTGGGTTTGGACTGGGTTAAGGGTTGCCTGGCCAGTTACATGTCCATGGACCCAATTATTCTGACCATGATGGTGGGGCAGGTTAAAGCCCAGAATGGTGAAAACTAACTAACATTCCTAGGGTGTCAGTGGGTCTTATCAGGCATACTACTATGGTGAAATGCATTGGCTGAAGTTGAGCCCAACCCATTTATTAATCAAGTTGAAAATGTCAAAGGCTAATGATAAACTGCCTGTCTTTAACCAAAAAAAAAAAAAAAAACCGAATTGCCTAGACAGGTATGTGCCATCATGGAGGTCCGTTTAGTGCAATGAGTTAGGTCAAGTTGAGTTTGGGTTGGGTTGGATTGTTGAATAGGATATGCAAAATCTACCTGAAACCGCCACAATCTTTTTGTTTTTTTGTTTTTTTTGGTTAATATTTTAACAAGATTCAAGGCCTGAACCACTGGATGGGTCGGTTGTGATTCCCAGGTTCCGTTCAAGATTATAATAGCAGTTGTAATGACAGTCAGTTAGTGGGTGGATTAGATGTGGTACTGGCCTGGGTCAACAAATTTTGGTAACATACACGGGCTCAACCCAAATCCAAACCATCTATTAATTTGGTTCAACTGAACTTAGAGGGTCAACTGAAACTGAGTCACCAGATTGGTTTCAGGTGGGGTTAATTAGCAGGTTAGAGACTCAGAAGTGAATGGAATGAGTTGGGTTGGATGTGTCTGGTTGGTGGTTGAAAAGCTAATACCAATAGAATCCAAGTTTCTGCTCCACCCCGAAAAAAGAAAAAAAAAACAAAAATGAAAATCCAAAGCAAACCATTTATTAATTGGGCATGAAATGTCAACTCTAACCCAACCTGTAAATTGAAAAGGGCCAACCAGAACCTGGATTACTCAATTGAATCTGGGTTGTGTTGGCAGGTCAGGTCAGGAATTGCCACCTTTAAACTGGGTTTGGCAAAATTAGCCAATTTATGGTGACATGGTCCAACAGATAGCCCTACTTGGATGTCATTTTCCTTTGTGGACACAACACAAAAGAATAAAATAATGTGGTGCTCATGTTGTCTCTCTGAAGTGGAAACCACAACCAATACCAATTGTACCTAACTATCCTCCTATAAATTGAATTATAAAGCATTGAGGGATACTGACAACAAGAACCAGGAGAGAGACAGACAGCCACTGGACTATGTAATAATAAAATTCTACATATTCAGTAGCTAAGGTGAGGTGAAGTGACGATAAAGGAATGGAGAAAATGCTCAGTTAGATCTCATAAATACCTTCCTGCCTCTGTGGACAACTGCCTTCCCTTGTTGCTCTCTCTGCTGCTATTCCAGTCTTTCAACATCAACACACTTCTTCTGTCAATAACAATTATTAATGATATTAGAAAAGCTCAGTACTAGCCAACAGCTAGCAAGATGCTGCTGATGATAATAGTGATATAAAGCTACTGGCTAATTGCATCTTATGAATGTAATTTGTCCATTTTCAACTTCGTCATCTGGTTTGCTTCTAGCAATAGTAAAAATTGAAAAATGAATATATATTAATTTTAAACTTGATTTTTATATAGTTTTTCTTTCTATTTAATTCTCGATTTTTGTGTTTGGGAAGTAATAATTTATAGGGATTTTTACAAATAAATTCATCTTAAATACGAATTAAACAATCTGATTATAAAAAACACATATATAACAAATTAGGGTGTGGTACACTTTTTTTTTACAAATCTACCCTCATAAAAAATGGTAACGATATCATTATATGAAAATCATATACTTGTGGGAAAAACATACCTGTGTCAAATTCTAATGCTATTTCCTGTATTTATTCACCTTAGTATGAAGATATTATTAATCAGATGTTGAAAACCAAAATTGAGCGTAAAATCTATGAAGAATGGTAACGATATTGTTACCTTAAAATTATATACTTGCAAGGAAAAAATATTTTTGTGTCAAATTTTAATATCCTTTTCGGTGTTTATGCACCTTAGTATAAAGATATTACGGTTCAAATGTTGGAGACAATAAATGGGCATTCAATCTATAAAGAATCGTAACAATATCGTTACCAGAAAATTATACAGTTGTTATGGTAAAAAATAATTCTGGGTCAAATTCTAGTGTTTATGTACCTCAATATAATGATATTACGGATTCAATGTTGGAGACAAAAAATGGACATAGAATCTAAATGGGATGGTAACGAACACAGAATCTAAAAAGGATGGTAACGATATCATTACCTGAAAATTATACAGCTGTAGGGTAGCACATTTTTGGGTCAAATTCTTAAGGGAACTAACATATATTTATATTACTTGTTTTATATTCCTATTAGCTATAAATTTTGTGGATAATAATTTTGGTTCATAATATTTTAGAGTACCTAAGTTTTGTCATACCCTTTTTTTACCTTGGTGTCCTTGCTTAGTATTGATTAGTGCAACGGTAAAGCAATGAAATTTGGGGTTGACTTTTTACTTGGCTAAAAAAGAATTTATGATACTTAGAATTCTAAATATTTTATCTTCCAGTTCTTGAGTTGAACATCAAAATCGTAAATATTTTGCTTTTTTTTAGTAGTGAATTGATTGTGGATTTTCTTAGGCAGGTTGCTAATGAATTCATCTTGAGACATGTAGAAACTCTGAATGGTTAAGGTTCTTTGAACAAAAATGGTGAATTCTCATTTAAGATTTATTTGCTCGATGTTGCTGATTAACCACCTGTAAATCCAAAATCCTAATTGAAACATGAACTAATGAGCAGCCATATAAAAACATAGTGTAAATAATCCAACTTAGAAAAATTTTATTTCTTAACAACATTTATTTCTTTAAGCATCAACATATAGAAAGTTCTTAGCTAAAAACTGTGCCAATATATTCTTAAAGCCCCAACTATACGAAAGATTCAAAAGCCTAGTTATGTACTAATGCACCCCAAATGAAACAGATGGCCAAAAAGCAATATAAATATATGGCACTTACCTCAAGAATTTGACCCAATAATATGTTCTCCTTACAATTGTATAATTTTCAAGTAACAATATCGTTACCATTTTTTGTAGATACTATACTGAATTTTGGTTTACAACATTTGATTAATAATATCTTTATATTGAGATGAATAAACAATGGAAATGATATTAAAATTTGACCCAGATATGGTTTTTCCAATCAAATATATAATTTTCATATAATAATATCGTTACCATTTTTTATGAGGGTAGATTTGTCCAAAAACATGTACCACATCCTACTTCGTTATATATGTGTTCTTTACAATCAAATCATTTAATCCATATTTATGGTGAATTTATTCATAAAAATCCCTAATTTATATAATTTATTTTGACATGTAATGGTTTGGCCCGGCCAATAGAATTTTAGGTCATAACGGGTGAGGAATCTATAGATTTAAGGATTCCTCACTAGATTTTCTCGCTAATGATTAGTACAGCTAAACATTTCTTAGGTCAGTTTGGTAACTGAGGAATCTGTAGATTTGAGGTTATTATAACTACCCCCTTGTTGGAGGTGAGAATCCTAATGAGAACATCAAATGGTCAAATTCTAGTAGATTTATAATTGTCAAACATGGGTTTCTCACGACTCATAAGAGAGAAAAAAAAAAAGGACTCTTTTTATGACGATTTGATTGTCAAATGTGACATTAGATACTGTGTGTTGAAACTCCATGGATCCGGATATGCTGGTGAACATATTTGTGAGGCTGCTCAAGTAAATCTACACCTATGCCTCTGCCAATTGCTTCTCTCTGGTTGTCTGGTAGGTCGCTGTCTCTGGTTCGTGGCACTGCCAGGAACCTGGTGCATATACCTTACGTTCAGTATATAGCCATCGTCCATTTCACTTCCTGATCTTGGATAATTTATGAATTGAGAAAGTGATGACATACTAAACCTCGGTTGTTTCAGCCAAACGGACCATGTAACTGTAGTCTAGACTTGTACCTCATTATATGGATCTGGGCCCAACGCTCAAGATCCACCAACCCAAAATTCACAACCCATGACCCAAACTAATGGGAGTAACAGTTGGGACCCAATTTGGACCAGGACGACCAATTGGATACATATGGATCTAGACCAAATATTACTTGCCCCAACCTGTACACCAATCATGTTTCCGGCACAGGCACGTGCCATATAATCTTATTTTTATATCACATATGACAAGTAGTAATATCAGTCACATCAAAGAATGAGCTTGGCTGGCATCATTAACAACCCCATCTTTTGGTCTGATTTCATGTGTAGATAAGTTACAATAATAGCCGTCTATTTTTCTAACGTTTGGGTTTTTTTCTCAAATTGAAGAAGAATTAAGCTCAAGATTTTACAATAAAAACAACCCAAGTTTTTTTTCCTTTCCAGAAGATAGTAAAGTTTAAAAATAAAACTAAAAAACACATACCCGGATATGTGTCTCAGCAGAATCTTTTGAAGAAAAAGAGCCATTTTCTGATAGTGGTTGATGAGCAGCAGCAGAAGCAGCAGCAGAGAGATTTGTTACTCTAGTTTGTTTTCCCTGGGGAGGGAAGGAGGAAGTGGGGGAAGTTGTGTGATTCTTTTAAGGGATTGGGGACGGCGAAATGACTCAGAATACCCTCCGAAGGCTTGGGTGCTACTGCAGATTACTACAGGTGAAAGAGATGGAGTTCGGGCATTTTAGTCTTTTTGAGGGATGTTTAGTGGTGGACGGCAGGGATTGAACCTTTTGTGTCTGACCTTGTCAAGGGTTTAGAATAGTGTTTCCTCCGGTGAAGTCCAAATCTTTCAGGGATGTGCATCTTTGACAATTTAAGTTAAGAGGAACTGATTCCATTTCATGCCCATCTTAGACAATTTTTCTGCCATTTGATGTAAAATCATTTTTTCTGCCAATAAAATAAAATTTAAAAAAGAATTTTGGCATTATATATATATATAAGCAGCAGCTACCTTCCCAAGTTAGCAACACTGCCATGTCATTTTTTGGTCCCTTTATTAAAGTCCTAAATCTTTTCTAAAGTTCTTCCTAAAATTAATCTCTTTTAATTTTAAACTTTTCTTTAATTAATCAATCTTTATCCATTATCCCTTAATTTTTTTTAAATTTAGAGTCAAATAACCAATTTGATTCGACATTATTAGTTGGTTCTTATGCCATGCAACCAATTTCTATGGGCATTTATGGGTCCCTTCATTAAAGTCCTAAATTTTCTCACTGATCTCATTCAATTTTAAACTTTCCTTTAATCAATCAATTTTGATCCCTTGCCTCTAAAATTTTTTAATTTAGAGTCAAACAATTAATTTGATTCTATCATGTAAATGACAATTATTTGTAGGCCTTATGCTATGCAACCAACTCCAAAAGTCATTTATTAGTCATTCATTAAAGTCATATATAAATCTTCTCCAAATCTCTTCCCTAAAATTACTTTCATTCAATTTTAAACTTTCCTTTAACCAATCAATCTTTATCTATTATCCCTAAAATCTTTCTAATTTAGAGTCAAACAACAAATTTGATTCTATCACCTAAGTAACAATTATTAGTGGGGTCTTATGCCGTGTAGCCAATTCTGAATTTTATGTAGTATATCTTTGAATTGAGCACAATGCCATTAGAGCAATCTATGCATCGGTACCTCCATGGTTTCCTATTTTATCTTTGCTACATGGTTTCTGTTTTTACGGTATGATATTTCCTCACTAATTCACATCATTCTAATACCTTTTAAAAGTGTACATCCTCAAAATATTGCCCACATTATTATTAGGTCCCACAAATATCATACCTTTTAAATATATATTGGTAGTCATCAAAATATTTTATCATATTAATATTAAATATATGTTTTATCTAATGGTAACATACTTTGCTTTTCCATTAAAATTAGGGTAAGAGTTTAATTCAAAAAAAAAAAACCTGTAAGATTTTTTTTTAATCTTCATGACAGAAGAATTTATTCACACTGTGGGTTCCAACTGGATGATGAGAGAACATTTACTCCTATCTCATAGCCGAACAAGGTAGTATAAAGTGTATAACTTCCGGTTCCTATTTAAAAGAAAAAAAAATCATTTTTCTTATTCTCATTAGAAAATCTCTTTCAACTTTCTTATTACTAACTGTAAATCTCTCAATCACTCTAAAAAGTAATATTTATATATACAAATATATATAGATATATATATATATAAGTTGTAGTCCTCTCCGTAGGAGACACGTGGCACCATGTCTGCTATCTGCTTCTAGATGAAGCAACCTAAGTGCCACATTTGACCATTGAGAGGTCCATCTCAACCCTTAAAGTCATAGTGAAAGAGTCATGATTTCAAATATTTAACCAACTCCTACAATCCCATGGCCTCATATTTCTACAAACAAATGCTATCCCTAAAATCTCATAATATTCTTAAAGAGGCTTTACAGAGTAGTGCGCCTTACTTCATCTAATAACTAATGCCATATTTTTTATTTGATTCATTTGAGTTTAATAAAGGGTCCCACCAATCATATTTGAAATCATTCTCATTCAATATATGATACAAATATAGTGGACTCTTTTCTTAATTCACGCCACATACTAGATTGGGTCAAATTCACTTCTAATAATTCATTTATTGACCATCTTTAAGACTTTAACTACAAAAAAAAAATTCATCATTTGTTATATTATTCAGAATTACTCTTCATTTTGTTTTCATTTTTTGCCTTTTATTCTATATAATTAAGTTATTCTTCCAATACCACATACTAACTATACATTTTGCACTTATTTTATTATTTTTAAAAATATTAAATTTAAATATGTTTTTCCTTTTTGTCTTATGTTGGGCACGAGCCCTGTGCCACTAGTTCAAAATAAAAGGATTCTAACTTTGACACAGGTTAAGGTCCCAACACATATTTTTCATATGTAGTTAAACAAACAATTAATCTAAGTTAAGAAGTAATCAATGGCAAGAAATAGACATGCAATTTTTACATGAAAAACCCAAACAAGAAAAAACCATGGGACCTAATAATGGTCCATACTCAAATCAAGTACTATGCAAGAGAGGTTACAAGATGCACTTACTACCCTTATCCAGTTGAATATAACCTAAAGGACTAAAGTTCTTCTTGCTGATGCACACGTTGTTCGCCTTCTTCAAGCTTGATCCAACAAACCTTAAAGCCACTCAAGACGAATAACCTTTCACAAGAGAGAAGACAATCTTCTACAAGAAAGTTAAAGTAATATTCTATAGAACTCAACAACTTTAACACAATCTCTTAGTGAATGCTCTAGAGAAGAAAAGAATCTCCAATGTAAAATCTCAATTCAGAATACGGAGATGAATGCCTTAGGGTTGAGAGAAAACTCCTTTTTATAGCCCTAATATCGTGCCTTATAATGGTAATCCGACTAGGATGGGAATTGACACAAAATAGGAAAGTCCCACTTAAAATAAAAATAGAAATTCATGCATTGGCAGTTTTGTAATTTCGGATAGCACAATTTCTGCAAACTTCTCAAGGCCATAACTTTATTGTTCCAGCTCCTATTAATGCAATATTGGAACCTACGAATATCTTCTTGAAACTAGATTTTAAACGGTAAGTTGCTTGCCTATATCCGATGCTTGATTTGTGAGATATAACCTTTTTAATAGAAATACCTTTATTCCAACTCTTCTAAAACTCTTTAACCTTTTCAAAACTCTTATTCTAAAATAAATAGAAATACAACTTTAACTAGAACTAAAGTTTTGTCCGTGAATTTAGCCAACATACACTACAACAGTTTTTATCATTGCCGGTGCAAAATTTGCGCCGGTAAAAGTAAAAAAAACGCCGGCAAAATACATTTCCGGCGATATCTTATGCGCCGGCATTACGCCGGGGAAAATTCGCCTGGGTTTCCATTTACCGGCGATAAAATGTAAACGCCGGTAAATCATATTGACTGCCGGCGAGAAGGGATAACTTTTGCCGGCGTTTTTTAACGCCGGTAAAAATTTTTAAATTTACCGAAAAAAATTTTCTAAATTCATTTACCGGCGTTTTTAGCGCCGGCAATAACTATTATTTTTTTAATTTTAACTGTTTTTTAAGGCTCTTCACCGGCGATTTATAACGCCGGTAAAAACTTTAAAAATTTTATGGGAAAAAATTTATCAAATTCATTTACCGGCGTTTTTTATCGCCGGCAATAACTATTATTTTTGTTATTTAATTGCTTTTGAAGGTTTTTTACCGGCGATTTTGTTCGCCAGAAATACTTAAAATTGCGCCGGCAAAAATAATAATATCATCTTTTCTATTTTTTTTATTTTTAACTTTCTATCCCTGTTGATATATAATTAATTTGTTACATTTGCCAGCCTCTCTCATTCCATTATTCAGTACCAGATCTATTACACACCTTATTTCCTTTTTCAATCCAAAACCACCAAAAAATAAAACAAGAAAATTCATTCCACTTCATATTAATATTCAAACATCCTTTCAACAATATTCAAATACCATTTCAACAATATTGGAAGCACTTTACCATTACAAATATAAAACCCATGATAACATTCTATTCTATCCAACATTCAAATACCAATGAAAATTTACATATTCATATAATCATGTCATTGTTGTAACATTGCTTAGAACAACCACTTGCATCCCATTTCAATACACAAAAGTCTGTTACTCTTCATATATACTTGTCCTTCATGTGTGCTGCATCTTAGCTCCATGGAGTCTTTCTTCGTTTTTTACTCAATCTGTATGAGAAAAAGAACATAAAATGAGCTGGGTAGTTTGACTATAAATTCAAATAAAACATGCATCATGACTGGTCCATGGGACTGATAATTCAAAAGTATGACAATTTCATTAATTCAGAAATGTTCTAAAAAGATTTCAACAGTCATGTACATGTACATATCCATATCCATATCCAGGTTATCCAAAAGCACAACATCATATTTATGATCCGTCATTTGGGTGAAGGATTCAAACCAGAGAGATTCTCAGATGGAGTTTCAAATGCATTGAAGAATCAGGTCATTTTCAGTCCATTTGGGTGAGGTCCAAGGATCTATGTTGGGCAAAACTTTGCCATGATAGAGGCTAAAATGGCCTTGCCCATGACTGTACAACACTTATCATTTGAGCTATCGCCAAGCTATGCACATGCTCCATACAATTTCATTACACTTCAACCTGAACAAGGTGCTCAAATAATCTAAAGAAAACAGAGATATTCTCAGAATCATGTAAAGTTCTAATCGGTATAATGACATTCCAAAAACAAAAAATAAGAACGAAGTCATCGTGGAAGAAAAGCAAGGGAAGAGTGTGATGGAGCTGCATGCTTATGTGCCTAGGATCTCAGCGAATCCTAGTCCCGATCCAGTTTATCCCCACCATGGACAAGCTGAAAATATCTTGTCTGTTCGTACCATTTAGATCATCGGATTTAGAACTTGGTTGTGTTGCATTCTGCTTTACATGTAAACTTAATTGCTTTGAACTAAGATTTACTTCAACAGTACTTCTGATTATCCAAATGTGTGGACCTTCATTTGTGTAAATTTACTTGTTCGCAAAGATGCGCATAAAACCAAGTCTAAACCAAGCACTCTTCTATTGCAGGTTGTGGTCTGGCCAGTCAATAAAGAGCTCATAAATTAGCTATTAAATTACTGAGCAATTTTGCTCATAAAGAGCAAAATTACTTAAAGAGCAACAAAAGAGCAAAACCAAGCCTCAGGGAAGAATAGGTAAGCAATAGTTACTGGCTGGCCTCAAGGCGTAAGCAATTTTGCTTATAAAGAGCAAAACCAAGCCTCAGGGAAGAATAGGTTGTGGTCTTTATTACTGAGCTCATAAAGAGCTCATAAATTACTTACGCCTGAGTTTGAGTAGGGGCTGAAGCTTGTCTGTGGCCAAATGGTACAGCTGAGCTCTGCCCTGTGTTTTTCTCCTTCCATATCTTGTAACTGACAGAGGGTAGAGAGAGCACAAATTTTTGTTCCTTTGAGGGAACCAAAACCTCCAATGTAATACAAGTTTTTGGTAAAGGAATAACTGACTGTTTTATTAATGAGAAACTCTTTTAAATAAAATAAATCGGGAACAAATCAAACAATCCTAGAGCAATTCAAACTGAACCGAAGCTAGAGAGAACTTCTCAATAAAAAGCTAAGAAAACAGAGTGAAAACAGCAATGACTATCCTAGTAACTTGGTAGCCAACAGATGCTGATCGTGACATCTCCTCCCCCCTTAAAATCTTGCTGATCCTCAAGAGTGATATCAGGAAATCGCACCTTAATTAACTCCTAATCCTCCCAAGTGGCATCTGCTGGGGACAATCCCTGCTAATGAATCAGAACCTCATGTGCTTTCATTTGAATCCGGCGATCAAGAACAGCTTGTGGTTCTGGAATAAAAAAAGATCTTGAATTCTTTTGATTTTTGTTTGCCATAGTGAATGAGGAAGAGCAAGGAGATCTACAGAAAGAGCCATAGCTACTATCCCTGCCCCCTAGGACTTGCAAATCCCCAAAATAATTTTGGCCAGTGCTTTTCCACCCTATATCCTCAGAAATTTGCTGACCCAGCAGTGACGTTACAGTTGTCTCTGGAGAATTCTTTCTCCGCACACTGCATAGATGTTATCCCACAGTTCCTCCAGAGCCAACAACTCATCAGTGCAAGTATGGCCATATTTCAGCAATAGAGATCATTCATCTGGAAGGACAAAGTGGACTATAAATGGAAGAATGTTTCCAGTGAGCTGTTTGCCTTTTTACAATTCTGCTTCTCCTTATGTTTGGTTCTAACTCTTCCATTTGTTTTAAGACCATTTTCCTTAACAAGATTTACATATGATGGTTCCCGCTTCAACAATTTCCAGATTCTGAACCACCGATCAGAAAACGGTGGGCTAGGCTGACAGAGTCAGAAAACGGGTAAAACTGTTTCCCTTCTTTCTGGTTTTTCTTTGTCCAGTTCAGGTAACTGTTTCCCTTCTTTTGTCTAAGGTACAGATGGTGCATTAGATGATGAGATCTAAGCCCTCATCAGCTGGACGGCTGGACCTTTATTCCTAAGTTAAAATGGACCTTTATTCCTAAGTTAAATTCCTATGAATCAGTATTGTTTCAAGAAGCAGAATATACTTAGTAATGTTTCATACTTTTTTGCCCATGAGCATGTTTCATCTTTCACAACTACAAGGCTAAAAGGCCATAGGAGTCTAAGGACTAAGGACAATGCTTGGCTTGAAGAGAGAAGTTCGAAAACCAAAGAATAAGGAGGTTGAGACAACAACTGATTCCTTACCAACGACTCTCTCGCAATGCTTTGCAACCATAAGGGCAATTTTTTGTAAGTGAGACGTTTAAGTAGTGTGTAGTGAGTGAATACCCCAGTATAAAAGTGTAGTTTGTGCCTCTCGTGAATTGAGGTGGAACAACTTGAGATGGTGGAACAACTTTATAATTGAAGAACATACCTAGAGAAGGTGCATCCTGAACTCCACTAGAGGCGCCCTCCCGACCAACGGCGATACCCAGATCTATGCCTGCATGATCTGCTAACCGAAGGACTAAGCCCTCAAGAAAACTAGTTTTCTTTATGTGCTCTTCTAACTGCTCCCTCAAAACATGCACCTCAGAATCACGGCCCGTTCGAGTATGGGCTGAAGCAAAAGCAGACTTCGTGCGAATGCCAAAACCCTTCAGATATCTAGACCTCTTGCCAAGAACCTCAACGGATATTTGTTCCTCGCTCATCGGAGATGTAATCGAGGGTTGAGACTGTTCAGCTGTCACTCGTACCAATTCCTCCTGCGATATTTTTAAAGAAGTAAGAATCAAATAAAGTGAGTTGAACAAATGTATAAAAGTTTATTTGTATCGATTTATCAAATAAGACTTAGGCATATGTACATATGTCTTCTGAGCCTCCTCATTTATCCACTTATTACTCCCATGCATATAGTGGGTGTCGTGGTAGAAATCCGGAAAAGGCTGTGCCTGTCCACCATTCTGTGCTCTCTGTTATGACATTAGATATTTCATTAATATAAGAAATTAAAATTTCATGACTTAGTCAAATAGGAAAAATTCCTAAACCCGCACTTACAATGATTGAATGACGTGCTGGGAAGGATCTAGAGCCACTCGTATGATTCCATGGCATCTTCGAACGGCTATTTCTTACTTTCCTTGACTTCTCCTACAAAGATTAAAAAGAATAATATATTGCCTAAACACATCTTAACTAATACAATGAACCTGATACAAAACCTTTAAAAGTTACCTTCCACTCCTCAGTCTCCCACAAATTGTCGATCATCCAGGCCCAGTCATCTGCCTTACAAGGTTTTAGTGGGTGGCTCTTTGGATTGGGCACTCCCGCCTCCACAAGAGACAAATAGTGGGTATGTAAGTCACTCTTCCAGTCCCTATACAATTTTTGGCACTTCGCATCAATGGCAGCCTTGATGATCGGATCGTTCGTATAGTCCCCGAACTCAAACATTTGCTTCAATTGCAAACAAAAACAAGTTATGTGAGTCAACAATTAAATTAAAATGAGTCCAATTGAATCTGCATTAGGTTACTTTCAACGAAATTACCTGAACTCTCTTTACCACTAACTTCTTGATCCCCTCAGGAACAGACTTCCAGCCTTCTTTCCGAACTGGTGCCTCATCTCGAATCGCTGCACCTAGAAGGTTCGCCAAAGTAGTGGCAAATTCGCCCTCTGGCGCATTGCTTGAAGCTGGGATCGAAACTGGGATGGCATGGCCAAGTTGCCTCCTCAGCTTTGCTACTTTCACCCCACGTGTCCTACCCCTTACATGGCTCGAGCCCTCAATTGAGGCTGAAGCTGTCATGACTACAATATTAATTGAGTTACTAAGCATATCACATTAAAAGAAGGTAGGCCTTTATACTTAAATATTTATATATTTCTCACCAACACTACTGACAACCGTATGTGGACTTAAAACTTGGTCAGGTTGGCCAGATGAATTGGCAACTTGTGTAGGATCCATCAGTCTCGCATGGGTTGCTAACGAAGGTGGCATACTACCCACATGAGAAGACCGTGTGACTGGAGGCTGTGCTAGTGTAGCCTGGGCTACCCCCTCAGGTATGCTTTCTGCATGAGGAGTTTGTATGACTGGAGGCTGTACCAGTGTAGCCTGGGCCAGTGCAGCTGCTGGAGGCTGTACCAATGTAGCCTGGGCCAGTGCAGCTGCTACAACATGAGCATGTCTACTTCGCTTCCCTCGATTCATATGAGTAACCTGTCATAATAAAACAATGAATTATTAGTACATAAATGCTCACTTAAAGTGAAAGAAAGATGTTTGCAACTAGTATGGCTTGCATATCAGAAATCAATAATTGAAAATAACTTGATTTAGACACATATATTACCATATTCGCCTGAGACCCAAAAGAGTCATCATCCTCGTCATCACATGTATCTTCATCCGAGTAGACCAACCATACATCACCCTGTGGTGGTATATACTCCTCGTCATTATCATCTTCACCGGATTTTGTATTTCCCTCCCCATTTTTCCACTTGCTCGTTTGACCCATTCCAAAAATTGTGCTAGCCATGTGCTTCACCCCCAGAGCACGACATCTTGCGTCGTTATCTATGATGTTCTTATTTCTCACCTTCTCGTATTCTGTCAACTTTGCCTGCTTGGCCACCCAGCCGGGCTTGACAAACGTTTTACCTCCCTTGTGCATTCTTTACAACTATATTTGACATACAAGAAAAATGAAGAAAACAAAATAAAATGAAATGAAATATATATAGTTAGCCATGATATGTAAACCAACAACTTTACTAATTTAGAACACTTGTCCATACACAAATTAGAAAACAAACACTACACATCATAGTCTATATCAGGATCTATATCTGGATCAAACCGGCTATGCAAATCATTTTCATCATCATCTATATACTCTGCCATAGTTTCATCATCATCGTCGCTATGTTCCTCCATCGGCTCATCACCATTAACTATCTCTGGCAGAATATCATCCCTACAGTAATGAACATCACTATCTTCAACATAGATTGGGACAGCATCAGTGGTTTCATGTTGCTGAAAGGCCTCATCAGGGACATCATCCAAATCTGCTACATCCCACACCCCCCGATGCTTGACTCGTTCTACAACTCTCCAGTTGTTGCCTCTGATGGTATCACTAACATAAAAAACTTGATTCGCTTGACTTGGTAGGACAAATGGATCATCTTTATACCACTGGCCTATTACATCAATGCTTGTCACGTGTTGATCAATATGTATTTTGTTTCTGGTACCAGTGTTGTACCATTCAAACTGAAATAGAACCACTTTACCCCCATGCATGTATGTTAATTCCCAGACTTTGCACAAGTACCCATAGAAGTCAATTGTCTTTCCTTTATGCTCCCCTGCCACCACCAAACTACTATTTTGGCACTTACGCCGGTTCTCGCGATCTCTAGTGTGGAATCGAACACCATTGGATATGCACCCTGAATATAGATAAACTATCGAACTAGGGCCATTTGCTAACGACCACATTTCATCAGTTGCTTCTGGTGACCCTAGATTTCGCAATTCATTCATCTACATGAGCAACATACAGCAAATTTATCAAGTTAAAGTCAATTGAAGCCAAGTTAGATAATGTTCATCTTGTTACTAAGGAATCATATATCTTACGCGTTGCTTAAACCATTTTGGAAATGTGTCTCGCTGTATTTGATTGATGTTATGCCCTCTTGGATTTTGTATTGTATTCCTGTGTTCCCTACTTAAGGAAAAGCAATTCATGAGCATATAAAAGTAGAGGAAGAATCAACAAGTTCATAATTTATGTACAAATTTGTATAAACCAAACCACTTACTCAAGATACGGCTCTAACTCAGGACTATTATGCAATACAAACCAATGAGCCATATTGCGTTCATTCTGAGAAGGATCTGGTGCCCTTGTAATCGGTGCAAAGGGACGGACAATTTGCGTGAAGATCTCCATCCCAGGACCACGCACGCCACCATCATCATTTCGTTCGTTTTGATCAAAACCTTTTAGGTACATTGAGCAGAAAGTCAAACACTCTTTAACAATATATGCCTCCGCGATCGAACCTTCGGGTCGTGCTCTGTTGGTAACATAACCTTTTAAAGTCCCGAGAAACCTTCAAACAAGGAAAAATTAGTATTAAAGTTACTTATGTAAGACAGTCACACTACCACATGAGCAACGCTTCATGGGATGGTAATAGTTACCTTTCGATGGGGTACATCCACCGATATTGCACCGGTCCAGCAAGCATGGCCTCACGTGGCAAGTGAATAGCCAGATGGACCATTACATCGAAGAATGCAGGAGGAAATATCCTCTCGAGCTTGCAAAGTATAAGCACTCCTCGTTCCTCTAGTTTTTCTAAATCGCTCTGCTTCAATGTTTTCGAGCATAGGTCCTGGAAAAAACTGCCCAACTCAAATAGAGTTATACTTAACTCCTTGTCTACATAACCACGCAGGCCAATTGGAAGAAGACGCTGAAGGAGGATATGATAGTCGTGACTTTTCATACCCAATAACTTGCCATTTTTAGAGGTCACACACCTCGAAAGGTTCGCTGCATAGCCATTCAGGTACTTGATCGATTTCAAGAATTCGTAAAAACCCTCCCTTTGTTTCGGGTCTAATGTGTAGAACGCTTGGGGTTTCACACGGGTTCCTTTTTCATTCCTTTGCAGATGCAATTCTGGCCTGATGCCCATTTCTTCTAAATCCTCACGTGCTTTGTCTGTGTCCTTGTTCTTTTTATCTATGCCCAACACTGTCCCAACAACATTTTCACAAATGTTCTTTTCTATGTGCATGACATCAAGGTTATGCCTGAGGTTTAGGTTCTTCCAGTACGGTAGCTCATACAGGATGCTTTTCTTTGTCCAATTCAACAATGCAAGCTCACGACGTCTTTTCTTGTTGGTGGGGCCCTTCCCGAATCTACTTTCCGATAGTCGATCTAACTGATCTAGTACCTTTTGCACCAGTAACTCTAAGGATTTCATGTTATTTTCTGGCTGACCGTTGAACTTCTTGCTCTTTCTCCATTGATGGTTCTTAGGCAAGTAAGTTCGATGTCCCACCCAACCAATCTTACTTTTTAGCCTAAGTGATAATGAATCTTCGTTGCAAGTGGGACAAGCTTTATAACCTTTTGTGCTCCAACCAGATAAGCTACCATATGCGGGAAAGTCATTTATGGTCCACATCACAGCTGCATGCATCCGGAAGGTCTGTTTACTGTGAGCATCGTAAGTCGGGACACCATTCTCCCATAACTCCTTCAACTCGTCAACCAAGGGCCTCAGGTACACATCGATCTCCTTCTCAGGTGCCCGTGGTCCTGGAATAAGTAAAGACATCATGAAAAATGGATCCTTCATGCACATCCAGGGTGGAAGGTTATAAGGCATAAGTATGACAGGCCACATGCTGTAAGAAGTGCTCATGTTGCCAAATGGGTTGAACCCATCAGTGGCTAGTCCTAACCTCACATTGCGGATCTCTCGAGCAAACTCTGGAAATTTCAAATCAAATTCCTTCCATTCTTTATAGTCGGCTGGATGCCTACCCAGGTTGCCATCCATGCGATTCTCATGGTACCATCTCATCTCTTTAGCCGTTATCCTAGACATGTATAATCTCCGCAACCTCGGTGTCAAGGGGAAGTAACGCAGTATCTTATGAGCGATCTGCTTACCCTTGCCATCATTGACCTTATACCTAGGTTCCCCACATTCCGGACACTTCTCCAAGTGAGAATTCTCCTTCCAAAACAATATGCAATCATTATAGCATGCGTCAATGTGCTCATACCATAAGCCCAAGTCACGCAATATCTTCTTTGCCTCATAATTGGAAGCCGGAACCACATTACCTTCTGGTAGGGTGTCTTTCAATATCTCCAAGACCTTGTCGAATGACTTGTTGCTCCACTTGTGTTTTACCTTCACATCTAGCATCTTAATGACAAACGCTAACAGGGTTTCAGAATCTTTACAACCTGGGTACAAACTACACTGAGAAGCTTCTAGCATAATTTCAAAGTTCCGCATGTCATCCATCCCTAAGGTATCATCCACCATGTAAGTCCGCTTTCCATGGTCCACTAGCATCTCACCATATCCATCCAGATCTTCATTAGATTCATCCTCGCTATTAGCCAATTCATCGGATTGTGCAAGTTCCCCATGGTGTAACCAGGTGTCGTAGGATACCAGCATCCCACATCGGAGCAGATGTTCTCTCACAATCTCATAGTCATGTTTATAACTGTTGCAATAGTTGTTACACGGGCACTTTATCACTCTACTTCCACCCGAATTTACCTTTGCGAATTCAATAAAAGAATTCACCCCGTCCATATACGGCTGACTGAATCTATTCTGATACAGTAACATCCAACTCTTGTCCATATCTGTTCATATATGCAAGGCGATAGTTAACTCAAATTCAATAAAAGATGTCATTAAGAAACTTAATAGAATTTTAAAAAAATATTGTGATAAGTTAGCAATTATAATTGATTTGGAAGTACTCCTTATCCTTAATATGATTTTATAATACTTCTTTATTTGTACCTTTATATTTGCTCCTCACTCTTATTCCCAAGCTACCATGTGTGATTGTTGACATAAGCCATGAATGAAAAACTAAAAGTATTTGCTGAAATTCAAACTTAAGAAGTTCCAAGCACCAATAGTTACTACCTGGTGTCTTTTGTTAAAGGAGTATCCTCGTTTGGTTTCTGCAATTTATTTTTAACTTATTTTTCAAGGAATTGCAGTTTCTCCTAATTCTCAATCTTAGACAAGCAGTCACTACCACATGTGGCTTTAAGATGCATGGGATGTGGTTTCAATGATGACATCACCATGCCTATAATAGACTATATTCGTATATATAGTTAATTTCCTGTAAAAAGAGTTCTTGTAAATCAAAAATTTCAAGAAAAGAAGACGATTGAAGAGTGGAGCAGCAACTAATTTCAAGGATGAAACAGCAGTAGTATAAATAGGTTAACTCACCAGATCATTTACACATACATGAATGTATGTATACAAGTAAAGAAGCACCCCAAGCATTATAAAGAGGTTTAGTTGCTTGGATCGAAGAAACAACCGATCCAAGAGTCTGGTCTGGAGGATTGACAAAATTCCTTTAAGCATCATGACTAACAGAGCTTCTGTCAGTGAAGTTTTATAATTAATTGGAACATGAAGGGGTTTAGTTCCTTTCTACAAAACCCTGTAGATAGGGGTACCATTAACCATGTGCACCCAAATCCACTCGACTGCATCTCCATCTGTCCTGCATAATACCCATTGCCGCCAAAAGATATGTTGGACATCATGGCTCCTGTCATAACTTCCTGAACAACCCTTGCCCTTTTGGTGCAGGAACCTCTCTTTGTGCTATAAGCATTTCAATATAATTCCAAGACTAGATGAAATCAGGATGTTTTCTTATTAAGAAGAACTCCCTTCCAACACCCACCTGCAACGCCCACAATTCATGGGTTCAAGGGGCATTGAAGATAGAGGGTGCCTGCCCCAAGTAACACTTCGGTCATCAGATTATCCCACCAATTTTAAAGCCTCAAAATGTAAATAGGCCTCTAAGTACACTTCTTTTTTTGGTTGAATCAGAGTGAAATTGGGAATTGAGCACCAACTCATGGAGTCAAGGAATTGCAAATGGCTTCAATGTCTGTCCCACAATACAGAAAAGAGAGGGGCAACAAAAGGGCATAAATAAAAAAAAATCATAGCAAGCAGCCTCAATTTTGCGTTAACGAGTTGATTCTACCTTCTTATTTCTGATTTTCTCTTGCAGCGACCATCAGAAACAAACCCAACAACCAGAAACCCCAAAGTACAAAGGCCGGAATCAACCCAGATACGATTCCAAAGGGCCAAAATGGGTTTTGCCTTTTGGGACTTTGAGGTGGAAGCGGACATGGCAACCAAGAATCAAGAAACAGGATATATAACAGAATCAAGAAGCAGCAGCAGTATAAATTTCAAGCAGGGTTTGGGTACCTTCACCGCCTGCAGCAGCAGTGCCTGGAGCAACAGGGGAGCAGTGTGCGTGGAGCAGGTTTTGGGGCAGCAGGGGAGCAGTGTGCAGCAGCAGCTGCGGCGCTGGAGCAGTGCTTGGGGATTTCACGAGCAGCAGCAGACCAGTCTGCGTTTTAGGGCAGCAGCTAGCAGTGTGGGTTTTCTGGAAAAAAGCGGGGAGCAGTGTGCGTTTTGGGGGGGAACCAGGGGTTTGGGTTTTATATCATGTAAAGGAAAGGCGCGAAGATGAAAATGAGTAATTTTGCCGGCGATATAAATAATACGCCGGTAAAAATAATCCTTTTCCCGGCGAAAAAAATTATTCGCCGGTAAAAATGCAACCTTTTCCGGTGAAAAAAATTATTCGCCGGGGAGACTCACACTTTCGCCGGCGTTTTATTGCGCCGCGAAAGAACCCACTATTCCCGGCGAGCTAAGTTTTTTCGTCGGAAAAGGTTATCTTTTCCCGGCGTTTAAATTTTTTGCCGGGAAAAAATGCCGGAAAACATGCAATGTCTTGTAGTGATGCTAAAATCCTTACACCAAATAAAATGGATTTGGACTTTTACAAGGAATGTAGATTCGTTGAATTTGTGGGAAAAATGAAAATCTATGGGGCAAAAACCTTGTTGTTAATTGTTATACAAGCCTTTCCTTGCTACATGATTTTGTCTTAAAAATAAAATTCTATAGAGTACAAAACCCCCTTGTTAATTGTTATACAAACTTTTCCTTGCTAAATGTTTGTGCAAGAGGAGGATTCTAGCGGTACTTTTTATGCTTATGGGTTGCTCACTTTTTTCCAAATGGAAGAAGATAAATAGGTTTTACATATGTAAATGTGATATATTTGAATATTACGTTCATTATATATGTGAAACACATTATTATGTTTATGAAAACCAACCGTTTCCCATGAGTAAGTGAGTACAACTAATGGTTTTAGATGTGTTTGGAGTTTTTGAATGTTTTCCACTCTCAAGATCCATGGAGATTTATGATATGAAAGTAAATATCTTGATAATTATCATTAATATGAGAATATTAAATGGTTCAAATCATCAATTGGGGGCCCATAGAAGTGCAGAAAATTAAAATTCTCAGAATTAGTTCAATAAACAAATTCAATGATTTAGATTACAAATATGGGCCGAAAAGAATTAAAAAAAAGAGTTGTTAATGGGATTTGATCCCATGACCACTTTCATAAACAAATTAAGTCACTATGTGAGAGTGTACAACACCATATTGTAGGTGGGCAATGTGAGTTTCAAACCTTTTAGGTATGAAAATTTATGCAAAAATGGACTTATTTACACATCATTTTTAAATCTCATTCACCCAACCCAAGCATAAATGTGTGTGAACAAATGAGATGATATGTGATGTAACCATTTTTACATATGTAAATGATTGCAAACAAATTACCCTTTTTTAATATCCGCAAGCTCAGTTGGTAAAAGACATGGGTGTATGCAAGGGCAGACCCACATATTCCTATGTGGATGCACTTGCACCCATTAAGTTGTTTGAACCCCTTAGAGGGGGTAAAGTCCGCATGGCCCATGCACCCATTGCAACCCATTTTGCACCACCTAAAATTAAGCCCATCTTATACTCACCCCCTTCCATCGAAACTCTTTTCATTTGAAAACCCCCCTTACCAAAATCGAAAACCCCTTCTGGTAAAAAACCGAAACCCTTCATTTCCATGACTCCATAAAAAATCACCTTAATTAGAAGGGCATCTCGTCTCTTCGACCACTCTCTCTCTCTCTCTCTCTCTCTCTCTCTCTCTCACTTGCAAATTTTAATCACTTGATTTCTTTGGTTTGAAGAATGTGGGTCACCATTGTAAATCTCAATGTCATGAGAATCATGCATAATAGACTACGCACGAGGAAACTATTATCCTTTGCATCCATCGTTGATTCTCCATTATGCCCCTTCTGGCCTCTGCCATATCTCAACTGAGATTGTTAATCAACTCTTTTGTGACTACAGCTTTGCCAAAAGGTTGACAAGATGTCAAAAATGATGTCATGAGGAAGAGAAATTTTTCTATCCTTCTTCTTTACCTTTTTAATTAACTTATTCACCATGTTATTAGTTCTTCATGTGCATTGCTTTTGTATAGTATCAGCTATAAATACTATCTAAGTAAGACTCAAGGAACATCTTGTCAAAGAAAATACCAGTGGGTATACAATTACAAACAATCCCCAAAATGCAAATAATACAACCTTATTCAATCTATAACAGACAACCAAACCCTCCAGTTGTCCTGTAGGAAGTGCATTGTAGCTTCTTTAGAGTGAGACACTCATGACTAAATAAAGGGTGTGTAGAAATGCATCAATTAAAAAAATATAAAACAGAAAAGAAATAGAAACAAGGAAAATTAATATATGTATTAACATATGATGCATGTGGAACAATAAGATAATATAGACGTTATTATCCCAATTTAACAACAATAGATTGGATCAACTCAAAACAAAACAGTTACCCAACAACCCCAATTCAAAACTAGATATAATAGGCATTGAAAATTTGTAGATTGTAGGGGTCATAACCTTTGATCAATGTCCTACAAATAAAGTATAATCATCTTTGTGATTGGTTATATTAAGATATATATATATGCTATGGCAATTTTATTCTAAAAATAATGCATTAAAAGAGGTGGTAAATGTGAAAAACGGCTAAAATATTAAACCCACATACCTGAATTAAAACTAGGTATATTCAAGATTGTTAGTCTTGGGTATTCAAACAAGGAAATTTCTCTATTCAAGGTTGTTTAATTATGCTTTAAAGCAAGGACCCCTTGTAATTTACTAAAAGCTAGACTATGAATGAGCCTAGAGAGTAGAGCTTCATTTTCTATTCAAGCGGACTTCAAGCATTTATTGCTTTCTTCCATTGAATTTAATTCTTGTCCCAATCCATTGGCTCTGTTTTCATTTTTAGAGATGGCTTCTTTGTTTGACATGTCTTATTCAAGTATAAAATTTTTGTAGTTGTAACTAGTGAAAAGGTTAATGAAAAAGCATAGGCTAAAGATAGCAATATCTTTAGAATCCAAAGTTTTCAATGAAATATATTGAGAATAAAATAATTTCAAAATAGCTAAATTTAAATATTATTTAGGCAAAGCTCTTTTTTTTTCTCCTTATGCAACATTAGAGACTTTCACTCACTCACACATTCCTTTACTGTATTTATACAGGCAACCTTTGTAAATCATTTTAATCAATGATCACATAATCCTCTTTAACTTTCACCTTCTATATTTCCTTCTTATTTGGTGAATAATGATTTCAAATGAGGATTTGACTAAAAATAGTTGATTTTTTTTCATTGTACATAGGAAGCAATTTAGCAGTTGATATGGTGGTGCATCATCTAACAGCTCTACAACTTTGGTGGCTCATCTCTCTCTCTCTCTCTCTCTCTCTCTCTCTCTCTCTCTCAGGTGACCAGTGTAGATATCCTTCTCTCTCTACCTATTGCTTTAATTTATATGTCATGTCCCAAATGTCTTTGATTGTAAATTCGATGTAGGGCTTTATGTTTGTTAATTTCTTTGCTTATAACTTGCAATTTGATACATGAATATTCATATTTTCATGTTTTATGTTGTTTAAACTTAAGTAAATGTGTTGTCTGTTTTAAGTATATAAATAAGCTCAATATTATCAATTAGAATTAAGTTATGTTTGTGTGTTTTAATTAAGTTATGTATTCCCTACTAAGTAATGCAATTTTTAGGTAGGTGTTGATTCTGATTAGATTTTCTTTATCTTTGAATTAGATATAAAAACTTTTTATTTAAGAAAATCAACTCCTAACCTACCATGTCCACCACTAGAGAATGATAACAATGATCAAGTGTTATCAACTTCGAAAAAAAGTCATGTAGAGGTTAACTTACCAAATCTTCCTATTGACCCTGGGTTATGGGACCCAATATCGAGTTATCATCCTGCAGACCAAGATCAAATCCAAAGGGCATATCTACAAAGTCCATTGTCAGCCTCGTGATCATAAATTCTCTTATATGGAGTCTACATAAGATAAGGGATGATTTAATCCTGCTTGGTTTAATGATTATGGTAGTTGCTTAAAAAACAGCATAGAGAAAGATGCTTCATTTTGTCTATATTATTTTCTTTTTGGAGGGCATGCACGTCATGATACTTTTATAACTCAAGGATTTAGAAATTGGAGAAAAAATGAATTTTAGATAATGCGGGAGGCCCGAGTAGTGCTCACAATTAAGCATATGAGAATTGTCAAAATTTATTAAATCAAAAGCAACACATTGAGACAATTATTGTCAAGTAATTGGATTAAACTCAAAGAGACTATTGAATCCACTTGTAAACAATGCTTGGTTTTATTCGCTTTCTACTACACTAAGGGTTGCCTTTTTGTGGTCATGTGAATCAGAAGATTCAAACAACATGGCTAACTTCCTTAAGCTTTTGCAAGTACTTGCCAAGCAAATGAATCTATTAAAAGAGTTGTATTGCAAAATGTTCCTAAAAATTTGAAATTAACATTGCTTAAGATTCAGAAAGACATTATGAGTGTGGCTGCTATGGAAACAACCGAGCCTATCATTTCTGATCTTGGAGATGCACCATTTGCCCTTTTGGTGGACAAATCTCGTGATATCTCTATGAAAGAGCAAATACTTGTAGTTTTACTCTATGTGGGTAAGCAGGGATATGTGATTGAATGTTTTTTGTTAGTTGAAAATGTCATAAACGTCTATCTCCGAAGGTAACCATCGATGCGATATTTTCTAGGCATGGATTAAGCATAATAAGTTTGTGTGGGCACGGTTATGATGGGGCCAGTAATATGCAAGGTCATATTAATGGCCTAAAAAAGCTAATTTAGAATGAGAATTCCACGGCATTCTAGTTCATTGCTTTGCACATTAGCTTCAATTGGCACTCATTGCTGTTGCAAAAAAGCACATACCAACTGCGATATTTTTTTACTCAGTTTCCAATGTCTTGAATGTCATCGGAAGCTCTTGCAAATTCCATGACATGCTCCAAAATATACAAGCTACTAAAGTCATTGATGCACTCAATACCGGTGAACTTGAAAGCGGACTAGGTTTAAATTAGAAGACTAGCCTCAAACACCCAAGAGATACACGTTGGGGCTACATTATGACACCTTGGTTACCTTGATTCTCATATTTTCATTTGTGGTTGATGTGCTTAAAATTATTTTAAAAGATAATACGAGCAAACATATGGGTACTGCAGGTAACTTATTGCTTCAATTAAAATATTTTTATTTTGCATTTAAAATATATTTGATGAGAACTATTTTGGGGATAACAAATGAATTGTCAAATATGTTGTAACGTAAATATCAAGATATTGCCAATGCCATAGAAATGGTAAGAAGATCGAAAGAAAGATTGCAAATGATGTGAGACAATAGGTGGGATTCTCTCCTCTTTGAAGTTCATTCATTTTGGAATAAAAATGAAATCTCCATTCCTAATATGGATTATATTTATGTTGATCGAAAACGATCACGACACAAAGCTGAAGTGACAAACTTGTATTATTTTCATGCTGGAATATTCTACACTACAATTGACATGAAACTTCGAAAGCTCAACGATTGCTTCGATGAGGTGACACCGAGTTACTTCTTTGTGTTGTATGCCCAAATCCATCTGATTTCTTTTTTGCTTTTGATTAGAAAAAATTGACTCACCTTTCTTAATTTTGTCCATATGATTTTTCAAACTCTAATTAGGTGATGCTTGGTAATCAACTAGAGAATTACATTATTGATATGCATAAAATTAGCAAGTTTCAAAAAGTGAAAGGAATTAGCTGCCTTGCTAGGAAAATGGTTGAAACAAGAAAGGACATTGCATATCCTTTGGTTTATTTGCTTTTGAGATTGGCACTAGCCCTACCAATTGCTACTACTTATGTTAAAAGGATTGATTATCTAGAAAATTTGTCACAAGTACGAGACGCACAGCAACAAGTCCGACGGCATCAAAAAACATCATCATCATCATCATCATCATCATCAAAGCCTTATCCTAACCATGTTGGGGTCGGCTACATGAATTCTATTTTTCCTTTCCGTTCTATTTTGAGTTAAATCTTTCGATAAGTAAAACTTCTTCAGAACAGAATTAATGACTTCCATCCATGTTTTCTTCTTGAAAAGACATGAAAAGGAAAAATAATGCCTTTTCATTTGTATTCTTCATTCTCAAGTTTAATTTACATGGGTTTTGGTACTCTGATCTCCTAGGTGCAAGTTGCTCACATTTATTTTACGTCACTCGTGCAAGTTGCTCACATTTGTTTTATGTCACTCCCACACTTGGTCTCGGATGATCTTTGTTTGGCAAAAGAATTTAAAAATAAAGTAAAGAAAAGAAAATGTAAGGTAAAAATGCATGAATGGAAGGGAAAAGAAGAGTAGTCAATCATCATAAGACAGTGGCCGATCCATGCTTGGCTTCAAATTCTCCAAGTAAGGTGCCTAGGATCATGTTGCCCTAAGGAATAGGGAAGTGTCATTTTCCAAGGACGAACACGATTGAAACCATAGACCATTTCAACTTCAGAATGAAGCAAACGTAGAAAGTCCCAAAAGACTTAGGACTTTAGAGGCCTTTTTGTTGGATCTTTCATGTTGTCAAGGTACTCGTTTGAATTCTTTGAGTTTTTCTCAGAGATTTATGTACCTTGTGAAGATGTTGAGACTTTTTGAATGTAGTAGAGTTTGGATGATTTCTTTCATTTCTCCTTAGAATGCATAGCTAGTGCTTAATGAATCCTTTGTGACACCTCTGAGTGCCTTAGGAAGGTCACCTATAAGGCTCTTTATAGGGCCTCCAAGTGCCTCCAGTCATTTGAGGAATGGGGTGATTCTGGAGAAAAATTTTGATTTTCAGGGGAGTAGCTGACTATATGTTTGTTCACTCGGCTACTTTCCTTTCGTCAATTGCACTCGGCTGTCATCCGAGATTTCATCCCTTCAATCATGCTAATGTGCTTGAAATCACCCTTTAAGAGATTTAACCATATATGGATCAGCTATTTCCTAAGTTGTACTAGTTAACTGTTTCTATTTTGATTTTGGCCATTATATGTGTTTAGCCGGCTACTGTATTTACTCAGCTGACTACTACATGTTTTCCCTTTTTTTTAACTTTTTACTTATTTTTCCTTCCAAACTTTGAGAGAACCTTTCTAACTTCATGCTTGAGCTATTTGGGCTTTGGCAAGATGTACTTGGACTTGGTTTGTCTTACAGGGGTGCCCTCTTGATTGAATTTTCTTCTAAGTTTTTGTTGAAAGTTTTTGTGTGTCAACAAATGTCCCCTCGAGATATAATGATGGAGGGTTTTTCCCATAGTCATTGTGCCTCTAAAGAAGCAACTTTTAATGAGAATTGATACCTTGGTTTTACTCTTGCTACCTACTTTTCACGGAAAACATGTGTATCATTTCATGGGAACTGTAAGTTGTATTTAGCAGGATTCTTTAAGTTTAAAAAGGTCAAAGGAGTATAGTTTTTGTGAAGGAAAAATGGGTTGGACTGTGAAAAACTTCATACCTATATCCTAGTTTCCATGGATATTGTTTGTGTGTATATATCCATGGGGATTGAGGGTTTTCCACGTGGTTTTGAGGTGTTTGAAGGTCTTTTGGGTTGAAGTGGCTTTTTGGTGGAAATTGGGTTAGTTTATGTGCTTTTTTTTTCCCTAAAAATGGTATTTTGATCATGGTTGGGTTGCTTTTGAATGGTATGAAAGTGTTTTAACTAGGGTTTTTATGGTTGATTTTTTATCAAAGGCATGAAGAAGGTCTTTATTTCTTTATTGCATAAAAAAGATGCTTGACTAGACTTAAGTTGGAATTACAAAGTGAATTGCTTTCATGTGAGTTATGGATCCACCTTAAGTTTTTCTTGGAAGATTTGCTATTTTCACTTGACTGAGAGTTTAAGGGATCTAATGAAGTTGAAACAGATCATGTAGCCACTTGTTTTGAAGGTATTTAGGAGAGGAACATCAAGGTAAAGGAGTTTTGGAATTTTAAAATTTTTAAAAGGATGAAAAGTGGGCAAAAAGGTAAAACACTGTCTCTTGGCTACAGCAGGCGTTACCCCGGGTAGCCGATTGATCTGGTTATAAAAGGTAGTGACTTCTTGCATTTCCCACTTTGTGACTTTCACTCCATATGTCCAAGATATTTGTGCTAGGGCTTTTTTTAGAGTTTCTTCGAGTTTCCTTGCTTTTATCCTTGGATTTCCCTTGATTTTCTTTCCATCTAAAGGGGCTACAATGGCTGGTAAGTCACCTTCTTCTTCTTTTCCTTTCGTTGGTTGCAGAGCTGATCAGTTTTTTCATTTTTCAAACTGTGCAGAATGGTTTTCTTGTAGATCTTGTTGATACATGTGCTTTTCCTTGTGAAGTTTTTCATTTTGCTTGATTGTGGTGAGAAGGACTTTGAAACCTAATCCTTGCCTAAAGAAGTAAAATGATGTTCATCTTCTTCCTTTATTCTCTATAGCCGAGCATTTTTTCCACTTTTCCTTATTCTTTTTGCAGTTATGGCTTCCTTTTTTGTTTAAACATGCCTTATGTGTCTTTTTCTTCTTTCTTGTTTGACTTTCACTGGAAATCACATACATCATGCCAAAACCACATTTTTGGACTTTGAATGCATGACAGTCGGCTACTGATGCTATTTTTTCACTTTTCTTTCTTCATTTCTTTTCTTTAATGCTTCTTTTAGTGCATTCATGATGTATTCTCCTTGCTTTTCCTGGGAATTTGCTGAGATCTGAGAAGTAGGTCAAAATTTTAATATAGGATTTAAAGTAGTATTTGCTTGGCAATACTTTGGGCGGGAAAAGTGAGACTTGGGTTTTCTAGGGTTTTTACCTTTGATACCATTGTAAAAATGATAGAGCGTGATGTATTTGGGTGTGCCCTAGGCTCTCTTGAGTTTTCTTGTGATTTTTCACAAGTTTTGGAGAGATTTGAAGTTCGAACTTGAGGTAGCCGATTAGGTTGTGTTCTTTTTTTAAATTTCAGTAGCCGATGGCTTTATGATGTCTTTTAAAATCCCTAGGACCGCCAATGATTCTAACTGACTTTTAGCATTCCTTGGTTAGCAAAGAGGTTCTAACTTTTGGACTTTTTTGAGTTGTAGAGGCTTGCCCCCTTTCGGTAGCTAAGAGATGGCTTTCCCTTAGTCTCCACTGACCAGCTAAGAGGCAACTTTGTCCTTAGTTATTTCTGGCTTTTTGGCTTTTTCTGGATGGTCGAGAGTCAACTTACCCTTAGCTTTTTCTAAGTGGCCGAGAGATTACTTGAGTTTGTCAAAGTAGCCTTATCCTTCTAAGTAGCCAAGTAGCCCGTTAGACTTAGGGTTTTCTTTTTGGGCTTCCTTTTTCATAGAGTCCATCCTTTAGGATCTTCAGCTTATCTTTGATGTATTCATGCTGCACTTATCATCATGTATTTGTGTCGCCCTGGTTGGACTAGAAGCCTTATCTTTAAGCTTGTGTGTGTACATTTAATTGCACTACCGGGGCTCAAAGGTAAATAACCCACTCTTTCACTAAAGGGAGATGCTGCCAAAATTTTGGTAGAAACTTCTACCATTTCACCACTTATTTTATGTTTTTCCTCCTCCTTTCCTCAATTATAGACAAGGGAAAGAATATTGCTAAGCCCACATCTTTAAAGGCTAAGAAGTTTGGGAATTCATCTTTTGAAGGATCACCAGCAAGTCTCTTTGAATAAACCAGACTACATTTTCAACGACAGTGATGACTGCCAATATGATTAGAGTCTTGACTTCATATTGTTTCTGAAGGATTGTTTCAAATCTAAATTTCTAGATTGTAAGTCACACACATAACAAAAAATAAAAGAACTTATAAAAAGTAAATCAATCAACCACACAAAGACAAAACAAGTAGATTTTTAACATGGAAAACCCAAAATAGGTAAAAAAACCATGAATCCAACAAGGTTCAACTATCAAGCAATAGTGAACAATTACAAAATATACTCATAACCCTTATTTAGTCATTCCTTTGACCTAAGGATAGAGTTCTTCTTATACAACTCCCTGTCATAACTCTCCTTCCCTATGGACTGCTCTCTGTTTGATTGCACCATACCTTGAATGCACAAGATTCTATCAGTTCTTTACAAGAGATGTAGAAGCAATATTCTCTAGCTATCACAACCCAAGCCCAAGAATTCATCGATCAAGGTTAATCCCTAAGCGTGACACATGTATTCCCGTGTAAGCCACACCTTGATCGGAGTCTAAACGAAATTACACAAGGGATGTTCACATTACTTATACGTGTGAGGTGCTGTGAACGAACATCTGTCCAAGCATTAATCACGTGGAAGCCTGTCAATATTACTTGTAAATCTTGTTCTCCAATAATTAATCATTATCAATGTATCATTTCTTGAAACAATACAAACCATCATAATGCAGTGAAGAAAGAACGTGACTAAACGAAATGTACATATAAGAGTTTGTTCAAACGTATCTTACATGCTTATACAAAAGAGAGATAAAGCCTTATGGACAATTACAAAAGATACATTGTTCCAAAAAAAAAAGGATCATGGACTATACATGACAAAATAAAAACTAATTTCATGCCATGAAACCTTAATGCATAAAAAGAAAAAAAAAACAAAATAAGAAGGCCCTAAGATGATCGTGTTGTGTTCCGAAAGTGGATTAGTCAGATTTCTTATACTGTCACCCGTTCAGGCCTGAGGAGACCTCATTGGCCTCCTCTCAAGTCTCCTCAATCTTCATAAGATCAGGACTGGGATTTGAGCCTGTAATACCATTAAACAACTTATGAATAAGACTATTTAACAAAGTATAAACATAATTAAAGTAATATGTGTTGTATCTAAGAGAATCATTAACAGTTGATCAATAAAATTCAATTCAGTATACTAAGCATGGCGTGCATTGAATAAATCATATATATCTTCCCCATAGAGATCTTTGAATTGAGATCACCAATGCCTTGACCAAAGGTACAATTGGGTTTCTACGTTTGTGGAGTCCGGAAGCTCTAAAGGCACACTGTAGCAGCACCATAATAATCTATTACACCAAAGTCAACCCTGCCAAGTATCATAAGGCTAAAGCTGAGTAAAGCCATACCATTTTTGATTCATATGATTGAATGAGTAAATCATGCAATTCGTTTCAATTCATTATACGTTCGATTCATTCTTACTCAATTCAATATTAAGAATAAGAAAACTGTATATCAATAGACATTCAGAACTAGAACCAATTCATAAGATGATCATTTCAAAACCATTTCGATAATAGACAGCAATGACCATAATTCAATATGCTATGCAAATTCAAATTTGTAGAATCAAGGTAATTTACAAACCAATCCTAATTTAATCATCCATTGCTTCTAACCATGCATGATGATATAGTTTTAAATTATTTGATACACAGTTATCTCTATTCGATGTTACATTTTGTTAAGAAGAACATATCAAAGTCCCTTAAACCAGCACCCATAGGGAGGTGCTTAACAAATGGACAGCGTTACATGAATAAGTCTTAGCCCTCAAGACACTTCGTGTTAAGAAATCTTCTAATGGACCAATGATCAGGTTAAAGTATTTCAAGGAACTAAGGTCCTATTGATCATGCTAAAAAATGACAAATGTGTAACGGATTCAAATCCAACATTCACACACTTCAAGCATTAAGAAAAAAGGAAAATAACTACAGTTCATCATTAATTTCCCTTTTGTTTACATGAGTTCAAATGCTCTGACTGCGGGGATGCAGGTTGTGTATATGTTTTTGAAAAGTTTACAACCCCTCCCACGAGTCTCAGATGTGATTCAGATTTAGAAAACATAAGAAGAAAAAATTGGAGAAAAATGCAAGAAAGAAGAAAACAGGGGGACTGACGTGGTCACGGTCATTGGCTTTCAATGGTCGAAAGGCCACTATTTGCTCTCTGTATTGTACAGTTTCACCTCTACGACTTCTTTGAAATGCTGAAACTCACTTTTATAATCTTTGGAGTGTTGAATGACCATTGAGAAGGCTTGTTTTGACCAGGGAATCAACTAAAACCTTTGATGATTTTCATTTTTAGCTACGGACTGTTTTTTGTATAAATCTAAAAAAAGCACTTTATGAAGCCAAAGTTGTGTCATTCTGACTCTAAAATTTTCAAAGATCAGAATGAAGCCTAAAGAGGCTTGTTCACAAATTTCATGATGGCTAGAAAACATCCTCAGTGAGAAAAAACAAAAGAACTGATTTCATTATTCAAAGGCTCGCCAGTGCTTGAACATAGTCTTCTTTTAAACGATACCCATACCTTCCATTCCTTCTCTGAACCATCTCTCACCTTGAGTGAATGAGAAGGAGAAGAAGAAATGGGATGGAGTGCTAGAGAATGCCTTGTGACTTGCTTAGAGTTTTTAGTAGGAACTGTCTGCCTTTTCTCTATATGTTTCCCTTTTTTTTTCAAGTGTTAACTTCCTTTTTATAGACTGCCAAAGTAGTTTAGGGAGTTCCAGAAAGTTAAAGGGAGGTTATGGGAGGTTGAACTTCAAAAAGAAGTGGGTAAACTGCCAAAAACCATAGGAACTGCTCCATGAAAGTCAGTGACCACAGCTGGGTCACTTCCAGGGCCCATTTTTTGGACTTTTATGTATGTGACCCATTTTCACCTATTTAAGGTCCAAACTTGGGGGGATGCTTTTTGACATTATTTTAAGTGTGTCATAGGAATTTCAATCTGTTTTGACCTTCTAAAGTTGGTCAACTCCCACATTGACTTTTCATGAAAATGGGCCCTTGTTGCAACTATCTGAGGCCCAAATGACTTCGATTTGATTTGAACCTTGGATGGACTAATATCAGGAGTATCTTGGAGTGTCTATCCAAATTTCACACAGTTTGGATTTGTAGAAGTAGGACTTCAAATAGTGATCTACTTGTTGCATGTTCTAAGTCACTTTCACCCCACACTGTAAGTAGCTAGGTTGTTTTCTACCCGAACGTAGTTCAATTGACATGAAATTTTGAGAAATTAATTTTGAACATATTCTGAATATTTGATCCAAATCTTGTCAACTTTAGCTCCCTGGAAGTAGGATCTTAGCTAGTGACCTCCACAGCTCGGTGGTCATTGACTTCTAAGCCAACATGCAGTGAAAGTAGAACCAAACAAAGTCCTCTTGACTTGAGAATTTGTAGGACCTCCCTTGATCATGACTGAAGCTTTGTACCCAAATTTCATCTATTTTAGACATCGGGAAGCAGGACTTTGGTCAATGACCCCATGACTTGAAGATCACTAACCCAAAGTTAACATGTTTGTAGACTTTGGGTCAAATGATGTCCGTTTGAACTAAAATTTTGCAGAGCTTCCCTTGAGCATAATTTGAGCTTCTTCCAATAGTCTCAACTAATTTTGATCTTCATGAGATGTCACTTTATATAGTAACCCTATAGAGCTTAGTAAATTTCCATCCGAACTGAGTTTTGGTCCAAATGATATCCAAATGCTCTGAAACTTTGAAGAATAGTTTTTGAATGTATTTAAATGCATTTCACTAAGTTTGAGTTTGCTTTGACATGTAAAAGTGTCAATTTCGACAGTGACCCCCAAAGAACTAGCGAACAGTCACTAAAGCTTGAGTTTTAAGCTAAGATGAAGTCCAAATACTTCAAAACTTTGAATCATCATTCTCAATCATGTTTTAGAGTTACGCTGAAAGTTTCAGCTACTTTAGTAACCTAGAATTTTGAATTTGTTTGGTGATGCTTAGATTTGAGTCATTGAACCTCAAACTTAGTGTTTGGTGAATTGAGTAACCAAATGAAGTCCCTTAACTTTGAAACTTGAATTGCTACATTCTGAGCTCATTTGAAGTCTTTTGAGTTGATTGTAGCAGCTGTGAGTTTTTATGGGTCAACAAGTGCCCCCTCAAGGTGCAATAATTATAGTGTAACAATCATTGTGCCTCAAATATACCAATCTGTGAGAATGATGAATGGCTTAATGAAAATACAGTTTTTCAAGATAGGTTCTAGGCCTAAACTTGAGATTTTGAAATTTTTGATAGAAACCATAAAGGGTTTGATGATGGAATTTGGTAAAAACATAAGAATTCTGAATTTCTTTGCCTTACTTTCACAGGTATCAAAAGTAGAATCTCTGTGGGAACTGTTGGGAACACCTACAAAAGAATCCTTGAGGTATTTAGAAAATTCTGAAGTTTATGAGTTTTTGTTTGGATTTTGGAAATGGATTTGATTTTCTCATGAATTTATCATAGATATCCAAAGTGGCATCTCTATAAGGACTGTGGGCAACACTCACAAAAGAAATCCCTAAGGTTTTAAGAAAAGTCAAAGTTTGAATTTGAAATGGATTTGGGTTTGAAATTTTCATGGATTCTTGGTTTATCTTCAAAAATTAAAGTTTAGGTTTTGACTTGGCTTGACATGAGTCAAAATGAGATGTAATTTTGAAGGAGAGCGGCTTTTGTAGATTTTTATCCAAAGCAATTTGAGATAACAAATTTGGCTTAAAATTGGGTTTGTCCCAAGATGAACTTTGAGTTTAGATTAGGTTGGCTTTCAAGAAAACACACATTTTTGTTTAGAGCAAAATGCCCAAAGTGGGGGTTCACCATGTTATGTCTTGAGTGAGATAAAACTAAAAGTTTGGCTATGAGGGACATTGCAACCATAGATCATCACATTGCAGCAATAGCTTTCCTCTTTGAAAGATGATGCTCTAAAGCTTCAAGGCACCATAGATGGCTTAGAGAAGTCTAGTTCAAAGAACCAGGTCTACGAATAGTGCATTCTTGCCAAAGTAAAGGCGAAGCAGACAACCTTGAATGACTTTATTCAATCCCTTGAAAGTGAAATGAGTATCAAACTAGATGAAATTGACTTTGATACTGTTGTCCTAGCTTATCCAAGCTATAAAGGGCGCGTCCTAAGGGAAGAAATTCCGAATATGAGAAAGCAACTTGAGAAGTTTTTGGATTAGGTCTCATTGCTGCAGCTTCTTGTTTGACTCCTTTATCTTGAGCAGCATAGGTGGCCATGTATACATTGACTTCATTCTTTGTACTTAAACTTCAAATGAATATCAACAGAAAAATTTTCTTTTCCTCCTTTTTGTCATTGGTATGGGTGTTTGGTTTGATTTTTTGTGGATGTTTGATGTGGTTTTTGTGGATGGTTTATTTGGTTTGGTTTTCTCAGACTTGTATAAGAGTGTGATTTATGATCTTTTGGATCTACAAATCAAAAATAAGAGAGTCATATAGGTGGACGTTATTGGGTGCCCATATGTGCGGCTTTCTCCAAGGTCCATGACTTGATCCTTTTGGTGTTGAAAAGGGTCAAAAAGAGTGGATGTTATCCGGTGCCCATGTGTGAGACTTTCTCCAGGATCCTTGACTTATTCCTTAGAACAAAGATTTGGCTTTGGTTTTTCTTTAGTTTTTTCCTATACAAGGCCTAAAAAAAGACTTGTTCTATATAATCGAAGGTAGTCATATAGGGTCTGCAAAAAGATTTATTTTATACAACTAAGGAATAGCTATATAGGGTCTACAAAAAGACTTATTCCACATAGCTGAGATTTGTTATATAGGATCTGCAAAAAGACTTAATCTATATAGCAGGATATTACAAGAGGTCTTATAGGGACATTATCCAGAGGTCTTGTAGGGACATTATCCAAGTAACAAAGGGTTGACTAGAGGGATCAATGGGTTTTGTCCTCACAGTCATTTTATACAAGTCTAAGGGACTTTGGTTAGGAGTCATAGGTTGTGAGGCTCGAAACCAGAGGATTTTAGAAGTGAAAATGTACACTGTACATGGTTTAGGTATGCCAATAACATTCAAGTGTAGTATTTCTTAAGAAGTTTTTCATTGATAGGCATCATATATCTATCTCTTTCAAGTGTGAGAAGTGCGTAGGTGCCGTTAAAGTAGGCCTTGTTGACGATGAAAGGTCCTTCCCACTTGGATTCAAACTTGCCTTTTTACAAGTGTGTGGAGAACATAGGCCTTTTAACTGCAAGAACTAAATCTCTTTTCTTGTAAGCTCTATATTTAATCTTTTTGTTGAATGACCCAGCCACATGGGCTTGATATAATTTGATTCTTTGTCAAACAGCAAGCCTCTTATCATCAAAGCTTTCCAACTCTTGGAGTCTGAGTTTGGCATTCTTTTCTTTAATGTATTTGTTTATCACAACTACCCGAAGAGAAGAAAGTTGAATTTCCAAGAATATTACAGCTTCACAGCCATAAACCAAAGAATATGGTGTTGATTTGGTTAGACCATGAACTGTAATTCTATAAGCCCACAATGCTTCAGGAAGTTTAGTACTCCAACTCTTTTTGTTGTCAAAGACCATTTTCTTCAGGATTTTGCAAATGTTCTTATTGAATGCTTCAGCAAGCCCATTAGCTGCAAGGTTATATACCATAGAAGGATAGCATTGGATCCCGCACTCATCACAGAATCTATAAAATTTGTCATTGTTGAATTGAGGACCATTGTCATGATGCAGACGTTTAGGCACCCCCCAACGATAGATGATATGAGTTTTCAAGAAGCTGAGGACTATATCTTTTTTTACTTTTGCAAGAGGAACTACTTCTACCCATTTGGAGAAATAATCTGTTGCAACAAAAATGAATTGATGACTACGTTCTAATGATAGACTAATTTTTCCGACTATGTCCATTCCCCAAGACTCAAATAGCCAAGAGGTGGATGTAGGATGTAGTTATTCCACAAGTTAATGAATGTAATCACCATGGACTTGGCATTCATTACATCTTTTAACAAAATTGATGGCATCAGACACCATGGTAGGCCAATAGTAACCTAGCCTTCGAATTTGATCATGAAACTTTGATCCGACTTAGTAAGTACTGCATAAGCCAAAATGAACTTCTTTAAGTGCTTGAATTGTTTATTTTAGTGATAAGCAATGGAGAAGAACTCCATCATATGACTTGCGATAAAGAGTATTCGAAGGCAAATCAAAGTGAAGTTTGAGAGCTCGCCTTTGAATAGTAGTTTTTTCTTTAGCATTTTTTGGTAAGACCACATGAAGAATATAATCAATGAAAGGGTCTCTTCAATCTCTAAATGAGTTTTGGAAAGATTAAGTCTGATTCTTGATCACATCAAAGAAATCTATTATTGATTTATGGGTGTCAAGCGGAGGTAAAAGCCTTCTTTCAACTATTTCCAATGCCTTTTTGTCATTTTTAGAAACTGACATTGATACTGCCAATCCTGCTAGTGCATCTGCTTTGACATTTTGATGTCTAGGAATGTGGTGAATTCTATCAGCACGAATCTCTCCTTGATTTCACAAGTTTTGTTGAAGAAAGAAAGCATGTCTGGTTTCGTCACTTCATATTTGAGATTCATTTGTTAGATCACAAGTTGCGAATCTCTATATACTCCAAGGTTATTGATACCAGATTCCAAGGCTAGTTCAAGACCCATAATCAATGCTATATATTCTACCACATTATTTGAACATGACTAAATTAATAAGGAGTAAGGGCCGTAGAATCTTTCTGGCAGCAAAAAATGATCCCAACCTTAAAAATTGGATCTCCAAATTCATTTGTCCCAGAAGCTCCATTAAAGTGTATGATCCAATATAAGTCTGAATCAATAGTCGGTTTCCATATTTGTTCAATGAAGAAGACTGGTTCATTAGGGGGATTGTCTCTGAATTCAGAATTCTTCAAAAGTAGATGTTCTGCTAGGAAGTCAGCAAGAGTTTGTCCTTTCACCGCTTTTGGAGGAACATATCTAATGTCATATTGAGAGAGAATAATAGACCATTTGGCTAGACAACCATTCAGTGCACGAGCCTTAGTCATAAGTGCCTTCAGTGGGTTGGTGTTGAAAACCAAGTACACTACATTGGAAAGAATATAGTGACATAGTTTCCTTGTATTCTTTTGAGCTAACAATGCCCCCAAAGAGTAACCAAGAGCTCGAATATAGAGGATGAAAGGTTTGCCTGGAATTGGAGCTGAAAAGACCGGTGGGTTTGTGAGACACATTTGATATCTTAAAAGGCATCTTCACAAGCTTTATCCTACACAAATTCAATTTCTACCTTCATGAGTCTGGATAATGCTCTGCAGTTCTCAAATAAGTTTGAGATGAACCAGCAAATGTAGGCAAGTCTACCCTACAATCCCTTGAGTTCTTTTAAGAGCTCTTGAATAAGGCATCCCCAATATAGCTTTGACTTTGACTGATCTCTTTAAGGGTCAGTTCTACATTAGTGGCAACTTCAACTAATCGGGCCAGAGACTTAGTATTTTGACTAAGTATAATAGCCTTGATTTCTGGTCGCAAGTTGGTTTTCCACATTTCAATCGTTGCCCTCTAAGATGGTTGTTCCAAGCATTTGTAGGATAATGTTCTCTATCTATTGATAAAGGCCTGTGTAGTTTCATTGTTTCCCTGCCTTATACTGCTGAGCATAGCAAAGGTGACTATCTGATCCTCCTCCTGGAAATGGAGTAAGAACTTCTCTTCTGTAATTGGCTATGTCATGAAGAAGAGTTCTAGTAATTGCTTGTACCAATCGAAGGCAACTCCTTTCAATGTGCTGATGAATAACCTTATTTTTAGTGCATCTAACTCTTGCAAGCTTCCAAGGAGTGATTTGAAATGCACATTATGTTGATATGCTGACCCCTTCCCAAAGTATGGTTGGAAAGTCGGAAGTTTACAATTTGGTGGAAATTGAACCAAATCAAATTTCGGAGGATACTTGGGTGTAATACCCTTTTTTTATCCTGGTCTCCACTTTTGATTTTGTCAGTATCTCTTCAACTTCTTTGAAGGTTATATGTTTTTTGGGATTTATATGAAAACCAAGGATTGATGAATGATCAACACCAAAAGAACCTGCAGCTATTACCTTGTCTGTTAGGGACTTAAATTGAGCTGTGAGTAGGTCAATTTTACTGGCATTCTTTCTGATCATTGTTTGTTCTCTTTTGTTGGCAAACGAAGGATTTATTTGAGCTTCAACCGAACCAGCCAGCTTATCTGTTAAGATTTTCAAATGAGCAATCGAGTGGTCGATCATAGCTCCTTGTTGTTTGACAATATCACTAACATTGTCATCTTCATTTTTGCTAGGATCTTCTTCGTCGACATCTTTACTTCCACTAGCATCATCATTTTCATCCTTACCAGTTCCACTTCCCTCAACCATAAACACAATGTACTGACGGGGATAGGATGAGGTTAATGCGTGAGAAGTGGTTTGGCTTTTTTTGTATTCAAGATAATGATAGGATCATCGTCAAAATCAGTTCGGCATGATCTTCAGAAGTATTGCTTGAAGGGGAGTTTGGATCAGACCTTTGTGATTGAGTCTAAGACATACTCTGAGTAACTCTTCAAGCTGAGCTTGGCCCAACCATGAAAGACAAGGTTAAGTTTAAATCATCTTCTTTAATCACCCATTTTCGAGTGATCTTGTCATGTGATAACTTCTGAGTTTGGTCTTTGAAGTGGGCCAAAGCTTTCTTTTTGATTTGGTTGGCTAGCTTGGCTGCCAAGGTTGGGTCTTTGAACCTGGTGACCAGTGGCCTAGAAGTACTGGCAACTTGTTCCTAATCCATGGAACAAGTTCCACTTCCCTCAACCATAAACACAATGTACTGACGGGATAGATGAGGTTAATGCCTGAGAAGTGGTTTGACTTTTTTTACATTCAAGATAATGATAGGATCATCGTCAGAATCAGTTCGGCATGACCTTCAGAAGTACTGCTTGAAGGGGAGTTTGAACCAGACCTTTGTGATTGAGTCTGAGACATACTCTGAGTAACTCTTCAAGTTGAGCTTGGCCCAACCATGAAAGACAAGGTTAAGTTTGGATCATCTTCTTTAATCACCCATTTTCGAGTGATCTTGTCATGTGATAACTTCTGAGTTTGGTCTTTGAAGTGGGCCAAAGCTTTCTTTTTTATTTGGTTGGCTAGCTTGGCTGCCAAGGTTGGGTCTTTGAACCTGGTGACCAGTGGCCTAGAAGTACTGGCAACTTGCTCCTAATCCATGGAATCAAAAGTGGGAAGTGAAAGGATGTCATCAGCACCTCTCTTGTTCTTCTTATTCTGCTCCTTCTTTTGTTGGAGTGAATTCTTGAAATGAGCAAGATCGGTCAAATTACTGATGACCAATTGCTCAGTTTTCTTTTTGTCTCTAGCGCCATGTGGTAGGCACCGAGGTGAAGATGGTGAAGATGGTGCCACAATGATGGAGGGTAGACACCTTCTGCCAAACCACCGTCCCTCTTTTTGAGTCAGAGGGTAGAAAGTGTTATCTTTGAGTAAGGCTAAGGGTTTGTTCTTAGCCTTTTTGGATTTTGGATTACGTGGTTGAAGTACCACGTGCTGCATCCTGGGATGGATGCACCTTTCTGGGCCTTCTTACGAGTCAGGAACTGCCGAAGGTCCTCTGATGTTTGCTTATTAACAACCCGCTATTTTGGCCGAGTAGATGATGTCTTTAAGCCTTGAGCAGTCACTGAATGTGACTTACCAAGTGTCCACTAACTTATGATTCATGAGCTGGACCTGCCTTGCCCCCAGACGAGGCTTGGTGATGTGAAGATTGCTGCCTCCTGTCTTCAACTTGTATTTTAGTTCCTCCTAAACCTTATTAAAAACTCCAAAATGATTCTGGGCATTTTTGGAAACCCAGGATTTGGGAGTCTCAATCTTCTTGATGAATTTTAGGGCTACTGATGACCCATTCAGATCAGTCGAAGTCATGGAGCCTGTTGGAGTAGAGAGCCTTTAGAAAACTGAGACTCTCGATGTAGGGCAGTAAAGTCCGTTTGAGCCTTCTTTGATGCTCTTGAAATTGTTTCGTTTTGGGTCATGGAGATTTTAAAGAGCCTTTCCTTGGCCTCGTTGAAAGTAATGATTAGGCAACCCATGATATCTCTGCAAAAAGCAAGCCCACTGGACTATATTAGTGTTACAACTAGTATAGCTGCCTTTTGGGCTAGCCGAAATGGTTTATAAATGCCATCTGAATCAACATGGTTTTGAACCGAAATGGTTAGACATAGACATAAACCCCATCTCATTGTGATATGTTGACTATCCTAGCTGTCAGAATTTTTACAGCATTTCGGGACCATACAGTCAGACTTAAAAGCATGTTAAGCTAACTAGACCTGGTTACCAAAATTTCAGCAACAGTTTAGGGCCATCTGTGTCAGACTTATAAGCCAGAGAGGGTTGGATCTAATCAAAGGGATAGGGCCTAAATGATGGAGCCTGCACCACTACCACAATAATCATACGAGATCCATCAATGCATGACGCCGAACACTGCATGATTACAACGTTGTTAGTCTTATCACTGATTTAATAAAACATTTATTTGGGTCGAAGCCCCTTGGATTGAATTACCACTCTTCTAAAGCATAAAAGGGTGTGATTTGGTCCATGTACATTAAGGTGCAAGTTCCTTCAATTAAATGCTCCAGTCGAATGGTAAAAATCTACCCTGTGAGGTGCTTAATGCCTTCATTTGAATGAGAAAGGATGCACTTCGAGGTGCAAAGTTCCTTCATTTATGCTCCCAAACTCATCATAGATATCAAGGTCATGCATGGGTGTCTTCAGAGGTCAAACAAGTCATTTTTAGCAGCAAAACAAGTCGGTGACTGTGACCCACAATCACTGCCAATTTTCCATCAATTTCTACAGTCACAGCACTTTTTGTATAGCATCTCGCGGTCACTAAGCAACAGTAGCACTTTTCAACTTAACAGCAACACTTTTTAGCTTAACATCAGCACTTTGTAGCACTTTTCATGCATTTTTAGCCAATTTTCATGTCTTTTAACTAAATTTGATCACAAATTAGGGCAAAATAAAAGATTTCCCACAAACGGTGCTAATCTTCTGATCGCGCTCGAAATGGTGAATGTGTAACGGATTCGAGTCCAACATTCACACACTTCAAGCGTTAAGAAGAATAGGAAATAATTACAGTTCATCATTAATTTTCATTTTGTTTACATGGATTCAAATGCTCTGACCGTGGGGGATGCAGGGTGTGTACATATTTTTGAAAAGTTTACAACCCCTCCTTCAAGTCTCAGATGTGATTCAAATTCAGAAAACACATGAAAGTTCCTTCATTTAAGCTCCCAAACCCATCATAGATATCAAGGTCATGCGTGGGTGTCTTCAGAGGTCAAACACGTCATTTTTAGCAGCAAAACAAGTCGGTGACCGTGACCTGCAATCACTGCCAATTTTCCATCAATTTCTACAGTCACAGCACTTTTTGTATAGCATCTCGCGGTCACTAAGCAACAGTAGCACTTTTCAACTTAACAGCAACACTTTTTAGCTTAACATCAGCACTTTGTAGCACTTTTCATGCATTTTTAGCCAATTTTCATGTCTTTTAACTAAATTTGATCACAAATTAGGGCAAAATAAAAGATTTCCCACAAACGGTGCTAATCTTCTGATCGCGCTCGAAATGGTGAATGTGCAACGGATTCGAGTCCAACATTCACACACTTCAAGCGTTAAGAAGAATAGAAAATAATTACATTTCATCATTAATTTCCATTTTGTTTACATGGATTCAAATGCTCTGACCGTGGGGATGCAGGGTGTGTACATGTTTTTGAAAAGTTTACAACCCCTCCCTCAAGTCTCAGATATGATTCAAATTCAGAAAACACAAGAAAGTATATAAAATTAGAAAAGAATGCAAGAAAGAATAAAACAAAGGGACTGACCATGGGTCACAATCACTGGCCTCCTGCCAGTGACCGTGACTCAAGGTCACTAACCTCTGCCACTGATCGTGGCTCACGGTCACTAGCTTTCTGCCAGTGACTATGGCCCACGGTCACTAGCAGACAATGGCCGAAAAGCCGCTGTTTGCTCTTTGTATTGTACAGTTTCACCTCTATGACTTCTTCGAAATGCTGAAACTCATTTTTATAATCTTTAGAGTATTGAAAGACCATTGATAAGGCTTGTTTTGACCATGGAGTCAACCAAAACCTTTGATGATTTTCACTTTTGGCTACGGACGTTTTTTTATTTGTACAAATTCGAAGAAAGTACTATATGAGCCAAAGTTATGTCATTCTAACCCTAAGATTTTCAAAGATCAGAATGAAGCCTAAAAAGGCTTGTTCACAACTTTCATGATGGCTAGAAAACATCCTAAGTGAGAAAAAACAAAGGAACTGATTTCATCCTTCAAAGGCTCACCAGTGCTTGAACATAGTCTTCTTTTAAACGATACCCATACCTTCCCTTCCTTCTTTAAACCATCTCTCACCTTGAGTCAATGAGAAGGAGAAGAAGAAGTGGGTTGGAGTGCTGGAGAATGCCTTGTGACTTGCTTGGAATTTTTAGTAGGAACTGTCTGCCTTTTTCTCTATATGTTTCCCTTTTTTTTTCAAGTGTTTACTTCCTTTTTATAGACTGCCAAAGTGGTTTTAGGAAGTTCCAGGAAATTAAAGGGAGGCTTTGGGAGGTTGAACTTCAAAAAGAAGTGGGGTAAACTGCCAAAAACCGCTGAAACTACTCCATGGAAGTTAGTGACCACAACCACGATCACTTCCGAGGCCCGTTTTTTGGACTTTTGTGAATGTGAACTGTTTTCACATGTTTGGGGTCTAAACGATGTCTGATCTTTACGAAACTTGGGGGGATGCTTTTTGACACTATTCTAAGTGTGCCATAGAAATTTCAACCTGTTTTGACCTTCAAAAGTTGGTCTACTCTTCCGTTGACTTTTTCATGAAAATGAGCCCTTGTTGCAGCTGTCTGAGGCCCAAATGACCTCGATTTGATTTGAAACTTGGAGGGACCAATATCAAGAGTGTCTTAGATGTCCATCCAAATTTCATGTAGTTTTGATTTGTATAAGTAGGACTTTAAACAGTGACTCATTTGTTGCATGTTATAAGTCACTATTCACCCCACATTGTAGGTAGTTAACTTGTTTTCTACCCGAACATCGTTCAATTGACTTGAAATTTTGAAAAATTCATTTTGAACATATTTTGAATATCTATTCTGAATTTTGTTAGCTTTGGTTCCTTGGAAATAGGATCTTGGCTAGTGACCTCCATGGTTCTAGGGTCACTGACTTCTAAGCTGACATGCAATGGAAGTAGGACCAAACAAAGTCCTCTTGACTTTAAATTTTGTAAGATCTCACTTGAGCATGACTGAAGCTTTGTGCCAAAATTTCATCTTTTGGAAATCAAGAAGCAGGAATTTGATCGGTGACCACATGACTTGGAGATCACTAACCCAAAGTTAACATGTTTGTAAACTTTGGTCAAATGATGTCTGTTTGAACTGAAAATTTTCAGAGCTTCCCTTGAGCATAATTCGAGCTTCCTCCAAGAGTTTCATCTTATTTTGATCTTTATGAGGTGTCACTTTGCGTAGTGACCCTATAGAACTTAGTAAATTTCCATCTGAACTGAATTTTGGTCCAAACGATATCCAAATGCTCTAAAATTTTGAAGGATAGTCTTTGAATGCATTTGAAGGCATTCCGCTGAGTTTGAGTTTGCTTTGACATGAAGAAGTGTCAATTTCCATAGTTACCCCCAAAAAGCTAGTGAACAGTTACTGAAGCTTGAGTTTGAGTTGAGATGAAGTCCAAATGCTTCGAAACTTTGAATCATCATTCTCAATCATGTTTTAGAGTTACGTTGAAAGTTTTAGCCACTTTAGTAACCTAGAAGCTTAAATTTATTTGGTGATGCTTGGATTTGAGTTATTAAACCTTAAACTTGGTGTTTGGTGAATTGAGTAACCAAATGAAGTCCCCTAACTTTAAGACTTGAATTGCTACATTCTGAGCTCATCTGAAGTCTTCTGAGTTGATTGTAGTAGCTGTGGTTTTTTATGGGTCAACACCTATGACAGTCCCTAATTAACCCTAGTTTTTAATGGTCTTATAGCTTAGCTGAGGGTGACCTACGGCTTAGCCGTGGGCATCCTATAACTTAACCGTGGAATATACGACAGCTTAGCCGTAGCTTTGCACACTGTTCTCTTGCAACCGTGGCTTAGCCATGAAAGAACCTATAGTTTAGCCGTGTTTGGCCTACGGTTAAGCCACAGCTTAGCTACTACTTAGCCATAGTACAGTTCACGACCTAGCTGTGATCTCAACCATAGAATGAATTATCAATTTTTGAGTCTCGGATTCCCTAGCTGTAGTGCAACCTAGTCTCTGGATTCCCAGCCATACTACAACTTACAGCTTGGCTGTAAGCTTCAGAAATTCTGAACTAAATCAGTTACGGAAGGCTTCCTTCAACCCATAATACTGGTATCCTGACTACGTGTCTACCATCTATTTTTAGAAAACAATTCTTACTTCAATGAATCATTTAACATCTCTAAATCCACTTTATAATCATTAAGCAATCTAATCATGCATTTTAAACAATTAAGAAAGAGCTGAAATTGAGATTTAGATTTCAAAGATTTGCAAGAATCAAAAGTTACCAACACACATTCAACAATAATTAGCTTATACTTGCCTTGGCTTAAAGTTCAAACCACTCTTCCTCCTCTTGGCATAAAAGAGAAAAAGAAAACCCAAATGCTTGACCTAAAACGACATCCATATAAGAAATGATGAAAAGAATGAGTGCATGCTTGTGATAAAAGTCTCCTTAACTCTATTGAACTAAAAAAATCTATGAATGAAAGGAGATCTTACCTTAAACTATAACTAGAGAGTTGTATGGAGAGATGAAACATTGATATTTGATTTCCAACAGGAGAGGAATGCAGAAAAGAGATAAAATGATGGAATGAAGGCCTTAAACCATACATGCAAGGTGTTCCTTGCTCAAGGTGATTAGAAGGAAGAAGAATGGTAAGGGAGGAGACTTGATGTGCTCTTTCTTGGTTGGAAGAAGGTAAGGTGAAATGGTGGTGAAGCTCTTTTAGGTACATAACTTCTGAGGTTTATAAGAAAACCTTGTTTATATAATATATTTCCATTCTAAGTCAACTTAAACTCTACATGCTCCAAATGGAATCAAATGACTTAGGGTCAAATACAAAGTTTGATAAGCTCAATGAGATGAACACGATGATATCAATATGATGCGTGTATGACGTAAAACCGTAAAATCTAAAATTACAAAAAAGGTCTTCATCTACCTAATCGAGGTGAAACCCAACTCAACTACTTATCCATGACCTAAACTTGATCCATTAGTCTCAACCAGACAAAAGTAAACTAAATCTAACCTAATTTGAGACTAAACGTCATTATTTAGGTTAATTCTGTATTAATTAGATAATAACTTACTTAATTAGTCGTTAATCATGCTTAATTAGGTCCGAAGTGTTACACTAACCCAAAGCTTCAATGCAATCTCTCCAATGGAATCTTTAGAGAGTAGCGTAATCTCCAATATTTAATATCCACTTAGAATAATAAGATTTTTATCTCAAAGTTGAGAAAGGAACAGTTTAAATAACCCATAATTGGTGCCCTAAAGGAATACCCCTTATAGAATAAGAACTACTAATTTTAGCACAAATAAGAAACAAATCCGAAAAGGAAAGTGGGTTTATGTTCGTCATCCAATTGATCGGATGAATGCCCGATCGATCAGATCGATCAGGCAGCAGTTCTGCCTCGCTAATCTTTCAACAAACCCTATTTAACTGTAGCCTATCACAGGTCCAATGGATCTGACCTTACTCAATCGATCGAATAACCTTTTTGTCACTTTTTGTCAGTTTTCTTCAATGCTTCACTTTAGCTCATTCGGCAGCCGGAACCTTAATCTATGCTATAAGAAATATTAAATGCAATTCAATGAACCCAAAGTTTTATCCAACCCATGAATTAGCCAATTACAAAATCCTTACAATTTCATTTTATGAACAAGGAAGAAGTGAGGATTGAACTGTCTACCAAGCATCAGTATAAGAGAGGCCTTACTTTGATTGTGTTATCTCCCACGATCCCACTAAGATGAGTTGATTTGAAATGGGGGAAGTATGTACCCCACTACAAAGCTAGAAACTGTTTTAGCAGGCCACCTTACTTCTCTAAGGGCAAGGCCTAATGTTTAGAGATGTTTGCCCCAAATCACATCACCCTCCCTCAAAGCAGCTAGTTTACACAACTTCACACCTAATGATGGTAGTAGGTGGGTCACTAATCATGTCCCACGAAGATAGTTTGTTCCCTTAAAGGATTGGGAAAAGTGGACTAATGTTGTCTTGAAGGAGTGTGGAGACTTGCTGAAGGTGGTAAATATTTACAATGCCATTTTAGTGACAAGGGACTGGGCCCCATAGGAAAACAAAGAGGTCTATCATGCTATCGTTGAGAGTTTATGTCCAGCGACCAATACATTCACCACTCCTAATGCTGAATTAGGGATTTCTCTACAAAAAATGAGGGAGATTTTTTGTTTGCCTCTTTTAGGCCGAGTCTATGAGAAGATTGTACTTTACAACGAGTTCCTTGAGACAAAGGATGAGGAGTTTCATGTAGTATTTTATTAGCTTTTTGCCTTATATGATATGTCAAGGGATACGCCGGCGAAGGGTGGCAAAGGCACATAAGTCTAATGCACCATTCTTTACTGGCACTAATGTCTTTTCCAGAGGATAGTTACTCCAAGTGTGTCCCCGACTGATCCTCCTAAGGTTGAGATGCCCGGCTACCTAGACTTTTAAGAGAAAATTGAGAGGAAGTTTTCTCAACACATGAAGCGTCAATGTCTCATGGCAATGTATCTCACAACATGGTTGTCGGAGGTCATTTTTGCGACTACCGGCAAGGAGATTAGGAATGGGTGCATACTTCATGCATGCCAAATGGCCTTTGGAGAAAGATTGGCCTTGGCACCTGCCCTAGTTTGTTATTTGTGTGTTGAACTAAAGCATGTTTCCTTCCTCGTGTGGCAGACGAAATCGTACAACCAGGTATTCTTAAAACATTTGTTGTATACTTGGTTTGTCTATCACTGTACAACTTTGCACAGGTTGGGTAACTGGCGCGATCTTCCTTTCTACCTTGTAGTCACTCGTGGAAGAGGCATGAATTTATCTTTAGTTGAAGTGTGAAGCCAATTGAGAAATTACTAGAATTTTGAGTTCTGTAGAATGTCGGCAGTTGCCTTAAAGGTTAAGAGGCTTGGATTAGTTGGGTCTCAGTTCCCCATTGATAAGTCCAACACTGAGGGTAGTGTCATGCCTCGAATTTTTATTTTTGGGTCATAGCAGTCTGTCGAGTTTGAGTTGGGTTGAGAAGGGTATATGGGCTAAGTAATCACTTTTGGGCCTTAGGTTTACGTTATTTGACTTTTTTAGGCCAATAGACTCTTTTTGAAATTTTGTAAAACTTACTAGAAAGCAGGGAGCCCTTCCTTGTAATTTAAAAAAACCCCCTCTCAATATAAACTCTTAGGGTTTTCCCTATTCTACGATCCTCTTCCTTTCTTCTTCAACCAAACCTAGAAGCTCTCCGAGGGGAAACCAAGGTTAGATCTTCCAAGCTTGTTATTCAGATTTGCTTTTGGCTTCAAGATCCAGGTCAGTGGATAGTTGTAAGCAATGACTTTTGGTTACTTGTAATATATTTTGGTTGTATCTTGGTTAATATATGCTTTTGTAGAGTTTCTTCGTTTGGGTTCAAACTTTTATTTGATTTCGTCGTTTGATTTAATATCTTGATTTGGGATCAACTAGGATCGTTGAATTTTCTTTTCTTTTAAAAAAATATAAATTTGTCTGTTTAAAAAAAATGACCCGGCGCTGCCTGATGCAGCGCAAGCGCTGCGCTACCTGCCTGGTGCAGCACAGGCCAACCAGGCCGGGCCTAGCCCGGCTGGGCCTAGCAGCGGCCAGCCCGGGTGCTGCTAGGCCCAGTTGCGGCTGGGTCAAGTTACTGACGAGGTTGGGCCCACTTTCCTTCAAAAAATTGTTTCTATATAAATGTAATTAGAATTTTAGGTTATTAATCATAAACATTTAAAGTATTATAATGTGATTAATGGTTTAGAAGATTAATGAATATGTGGTTATGTTAATTAATTATTAAATTAGATATGAAAAAAAAATTTTCGATTTTGATTGTTATAAAAGCAGTGGGGAATTTGTATTTGACATTAATATTAAATTTGGATTGGTTATATACTAACTAGGATGTGATTAGTGTGATTAAATTTTAATTAGAATATATTTCAAATTCTCATTTGGGTTTTAACTTGAGTCTACATTCTAAATCATAATCCGAGATTTGTACCTTTTGTTTTGTATAAAATAATAAGGTGTATTTATACACAATAATGATATTAAAGAATTAATTATTCCCTTTCCCCTTCTAATCATGACTTAATTTAACTTTGGATTTGAAAGTTGCACATCTTTTACCCAATTTGTAAGACACACTAAATATATACATAATTGGATTAGATGAATTATGTCTTTTAGGAAAGTTAGTTGAATGTTCACATGAGAATTATACTAAATGCAGAATGGGAATGTAAGATTTGGGATGCACTACATGATAGGAACCAAAAGTAGTATATCGGCATCGTGGACTCATTTTCCATTGTTATAGAGAGTTGGTTCTCATGTGTATATTTAACCAACTATGACCGTTAGGTAGTTTAGTGCTTACCCTCAGAAAACTTGAATTGACACCCATTCATAATACATTTTCAATTATAAAAGTATAAGTACTCAAATTGTTAACGGTTCTATTATTGGGATTAAGGGTGTCATATTATAATTCATTCTGCATCAATATACGTATATATTTATAAATATATATATTATCTGCGGGGATACCCGTTTCTGTTATTATCTGCGGGAATACCCATTTCTATTATTATCTACGGAATTACCCGTTTCTGTTATTATCTGTGGGATTACCCGATTTCGTTATCTTTATGCGGGATTTCCCGTTTCTGCATATTTATCCGCGGGAATACCCATTTATATGCATTCATGTCATTAGAGTTTGCATCTGATATATTTTGGGTTAAAATGAATATTATGTTGAATTCAATTGATTAATCCATTGCTTGCAGTTTACCCTCTTGCCAGATTATGTCAATTTGACTCACTACTTTTGGCGTTTAGGTTCCGTTACCGGTGCTGAGCTGGAGGGTCAGGCAACGCAGGAAATTCCACCAGATGACGGAGTTGTTGAGTGGATCATTGATGACATCATTTGAGGTGTCCTAGTGTGGTGCAGAGATCAAAAACTTTAGATTATGTAATAAGGCCATGTTTGAGCCATTAGTTTATTTAATTAAATTTATTTGTTTTGAAATTATAACTTTAATTGTTATGCTTCGAAGCACTTGACCTTAATTTTATTATTAATGAGATTTGTTATATGGTTGTTATGTGATATCCATCTATGATAAGTATGGATTTTAGTTCCGCGTGTGATTATAGTTGCCTGATCACCAAGCATAGCCTCACGAAGAACTTCGATCCACCCGGAATTGGGGCCTGTACTGTTTATGTTAGAAAAATTTTAATTGGTCCCAATTCTCACACCCTTGGAACCGGGTTTGGATCCGACCCAGTTTTAGGGGAGTGACAGGTAGGACTTTGCCTCTGTCAATCCTAGAAAAGGAATGGTTGGTCTCCATCAAGCCCAGAGATCTTGTTTGTAGAAAAAATAATTTTGTAGAAATTTAGCCATATGTGCTCTTAGGTTTGGGAGGTAGTTAGGGTTTTTTCAGGTTATAGTTGGTAGCCCTTGCGAAAGAAGAGGAGCACTGGGTTCAATGCTAGATGCAAAATGCCTGGGAGTTCTTCAGCGCCTTTGACACTAATGTTTCTTTTCTTTATCCTAAGGAAGCAGGCACGAAGCTGACCGCGGGGTATGCCTAATGGTATGCAAAGAGTTACTCTGCTCTTCGTGATACCGAGAAACTGAGTGAAGTTGTTGGTTTGTATTAGAAGCCTGTTGACAAAGGTGACGTTAACAAGGACGAGCTCCAATAATAAGTAAAAGAGTTGCCGTGCTTGAGGATTAGATGCCACCGTGGTGATGATGCCTGTGACGCGTACGACGACTTAGTTATGGAGTCAACTCGTGAATATGCACCGGCCTCATTTTTACTTGCGCATGTTACCATGGGGGATTCTTCAAAATCTTCTGTTAAGCCTTCTTCCGTTTTAGGGAAATCTCTTGGAAAGGCTGTTGTCACTGCCAAGGAGAAGGCCATTGAAGCGTTTGAGTCTTTTCCGGGCATAAGTAAGAGAAGGTTGGGAGCTCATGATGTCTTAAATGAGTCTCAACCCAAGAAATCCAAGCATGGCCAAGACAAACGTGGCATGAAAAAGAAGTACAAAGGAGGTTTTTCTTATTCTGGGATTCATGATCACCTTGTCTTGCCACAAGTAATTGTTGTTTCTTTTGTCCCTTTTTCTTTTCCTTCATCATGAACCATTTGACAAATGCTTTTCCCTTCTTCTAAGTTATCACAGAATTTGCTAGTCAAGAGAAGAAGGATGCCGCAGAGGATCCTTTGGTCGATGTCATTGAGAATTATGGTATTCCTTGCCTTTTTTTAGAACTTGGTTTGTTTTTTCCTTCTTTTACATGCCCTCCTTTTATGCTTTTCAGAATCTACAAGGGGCAGGGAGGGAGGGGGGGTGGAAAATGCACGTAAGGCTGGTTCATCGGTCCCTTTGGATGAAAGTCCTTAGGTTTCGTAACCTGAGATGCCTATGATGGATCAAGTGATGGAGAAGGTCTTTGCAGAGACTCCCCAAGCACCGCATAAGGAACCAAGCCTTGAACGAGGTGAATGACATCTCTTTTTAGCTTGGTTTCTCCTTGATTATATTCTTAGTTTATGTTTTTCCTTCTGTGTCTAACTTTTCATTTTCGTAGAACAAGCAAAATTGCCACAAAAACAGCCTGTGTCCCTTTTGTCGGCCGATCCAGTGATTGAGCCATAGCCGACTGTAGAGCCTAAGCAATTTATTCCAGAGGTAGCCCATGCTTTTGGTGGAAGCTGTTCTTAATAACAACTCCTTGCAATAAGAGGTTTTTGGAGCGAGTGATATCGCAAATGAATTTACGACGCCCCTTGAGCAAGCCATCCTGAAAGCACAACCTGAATTGAGTGGGAAAGATATCAAAAGGCAAACCAAAAAGGTTGTTAAAAAAGTTGTCAGGGCTATGGTGGAAAGACGACTATGAAGCGGAAGGAAGATTCTGTGATTGTATTGGGTCCAAGGAAACCGGATCTAACCTTGGTGCTACTCCGAAGGCATCTAATGAAGAGAACCTGGAGCAAACGGATCCCTTGATGGCCCAAGATGAGGGCACAAAGATCCTTTCTGCCGACTTAGGGCCAGAAATTTTTGATATGGGCACCCTCAAGGCTGGCGGCCCTAAAGAGATTTAGCAACAAAATTAGACTTATGACATTGAACACTCTTCGACTGTTCATTTTGAACGCCAGGAGACAACTGGTGTACCGGCGGTTTCCATGGAACCAAGGGAGTGACACCTTTGAAGAGGAAGCACCTAACTAAGAAATCCACCCCAAGTGTCGCTGTTGTTATTACCGAGGTGGGGCCAGCTGTTCGTCCTTCATCTGTCCTTGAAGGTTCTCCATCGTATCATCCGCTGACTGTTTTGAGGCGAACAGGCAATGGTAACGGTTGAGAAGGCGATTGCTGGTGCTAATGAATCTAGTTATTTCTTGGAAGGGGGATTTGCTCATAAAAGGTATGCTACAAAGGAAGACTTAGGTCCTACGGAAGTGGCCAAGGACACCATGCAGCTTGTCTTAGGTGGTCTCTTCCATGCTTGGTCCTCCGACGCAATTAGATCTATTGGCTCCATCAGTCACTCGGTGGTTCTTGCTTGGGGGTTGGTGTTGGTGCAATGGATGTGGGACCTTTGATGGTCGTTTTTTATTAGCTCTTTAAGAAGGTTGAGAGGTGGCAAGCACGAGCTGAAGAAGATCATGTTGTCTTTTATCAACGGGAAGTGGTGGATAGGAAGTCAGCCCTTGAGCGCAAGGTTGCGTAGCTCGGGCAACTAAGAGTGCAGCCAGCTCTCGATAATAGCTATGCTAAGAGATCGATGGAGACTCAAAGGAAGCATATTGAGCAAGCTCAGTAGAAATTAACCGAATTTCGAGCTTCCTATGCTAAGGATGAAGCATTGCTCTCGTCTTCCTCAGAAGTTGGAGAGCATTGACAGCAAGTTGAATGCCCAGAAGGCCGAATTAGCTAAGTTTGTGCAAACTGTGGAGGAGATTCTCAAGATGAAGATAGGAGAAGCTACTCCCGAGGCCGCTGCGCATGCTTATGTGGCCCATCTCAGTCAGCAGACAACTTCTGAGCTTCAGAGTTTTTCTGAACGTATCTAGAAATTTTTCAAATGAAGTATTTTTTCTTCCCTTCTTGTAGTGGAACTTCATTTCATGAATGGATGAAAGTTATTTATGGGTAAATGGCAGTTTTGATGATTTTTGTATGGGTTTTGCATAGATTGATATTTGTGGTTTTAAAAGTCTTTTTTTATTAAAGACTGTAAACCTGAGGATAAAAGGGGTCATATGAATGGACTTTAAGATGGTGTCTCAATGTATGACTTTATCCAGGGCCCATGTCTTGTTCCTTTTGAGCAGTCAAGAGGAGTCAAATGAATGGACTTTAACCAGTGACTTAGTGTATGACTTTATCTAGGGTCTTTGACTTGCTCTTTTTGAATCGTTTAGAAGTAGGTAAAATGAATGGACATTGGTTGGTGCCTTGGTGTATGCCTTTATCCAGGGTCGTTGACCAACTTCTTTTTTTCATAGAAGATCCAATTTTCTTTTTAAGCAACCTCTTTTATGTGTAGTACCACTTCAAAAACTTCCCATTGATAGGCATCATGCACCTATCTCCTTCCATTATAACGACTACATAGGCACCATTGGAGAAGACTTTGTCAATGACAAATGGTCCCTGCTACTTTTTTATTCAAATTTTCCTTTAGACTTATGAGTTAGGGTGATTAGCCTTCTTACGACTAACACCAAGTCGCCTTTTTTGCATGACTTTTTTGTCAAAAGCTCCCGCCATTCAAACTTTATATATCTCAACTCTTTGTCTAGCAACCAATCACTTTTCGTCAAGACTTTCTAATTCTTAGAGCCTTAATTTTGCATTTTCTTGTGTCAGCTTTTTTGCAAGTGCCACACAAAAGGAAGGAAGATTTATTTCAAGGGGTACCACTACTTCGCAACCATACACCAAAGAGTAAGGAGTGGACTTTGTTGGACCGCAAACTGTGGTCTGATAAGCCCACAATGCCTTGGGTAATTTTGTACCCCATGTTTTCTTGTTGTTTGGGTCTTGTTTAATGCCTTGGACAAGCCGTTTGCTACTTGGTTGAGTCTATGGACAATAAACACTAGATTCTGCATTTGTCATAAAACCTATAGAACTTGTTATAGTTGAATTGTGGTGTGCCATCGTGATACAAATGCTTTGGTACGTCGAACCTGTAGATGATATGTGTTTTCACATAGTCAATGATCGTTCTTGCCTTGACCTTGGTTAAAGGCACTGTTTCACCCCATTTTGAGAAGTCACCTGTAGTAGCCAACATGAAGTGATGTCCACGATCTAAAAGTGGATGGATTTTGCCAATAATGTCCACTCCCCATTCTTTGAATGGCCAGAAAACGGAAGTTAAACGCAAATTCTCTAGAGGTATGTGGATTTAATCCACCATCGTGGGCCAATAATAGCCTAACCTTCTAATCTAGTCATGTATCCTGAACCCTGCTTGATGTGCTCCGTAAAGGCCGGCATGTACTTCCCTTAGGGTATTTTCTGCTTCTTTTTTAGATAGGCAGTGGAGAAGGGATTTTTGGTATAGTGTATTTGAGGCTGTATTAAATTGGGATTTTGGGGCTTACCTCTGAATGCTTGCCTTATCTTTAGGGTTTTCAGGTAATATGCCATACAAAATGTATTTGATGAAGAGCTCTTTCCAATCTTTGAAGGCATTCTTGAAGGAGGACATTCGACTGCCTATAATTCTAAAACAGTCAAACATTACTTTTGTCTAGGGGAGGCAAAAATCATAAGTCGACAATTTCCACTTTGATCTTTTTATCTCTCAGCATAGCCAATGATGCAGCCGATTCGGCGAGCAAATCTGCTTCGATGTTTTGATGCCTCAGAATATGGTTGAACTCAATAACTGAGAATTGTTTTCTCAATTGTTAAGCTTTGTCGAAGTACAACAATAAACTTGATTTCTTTACTTCATATTCTAAGTTTATTTGTTTAATGATGAGCTTAGAGTCTCCGTAGACCCTTAGGATGTGAATGCCAAAGTCTAGGGCAAGCTCAAGTCCTATGATGAGAGTAGTGTATTCTGCCTCATTATTGGAACATGCTTTGGTTAGAGAGAAGGAATGTGGTATGCAAACCTTCTTTAGACTATAGAAGACAATTCCTACTCCTAATTCCGTTCAGCTAAGTTCATTAATCCTTAAGGCACCATCAAACTGCATGATCCGATGTTTATCAAGATCTATTTCTAATGTTGGTTGATATATGAGAAACACAGGCTCGTTTGGAAGTTCTTTGTCGAGTTGGAAATCTTCTGATAGAGGATGTTCTGCTAAGAAGTTTGCCAAGGCTTGTCCTTTGACTATTTTTGCGGGTATATATCTAAGATCATACTGTGTTAACAGGATCAATTAGTAACGGATTGGTGACGGATTTTACCCTTAATCCGTAGATTTAAACCGATCCAAACCGTTGAAATAAAAATCATATATTTATTTTGACATAAAAAAATATTAGAAGGCTATAATCTTCATTCATCATCTAGCTTTTTATTACAAATAAGCCTAAGTGCAAGGGGTATATTGGAAAAAAATTCCTATCATTGACACTACCAACGAATTGAACAGTTTTAACCGATCCAAACCATTAATCCACAGTTTGGTTCGAATCAGTTTTGAGGGGCAATGGATTGGTGACGGATTACAAAACCGTCAATCCGTAGATAACAGTTTGGTAACGGATTTCACTGAATCTGATCCAATCCAAACCGTGTATACCCCTACTCGGTCTAGCTTCCACTTCAGACTCTCAATTTCCCTCCAAGTCTTCCAATAGTAGTATCCATGACTTGATGAGCATCATCGTCCACTATTGTCATGGCATCATCATCCCCTTCATCCACACCTAATCTTCTCATCCCTAACATTGCAAATCTTATTCCCATCAAGCTGGATAGTACCAATTTCTTATTGTGGAAGTCACTGTTCAAACCCATTTTGTGTAACCATCATCTAGAACATTTCATTAATGGTTCCAAAACTGTTGCATATTAGGAAATCATGAATTCAGATGGCAAATCCTCTCTGAATAGAGCCTTCACTGAGTGGTTTGAACACAATCAAACATTTCTCTCTTGGATTTATGCTGCACTCTCAGATTCTATACTCCCTTATTTTGTTGGCGAGGAAACTGCAAAAGATGAATGGGAGTCTTTAGAACATCATTAATGTTCACTCTCTCACTCTCACGTTATTGAGCTCAAGAAGCGTATTCAGCACATGACAAAAGATGCTTCTACAATACAGGAGTATCTTCATCAACTTAAGGTCATTACTGATTAACTCGCGATGTGCGGCACTCTAGTCGGTGAGGAGGATTTCATTTTTTTTTATCCTCTCCGGTCTTCCTTATGTTTATTGTTTGTTTTAGATATCAATTCTTACTAGGTTACAGCATGACCCAGTTACATTGGAGGAGCTCCATACCCTCCTCGTTTGTGAGGAAGTTAGTCTTGTCAATGGGGTTGCTGTTGACTTCTCTACTGCCTTTACTACCAGCAAAAATTCTTTTACCCAAGGTCGACCCACTGCGACTCCAAATCAATAGCAACTTAGCCATTGCCAATCTATTTCTTCTAATGCTCCGCGCCAATGACAATTAGCATAAGGCCCAAATCCTGATGTTTCTAGACCACGCCGAAATTTCCGGACTTGTTGAAAAGTGGGTCACCTTGCCATTGACTGCTTCCATTGCATGGATTTTGTGTAACAGGGATATCATTGCCCTCAACGTCTAGCTACTATGGTTGCCTCTCATTAACCCACCTTATTTCAACATTGGCATTCTGGAACTGGTGCTACACACTATCACTTCTGATTTGGATAATCTCTCTCTCCATACCACCTATCATGGATCTGACACTATCCAAGTTGGTAATGGGGCCAAACTTTTCATCTTTAATTTTGGTATTGCTACTTTACATGCACCATGGTCCCAGTACTTTCTTTGTAATGTTTTACAATGTTCTCATGTTTCTACTAATCTCTTATATGTTCCACAATTTTCTCGTGAAATTCATTATAATTTTTATTTTGATGACACTAGCTTTTGTGTGAAGGACAAAGCTTCAACGAAGATGCTCTTCTAAGGTCCAATTGAATATGGACTCTACCTAGTTCATTTTACTTTTCCTTTAGTCACTTCGGAGAAGTATGTCAAGATGTCTCTTCTCAGCCATCTTGTCTCCAACGACATCTGACATTGTCGTCTTAGACATCCCTCATCCGCCCTTCAGCAAGCCATTCTCTCTACTATTTCTTCTTCCATTAAATAAGTGAAGACAGTGTATTTATCTTGACGCTTGGGCAAAAGCACAAAACTTTCATTTATTTTATCTTCTTCTATCTCTCATAAGCCTTTAGATCTCATTCATTGCGATGTATGGGGTCCATCTCCGATTAGTTCAATAAGTGGCTATCGATATTGTGTAATTTTTGTTGATGATTATGTTGGAAGTAAGTGGGTCTCGTGGATAGATTTTCAATACTTTTGACCCACTTGACACAGGGATCAACTATCCATAAGACCAAAACCCAATCCAAGATGTATTACCCTCAATCTCGGGACCATGTACAGTAAAAATTCTACCAGCACTAAACATCTCAAATAATCTACGACATGCAAGAAGTAGATCATACCTTTGGAGATCCGCAGTGCTCTATGGGTTTCTTCAACACCTCTTAGCCTTCCACGCTATGACCCCCGAATTGGATTTCTTTTCTCAAGAAGAATGGTGGAATCTTCAGGAGAAAATTCCAACTCGAAACTCCAAGGAACTAGAAGAAAGAAGGAGAGAGTAACTCGTGCAACCCTTGCACGAAAGGGTTTTGGGCGTAAGAGAGACTCTTTTGGACGTCCAAGGAGATTTTATAAACTTTCAAATCTCATCCTTGCCTAATTAAAATAGAAGTCTTACTTCCAAAGCAATTAGCAACTTTCTCCTTTCTTATCCCTTCTTTCTAGAGTTCGAGTTAGATTAGTATTTTCCAATAACTTGGGCTAGCGTGAGGACCACTAGGGATTCTTTAGAAAGCTGGCTCCAACTGGAATACCGCGACCCCACATCTCATGTGCAATCCGGGCCCTCAGTTAATTGCAAATAATACCACTATATAAATGCAATTGCACTCCAGTCTTAGGAATAAATTACAATGAAGACCCTAAACTTCCCAATTACCACAAGTAGACCCCTCTATCAATATCCGTAGATCAATTGGAATAAATCCGTCTCTACCAATCTAAGTTCCACATCTTATTATCCTTGAGCCCCAATTAATCACAGCAATCATCAGTACCATCCAATTAACTCTTAATTGAGATGGGCGCGCACTTACTAATTACAAATCCATTAATTGGCACAAGGGGATAATAGAGATAGATTCCATCTTGATCATTCAACGTTCCCACAGTTCTACTACCACATACCCAAGACACCGAGGTGTTAACCTACAGTCAGCCTCACTCATTGGTGACTCAAAGCAAATGAATAGATAGAAACTTGAGTTCATCAATGTCTCGGGATTGAGAGCCTATTGCTAGGGAATTATGAGAGCATACCTTATTATTGAGACGGAATCCCATAAGGTGCATCTCATGGTCCTTCAATACATCCAATGTACCAGCACCGTGATTCAGAATCTTACATTCTGATGATCGAGACAAATCACACTATTTCATAGTGATCAAAGTGCTGCAACCTTATCAAATGAGATGCCCAGTCTTATTACTAGTTGTGAAGCTATTAAGTATAAGATTTGTGATATAGATCTCCCGCGTGTGGATCTCATCCATGCACATATATCACATCTAATATACTAATGAGACCCGGTTCAACTCATGAACCATTATGTCATATGTAGTGGTCATGTGCATGAATTAGTAAAATAACACTCATCTCATGAAAGCAAAGCATGATTTTATTGATAAATAAAGAAATTAATCAATTTATTACATCAACTGATGGATTGAGTCTACAAAATCTAACAGATTACATTCGGTATTGCTGGATTTATCCATTAATTCTTAAATCGGATGTTTTCAAATTTTCTACATGCCTAAAAACTAGATTGTGTTATTTCTTGAATCTAAAATCAAAATATTTCAATCAAACGAAGGTGCCTAAAAACTAGATTGTGTTATTTCTTGAATCTAAAATCAAAATATTTCAATCAAACGAAGGTGGTGAATTTACAAGTACATCATTTAAGCATTTATATTCCTCCACTGAGATTGTTCACCAACTCTCTTGCCCAGCACAACTGAGCAAAATGGTGTTGCTGAACACAAGCACTGTCACATTGTTAAAACTGGAACGTTCCTCTTAGCCCACTCATCCTTACAAACAAACTTTTGGTGTGAAGCCTTTAATACTGGTGTTTATTTAATCAATAGGATGCCCATAATATCTTTGCAGAAAATTTCACCATATGAGGCCTTATTTCATGTTGCCACAAATTACACCTCTCTCTAAATTTTTGGTTGTACATGTTGCTCGTGGTTATGACCTTATCAACCCTGTAAACTTGAATTTAAATCCACCAATATATGTTTCTTTGTTATAGTCTTAACCATAAAAGTTATCTTTGCATGGACCCAAATATTGGACGTATTTATATTTCGTAGCATGTGATATTTGATAAAAATAACTTTCCATTTTGCTGGGCTACTTCTTATTCTTCATCCTCACTTATTATAGACCCCTTGACAGTCTTTGGAATCCTTCATCAATGGTTCCCTCCCCAAAGGACTAGCCCGTCCAAAGCCCACTCAACTCAATCCTCCTAAGGCCGAGGCTACCTTTGTTAACAATTCCCTCCCTAGTTCCTCATCTACACAGGGCCTTCCTACCACTCAAACCACTATCTCACAGGCTGAACGTAGCCTAGGTCACCCAACCTGGTCTAGACCAATTTCTTCCTATTGGGTTTATGTCTTGTATTCCGATTTGCCCGGATGAGTCCACTGGGTTAACCTGTGACTGGTTTAAGGTCAAAGGTATTTTGGTAATTGTACTGGGGCTTTTTTGGTAACCAAGAAAACGAAGATTACATATGTGTATAGTCTGTAACCCTAGATCTTACGTTGAAGAGAGGTGAGAGCTCTCTTGCCCGTAGTGTTCCCACATCACGTAGGAGAGACGATGTGAGAGAGTGAGAGTCTATGTATACTTTACTTGTCATAATAAAGATGATCGTCTCTATGCCCATAGATGTAGCCCTGTTTGGGTGAACCACGTAAATCTTTGTATCTCTTCTTATGTGTGGTTGTTTCTTTGTTGATCTTGAGATTCATGTATACACACAATATGTGATGTTAAAAATCTCAACACTTCCTAAGCCAAGCCCATCTCCTCTATCACCTAGCCCACCTAATCAAAATTATCCCAGACCGAGCCTAGCCCCACTACCAACACTTAGCCAAAACTACCTAGCAACAACCCCTTACCGATTCTCACTATTGCTAGTTCCAATCCCATTCTAGCCCCACTGCTAACATCCATCCAAAACTACCTATCAATAGCCCCTTACCCACTCTCATTGTTACTGGTCCCAATCCCATTCTAGCCCCACCACCCCATCCACCAGTCCCTACTCGCAATCATCCTGTGTACATCCGGTCCAAGTCTAGCATCTTCAAGAAGTAAATATGAATGAGTACCAAACATCCATTCCTATGTGCATTATTGCTGCCCCCCAGCCAGCTAAACCTACATGTTACACACAAACAGCAAAATCTCATGAGTGGCAAGCTACGATGGATCTTGAATTCACCTCTTTACTGCACACTGGAACTTGGACTTTGGTCCCACATAAGCCTCACATGAATGTGGAGGATTGTAAATGGTTGTATCGTATTAAATGCAACCCTGATGTGTCCATCAATCACTATAAGGCCTGTTTGGCTACTAAATGTTTCAATTAACAGCTGGTATTGACTTTGTTGATACTTTTGGCACAGTGGTCAAACACAGGACCATTCGCATGGTACTTGCTTTGGCCATGGCTTATAATTGGCCATTTTGTTGGTTGGATGTCGAATGCGCCTTTTTGCATGGTGATCTTCGTAAGGTCCTTTTCATGGCTCAACCATAGGGTTACGTAGACCCCACCAAACCTACTCATGTGTGCCGCATGGTCAAATCAATTTATAGCTTACGCCAACCACCTCAGGCTTGGTATGAGAAGTTTTCATCAAAGCTATTGGGTCTAGGCTTTCTTTTATCCACATTGAACCCATCTCTCTTTGTTTGCAAAAGCCATGGTTGTGTCGCGTATCTTTTACTTTATGTGGATGACATTGTTATTGCTAGTAGCAGTTTCACCTTTATTGCTCACCTTATCTCACAACCAAGCTTACATGTCAAAATGAAATATTTGGGCCAGCTCACATATTTCCTCGGTGTTGAAGTTCAATGTATTAAAAATGGTTTATTTCTTTCGCAAGTGAAGTGTATTATTGAACTTCTTCTCAAGTCAAACATCATTGGTTGTAAACCGGTTCGCTCTCCAGCTTTTAAGTCCAAGATTAGTCCATTTGATGGAACCCCTTTACATGATCTGTCTTCATATCACAGCCTTGTCGGTGTCCTTCAATATGTCACTCTTACCCATCCTGATATGCACTTCAATGTTAACTAGGTGTGTCAATTCATGTATGCCCCCACTGATGCTCATATAATTGTTGTCAAGAGAATTCTTCATTTCCTAAAGGGAACTATATAATATGGGCTCCTATTCTAACCGACCCATTCTCTTTGCATGCCAATTACGATGCCAATTAGGCTGGTTATCCATATGATTGTCGCTTCACTAGTGGGTTTTTCATTTTCTTGGGCCTTAACTCAATTTTTTGGAGTGCCAAAAAGCAACCCACAGTGGCTCACTCATCAACTGAGGCGGAATATCGATGTTTGGCCCATACTATTGCTGAAGTCACTTGGTTATGGTCTCTGCTATGTGATCTTCACATACCATTGTCCACCATTCCAATTATTTGGTGTGACAATATAAGTGTCATTTCCCTTGCCTTCAACCTTGTCTTCCACGCAAGGACTAAATACATTAAGATCAACTACCATTTTGTCTATGAAAATGTGGCCCAAAAGCAACTTGAGGTTCAGTTTATTTCTACATTGGACCAGGTAGCGAATATCTTTACCAAAGGTCTTCATTCCACTTATGTTCATAATCTCCAAGCCAAGCTTTGCGTTCAGCCTCGCCTGCCTCAACTTAAGGTTGGGGGGGGGGGGGGGGGGGGGGGGTTAATTTTGGGTGTTGGCAAATTCATAAGTTAGACAAAACTTTGAAACCAAGGAGTTGTATTTTATATTTGTTTTAAAATGAACTGTTGTGTGAGTCACCAGAAGAGTAGAATGAAGCATTTAGGTAAAAAGGGTCATATTTCAAAAACCGAGCGTCGTATATAGATAAGATACCTACTATTGGAAAGCTCATTTTGAATAAATATCTGTAAAGATTGCATCAATTGGAGTTGAAACAATAAAGTTATGGCCTTGGAAAGTTTGCATAAATTGTGCTATTCGTATTTCAAAACTGCAATTGAATGAAAATTATGAAACTGCCATTGCGCAAAAATCTTTCCTATTTGTACTTGAATTAGTAATTTGAGTTCTACAAGGAGTATACCTCTAAAGCATGAATTATGGGCTATTTAAAGGAGTTCTCTCCCAACTCTAATACACTGATTTCATTATTCTAAGTAAAAATTACACATTAGAGATTACCCTTCTTTTTTAGAGCATCTATTGGAGAGAAAAGTGCTAAAGCTTTGTTCTAAAGATTTTGTTCTTTTACATCTTTTTATGGAAGATCATATGAGGAGTCAAGCATAATAATTAGAAGGTATCTAGTTGATTGAAGCCTGTGGCACTAAGTGGTAGGAGGTTATGACAGAGCGAAACTGTGTAAGAAGAATTATAGTCTTTAGGTTACGCGAGAACTGAATAAGGGTTTTGAGTATATCATCTTGTACAACGAGGTTTATAGTGCTTGATTGTTGGTCTAATGTGAACTCATGGCTTTTTCCGAGGTTGGGTTTTCATGTAAAAATTGTCTTCTTGTGGTAGTTGCTTATTTGCTTATTTTATTTTCTGTTGCATATTATGTGTTTGCTTACATTAATCTAGAAAATCACATACTTAAGAGCACCCTCAAAATTTTCAATACCATTATGAGCCCATCTATCTTTTGGCCCATGTATTGTAAATTGACTGGGTATACTGTCCATAATAACCTCTACCCACTTTACCAAGTTTATAGGATTGTTTCCATTATTATCTCATTTGTTACAACTGTATGTAATATACATACACTCAATATACTTATCCAAACAATGCAGGTTAGGTTGGATTTCCGTCAAAGACTCCTTGGTTTAGTCAGTAGGGTTTCTTTTGGATTGAATCACAAAAAAAGTAAAATAAGAATTAGAATCTAACCCTGCACGCGCGCGCGCGCGAGAGAGAGAGAGAGAGAGAGAGGGAGAGGGAAACTGAGAGAGATTGCTTTCTGACTTCTTTCACTCGATCGAGAGAGACAATAAAGAGGGAGGGAGTGGCTTTCTTTATTTGACAAAGAGATATGATGAGGAACAGGGAGTGTGAGGAAGAGGGGCTTGTTTCATTGGTTTTTAGTTTTTCTCTCTTTACTTTTATATGAAAGATGAGGAGCATTGGATGAGGGATTGCAATAGACAGTCTAGATGAGTCATTTATAAACATGAGTAAGGACGGTCCTCATACGATCAGTTCCCTTATATGTATATAAGAAATATAGAAATTTAGTAGAAATTAAACCAATGCATTATTCAAATATGTGAATTGAATAGCAAAACTAAAAAGAATTAAATAAAATATTCATAAAATTTAATAAATTAGCATTCTTCTAAAAAGAAGAGACACCTCTTGTAGAACTAAGTCGTGAGTGTTGGTTGTAGGCCAAAACAACCAATATAAGCTTGTATCATTCCAATTTCCAGCTAAAACCCATGGATGGCATCTAATTCTCAAGGGCCACCTCAACAAAGAAAAACCCTTTTTTTTTTTGTCTAAAAGAAGAGGATCTATGGTCTTCCCTAAGCAAAGCTTGTGCGGCCCAACCAAGGCATTACAAAGATAGTAGGATTTTGAATCACCTCTCCTCGATCTATTTCTGTTCAACATTAGGATCCAAACAGATCACAAGAGGTATTGCTTTAAGTGCCTCAAGGTTGATGAGTGCTAGATTTTCCTGATCATCCTTAAATGTTTTGCAATGGTTGAAAAGTTTAATACTATTCTAGAGGCCCACGTTTAAAATCTTTTTTGTGTGCCTTAATACGTGGTACTTATGGGTGATGCCATGTATCTAGGATTTTACTGTCGGCCCTACAACAATTGTGAGGTCGTGACAGGATTACCCTTCATACAAAAACAACACTTACTACTATCAAATCAGTTGTGGCACGAGCCCAAAATCATAGGATAGTGACCATGAAAGGTTTAAGTGGAATGCAGTGGACTAAGTTAGCTAGGCAATTGATCAATCTATTCTAGGCACAGGGATGGACTAGCCATCTGTGGAAAGAGCCTAGTGGAGGAAGGAATGTAGATAGCTTTTATAGTAACTCAGAAAGTATCATCATGTGACCATATATTCACAACGTCCATCTTCACCATCCAACCATCATTGCATCTAGTATCTAACAAATAAAAAGTTAAGATACAGGAAGATCCTCTTTTAGGACAAGTTTATGAATTAATCAATAAGCCCCAGCTTTGAAATCCAAGCATCTAAGAATTAATGTCCCTTGATTTACTATACCGTTTAAAATTTCTCTCTAATTGGATTTGGGCATGCCATTAGATTGGTCAGTGTAGAAATTATAGTTGATTTTTTTTAAGAACAAAGAAAAATTCATGTTTTTTATGCATAAATGGTCAAATAGTCTTGTTGGAAGACAAGAAACGACAAGCAAACTTGAGTACATGTTTGTTTGAATGAAGGGTGGAATGAAATAAAATCAAGGGTCAAATTAGAAGTAAGGGAAAATGGAGTTAAGAATAAAAGCACTAAACGACAAAAAATTACTTCTTAGCAGCTTCTAAATAGACACAAAAAGGGACTCTTCCCACTCACCCAATTTAAAAAACAATAAAAATCTATAAAATTACCTAAATGCCTCCACCCCCCTTCTCTCCCCCACTCACCTTTCCTACCTCCCACTCCTCTCTCCTCCCCTTCCCCATCTCCCTCTCCTCTTCTGGCGATGATCCGTGGCTTTGGCGAAGGGGGACCATGCCTTTCCCTCTCCCTCTTCTCTCCCTCGCCCTCTTCCAATTCTCTTCTCGCCCTCTGCTCTATCTCCCCCCACCCCTCCTTCCTTTTCTCTCCCTCTCACCTTCTCCCTCTCCCTCCCAATTGACAATGATGAGAGACTATCTCCCATTGCCGTCGACTAGGAGGGAGAGGGAGAGGGAGAGGGAGGGAGAAAAAGAGGGAGGCTATAGGGGAGATAGATAGAGCAGAGAAGGGAGGAGAGGAAGAGGGAGAGAGGGAGAGAAAATAAGAGGAAGAGGAAAAGGAAGAGGGAGCGAAAGGAAGGGAGAGGGGTAGTCCCCCTCCACTAGAGCCACCAATTGTTACCAGAGGAGGGGGAGGTGGGGAAAGCGAGGAGAGAGGAGGGGGAAGTGGGAAGAGAAGCGGGTGGGGGCATTTGGGTAATTTTACAGTTTTTTAAATTTATTTAATGGGTGAGTGGGAAGAGTCCCTTTTTGTGTCTATTTAGAAGCTCCCTTAATTCTACCTTTTTGTCATTTAGTTAGTGCCCTTTGGAGGCTGTTTGTTAATTTAATTAGTTGAGTAAAATGAGGTGAATAATCATTTAAGAAGATAAAAAAAAATGAGAGTGGTTAAATCAATCTCATGATGAGATTTTGTCTTTTAGTGAAAAGAGAATGTAACTTTTTACCTTTTGTGTAAAAAATATATATTTTTTGTCAGTTAGTAATATGAGAAAGTAGTTTTTTAATTTTTTGGTATAAAAATATAGAAGAATTTTTTGAAATATGGTATTTTGATTTGACTCTTTTAGTTTATTATGTCTTGAAATGAAAGATGACTTTAATTTTACTTAGAGGTGAAATTAACAAATACACTTTCATTATTGTGTGTCTTTTAAGGGTAGTTTTTTGTCATTTTGCATATTTACTTTCAACCTCTCAATATTATTTGTCTCTTGATTTGACCACTTAATTTTATTTCATTTCACCTCTCATACAAATAAAGAGACCCAAAGAAAAAATTGGAAAAGATAAGGAACTACAACAACTCGGCAAGAAGTCATGGATAGAACCCTAAGCCCTATATGTGGGTTTCTCAATAAATGAAACAAACAAGGGGGCAATATATAAAGGTCATGCAGGTTAACCCTAGGTTGGGTGGGTTAGGGTCTATTTTAGAGAGTCAAATACCAGTTAAAATAGGCTAACTGGCTGGGTCAAGTAATCTGATCTGCAGTTAGGCTTTGAGCCTGGGTAGAAGAGATGTCTAAGTTGATGGTCAGACCCTCCATTGTAGGCTAGCGGGGATGATGGCTTGCTATTCCTTCCTAAGCTAGTGTTAGAAGTAACTGATTAATCATATTAATAATCAAGCTTATAATTTCTTTAGTTAACATGTGAGGAAAGTAAAGCATTGACTTACTAGGTATTCAAGTTTTTCTAAAATAAAGAAACCCAAAATATTAACCTTGATAATAGTATAAAACAACTGTTTATTTGGTGGTGTAATATCACCCGAAATAGACATAATCTTACACCTAGTAGCTTACTCAATGAAGATATAAGAAGACATACAAAATGTTCTTGTTCCCGGGAGCATGAACATATCAAACTAAGTGAAGAAGAATATATAGTGAGTCCACGAACGTAAGAAATCGAGGCAAAGAGACGAACCATGCTAGTAAAATGAAGAAAGTAAAGGGCAGAAAAAATGATGAATCCGAAAGACACTACATCTTTTGGTGAAATTGAGATATCACAGGACACATCTAATAAAAGCAAACATCGCCAAGCTAGATGTTAGGATATCGTGTGGATTCTCAATGCATGAGCACTACAGATGATAACCTATTTTTGGTAACCCAACTAAGAGAAACTAACTCAAATAACTACACAATGAAGGTGATGGAAACTCGCATATTGGCGCATGTGAGGAGACAAAAACACAACTCACTTTAGATGTTAATCTTAGATAAATCTAACCTCATGCATACCTTAACTGATACGACCAAACCCTGAACTAAAATTTTGTTAACATGTTTGTAATGAGAGATTAAGCATTATGAGATTTGGTTATATGCTGCTCGGTAAAAACAATCTACCTCTCCAGCATATCTATATACTACATTCATAAGGAATTAATTGGTCTCTCTCTCTCTCTCTCCTCTCCAAATTTATTTGGTTTTGATGCTCGGCGTGATCATCGAAGGGAATTTTCTCCTATAAATGTTCTTGTATCCATACGGATGTCGTGGTTGGCACCCTAAAACCAGGAAGGCCCAGGGGCCCACACGAGCATCTTTTATAAGTAATAGAACTATTTTTAAAATTATTTTAAAAGAAACATAACTTTCCTGAGTCTCTAGGTTGATCCTATTTGATTCAATCTTTTTTTCATTAAACAAGACAATTTTAAGTCATGAGTTTTCCAACCTTACATGAAAGAACAGGAGAAAATTTTGCATGGTGTACAATTGGATTAGGAATTAACAACCTCTAACTCAACCAATTTGGTAAGGCCCATTTATGCATAGACTACTTGTAAAACACAAAGTCTTATGAATTGTCATTTATTTATTTTCACATTTTATATGTGATCAATCTAATCTAATGTTTAAATCTCATTCTCATATAATGGACAAAAGTACATAATGGGTTAGAGCAGAAAGTAGAGCCTGAGCTTGAGTTTGTTGTCTCATCCTAGAGGACTCGGCCAATCACCTGTCCCATCTCATTGCAAGAGAACCAGCTAGAACCCGAACAAGTTTCATATAATTATATCCGGCCCTTACCAGTGGAAAACGCACATTAAAACTCCTGTCCAAATATCATCCCACCTCCCTCCCTCCCTCCCTCCAGATTGAACCACAAAACATCACCAATTTAACACACCATCAGGGACACAAAATCAGGGTCGTTCATCACCCCAAAACCACGGGTGGGCCCCACCTTCATAAGGTACCGGGTCAAGGTGGGCCCCACACAATGTCGCAAAAGAAAGGGAGCATTTTTAGAGAGAAAAGAGAGAGAGTGTGTGCGTGTGTGAGGGAGGGATGGTTGAATCGTTTCGACTCTTTTTGCTTTCGCTCGCTGATTTTCCCTTGGCGCGCCTCGGCAGCCCCTCCCGCTATCCTTCTGCTTCTTTCTCTCTCTAAAATCCCCGTTCGAAGCCGAAATCTTTCTCTTTCTCTCTCTTCGGGAAACCCTAGAGTGAGTTCTCTCTCTCTCTCTCTCTCTCTCTCTTTGTTTTCTATTTGCATTCTACTCATCTGTTTTTTGATGGAAGTCTCTCTCCTTTCAGCTTCTGAACTGAAATTTTTGGTTTTAGGGTTTCATGGGGTTCGATGTTTCATGAGTTTCGAAGGTGATAGAAGTTTGTTTATGTCGTGCTTTCGAGGAATGGGGAGGGATTCGAGCATCTGGGGTTGTTTCAGTTGATGTTTTGTTGTGTTCATTTGAGTCCTATTTGGGCATGCTTGATGTGCGGGGATTGTTATGGGGTTTGGTGCTTTGGGTTTTAGGTCTTGGGGGTGTTTTGGAATCTAGGGTTTTAGTTTCCTTTTGGCTGTTTGGTGGAATTGGGGTGGTGAGAGCTAGGGTTTGTGATGGCTCTTTCGGTTTAGAGAGTTATGTGAATGTGATTTTGTAGCTGAATCTGCTGGGTTTCGTTAATTTGTGAAGTTTTGTTGTAGCTCCTTCAATCTCACAATTAAAATTTGTTTTCTTGTGTTTGCTGGGTGCCTGGGTTAGCTTGTGTGGTTTGGTTTTCTATTTGTGTTTTCTTTCTTTCGAGTTCCCTGTGAAAATTTCTGCATGTTGCTATCATTCCTTTTTTTTTTTAGAATGATTTGTGTTGTTGGGATGAGTGCTTCAGGTATCGAAATCTAGGGCTTGATTTTGGGAATGGCAGTATTGTTTGGTAATGCCTTAAGGTTGTAAGCTATTTTTGGTAGGATTATATGACACTCAGAGCTGGAAAAGAGCTCTTGCACTGGGGGTGGGGTGCTTATTTTAGCTGCCACAAGGTTGTCCATTGAAGTTGGGTTACCTATGAAAAAAGAGATGACATGCTTAGGGCTGTCAAATTAACTTTGTGTGTGTGTTATCCATGTCTATATTGTCATGGTTTAGTACCAATAGGAATAAAAAAGAGTCACTTGGCTGCAAGTACTCTCTCTCTCTCTCTCTCTCTCTCTCTCCCCTTTCTCTTTCTAACGTGTGTGCTTTGTATGTGAATGAGTGAATTATGAACTAGATTGTGGCGATGTGGGAGTTAGGAAGGAAATTGATGCAACCCTTGGAGAAAGGGTTCAGATTGGGTCCATCGAATCATTAATCCATCAGGACAGAGGTGAGTTTTGTCGCCTAGGAATCTTTATTTTTTCTAATGCAAGTAGGCGTTCTTAATAAGTTGTGATAAGATTTGACACATTTTTTGGGATTAGAATAAAACTAATCTATTTACTAGAGTAGATCATAGCAGAGTTTTTTATGAGAAACTTTGATCTATTGTGATTTGAATTGATTTAACATTATGTAGTAAGATGTATGCACAAGATTTTGGTATTACTAATTGGAAATGTTAGTTTTATGGCTTCTTTTCTTTTGGGCATGATCCATGTAGAGATGGTTGAAGAACCCAAGGGTTTATTCGAAACTTTTATTTTAACCTAATAATAGCTAGTTAGAATAGGTCTAGAGCAAACTTCTCTAATTTTTAACATTTAGTCCGTTTGGCGACAATACCTATTTTTAAGTTCACTGGATCGGCAATCGATAAGTGCAGAGGTAGAGCTACATGGAAGGAAGAGCTGTGCTTATGAAGAGGGCTTGTTTGTGTTTCGGCCGAGGGTCCTTTTAAAGAGCACATAGAAAAATACATGGAGGGCATTTAAGGGATAAAATCATCTTGTTGTGGGGTTTTTGGTCCAAAATGGATGTTAGTCGACCCATTCCTATTCTGTTTAAAAAGTAACCTCAAAACTTCTTTTTTGTTTTGATGGTTGCCTGTCTTGCTAATTTAGTTAGGACATCAACCCAGTCCTCTTCTTAGCCAATAAGCTCTCATTTAAAAGTAAAGTCAAAACTACCCTTTTTAGAGGGTTTGCCTCTACTTCTAGTACTCTAATTAGATGTTTATCAAACATACACAAATCTAAATAAACTCTAGGACTCAAATAAGCTCTTGAGTTTGAGAGTTTCCATATGCCCTCTAAATCTTGCTCTAGATGTTGGCGAGGACCTTGATTTTGCCTGTCATATGTATCAGAACAAGTCTTGATATCATAAAGGTGACAGGAAAAAAAAATATTTGGTTCTGATAATTGGGAGAATCCATCCATGGAGCTATTGTTTGGATCATAACAGGCTAATCCAACCATTTGATTAGTGGGGAAAGGATTGTGCTAGATCAGACGCAGCATTTAAAGAGATTCATCATTGCCTCGATTCGGTGTCATGATTACCTCAATTCGGTGTCGAAAATGCCAGTAAGCAATTGCAACTTCTTAAGGTAATTGTCCTCCAGCTGATAAAACCCATGTACTGAATCTAGAACCAGACAATCCTATTGCAGAAAAAGATCAAAGAAGAAAACCCTAGTATGGGTGTTAAGTAAAAGTTCAATTAATTATGATGATGAATGATATATTGGAAACTGGCCATTTAAAAGATGAAGATGAAGTTGAAGCGGATTTATCATTATCATGATATCAAGTTTTGACCAAATGCATCAGATGGATTTGGTGCAATTGAATTTCCTTTTGTTGTCGGTTGCGACTGCATCTTACTCAATTGATTTGTTTTAAGTGAGTCCAGTGAATGAATGGAAGTAAATTTCAGATCAGATGGTCAGAGTGTATGGAGAGATCTAACCATTGAGTGACTCCAATCTGATTCAACAAAAACATAGAAGATCATCCAACTATCATTTGTATTGAAAAGAAAAATCGAAAATGAGTCAAAGTTATAGACCTTTGTCCTAGTCAGTTTGGTGCTTGATCTAGGAGGAAGAAGGCACCACATACGAGCTAGAGGCCATGTTCCCTCCAACCAGGAGGGATTGATGATCCCTTGCCTGTGGGACCCACATGGATACACCCAATCATTAATCAATCAGAAGTGAAGTTCTATTTTAGAAATCTTTTATCATTTATCAAGTGCAACTCGGATAACCTGTGACAAGTGTCTTAAGTCTAGACCCGGCCCTTTAGTGGTCTCTTGACTTGGAACTTGTCATAAGGTCTGCAAATACATGTATATTAACATTGCAATTCCACTCAGCGGTTTTGTCTTTGGTTTTGGTGATGACTCCCTATGATACACGGACTCGCCTAAAACCATGACGCACCTGCACCTGATACTTGTGTCTATACTTCATTTCTAAGGTGTTTGACATATTTTCTTGAGACACACCCACACCCAATACGCACCTACATCTGATAATAATGCCGAGTCCGTGTAACATTGATAACTCCAGACCCTGGACGCAATGTGGGTAAGTGAAGAATAACCAACGGACTACCCTTTAAGCCAAAGGCTTGGGGATAGGGATCCATATAATTGAAACCATCTTGATCTTACACCAAAGACAAACCACTAAGAGAAATTCTAAAGGAAAGAAATTTTATTAATCAATGAACTTCTTGAATGAAAGAGATTACAATCCTTTATATAGGCACTGCTTTCCTAATTCTATTCTTGGAAATAATTCCGATTGAAACTAAATTCTAAATCCTAATATAAACTTTCCAAGAAAGTCAAATCTGTATCCCTAAATTTTAGCTACTTATGATTTAAATAAATGAAAAAACAGGAAAGAATCCTAGGCTTGCGTGATCTTGAGATTTTAATCTCTTTAATGTGCTTTAGTGGAGTTGAGCCTTCTGCTGAAACTCTTGGGCTATGGGCTGGGCCCCATGGCCTGGCCGACCTCGTGTCTGGCCTGCATCAAACCTCCCATTTAGTGATAATGTCATTTGTAATTCCTTGATAAAATCCCATCTAGGATTTTATCACATGCACTGGAAGACGGAGTGCCACCACTTGGGTGGTCTGTCCTGACAGAAATTGATGCTTCAGCAGGTAAATCCTCCAGGTTATTTATTTAGCTGGTTACCCACCACTCACCCATCACTTTTCTATTTTGAAACAAACCTGCACCAACCCTAACGATGCAGTTGATTAAAATATAAAATGGGTTCCAACGGGGGCTTGTCTTAAATTGCTCAAGACAAAGGAATTTCAACAAGGCCTCTTGTGCGAATCCCCTCGGTCTATTACAGGAGCCAGTTCTCCTATTTTCTCCATTCTTTGCCTTAATGGTTCAGATTGCATGTCATTTTAGCAAAGGTTGTGGAGTTATTACCTTTTTCTTTTAAGAAACATAGAAAACGGAAACCAATGAAAACATAATAATAAAAGAAACGTAGCCCAGTTGTCCAATTTCTTTTTCTGGGGTCTATTCTATGAGATTTAAAAGAGCCCTTCCTTTGTGAAACTGCGAATTGTCTTTGTTTGTGAAAGAAACTTTGAATTCCTGTGAGTCTAGTGCAAGGTGGTGTATTGGGCCACAGGCACAGATCTGCCTCTGGACCTGATGGCAGGCTTTGATGGACACAACTGGGATTAGGGTGTTGGGACTCGAGAGTCGAGACAGACATGGAGAGGCTGGAACCTGCCATGCCTTGTGCCATGTGGTCTCCTCAATCTTGTAATTGTAGGTCTGGGTGCAAGGTGATGTTGCCCTAATTCTAGTGCACATGGTACCTAGAGACGTCTTGAGGCTGGTAGCCGTTTCTTGTTGTGTTTGGGGATGTCACAAAGGCCCAGCGTGGCACAAGTGATGGGCTTGATTGAAATTTCGTTTGGCACTGAGTCAACTTGGTGCCTGTCAGCACCTGTATGAGTTGGGGACCAGGACCCAAAAAAAAAGGCTTTGACTCATTCGAATTAGACTAGCACGAGGCTAAAACAGACTAGCATCGACAAGCATGGGCTTGACATAATGACTCAAATGCAAACACAAAAAAAAAAAAAGAACTCATTTTCAGTCATCTTTCTCCAAAAAAGGAAAAAAATGAAAAAAAAAAAGATGATCAGTATGAGATAGATTATCAATGTTACATGAGATATATCAATAAGAAGATGAAGCTTGAGCATTTCATAATTTTTAAGTATTTTATCCCTTAGGATTCCATTATTATCCAGTAAGGGTTGGTGATATGATTATGTTGATGAAGATATGCTCGAGCCAACTCAAAACTCAATGCAGTTTGAAGAATTAGCTGCACCCATGGCCCCAAGCCGTTACACCTTAATATCATGGTTTGAGTTCTATTATTCTAACCTTGCTATGAGTGTTAAGGTATGCATAGGTATTATATATTGGTAATTTTGGTACTCCATTTGTGTTAAATGGTCCTTCCATTCATTAGATACAACAATGATGAGCGCCACAATGATAAATATCTCTATAATTGATTTAAGATACAATTCAATGATCAAATTTGCATTTTTTTTATCATTTTCTATTATTTATTAATTTTAAACTTTATTGTTTTAACATTCTTTTGTGATTTTTAAAGACAAGCAAACAAATACCTGCCGGGTTCAGGTGGCATTGACTTGTCTTGGTCCCAACTAGCACGATGTCCGGCAATGGGATTTAAAACCTTGGTGATGGCCCATTTCCTTCTTATACTTGGATAGAGCCCAAGGTGTGTTTGGCTGCGTCTGTCCCTTCAAACTCACTCTTTTTCGTTCTGTTCATGCTCATGAGCTTAACTGAATTGATATGACATTCAGTCACACACTATTAATTGCTAGTGATTCTGTCATTTATTTCAATATTTTTTAAAGCTGTCAAAGAGCTGGGAACACTGGATTTCAAGTCTCTGAGGCTGCCCCAATCATATCCTCAACCACACACATCTAGAGGCGGTAAATTCCTCCAAAGTTGCAGAACCTTATTTACTTGTCAGTGGGATGCATTTCAGAGATGATTTGCTTTCTGTTTGGATAATTTTGAAGTACCTCTTCGAATCAAATGCTGAACCCAGCATAAACTGTGCATGTGCTGTTTTAGGTTGGAGTTGTTTTTGGGTGGTTGGGCTGTTATTATATCAAGCCACAGTCGCATCCGTAAATCTGAAGATTGTTTGTTCCACCATGGAATTGGAATGAATAATACATCTTGCTAATTTTGAGTTGGATGCTTTGTTTATTTGAGTCTATGAATGCAATTGTTAAGAGTTGATTAGTGCTTGCGCATTCTTTATTTTTGTAGAGCATGCAAAAGCTGCTCTACTTAATTCCATATTTGCATCACCTAGCAATTCAGTCCCATATTTCCAAGCTTCATAACTGCACCTAATACTCTGACAATATTTTCGGACCTTACTGCTCAAATCCAGGCATCACAACCCATTCAAACACTTCTGTCTGACCCATACGGCTCTAAAAACTATAACAAAAGCTCCCCTGTATATAGACCCAAACCTCCATGATCAAATGGTCATTCAATAGCTCTCCATTCCTCAATCTCGTAAAAAAACCCAGCCTAATCAGTTGAAGTAAATTAAATTCTGCCTTAATCCAAATTCCAAACATTCAAACCCCTAAAAGGATGCAAAATTCCATATTCCAAGTTTCCAAACTACAGCCCATCATATCCTACACCCTAAACTCAATACTAAATCACCACAATCCAGCAATCCAATAAGGCTTAAAGCTATCTCGACACCAGCCTTAATCCATTCATTTCATAACAACAATCCAATCAGAGCACACAGCCAACCTTGGGTCGGCCCCAAACTGCCTCAAGACCTTACACAATAGCAGCTTATTCCCTGCAAAGCTCCTGTACTGAACAGCCATCAAACAGCCCCCTCCCTTGGGTACATTGTGACAGTCCCTTGTCCAGCCTCACAAAACACCTGCCAATATCCCAGCCATGAACTTATTAAACCCCAACTTTGTACTAGGGCTGTCAACTGGCCCTTCTATGAGGGTACCTGGCCGGCCTAGCCCTCAAAAAGCCCACAAAATGAACATTCTTGTTTTTCTTAAAAAGCCCAAGGACCGAGATTGGACAAATATATTTTTTTTATTTTTGGAAAAGATGATTATTCATTTCACCAAAACTTTATAGTATAAGAGAACTATACAGTATACCAAATACCCCCCAAAGAACAATTGTGCCAATGGAGAATGGGATGAGAACCAAAAAATTAGGCCTTTACCCAAAGGAAAAAGAAACTATTAACAATCAGTGACAATAGTCAAAGAGTTTTGGATACTCCCTCTTTCGCTAGATGATCCGCTTCTAAGTTGGCACAATGCTTGATTAGATGGAATGAGATGTTTACCATCTTGGAGTTCTCTATCACCTCTTCCAGGGTGTCTGCATTCTGCAAGGTACCAGGGAGCGCTAGAAGGTTGAGATGCCCACCTTATCACACATGAGGAGTCCCATTCAATCACCAATAGCTGAAGATTGAATCTAAAAGCTTCTCTCAGTCCGATGTTTAGAGCTACAACTTCAGCCTTGTTAATTGAGCATAGACCAGCCAGACCTGAGTATGATAACACGGTAATTCCTTGATCGTTACGAATAACACCCTGATGCAGCCCAAGGGCTAGGGCTGCGTGGAGGTGCCTGAGCACGTGTCCAACGACACTTCGAACGGTCACAAAGGACTTCAACACACACGAGGAACACCTCTGGGAAAAACCCAATTCTATTAATCAATCAAATCTCTCTCTGAGAAGTTCTTCTCTACAAAGCCATATATATAGTTAATAAGCAAAAAAACCCTAGGCTAAAAATAGAAACTTTCATAATAATAATAATAATAATCCTAATCTAATTTGACGAGGGGCTAAAAGGCGGCTAGGCCCTAGACTGCATCATCCTCCCCGGGTTGAAAGAAGAGTTCGTCCTCGAACTCGATGCTGCTTCGGATTGCCAATATAAATGTGTTGAACATGAAGGACATCCTTTGTGGCAGCTTTCCAGGAATTCTTCTTTGGCGGTTGTGGTTTCTCAGGATGAAGAGTAACTTGCTGTCCACCATGCATGAACGTATAGGTGTTGTCGCGCATACCATGAGTTCCATTTTTATCATACATCCAAGGACGGCCCAATAAGATATCACCACTATCCATAGGTAGCACATCACACCAGATTGTATCCTTGTAAGTCTCACCAATGGCAAAAGCAACTTTGCAAGTATGTCGAATATGCGCTCGATCACCATTCATTAGCCATTTGACAAAATAAGGACGGTTATGCTTATAAACTTTCAATTGAAGGCGATCAACAAGAGCCTGGGAGATGAGATTTTCACAACTTCCACTGTCAATAACAATTGTGCAGTTTTGTCCCTGAATCATTCCTATGGAACGGAAAATATTTTTGCGCAACCACTTATGCTCAACAGTTGGTGAAGCATCCTTGAGGACAATAAGAGCATCATCTGGGGGCTCTGCATCAGTGAAGTCAATGTCCGCAGTGTCAATATCCTTGGAATTGTCAATATCCTTAGGATCAGTGTCAATATCATCTCGGATATTGTTATCAGCACCTTCAATCTCAATTAGATGTATTCGCTTTGGACAATCTGCGGCGCGATGCCCGTGCTGGTGACAATGAAAACAAACCCCCTACTCTGCCATTCTTGGATTGCCTTGAGCACTTCCATCAAAATTCAGTTTCAATGCACCACTAGGTGGAGCGGTCCACCTATAGACCATGGAGGGTTTATGCAGAGTGAGAATGCCACTTCCTGCCAATGTTGTATGATGGTGTTTGATGCCCTTGAAGAGTGGTAATGAGGAGACCCAAATGGCCATCAGCTGTTTAACTTTCTCTCCTATTTGATAAGCATTGGAGGATACTCCTTCAAAGCATCTCCTATTTCTTTCTTTCCAAATATACCACAGAACTGCCACGAAAGAGAGGTTCCACATAATCTTTCTTTTCTTAGAATCCACTCCCATTCTCCAGTACTCAAATAGAGATGCTATGGAATTTGGAAGAGGCCCATAACGCTGAAACCACCCTGGATGTTTGTAGACACACCAATTTGACACCTGGTCTTGGACCATACTAGGCGTGGCTGGGCTTGGATACAAAAGCAGGGTTGCATCAAGTAGGTTGACAGCCGGCATAAAATTTTTGTCACAATGCCAACACGAGTCATGTACCAAGCCCCAACATAGTTGGGACAAGGCTTTGATGAAGATGGTGATAATGTTGATTGATGGAATAGAGCATCATGATGATGATGATGACGATGATGATGCACAAGGAAGTTAGTTGAATGTGAGTTTAAGTAAAGCATGTTGACTTGGAACATAAGCAATGACTACATGTTTAAATACATGTGGTGTTCCAAACCATACAATGAGATCTACTTGCTTCTATACAAAGATTTTGGTTTTAGTGACAACTTCAAACCCATCACCATAGTGATCACTCTGTTCAACATCCCTTTAGGGTTGAATTATCACAAGAAAAAGAAGCTTGAGTGCTAACTCTCAGTTGCATCCTATTTCAACATGCAGTACTGATTATTTTCAATTTTGACAAACTTAACAAAAGTTGGTTTCCTTAAAAAATGTCTTAGCTCTCAAAACAACACAAAGTGGAATGCAGTTTAAGGAAATAAAGTTTGTCATATAAAATCTTCCTCAGAGAAGTGACGACATTGTACAGAGTAGTAAGGAAAGAGTTGGAGTCTATGATACCCAGATACGACATGGATACAGCAAGGACACATCATATGGCAGGTGACACAGATTTTACTCACAAAGAGTGAAGTATTGGATACGACACAGCAGCACATTGCCCATTTTGAAGTACCAATGCATCATAGGTTGGAATGTTGAGTGATAGAAATATGGACCAAGTGGAAAAAGTAATCACAAAGGTGAGCCTAGGTCAAAGATACCCTGACGATATATTTTTGTTGACTCTTTACTAGAATATTGATAGGCTTAATGGCAGGTTATCCAGTGCTTAGTATGCATGTGTTTAGAGAGTACCATTTATCGTGCATTTTGTCAGATATCAATAATTCCTTTTAGAGCATGTTGTCCTCTAGGGTTAACTCTATGATGCAGGAAAGAGCAGAGTCCTCACCAATATCTGCAGCCAGATTTCAGTTCTTGCATAGCCTAAGAAAGTCCCATGCCAAAAAAAAAGTGATCATAAAATGACACTTCCAATTATTAACCATAAACTTAATTCAATTCAAATCCTAACACCTCTAGGTTTCTTATCCAAAAACTTTAACTTGAACACATCCAGTAGATGCATTAGACTTCTAATCTAATCCAACAAGTTTAGACTCTGGAGTCATCACCAAAACCAAATACAGAATTGCTGAGTGAGATTGCAATGTCTATATACATGTATTTGAAGACCTTATGAGAAGTTCCAATTCAAGAGATCTCCTACTTGTACTCACCTTTGACCAACTCTTTAGATGTTCCTAATACAAAAACAAGGCTCTTAAAGCATTTACAGTTTGTGATCGGAAACACCAAATAGAATAAAGCTCAAGTCAGACTTGGAAAAAAAATCTCAAAATAGGTAATGTCACTCATCTCGTGGGCGTGTTGTGCTCATCCACAACATTTCCTCTCTACAGAGATTTTGCCAAAATATTGTCTCTCTCACATATGACTTGTACGTGAGGCCTTATTGGGCCTCACCTTGTATATTTAAAAGCCCTATGGCAGCTAATTCACTTATTCCAAGCCTCCTGAAACAGAATGAAGCACTGGCTCATTAAGCAATCAAATTTATCAGTTGTACTTTCATATGGGAATGAACTATCAGATCATGACACAAAAATGAAGGCTCTGGAATAATTTCCTAGGCTCCAAAATCGACAGGTACCAAAAGTAGTACGAGTGTATTTTTGTGTCAAATTTTCATAATTTGATGTAGTAGTAAACTTTTCTTACCGTGCCAAAAAAATAAAATAGAAAACATTTTCTTCCTCTCTCTCTCTCTCTCTCTCTCTCTCTCTCTCTCTCTCTCATATTCATCAGTTTTGTAATACTAAATGTCTTGTGTTGAATAGGTTCTAATTTGATGTTTAAAGTGGTCTGCTTTTTGGGGTTTTGTGGATGCTAAGTTAAAATAATGAGTTTTTTTCAATTCAGTGCAGTCACTATTTTTGGGAGCAGCAGCATTCTAGTCATTGGGTGGGGATCTGGCTCATCTGTAGCGCTTCCACTGTGGCTTGTGATCAAATGGAACAGGAGGCAGAATAGTAGCATTTTTGGTTGTACATTCTTAATGTGAAGGAACTGGGCTCAGTTATTTTTCTAGTTTTTGTTAGGAATGGAGTGCAATAAGGAAGAGGCTATTAGAGCCAAGGACATTGCTGAAAAGAAGATGCAGAGTAAGGATTTTGCAGGGGCTCGAAAGATTGCTCTCAAGGCCCAGCAACTATTCCCAGAGCTTGAAAACATCTCTCAGATGCTTACTGTTTGCAATGTGCATTGCTCCTCTGTGGTCAAAGTTTCTGGGTCTGAGTTGGATTGGTATGGTATTCTTCAAGTAGAACAGACGGCAGATGAAGCATCCATCAAGAAGCAATACCGAAAGCTTGCTCTTCTACTCCATCCTGATAAGAACAAGTTTGCGGGTGCAGAGGCTGCTTTCAAATTAATTGGGGAAGCGCACAGGGTCCTCACTGACCAATCGAAACGGTCTTTGTATGACATGAAGAGAGCAGTGAACACTAGAACCGCTGGTGCAAGACAGGCTCCTCCTCATATGAATAAGAATTCTCATGCTAGGAAACAACCAAACAGTCAGAACAAATTTCCAAATGATGCTGCTCCACAGTTCCCAGGCATGAGTCAGCAGCAAACACAATCCTCAACTTTTTGGACAGTCTGTCCCTTTTGCGGTATAAGGTATCAATACTTTCAGAGTGTCATGAATAGAGCTCTACGATGTCAAAACTGTCAGAAGCCCTTTATTGCATATGCTATTAATAACCAAAGCACACAGGCAGGATCTAACTCGGGACAATGGTGGAATCCGTCAGGAATTCCTCAGCAAAAAGAGGTTTTAGGTCAGAGTGCTCCTAAAGTAGATCATCAAGGTACTGCTGGAAACTCCTCTTTTTGCTCGGTTTCTCAGAGTGCAACAATGCCGGAGTTCGTTTCAAAAACAGAAGGCCGCTCTGAATTTGGTGGAAGTTCTCAAAGTAAAGCAGGTGAAAAAAGGGCCAAGTCACAGGAGGAGAAGCTTGAGGAAGTTCGTAAGCGAGCACAGAGCCGTAAGAAGGGGAGAAAAATGGTAATGGAAGATGAATCTAGTGAAAGCTGTGATACTGACAGCAGTGATGAGGATGAGGCCTCTGCTGCTGATGATATTCCTGCCAGTCAGACTGTTGAAACAACCAGTGACCATTATCTGCGGAGGTCTACTAGGCAGAAGCAGCAAGTTACTTATAATGAAGATGGAAGTGATGACGACTTTGTTAAACCTCCTGTTTCAAAAAGGTCAAGGAGGGGTGGGGTCTCTGGCGAGTCAGATGATCAGAGGCAGAACAAGGAAGAATCTAAAGAAGCTTATGCTGATCAAAGAACGGAGGCAGCTGGTGCGAGACCCACTTTTGAAGACAGGAAAAAAGATAAATATAAAGGCAGCATGCCTTCCGAAGATAGTTTGCCAAATGGAAATGGGCCATCTGAGAAAAATGGGAAGAAAAGTGCAGAGGTTGGAACAAAAATGGAGAACTTGAAAGGTGAAGACAGCTCTGATGAAGATTTCACTATTGATTCGGAGTACAAGACCCAATTAAATTCTGAATCTATGACCTATGATGAAGCAGAGTTCACTGATTTTGATAAGGATAGAACAGAAAGGCAGTTTGCAGTTGATCAGATTTGGGCTGCTTATGATACAAATGGATGTATGCCGAGATTCTATGCTCGTATTAGGAGGAGGATTTCAGAACAGTCAAAGTTGCGTGTTATATGGCTAGAACCCTGTCCTGATCCAGATAACCAAGATGAGGTTGATTGGGTTGAAGAGGAATTGCCCTTTGCATGTGGGAACTTCAAACATGGTAGTGAGGGCGACGTAGATTTCTGTTCGTTTTCCTATTTGGTTTCTTGTGAAAAAGGAAGGGATAGAGGGAGCTACAAGATATATCCCAGAAAAGGTGACATTTGGGCCCTCTTTAAAGACTGGAATATTAAGTGGAGCTCTGATCCAGACAAGCATAGGGAATATTTTAAATATGAAGTGGTACAAGTCCTTTCTGATTATGATGACGAGAATGGCTTAAAAGTTGCACGCATGGTTAAGTTAAAGGGGTTTGTAAGCCTGTTTCATCCAACTAGAAACAAGGAAAAGGACTCATTCCAAATATTGCCATGTGAACTCCTCCGCTTTTCCCATAGGATCCCTTCTTGCAGGATGACAGGTAAGGAAAGAGCAGACGTGCCTGAAGGATCTTATGAACTAGATCCAGCCTCATTGCCTACTAATATTGAAGAGGTTGAGTTTGGCCATTTGAAAGGTTCTGATGATGTGGTGGTGGATGTTGAATGTACGGACACTCAAGCCAGTGGTTCTTTTTCTAAATCTGCAGCTGATAAAGAAAAGTGCAAGAAGCACATTGATACGAACAAGAAGCATATCCATGACAGAGATGATGCGGATAACCGAGGCCCTTCTCCTAGTGCAATGAATGGGGTTTATGAGAAGAAACGGAAGCACAGAGATGGTGGGAAAGGCAATGCTGTTTGTTCTTTTGATAACAAAAAAGAGGAATCAAATGTGATGGCAGAGGAGGCAGAACATATAGGTCCTGCAAAAAATTGTCCTGCCAATGCTGCCAAAAGTGATGATTCCTCTCCTCTAGCATATGCAGGGGCAGAGGAGGCAAAACATATAGATGCTGCAAAAAATGGTCCTGCCAGCGCGGCCAAAAGTGATAATTCCTCTCCAGCATATGCAGGGGAAGACTTTGAATACCCTGATCCTGAATTTTATGTCTTTGAAGCAGATAAATCTGAAGACAAATTCCAACCTGGTCAGATCTGGGCCCTGTATAGTGATGTAGATAGTTTGCCTAAGTTCTATGGTCATATAAAGGAAGTTTCTACTACTAACTTCAAGGTGGAGATTACATGGCTTGATGCTTGCCCTCTGGAGGAGGAGATCCGGTGGTCTGATAAGTCATTACCCTATGGATGTGGGAAGTTTCGTTTAGGTCGTGAAAAAGAGACTTATGATACAAATTTGACATTCTCCCATCAAGTGCGAGCGGAGGCAACTTCAAAGAATAGATACAGTATCTTCCCTAAGACAGATGAGATTTGGGCAGTGTATAAGAAATTGAGTGTTCATTGGACTCGTGATGACTTGGAAAATTGTGGATATGACATTGTTAGAGTCCTCAACAATACTGGTGCAGGGTTGAGAGTAATGTTTTTGGAGAAGGTGGCCGGTTATAATTCTGTTTTCAAAGATGGTGGCCTTGAGATGGAGATACCAAGGAAGGAGTTTCTAAGATTCTCCCATCAGATCCCTGCATTCCGCCTTACAGAGGAAAGAGGTGGCAAGCTGAGAGGCTACTTGGAACTTGATCCTGCAGCAATCCCACCCATCTTGTTTTGCACAACCTCGAACTGAAGTTCTAGGCAGCTGGTGTATCTCATTTGTTGCATGAATGATATTCACTAGAAGACTTTTGTTGCCCGAAGTTTGTGAGGTTATTTCCTTTTCTCAACAGATTTGTCCATCTCGAATTAGAAGGAATGAGGGGAATCTTAACTAGGATTTCTCAGTTGTGTTTTTTGTGTCACCAAATGTCTTAAACCACTTAATGAGCAATGCAGCCAAGAACTTCAATGTGCTGTTTTAGTGTGCATCTTATTCTATGAAGAGGGGGTGGTAAGCTTCCACTGAACTATGTATGGAGCTTTGACCATGATTGTTACACTCCAGTTTGAAGGTTTCAGACACAGTAGGTAGTGGTGAAGGCGGCTATTTGTGGGGTTCTGATCCATTTTCAAGTGCTCTCTCTGTTTGTTAGGAGGAATCTTCATCTTTCATAATTAGACCTGCGTAATGATATTCTAATATGTATACCCTTTCTCTTGTGATGATTTTTGGTTTAGGCACCCAGCTTAAATGTGCAGTTGGCTTTTTAGGCAACAGACTAGCAGCAGGGATGATGACATTTTGTCCTACTTGATGAGGTAAAAATGCACTCCCTTGGCATTAACCACTGTCTGATGTTTATGTTGGAGTCTGTAACCTTTTCCATTTGTACTTTTCTTCTTATATAGAATCTAGTGCTGGTGTACCCAAATCATCATTCTGCTTTCACATTCAGTATACTACAGTTTATGCTTAATAGACTAAGTGGTTTTATCTTATAGGGTCTTTTATGATTAAAGGTTTACTTTTTCCCTTTCTCTTTTACCTGCAAAAGTTGAGGCTGACCTTTTGATAATATAAATTTGTGGGTTTTGTCAGCCATTGTTGACGGACTGTGTGCTGATATTTCGATTAGTTACTCCTTTCCATCCTTAGTAGATGGAGAAAACCAACCAAGTGCACATTTAATGAGTCACTTATTTTCTTTCATAACCTTCATTGTTGGGCACACTCACTGCTTTACTCCAATTGATTCTGCTCCAACGAGTGTCCTTCCTGCATGAGGAATGATTTAAAATACCTTTCTGATCTATACATTTATATTTTAACTAGAATATTTTTTTTGAAAAAGTATTTTAACTAGAATATTCTCTGCTGTTAGAAACAAATTTTCATAATATTTTGTAAATCCTTCTCAGAAATCCCTCACTTCACTGACTTAATTCATACTGATTATGCTAAAAAAAGACAATTGGATTGAGAATGCTGTGTGTGAGAGGGGGAGGACGTAGATCTTTGATTAATTGCATGGCTGAGACATAGACCTTTATTATAAGAGGGCAGGGAGGGAATTTTGGAATGAGAAAGGTGGGAGAGAGGTTCCATTTTGTTTGGTCGGTATTGAGAGTCTTAGGAAACTGTTGCCTTCATTCAAGTTTTTATGGCCCCTTGAATGTTTGTGAATATCCACAAGGGGCCATCAAACAAATTCAGGTCGGATCAACCTGAGACTGAATTTGTTGGTACCAACTCGTAATCGACTTGTTTTTAAAATGAATTGAAAACCTTCAAAGTGCACCTGTGGCAGGTCAACCACACTCGATCAACCCGAATTTAATGCGGGTTGTGTTGGGTTGACCCGACTTGTTTAATCCTTTTTTTTAATGTGAGATCCAACTTTTTTTACGTGGCCCAATTTCATTTGTAAAGCTTTCCTTACTCCTTAGGTCAAAATTTATTTCAAGTGATGTATTGAGCCTAAATGTATAATTTACCAATTTTCAAGGTGTAAAAAATGGGGCTAAGATCCATTAAGTATTTCTAGCATGTTTATTGAGATAATCCCTTCCCAATTTTAGTTCAATTTTGTAATGTCGTTTTTGAGCATGAGTGTAATATTCATCCACGTTATCGTATTTCATTCATATCCATATTTTAATGTTAAATTGTTGTGCTTAACTATCCAACATAAAAATAAGTGGCACAAATCAATATTCTGAGTACAAAAACATCATATTGTTAGATTGAAAAAAAAAATAGGTTTCATATTCTAAGTGTCAAAAAATTTAACCATCCACTATAAAAATAAAAGAGGCAAACTATTGCATAACTCCTCTGCAGAAGACTAAGAGTCACACGGTTTACAGTCTGCAAGAATATAGAAAGTCACATGAAAACTGAAAAGTCAAAGTAAATTAGTAAAACCGAAATGGCTTAATCGGGTGCTTTGCTAAAGTGAAGTTTGGATTCATGGCCGATAAAATGTTGGTGCCACCTTGGTTGCATATTATAAACAACTGGTAGTTGCAAACATGCGTTCACTGCATTCAAGGCTTTTGTCTAGGTGCCTGTCCTCCTGTTGGCTTGTGATTGGTGATATGATGCCAACTGCAAATGACAGATGATTCACTGGGTGTCTACATTATGTTCACGATTTGCTTCAGGGAACACTTGAGAAACTCTTGTTCGAGGCATCAAATACAAAAATTTAGAGGGCAGGCCTTGGCTCAATGGTAAGGTTGCTCCATTGCGACTTGGGCATCACGGGTTCAAAATGCAGAATCAGCTTCCCTGCTTGCAAGGGTAAGGTTGCATACATTTGACCTCCCCAAACCTCGCATTGGCAGGTGCCCCACCCCGTGCACTGGGTTGCCTTTTTTTTTTTTTTTTACACATTGTTTTCTCATTCTGCTGTAGTTCAAACCACACTATGTATGATGCTGTTTATGTAACTTTTCAAATTAAATCACTATTGGATTTTAGCATTAAATTGATTTTAGGCCTACAAAAATGTTCTATAATTTCCACTCAACCCCCAAAGGACAGCACAACAGATGACCTTCTATCTAAATTTATCCCAAGCTACTCTGAAGTAGAGGAGCAACAGCCACATGCTTGAGCATATATGCATTGCCTTGCTAGGTTGGTTTTGGCAGCAAAACTGGTATGAAATTCCTTGTTACTCATGTTCTGGATTGAGTTTTGTCTGCAACTAGGTTGACATTGCTCCTGTAATTCAGTTGTTTCTAGTGTCCATGACCACATATGAGGGCAGCAAATCCGATACAGTCATGTTCTGGATTTAGAAAGATCATTTTTGTGAAGAATATTTTGTCTGCTGTTTACTCATTTGGGTGTAACAACAGCAGTCCACACATGATCTGTTTCTTGTACAACTTCCGCCAGATGCTATATGTGGAAACTAAGCATTCTGATTCAGATTCTGTCCTGTCAATTCTGGAGATTACAGTTTACAACCTCCTACGAGATGCTGCCACTCTTATTACAACCATTTGACCCAGGTTGGGTGATGGTAAGTTTGATCATATGAAATCTATTTACATTGATAAAATATGGGATATTTAGAGGCCAGTCCCTATTCTTCACATTCTTACTACATTAAATCTATGTTAATTTGTGTTAAATTACTAGGTCCCTCATATTTGATTTTATCTTTGAGCGGAGGTACTTTCTCTTTCTATTAAGGATATTTCATACCGAAAATGCCCTTGAACTGGTTTGTTACACTATTCTCGCAATTTAGGCGCTAGAATCACGTTTCTACTTCAATTTCAAATTGGAATCGACCGATCTGGTTGCATTTTTTTGGAGTGGCATATATGTTCTTCTTCTCTCTTCTTTCTTCTTTCGTCTTTCTTCCATGTCTTTTTTGTTTGATTCTTTTATTTTCTTCTTGTTATATCGTTTCTTTTGTTCATTTATAATATTTGTTCCTTTTCATTTGTTTGTTAATTGATGAAGTTCTTTTGATTGATTTTCTTTCGTTGTTCTTTATTTTTTGAATTTTTTTTTTTCATTCATGATGTAGATTTGGTTTTGATCATGGAAATCTTATTTGTTTATAGTTGTAGTTTGATTTTGCTTTATGATCTAGTTTCACAATTAAAACAGATCACAAATTTATTTGTTGTTTATGGTGGATGATGATGTAGATATGGTTTTGATCATTGATCTTATGTGTTTCTTAATATATATTCTTGGATATCTTATCTATTTGTAAAAGCGTTTTGATTTTGTTCATTGATGTTCCAATTTGTTTGTAATGATAATTAGATTTAGATCGTAGATCTAATGTTTGAGTTCTTTGAGTTTATAGCAAATAGATTAAATCGTGAGTTTTGAAACAAATAAAAGTTGTTTCACTACCCATTTTGAATTTCATCTGTTTGTTTTTTTATGTAATATCATATTTGTTTGCGATTTTGGAAACAAGTAACGCTGTTTTACATTAAAAAATGGGTTTAATCTGTTTTAGATGTTTGTAATTATATCTATTTGAATGGATGATCTCTATTTTATTTTCAACATATCATACATTATTGATGCAGATAGTATTTCAAACATTGTTTGTTTTATGTAATGAAATGTACTTCACTTTCAAACATAGTTGAGACAAATAGAATTAAGAATTTCAAACAGTTTTTAGTTGTTTGTAATTCTATCTGTTTTAATGTATGTTATATATTTAGATTGTATAGGCATGTACTTCTATTTGAAGTTTGATCCCTATTTTATTTTCAACTTAATGTTGTTTGTTGAGACAGATAAAATTTCAAACATGGATTTCATCTATTTGATGTTTAGAACAAACTGACTGTTACGTGTTATAGATTTCATTTTAAAAAATACAACTGCAAACAGATAGAACTGGAAAACACAGTAGTAAACAGATAAAATTTAAAAAAAACGACAGCAAACAAATAGAATTAAAAGAAACAGCAGCACATAGATAGAATTGAATAACACAGCAGCAAACAGATAGAATTGAAAGAAACAGCAACAAATAGATAGAATTGAAGAACATAGTAGCATACATATAGATTTGAAAGAAACAGCAGTAAATGGATAGAATTGAAAAATACAAGTTGAATCTTTGATTGAATCAAAAGTTTACTTGATTCTCAATAATTTATTCATCCACGTCATTAAAAAAAGAACGAAGGTAATTATTCTAAAATGACCATAAAATAATTACCCTTTAATGAAAATTAAAACAGGGGAAGACAGGAAATGAATGCTCAGCCATCACCCATCACCGTAGTAATTCTATCAAGTCAAGGTCCCCATTTACACTCCTAATTTATATCCTTCTACCATAACCCCATATCCTTCACCCCTCATCTCTTTTATAAACCTTTGATGGATCCCATATGACCATAAATTCCAATGTTATTTTATGCAGACAAACAGGCCCTTACAAGATTTTAAGCATGTAAACTGATCAGTAGGAACTTCTGCACCATGAAATGGTCAATTAAATTTCTGTCCTCTCAATTCCGTCTCTATGTTGTGTGATCTCAACTGTCAATATCTATCGGGGGTTCCAGTCCATCCGGAGGTGGAGGGAACCCAGATTCATTGAGCTGGAGACATTTGGCAGCAAACCAGGGGTGGGCAAAGGTGATATTGTTTTGAGAAATGCTTTACTTGTAATCTTCATGGCTTCTGTAGCAGCCTATTGTCTTGTTAGGCAAAGTAGCCATGTTCAGTATCACTTGACATGTTTTAATAAATTCAATACTCTGTTAATTCTATCTATGCAGCACTTGACCACATGTTTAGCCTCCCCAAGGTGAGATTGGGTGTGCATGAGTATTTTAGAGAGCTGCCACATTAAAGTTCTTTGCAAATTATGATTTTGAGAAATATCAGGATATGTATTGTGGAAATTATGGTGGTGACATTGAGAGTTTCTTAAACTACTGCAATATGGTGCAGTATTTTCAACATATTCTCTTGAGATGTATGTGATATTGCTGAGTAGTAGAGATGTAATCTTTAGATGTTTGTGAATTTCTTAGTAGTAGAGATGTGATCTTCGGAAGGCATCTTCCACAAAATGGGTGATTTATTGCTTAAGTTTCTAGTTTCTTTTTGGGAGAGTTAGTTTTACGGAGACCAATTCGTTTTTTCAAATGTATTATAAAATAGTAATGGAAATATGGAGTGCAAATGAAAGGATTGGCCACAGATGTTGTAGCCATTTGCAGACATTTTCACACTGGGTCATGGACTCGGTCGCCATCGGAAACTGTTCAATGGCCTGGTGTTGTGGTCCGGCACACACTGATTCTCTCCAGCAAAATGTAGTCCAGGGTTACAACTGGTGATATTATCAGGAGACCAAATCTCGAGGAGATGAGCTCTCTATATGTACCCTGGTGCATTCTTTCAGGCAACATAGTTGAGTGAAAGGGAGCCGCTATATGTACACTAAATTTTACTATTCTTACACAGCCCCAATTTAATTTTTTTTTTTTTTTGAAACTCTCTAGACTACCCCCACTTCCTTTTTCCCCTACACACCTCCTTCCCTCCCCCCTCTCTCCTCCCCCCTTCCCCCTCAAACCGGTGATGACCTTCGGCCAGCGGAGGGGAGTCTCCCTCCCTTTCCTCTCGCCATCTTCCTCTTCCTCTTCCTCATCTTCCTTTTCTTCTTCCTCCTCTTCCCCCTCCTATTCTTCTTTCTCCTCTCTCTCCTTCTTTCTCTCATCTCCGCCCTATTCGGCTCAAAGGAAGAGGAGAGGAAGAGGGAGGGAGATGAGAGGAGAGGAAGAGGAAGATGAAGGGAGAAGAAGAGGAAGATGAAGGGAGAGAGAGGAGAGGAAGAGGGAGGGAGAGGAGAAAGAAGAATAGGAGGAGCAAGAGGAGGAAAAGAGAGGAAGAGGAAGATGGGGAGAGAGAGAGGAAGGGAGGGAGTCTTCCCTCTGCTAGCTTGAGGGGAAGGGGGAGGTGTGTAGGGAGAGACAGGAGTGAAGGTAGTTTGGAGAGTCTCAAAAAAATGTGTTTTTTTTAAATGGGCCGTGTAGGAAGACTAAAATTTGGTTTACATATAGCAGTTCCCTAAGTAAAAACATCTGTGTCGAATCCTTGCAAGCTGGTTGCCCAGTGTTCAAAATTAGTCGCTCATTCATCATAAGGTTTGTGAAAATTGTAAAAAATCAGACCAATAAATCTGTATTTTGGATATCAATGGGGCAAAATCATGATTGAAACTTCTCATATTCTTTGTAAGGCTAAAGACAATTAGGGGGTCAAATTTGAATAATATTAGCCACACTTCCCTTCTTACAATTCATCTCAGAACCGTCTTATGTGGCAAATCAAATTCATTTGTTTTGTTTTTGACATTGCGGAAATGAGAAATAGGGAAAGTGCCACATAGGATAGGTGTAAGATTAGTTGTAAGATGGAAAGTGTAGCTAGCATAACTTGTCAAATTTAGGGCCTTGAGTCATTATGGTCTTGAAAGAATTGTGAATAACTCTACTATTAATTTGCTACAATGACCACTATTTTTAGGCAGTCCTTTCGTTTCAGTTTTTAAATTCTTGTGGACCCCTAAATAATGATCTGTACCATTCATTCTATTTAGATGGCCAAAAACAACAATAAGGCTCATCACGTATTTTGAGAAAATTTGAAAAACTCTAAATTAATAGATCTATTTTCTAGACTTCTGTGGGCTCATAAATCATTATCCAAACTGTTCATCTCCTTTGAAAAGTTGAAAATGGGCGGTAAGGCCAAATTTTGGGCTTTGATTCATCATGAATATTGAGAAAATTGATTAAAATGGTGAACGGTCGGATATTGTAAAGTGTCAACGGTGTGATTTTGCTAGCCTAGCCAAAAATGGAATGCAATGATTTCTTACTAGAGAAGCCAAGGAATCCTTCAATTTCTCCCTTGTATATATATATATATATTTTTTTTTTTTTTTTTTTATGATATAAGGTATCTCTCGCCAATCCAGCTTTTAGATCTTTGTCCTCTTGCTAGGGGATTACTCGATTCTGACGAGCAAGAATTATTCCTTAAAGGGTATATACATGGCCACACATATAATATCCGAAACAATTTTTCCCTCATTACCAAGGTTCCATTATGAAAAATCTATTTCTGCTTCAATGGTAAATGAAATGATCATGGTACCTTGTTCTTTCTTTTCTATATCGTGCGTTCTTCCTCTTTTATTATAGTGAGAATCCATCATCCTCTTTCCCGCTGGACATAGTCCTATTGGCAGTAAACCACATATTTTCTTCTCTTGTGTAACTCTTGTTATTTTATTGTATTTTTTTCCTCGTTGATTGTGCACTTCTTATCCATCAACTCAATAAAAATAACATGATTAGTTTCTTAGATTTGAATAACATAGATTGTTGTGTGCATATTCTTAATATTTGTTGTGAATAGGAATTTATCCCTCTCTTGTATATCTCATGTTTCAAATAAGAATTCATCCCTCTTATTTTCTTGTACACTGCGAATGAGATTTGAAAGGGATATTTATTCTAGGAAGATATAAAATGAACTAATGAAGGTATAATTTTATTTGCATTTATAGTATAAGTGGATTGTAACGCAAGAACCATATTCGATTATGGCCATTGGGTTTATGTCTTATATTTCGGACTAACCAAATTGGTCAATTGGGTTAGATAGAGAGTAGATTCTGTGTTAGAAATGGGTGTGCATTAAGAATGAGTTTTCCCACCTTTAGTGCATGAGTTTCCTTCCCACCTTTAGTGCATGATTTTCCTCCTCATTTACTCCTCTTTAATAACCTCTATCCTATATTAGTTATTTTCTTCTTTTTTTATATGGTTTATTAATGTTTTCTTTCTAAATTATGGTATTAAGCTTTTTAATAGCTATCGTGCACGGATGACCTGAGGCGGGCGAACCTGGGCCATGCAGTGCGGGCAGGGTCGAGTTGAGCCCATCCGTCTGTGCCGAGCATGCTTGTTGGGTCATTCGAGTTGGGCCTTGCCCTGTGCTTGTATTTTTAAATCGGAGGTGGATGTAGATCCGGATCCACTTTCATTTATTCGACCCACATGTGTCTGCGTGACCGTAACCATAATGTCTCTCCATGCTAATGCAAAGATATGTTGTGTTGACCATTGCGCAAGAGTTATGGCTTGCAGTAAATGTGAAAGACATGACTCCCACTAGGAGGTCTCCCTAGGAACCCCTATATAAAGGGTTATGGAAAGAGTCATTCTACACATCTCATATTTGCAATCTCTACAAGAGAGTTAGAGAACTCTCTGAGAAAAAGCTTTCTTCCCTACTTCGTGTTTTGCGTGAGTCATTCTATTTGTCGGATTTCTTCCTACGTTTTAGGCTAAGGAAGATTTGCAACATTGCTTCTCTGATTTCTTTCTTCTTTTTTTTTTTCAATTTGACTTATTGCTGCTGTGAGTCTGCAAAAGTATTCCTTTTAGGATTCGAGTACTCTTCAGTCAATCGAGTGCACGGTTGCTAAAAATTCCAATCGGCGAAGCTATCTTATCCCATGGCGGACGTCCGTGAGTCCATCTGCATTTGTATGGGGGCAAAAGTTGCCTAAAGAAAACGTCTCCAAAGGCGTAATTTGGCTACTAATTGTTTTGGTGACTCTTAACCTTTTCTTTCGTTATTTGTTTTTGCAGCTATTATCAGTAATCCGCATACACCAGAATATAACATTCTAGACTAGGGTGTTTTGGTGATTACATTGGATTTCTTAAAGTGTAAGAAATTAGAGCTTCTAAAGGCACCTACCTTCTAGGAATTTGCTATTCAAATTGATCGATGTGGACCCTAAATGCAAGGTCGTCAATTGTAGTTTTACCGGATAAGTCCTAAATCGAGTCCATGGGGAGCCAGTTTTTACAGAAAACCTGTCATATTTGAAAAACTAGCACTAGCCTATTAAAACTTATACAAAATAAATCAATTGCTAATTTGAAAATTAAACTTTAGTTAGAAATCTAAATTAAGAATTACAATCCCAAATAAAAAACCTAAATAAAAATCCTAATCTAAAAAGATCATAATCTAAAGACTGCAAAAACATAAAAGGCATCAAACCACCAATGGCATATAAATAGATTACATTAAAATAAAATTCAGAAATGTAAAAATAAAACGAAAATCAAAATATGGATTTTAGATTATTAATTTTTGAATTACAAACTCCATGCTTAGGGTCAAAGGACAACTCTGAACTATACTACCAAACATGGCCTGTCACTCTACATGAACACAATATATTAATCTAGTAAAACAAATTACTACAATTCACAAATCATTATTTAATCTTTTGCACATCACTAAAATACTAATAAGAATCCAAAAATGTCAAATTTAAAAATAAAACTCACTTATACTTGAGATACACAAAACACCAAACCATGAGAGTGCCCGTCCTGCAGAATGCATCATCCCTTGATTTTCACCAACATATACCAAGGAAGAGAGATGGAGGGATGGCATTGTATTATGAGAATAGAATTTCATTCAATCCACCTACATGTGGGAAGTTGTTTTCTTTAAAAAAGTATCTTTGTTGGTATGGCTTGCCCAATTTATTTCGCTTTTTTAATTATTTTCTCACATGCACATTTTGCCAAGCACCCATTTCCAATATGACTAGGGATCAATTCATGTTTTCTACACTCGCAGCATCACTCCAGACTAATAGGCCAACTCAGAAAAAAAAATCATATATTATGTTTTGATAAAAGGATATTTGAACATGATTCTTACCACAATGGGGATTGCGGTGAGTTTTCCTCTGTTTTCTTTAGCCTACTTTTCGTTTTGGTTTTGCAGAAATATTGAATGAAGGAAAGACAGAAAATAATACTCATACATCACCCTAGAAACTCGATTATGAGAAAAACAAAGTCTCATGTACATCACTACCATATCCTTCACCCCTCATCTTATATCATTCACAAGTTACCTCTTTATATCAAAGGATATTCATTTTACATTAACGGAAAGACTATGTCATACCTATTTATGGATTTTTTTTAAAATTAAGATCTTAAATTTTATTCACTTTTAAAATGCATTTCTCGACAACATTGGAGGGCTTGTTTCTCTATGTTATTTGGGCAACCAAGATGAAGCCATAGAACTTCTATACTAGTATTGTTATGAGTATGGGTATTAGATGTTACAACTCTAAAAGAGAACCAGAGATCAAAGAAGGATAGAGAGAAGGGAGAGAAGTTATTATTAATGATATCTGTGTGTACATCATGGGGGAGGAGGATCTTATTTATAGAATAAGATTGCTTCCTCCCCAAGCAACCTAATAGGGAAAGACTCTAACCCTAAGTAGTCCACTTATCTCATGTGGGTCCCAATGTGGGCATCCACCTATGATAATTCATCTTATAACACTTCCCCTTGGATGACCACCATTCAATGACAGTTGCATCATTAAAACCTTGCAAAGGAAAAACCCAGTGGGATAAAAACCAAAGCGAAGGAAAAAGAGTACAACTTTCGACAGGATCATTGATTTGGTGTTGGACGTGCATAATGCTGCCTCATTAAAACCTTAATTAGGAAAACCCAGCGGGACAAAACCTAGAGAAGGAAAAAGAGTACAACACACATATATCCTGGGTAACATACTTCAGGATGCCTCCCCCTGATGACTACTCCCCCTGATGATAACAACCTTGTACACGGTTAGGCATGTCCATCTCATATACAAATCTTTAGAATATTGATTTTGACAAGAACTTCGTAAACTGATCAGCCAGGTTGTTGCTTGAACGAACTCAATCTTGTTATCCTTCTGAAACTCATGAATGAAGAAGAACTTTGGTGTAATGTGCTTCGTCTTGTCATCTTTAATGTATCATTCTTTAATCTGTTGAATACATGCCCCATTGTCTTCACAAATAATGTTCGAGGTACCTGTACTAAGAGGTAATTGACAAGAACTACATATATGCTGAGTTAAATATTTTAGCTACACACATTCCCCACTGGCTTCAAAGAGGGCTAAAATCTCAACATGGTTAGCATAAGTAACTACCAAAGTCTATTTAGTTAAATACCAATCCAAAGTCTTGGTGCAAAACTATATATAGGAAGCATATTTATAAAGAATGAAAATCTCATTAGAATTTCTCTCGATCTACGGGTCGAGATAAAATAGTTAATAGTTTTCTCAAGCTCTTCTGGAGTCTCGATTAGATTTATGTTATTTACATAAACTTCTACTATTATAAATCCATTTAAGGATTGTATAAAGATAAACAGGCAAATGGGATTGTTTTCATACTCTTCCTCATATAGACATTTACTAAGACGATTGTACCATATTCTTCTGGAATACTTCAGGCTATACAATGAACGTCTTACTTATATTGAGTACGTACTCTCTTACTTTGCTTCAGGCAAAGCAAATCCTTCTGAGATTTTCATATATATGTCTATGTATGTTTTCAATCCCAAATTTCTGCAGGAAACCTTGTATCATAAGTTTGCCTTTCATTCATTTTCCTTACAAACACCCACTTGTAACCTATAGGGTTAACACTTTTTAGGGTTTGTACTATAGGTTCAGATATACCACGTCTATTGAGAGACTGTAATTCCTTAATAACATCTCTCTATTTTTTGCCAATATGTTATTTGTCGACATTCATTTGTAGAACGTGGTTCCATATCCCAATCATCATTCTCATTTTCCCTTGATATTTGAGTAGCTACCGCATATGCAAATACGTCATCGATGATATTTTCATTTCTATCACATCTCTCTCTTAAATAATTATACAGTATAGAGATCTCTTTATTTATTGGGTACCCATTGCCTCTTCAGGGGCTTCTAGAGTCTCTTCTAGGACACGTGTCTCTTCCAAGACATTAATTACTTCAGGAATTTTAGAGAGAGTGGATTTTGTTATAAACTCTTCGGGAGTATACCTCTTCTGGAGTATAATTGGGATATAATTGCTCATTTCTCCTCTTCTGGGGAGCTGAGTCCTTGAAACCTATAGTTCTACCACGCTTCTGGCGTGTATAGATTCATTTATTGCCATATTTGGACTTTGTTCTTCAGGAACACTAATTCGTACTTGTCCTACAGGGACATTAATTCGTGCTTGTGTGTTCATAGCCGATACATGTGACCTAGTCACTTTTGCTGCATCATTAAAAGCATTAGGGAATTCATTTATAATTAAGTGCACAATTCTCCGTATTTCATTCTCACATTGTGAAGTACATAAATCTAGATGAGATTGAGTGGAAGTATTCCACATAAATTCTCGCCGTTCTTCAGGAACAGATTGTTCTTCAGGAACAAAGTGTTCTTCAGGAACTCTCTTATCTCCCCCTAACGGCGAGAAGACTGTCTCATTAAGATGACAATCAGCAAAACGAACAATTTATATATCTCCTATCTAAATATCCAATAATTGGGGGTAAAGTAGAACTAACATAGAATCTACGTCATGGGTTCATGCAAGTCACGAACCTACGATATCAAGCCTTATAAATTTAGAAAATGCTCAAGGAAGTGTACCCTAGATTTAATAATTTGTGCTAATGGGCGGGATTTGATAGGTTCACAAATGTTACACTATATCCTTTACGGAAACAATGGTCAATGGATAGTACTCTAAGGAGTACTTAACAAAATTACTAATAATTTGCCATAGCATAGTATCTCTAGAGTGACCTAACCTATCATGCCAAAGCATTAAAGTCTTATGGTCACTAAGTTTAGGGCTTGGTGTGAGCTTTGGGCTTGACTTTGTCGTTTTGCTCATAATCGAATGTGATTCGAGTTTTGAAGATTGTCTTGTAATATAGCCCTACGGCCTGATGAGAATGCACGTAGCTTTTCTAGTATCAGCTTCTGGCTGTCAATACTAGTAATGATGTGCAAATACCATTAGGTAGACTCTTCCGGAGCATTCAAGTATTTGTATAGCTATAGCTATGATCGATGCCGTGCACGAATGAAACACTAACTCAGAGAAAAACTTATGATTTTTTCAATGTAGTGTGTTTTGTTGCACTATCTACCGGACAGATATTATCCTCAGTGTCATGCATTCCATGATCCATATAGCAAGTAATAATAAACTCACATAACTAGTTAATCGCATCGCAAAAATAAAATTAAGAACAACTAAACAATTCAGCATTCAAAGCAAATCTAATGTATAAACATAATATACGGGGGATTAAAAAATAAGTCCTAGCATTCAACAAAATATCTAAGAACTGAACTCAATGTTCAAACTCATAAAAGTAGTTGTAGGTCTTCTAGACCATGCTTGGTGGTTTGCCCAATTTTCAAACAAAAATACCTTCTAAATCACCTCTCCTGGGGTGGTTGTTTTCATCTCTCCGGGAGAACATATTAGATCGACCTCTTTTGGAGGGATTTGATTGACTAATCTGGCATTTATTTCAAGCATTGGGTGTATGACCATCTGCTGGTGATCATCCCTGTCTAACGGGGATATAATCACACAGAAAATAAGAACATATGTCATATCCACCAGGGACATCTTATTTCCGACTTTGATAGCATTACTAAGCCTTGTAGAGTGTGTAAAGATCGATTTACCAATAACAATCAAACAAAAATAGAACTTCGGGTTCTCAATATCCGATAACAAAGTATAATGAATAATTGGCCAATTAGAAAGTTAGAATTTCGGGTTCTTAATTGACGAATCAGAACTTCTAATTCTGTCAAGACTTCAGGCTAGAGATAGAACTTCAGGTTTTTAGAACTGCTGGTTCTATCAAAGCTTCAGGTTTGAATCATAACTTCTGGTTTTGTCAAAACTTCAGGTTTGATCCCATGGCCTTCGTATCAATCTACACTACTTTGAATATTTAAAAATCAAAAACTCCAAGTTTGATTATGAATATGAATCTTCGGGTTCATATTCCAAATCTTAGAACTTCTGGTTCCAGATAATGTATGGATCTTCGGGTCCAAGTTATTCAATTGATATAGAACTTCAGGTTCTATTATATGCAGCTACTGCTTCTGGCAATAATAAATTCATCAAAACTAAAGTTTCATATAATCATATAGTGATAATGATACCTAAGTAATTATATCAAGCATGCAGTACAATGTTATAGAATATAAAAATAAATGTATGTGAGAAACAGAAGTAAAATATAGGACTTCAGGTTCTTAACATCTAATCAAAGATAATAATAATAATGTGATAAAGGATTTAGAAATTGAAGTTTAGAACATCGGGTTCTCAATTTAAGAATCAGAACTTCTGGTTCTAAATTAATATAGTTCATGGATCTTTCAATACGAGTTAGGACTTCAGGCTCTAGATTAGGATAATTCATGGATCTTCAGGTCCGAGTTAGAACTTCTGGTTCTAAATTAAAATAATATACAGAACTGCATGTTCATGTTATTTATTCGATATAGAACTTCTAGTTCTAAGTATCATATGAAACTTCAAGTACATATTGTGGATTTGAAAACTTCTAGTTCCAGAGTAAAATAACCAATGGATCTTCTGGTCCAATTTCGAAAGAACTTTTAGTTCTAAATATCGTATGGAACTTCTGGTTCCAATTACTTATATAGACCTTCTGGTTCTATTTATGTTCATGATTTTCAATTCTATCATGATCTCTTTTCGATAAAATAAAATGAATAATCATCACAAAAATTAAATGATAAATATTTGCAGATCTAAAAGAATAAGGATAAATGCAAACTAATAAGAGATCATAAAATAAGGAGAAATTACTTAACTTTTGAATCGTCCTCCTTTTGGTGCCAATGTGTAGATCTGCTCGCGAGCTTTCCTTAGATACGAACGGATCTTAAATTGGACTCCAGATCGTCAAGATATCTCAGTTTCAAATCTCAGCCCGTCGATCTAATAAAACAATCTTTTGAACCTAATTTGCATCTGCTGACGTCATCAGTAGTGTCACACTGATTCGGGGCCTTACTCGGGTTGGGCTAACCCAAACCTGAATTGACTTGCCCAAAATCTATACCCGAGGGAGTACAATGGATTGCGGTGCCTCGGTGCACCATACTCAAAGTGGGGAACACCCCATGTGACACCCGAATCACATGACATGACAAAAAACTTGTTTTTTTTTTATGTTATTAGATCATATGCAGAAGACCTTTCTCATCCTTTTTTTTTGTTTCGGTTCTGTAACGTGAAACTATAGCCGGCCTCATCTCTTAACGAAATACTCCAGGGTCTTAGTGGATCCACGGGACAACGTGAACACATCCTCAAATCCCGCAAACTGCAGAAGAGGAGGCGCTGCTCCTGGGGCAGGTAGGGATCGGACGGGAGACGGAAATCCAGGTGGGGATTCATGGCCTCTGTAAATCAACTCCGAACCCATCTTCCTCTCTCAAAAAGAAAAGGTTTTTACCAATTTGGGACAAGACCCAGATCAGGAATCTGCTAAAGATCGGATCTTTTTGGTGATGGGTTATCAGAAATGGGGGAGATTGCAGATCCGAAGAAAGAGATTGCCTCAAAAAGACTGGAAATTTCTGGGTTCTGGGGGATGGGTTGTGGAGAGAGAGGGAGAGAAAGGGGAGAGATCTGGAGCCGGATCTTGGGGTTCTGACGGAGAAGGAGGAACCCCAAGATCTGGAGCCGAATCTGCGACAGCGCTGTCGAGTGCCGCGGAGATGAATGAGGGGAAGGTGGGGTGGTGCGACAGGATGAGAGCGCTGGGGTTCATCGGGGTGGGATTTGGGGATTTTCGGCGCCTCTCCGTCTTCTTCTACTCTGGCCCACCAAGAGGAGGGAGCTCTTCGTGCTGATAACGTGTTACAAATCTAAAGGAGAACTAGAGATCAAAGAAGAATAGAGAGAAGGGAGAGAAGTTATTATTAATGATATCTGTGTGTACATCATGGGAGAGGAGGATCTTATTTATAGAATAAGATTGCTTCCTCCCCAAGCAACCTAATAGGGAAAGACTCTAACCCTAAGTAGTCCACTTATCTCATGTGGGTCCCAATGTGGGCATCCACCTATGATAATTCATCTTATAACATTAGAAAAGATTTAATAGTTTATGACTTATTTATTTGTGTAAAGCCTGTGTGGGTGGTCAAGGCATTGTGCCTGCCAATTTCTAAGTGGGCTAACTTTGGATGAGGCTCTTGGTACCATGCCAAAGAACCCCTGCTTAGCATTTATCAAACTGTAACTAGGTTTGGGCCTGGACGCAATGGATCTGCCCATTAACTTGATCAATGCCCACTTTATCTAGTTTTTTTTTCCCAACCCCTTTGGTGAGGGCTGTGAGGGGAGTAAATCTTGGGTGAAGTGGGGGAGCCCTCTCAGGAGTAGAGTTGATCTCGGGTGAGGGGGGTGATGTGAATTTAATTCAATCTACTTAAAAATTTATATTTTTACTTTCTTAACACACCCAATATCCCTAAACTACCAATTCCCTCCTTTCTCCCTACACTTAACTCTCTCTTCCTCCCTACCCATGGCTTTGCATCAAATATTGTTAAAGAGGATTTATGTTGTTTATAGTGATTTCATATTTTTTATAGTGATTTTTTTATATTTTTTTTCCATTTATAATTTTTTCAACTTTTTTTTAGAATAGTGTTCAGCCTCACATGGCTGAACACCATGTACAATGTTCGGCCCTGTGAGGTCAAACACTGCACGATTTTGAAAAAAAAGGTTCAAACAGAGAAATGGAGAATAAGTATTCATCTCCTTCTCCATTGCACTATTTGTTTAGAGAGCATCAAAAAATAATGTGTTTGAGAATGAAGGGAGAAAGAGAATGGAGAAGACAAGATGCCAAGGAAGAAAAGAAGAAGATGAGTGTAAGGAAAGAGTTTAGTTACACAATGCCGAGGAAAAGAATAAGAGATGAGTGAAGAGATATTAGGAAGAAGAGATGACTGAGTTGAGTGAAGAAGTGAGGAAGATGAGTGAGTGATAGAGGAAGAAAAGTTGAGTGATGAAGTGAGGAAGATGAGTTGTGTGTGAAGATAAAAAAATCATTGCATTTTGGAGAAAAAGGGCATTATGGTCATTAGATATAGGGTAATATTGAATTTAAAATTTTCATTAAAATGCTGTGTTAAGAGAGATGTTTTTTGTATTCAATTAGCAGTTCCCTTTTCTAAATCATGGAATGCATGTCTAGCTCCATGTCATGTGTCTATCAATAATGTTTGCATCTCTTACATCTCTCTAATTGGGTTGTCATTTGTCCAGCTGAATTGTGAACTTGTTCTTTAATAACCAAGATACCTATGTGATCCCTTGGAAAACAAAATGGATCAAATAAGCAAAAAATACTAATGTAGTTTCTTCTTTGAGAATTTGCCTATTTAAGATATAAAAGACTTAGATTTTCTCAAAATCGTGTTGACCAAAACTTTATATTAAACGTGGGTATTTCACATCTGTCATTATTTTTTTTTTCAAGTATACCCTTCTGTGTGATATTGTAGAGGCTTTGCAATGCAGACGAACCCTTTGTATTCCCTATTATATTTTTCCATTTCCACCTGGTTCTTTCTAGTGACTTTCTCTATTATTTAAGCTTTTCAAGAGGTGTTTTCAAAGGCGTTCTCTATTGTTGCTCCTTCAAATTTCTTTATCATTTAGAGAAGTTTTCGAGAAAGATTTTTACTATTGATCTTCTATTTTCTCAAAAGGAGTCTAAAGGTTTCTCCACCAATTTTTTTCCTTTTTTTTCTTTTCCATTTTGTAATTAACCAACATTAGGCGATGAGCTGACAAAATCAAGAATTGCATATATATTGTCCACCTCTGTGCGAATAATAAGCTAGAAAAAAAAACATTGGTTATTGGTTGTCCTCTTATATTTTCTCCTATGGTAATGCACGGCTTTTGTTTCAGTTTTACATTTAAACTATAAAGCAATTTCTTTGCTTATTTTAATAATTTATAAAATCTCTTAGACTTATTGAATGCATTATAGTATTGTATTTTGTAATGCTTGTATTTTGAAACTTTTTTTAAGGCATTTGCAATAATTAAAAATTTTTGTAATGGATGATTCGTGCTTGCATTTTATGTAATTTGATGTAACTTTAGAATTTCATTCATTGGATTTTCAATGTATTCATTTGAAGAAGTTTGAGATGTGAATTGATTAGAACCTAAAAAAGCTAAGATCAATTACATTAAATGATTTAACATTTGTTATGACAGGATGTCCGAAAATGATTTATGTGTAATTTTACACTTCAATGGAGATCTTGACCTTGATCATCTAAATCCAATTTATATTAATGGTGAGCAGAGAGTCATATTTGTGGATACCAACATAAGTTACAAAAGCACTAGTTGAAAAAATTATTGTAGAGATGAATTGGGATGAATAAGATGAGTATCCAATGAGATGATACATGTGTCATATTAGACTGATATTCACATTGGTCAATTTAAAATGTGTTCAAGATATGCGGAGTATGCTCAGGTTAAATCGTAATCAAACTGACTCTATATTATTATATCTCTATAGAAGTTTGAGCATAGAAGGAAGAACTAAGCAACCCGTTCCATAGTATGTATTAATTTTGTTTTATATATTTTTCTTATTGAATGTTAAACTTCAACTTATTCATGAGTCTAAGTGTATTCTTGTTATTAATTTTGAAGCTACTAAAGTTTACAACTTCGAGGGCATGCACAAGATGCGGAATATTTAATAAAATTGAAGATGAGGAAGTTGTTCATGAACAAATTTTTTGTAACTAGTTAGTTATGGTTAGCACCATTCAGGTCTTTTATTTAAATAATTTTATAAAGAAAATGATCTGATTGCTTTATTAATTATGCAGGTCTAATCATTCAGTAATGCCATCAATTCAAATAGAGTTGAATAGATCAGCACCACTTGATGAACATTGTTAAGTCCATGAATTTGCATAATTCATGCATAATTTTAGGATAAATTAGGGGTTAAATTAGGTAAAAAGCATCAAATTTCATTCATTTTCATCATTTCATGCATTTTCACCTAAAATTTTGAATTTTTACAGTTTCTACACGTTCTTTACAACATTTAAGATTTTTTTTTTTGTTGAGAAGTCCTAGTTAGACTGTTAGAGTAAAACTTTATTTGGATAGTCCTGCTTCATTATAGGCTCTTCAGTATTTAATGAGTTTAATTAAAATGTGTAGGAAGTTTAGGACCCAAGAACCCTAGAAAGTTTCAATCATTATGCTACAAGAAAGTCAAATTCCGTTTTTCTCATGACAACTAAAATTAAATCAGGCATATCTCTCAAACCGTATGTCTGATTGGCACAATCTTGGTAATATCCGTAAAGTGCAAAATCGTACAATTTTGAGCTAAAATAACTAAGATTTAGCCCTGGGAAATTGGCTGCAATATTTCTACTCGGAATTGAAGTTTTTCATCGTAAAGTAGACCCCATGAAGTTGCACACATGTCATAAAAGACCACTACTTACCAACTAAAGTCTTTCTACCAACCACTTCCTAAGCACTTACCATTAATAACATTCTATACCTTACCTAACTCTCTACCCTATATATACCCCACCACTATTCCAAACACAACACACCCCATGGGACTTGCTTCTTCCTCTCTCCTCTCTTCTATTTCTAGTGTTCATATTTTCTGAGTTATTTTTTAGTATTCTAGAGCCTTGTTCCAAAAACTAGACTTAGAAGAGAGAACTTTAAGAGATTTTATTGTAACATCTAAAGATTTTAATTATGAAGTTCAGAAGTTTTATTTTCATGGAGTAGTAGTCCCTTGGATCAGAATATATCGATGAAGTTAAGTAGCTATTTTATCACTGTTTTAAGCAATTAATTTATTTCATTGATTATCTCTATGTTATGCAAACTTGTTGTATAATAAATCTGCCTTCATGTTTATGACAAACCTCTACATAGATTTTTACTGAAATACTCTTTGATCATATGTATTTGTTTTAATAGGTTATGGTTAAGAATTTATTCTTTTGATGATCTATGCTTAACTTAATGTATAATGCTTAGAAGTTTTAGTCTTTTATGAGGTGAAGGAGGTTTTAGCTTATTTTAATCTAAGAAAAATTTACTCCTTTGATAGTCAAATTACCCGGATTAGAACATTGATTTGTCTCTAATCTAAGATAAATTTAGACAAAGTGTTAGAATTGATTAGATAAAAATTAGTTAAATTGTTTGCTTAATGGAATCATGATATTTTGGTCCATTTTCATTATCATTATTATCAATCTTTTGCACTTTAGTTTTATTTTTAAATTCTCATTCACATCTTGTTCATCTCAATTTATTGTTATAAAAAAATCAAATTTTAATTTAAAAAATCAAAAGTCCTCCATGTGAGATCAACCTGTATTTGCCACTGTTATAACAAGACAACCGTGCACTTGCAGTATTAAGAAATTGAAAATAAAAGTCCATATCAAACATCTATTTGAAACAACATCTATAGGGTATGGAGCACAAACATTTTTCAATGGTGATGGCCATAAATCTTTTTCTCAACAGGATTTTCATAGTTATATGGATATGATGCAGCCCCAAATGTGGATGTAATTGAAACATTGGCACTTGATCTATTGTTCGAGTAGATGATCATAATGTTAACTCCATGTGTGAGATGTGGAAGGGGAGAAAGTTTCTGAACGGTAATTCTTTTAGAGAAACACTTGCAAAATTTGCAATGTACAACAACTTTGCATTGAAACATTTAAGAACGTCTCCAACTGAAGTCACTGCACTGTGCAATGAATCTAACTATCCTTTGCACATCCACGCAGCACTAATTAACTTTAGCCTAGGATTTCAAGTTAGGACATACAACAATGTTCATACTTGTTCGAAACCAATGATGGGGCTTACACATGGGTAGGCAACATCTAAATTTGTTACAGGGTGAATCATATGAAGATTATGTATCCATGAGTTGTATACGTCGAAAGAAATTATAATTGACTTTCAGAAGGAGTTTGGCATTCAAGTTAGCTACAAGAAGGCGTGGAAGGCAAGAAAGATAGCTTTTTATGAGAAATGAGGTTCATATGAGAAATCATTTAGCAAATTGCCAGATTATTCCATTGAATTAACTTTTTAGGACTAATCCTAGCATTATGACGTATGTTATACAAGAAGAGGATATATCATTTTGCATGTTTTTCTTTTTACAAGTTTGTTTTGTAACTTCTTAGAGCATGCCTTTTTTTTTTTTTTTTGAACTCACTATATTAAATATTAGTCAATTGTTCAAGTTATGTTTTTGAAAATGTTTTTATTAGGACGTATACCATTTTTTTTAGAGCCATTACTTTCTCTTGATGCGGTGAAAAACATGGAATAAGATCTCAGAATAAATAACTCAGAAATAGACCAAATTTGGGAATCTAACTTTGGGTTATCTCTGCAATATCGTACAAAGACTTTGGCAATTTACCATAACATAAATTTTCAAGGAGTAATGTCATGGATTGTATCACAACCCAAGCTTAAGAATTCAGGTATTAGGATTAATATCTAAAAAGTGATACACTTACTCCCGTATAATTCACACCTGGACCTGAGTCTAAACGGAATTACACAAGGGATAGTCACCCTACTTACACTTGTGAGATGCTATTAGTGGACATTTGTTCAAGCATTCAATATGCGGAAGCTGTTGATATCAATCGTGGAACAAGTTATCATAGCACTAGACTAAAAAATGAAACATGTCTTTGCAAAATGGAAGAAAGTTTCTGAACAAGAATAAGGAGTTACACAGTTTCAAAATACAAGGGGTTATGATCCATGCATATTAAAATAAAACTAATGCAAGTCATGAAACCCTAGATGCAGTTACATCCCAAAATGAAGCCTAACTTGCTCTTTGACGCTCTCCATGGGTGGATCAAAAAAAAAAAATCCGCTGTCCACTCATCTAGGGCGAAGGGGTTCTCGAAGGCCTTCTCTGAATTCTTCTCGATCTTCTCAAAATTGGAATTTAGATATGGGACTATAACACCATAAACAACTAATAAATAAGATTATTCGGCAAGGTATAAACATAATCAAGGTAATATGTGTGACATCCTGGAGTCCCACATCGACTATAGAGAGGAAAGTGAATGGGTTTATATAGAGAGCTTGCACCCTTACTATGCATGAGGTCTTTTAGGGGGTTGGAGCTCACCAGAAACAAAACCGTGAGGCCTATGGGCCAAAGCGGACAATATCATGCATGTGTGAAGGGTGGGGCGTGACAAATGGTATCAGAGTCGACTCTCGACTAGTTCGAGTGTGGGTCCCTGCCGTGGCCTGGTGCAAGTGGGCGGGTTCACATGTGGGCGGGCCAAGAGGGCTGGCAGGCTACAAGAACTGGCAGGCTACTGCACAGGGACGTGCAGCTCTAAGGGGGGTGGATTGTGACATCCTGGAGTCCCACATCGACTATAGAGAGGAAAGTGAATGGGTTTATATAGAGAGCTTGCACCCTTACTATGCATGAGGCCTTTTGGGGGGTTGGAGCCCACCAGAAACAAAACCGTGAGGCCTATGGGCCAAAGCGGACAATATCATGCATGTGTGAAGGGTGGGGCGTGACAATATGCACTGTCCCTACAAAAATCATCAATATATGATTATAGATGTCAAGTTAGTATACTAGGCATGTTGTGCAATTGAATAATCGTGCCATGAAAATCAATTAACAGAAATACTTTACGATGTGGCTACTATATTTGCCATATCCTTCGTCTAGGAATCTTTACGTTAAGATCGCCATCGACCGAGCCAATGTACGAATGGGTCTTTTCATATATGGAGTCCGGAAGCTCCAAAGCATATTACAGACCATCGTTCGTTAATATATGTTATGCAAACCTCTAGTCGTTTTGTTTGATGAAAAATGGTGATGAAGAGATAGAAGAAAGAAAAACTCTGGAGCAGAGAGCCTACAAGAAAGAAGAAGTTTAAATGGTAACAGTTGGGTTATTATATATGAAATACTTTTTTGAAGTTTATAGGAAGTTCCACATTCCTTTGGGTAATTTCAGTTTAAGTTAAATGAGGTTTCAACTATCATAGACGAGTTCAAATATGTTCGAATCAAATATGAAAGTTGGCGAATTTAATGAGATACATGTGATGGTATCAATATGATATATGAATGACATGAAACCATGAAATAAAAAATTACGAAAAAGGGCTTTCACTATCTAATTAGGGCTAAACTCAACTCAACTACCTATCCAGGACCTAAACATGACCCACTAGTACAAAGTAAGTTAAGTCCATCCTCATGGCACGTTAAATATGTTTAGTTAGGCTAATTGTATAGTAATTAGCTAAAAACTAACTTAATTAATCCCTAAACATGCTTAATTGGGAGCGGAATGTTATAGATTGGGCACTACATCTAAGGGTATATCAAATTGTTTTGGAGACAAGGTTTTCACTTATTGTGGAGAAAAATATTGAATAAAAGCTAAGAATAAATGACTCAGAAATAGACCAAGTTTAGGAGTCTAATTATGGGCTATCTGTACAACATTGCACAGAAACTTATGCAATTTGCTAGAAATAAATTTCCCGAGAGTAACATAATGGATTAGGTGCCACATCTGGGGGGTATATCAAACTGTTTCAAAGCCAAGGCTTTCACGTATTTTGGTGAAAAATATGAAATAAGTTTTTAGAATAAATTACCCATAACTTGACCAATTATGGGGTTCAAACTCTGAACTTTCTATGTAATATCGCACAGAAACTTTGCCAATTTGCAAGAAAATAAATTTCTAGCGAGTAATGTCATGGATTGGGCATTACATCTGGGAGGTATATAAGAAATTTTCAGATCCAAGGCTTCCACTTATTGTGGTGAAAAACATGAAATAAGATATAAGAATAAATAACTCAAAAATAAACCAAGTTTGAATGTCAAACTATGGGATTTATGTGCAATATCGCATGGAGACTTAGGCGAATCGCCAAAAATTAAATTTCCAGCAAGTAATGTCATAGATTGGTCTCCACAGTTGGGTGGTATATCAAACTATTTCATAGCCAAGGGTCTTAGTTGTTGTAGTGAAAAAACATGGAATACGTTTTCAGAAGGAATTTATCATAGATAGACCAATTTGGGAGGTCAAATGCTGGGCTTTTTGTGCAATATTGCACAAATACATTGCCAATTCGAAAATAAAATTTCAGCAAGTAATGTCATGGATTGAGCACCACATCATGGAGGTACCTAAGAAATTTTCAGAGCCAAGGCTTTCATGTATTTTGCTGAAAAATATGGAATAAGTTTTCTGAATAAATTACCCATAAATTGGCCAATTTTGGAGTTCAAACTTTAGACTTTCTATGCAATATTGAATAGACACTTTGCCAATTTGCCTAAAAATAAATTTCTAGCGTTGTAACGTCATTGATTGGGCACTACATCTAGGAGGTACATTAAGAAATTTCGGATCCAAAACTTTCAATTATTGCAGTGAAAAACATGGAATAAGATCTAAGAATGAATGACTCAGAAATAGACCAATTTTGGAAGCCAAACTCTGGGTTTTTTGTGCAAAATTGTACAAACACTTGAAACATAACTCTTAGAAGCAACATTAACATTCGGCCTCTAAAAATCAAACTAAGTACTTCATTTGGCCTAGAACCGGACTTAAGCCTACATTTCTCAATTCAGGTATTTGAGAGAGAACAAATACTCAAATAATGAATTACTGTTGATATTGAATTATTGGCTAGCCCACTATTTGACACATAATGAAAATTGTATAAGGACCACCAAATATTTCTCAACTGGAATCATCTCCCATTGGTGCTTGGCAAAGCAAATACATTCAAATAAATTAATGATGCTACGACCATTCCTTTTGCCTCATCCATAGATACATTCAAGATCTAAAATAAAAGGTTTCAAAACGATCTTTGATTAACTAAGTGAGAGACATTTAAAGATCCAAAAGTGCCTATATCATATCAAAGAGATAAATGTACATCAAAATTATATCTAAGTTGTACAGTACTCTTATTATCTAAATTGTATCTAAACTGTACATAAAAAATTGTGGATTACTTTGAGACAGTCTTTTTAAAAAGCATTTTGAGACTCGAAGAGATATCCATTAATTTGGTTTTGTTTTTCATAAATGTTCGCTACAATCTTGCTGACGTGTGCTGACATCAACACTGTTTCTTATAGAGGATTGGGCTGTTGTAGTCGAGTCAGTCTGACCTGACTCTAACGCTGACTTAACCTGCCCATACCTCAACCCTTTTCCTTATGTGTCCTGCAACCTAGGGGAACCGGAACCAAGTCCTTCTCTTCCTTAGTTCCAGCGATGAAAGGTAGTAGCAAGGGCACTCTTGGCAACAGTGGTAACTATACGTGCCGATGGCGACGCTTCTCCGGCTACGGTGCACGTGAACGGCAAATGGGAAGCAGTGGCAATAGCGGAGAACCAGTAGGAATCCGGATTCCAGATGCTCTGTCAAAGCTTCTTCTTCTTTTCCGATCTGTAACAGGAAACCCTCTACCTTCTTCAAGAAATCCAATCACAGCAAGAGATCAGGCTCTGACGCCCACCAAGAGATCAAAACCAATCTCTGTTTCCAACAAACACAGATTCAAACCTTTGATTCTCCTTCGATCTATATGGCCCAACAACCTCAAAGATGAGCTCCCTCACGCCTCTGCCTCCCTTTGCACAAACGAACAAAATGAAGGGGATGAGATGAATTTGAGCTCGCTCACGCCTGTGCCTCTCTCTATTGAAAGGTTTTTCTTTTTTCTATAAAGGTAAATGGTGAAAGGTTAAATGTAGGGTTTTAACTTTTAGAGGCAAAGATGGAGTAAAAAATGGAGCTACACTGTACAATACCCATATATGGAATATTGTTTTCGTCAACACTATTTTGAAGAATCTATGGTCTTTTATACCCAATATGGTCAAATTCCCTTATTCTTTTGAAAAACAGAGTGCATGTAAGTTTGGTTGGATCAAATAAGCAAAAAATACTAATGTAGTTTCTTGTGTCAATATTTAGCCGGATTAAATTAACAACACTTGTATTGGCAATCCACCAACACATTTGTAGTGGCAAAATCCTCTGTTGTTCCAATAATTTACAACCTTTGAATATTCAAATATCAAAGTATCAATCCAATGGTGCATAAAGTGACAACGATTGTGCACAACAACCAAAACGAAAAATCAATGGGTAAGATGGTGAGCAACTACATACAACAAAAACATAAGCATGCATGTGATTCACCCCCAAAAATTCTTAATAAATGTGTAATTAATTTTTACAATAAACACTTTACTAGAGTTTATGATTCTATGCATGAAATTTTGTTTTTTCATGTTCTAATTAAACAACATGGATTACTTTTACAGATAAAGAGTAGGTATAAAAGTCGCACTTGCCAAATAAGATTTTGTTAGAAAAAAGTTGCCCAAGAAAAGTAGCCATTGAGAAGATACTTTTAAGTAAAGTATGTTTAGTTTTCAACAATTTCAACCAAACACACCCTAAACATACTTTATTTAGCTTTTGGGCTTTTCTTAAACCAAAAGCCCTCAAAGTACTTTTTTTGAAGTGCAACCAAACATATCTTCTGTTTGGATATGCGGTGTAGTGAAGTGTGTTGAGGTGAAGCCTTAAATCAAGAGAGAATAAAATATTATGGGTCTAATCATAATATGATGACCTTTTGTTTTTAGTGGCTTGAGAGAATTTTTTTGACTTTTTATGTAAAAAGTAGATAATTTTTTGTTATTTATTAGTGGCTTAAGAATGTTTCTTTTTTATTTTTTAATGTAAAAGGTAGAAGAAAATTTTAAAATGTAGTACTTTTGGTGTGACTCCTTTTAATTTAATGTATCTTGAAATGGCATTTCACTTCATCTTATTTGTCAAGTGAATTTACCAAACACATGTTTGGATATATAGTGGAGTGAAGTGAAGCCTCCATTTTACAAACATAATTTGATGTTTGGGTCATATCAAAAATACAAAATTCAAAATTCCATCGTTCTTTTCTAAGAAAAAGTCAAAAAGTAATATTTTTAAGCCACTAAATAACAAAAAAAATTATTGACTTTTACACAGAAAAGTTAAAAAGATATTAATTAGCCACTAAAGTAAAAAAATAATCATATTATGATTAGATTTCATTTTTTATTTGAGATTTTACCTCACCACACTTTACTACACTACATATCGAAAGACACTTATGAAAAGAAACATATATGTGTTTTTACTGAAACTCAACATATGGGAACAAATTTTTTCTATCCACAAAAAAAAAAAAAAAACACACACACACACACATAAGAGAACAATTTTTTAAGATCCGGAAATTCCTCTTATATGAATTCTCGACATTCTGCTAACGAGATAGGCCATTGCAGGCCCTATGCTATTGTAGGCCTAGAGCAATAGAATCCCGAGTTTTGCTAGAGAGAGAGAGAGGGCCCCACCAATAGGGGTTCTTGTAAAATAGCACCCTCTGACTGGGCCCCACAGCTCAATTCATGGGCTTTTCAACCAATCAATCGATCCATCGCTGGTGACGAAACAGGGCCCTCATTAAAATGCCGCTGCCGCCCCCGGGCCCGAAGTCCGAATTTTGGTTTTGTCTCAAGATTTCCAGAAAGGCCCCTTCCCACTTTCCTCCGACTCGACGGCCCTCTCTCTCTCTCTTTTTCTTCTCCAGAAACCGAAACGAATGCCAGAACATTAACATATTAACATAACCATTGCCTCCTCCCCATTTCCCTCAAAATTAGCCTCTTCCGTTTCCTCTCACTTTCTATTCCCCAAAACCCGAAAAGGCTTTGAAACTCTCTCGCCTGCACATCTCCTATCCAATCACTCTTTTGCCACAACATCAGATTGCCGTCGCAGGCCACAGAGGTAAAGTAGAGTTTGATGCTTGTCTCTAATCTGCACCACGCCCATCCACCCTAGACAGACACACCCCCCACCCCCCCCCAAAAAAAAAAAAAAAAAACTGCCTTGTAGAAATCTGCAACCCCAGAACTCCTCCCTTTTACAGCCGATCCCACACATTTTAAAATGCTTGTTGATGAATTCAAACAGCCCCACAAGCCATAGGCCACCTTCCTCATCCTCATAAAGACGTTCCTCTTCTTCGCTTCTCCTATGATTCTCCCTTTTATTTATTTGTCTTTTGCGTTTCAGGGTCTTGTCGATGGGCGAGTGGGAGATGGACGACGCGCCTCTTCCTGCTCTCTTCGAGCAGGCCCGTAGCATTCACTCCATGGCCTCTGAATCGGTCGTCGATCAGGTTGTCTTCTTCTCTTCCTTCCCTTCCCTTCCCTTCCCTTCAATCTGATATGATTTGATTTCATTTCACCTCTCTTTCGTTAAAGAAGAAGATCTGATCCTGAATTGATTGTGCTTTCTGTGCTGTGCTTTGGGTCGTTTTCAGGGGGCGCTGCGGAGGGGATGCCAAATGCTGCACAGGTGTGATGAAATGATTGGAAAGCTGGGGTTGTTCTCCGCGAACGAAACCAAAGACGACATCAGCACTACCAATCTGAAATATTTGCTGGTGACTTTGCCTTTCTCTCTAGAAGTTAGAGAATCTCTCCCATGAATGATGAATTGCTGGACTTCAGTGACCAAGTAGATAAACAGCCATAAGTTGCGTCCTGAGTCCAATTGTTAATTAAGCCTTACTTTAAGCCTGTGTGGTTGTCAGAACATTTTTAAGGATTTTACATGGAGCATGGCATATGAGCCTAAACCTTCGTAAAGAGCTTCCTTCATTCATTCTGTTGATAAAAGAAGTCAATCCATAATTCTTTACTGAGTTTACTGCTTGCTTTCGAGTCCAGAAGAAAATGAACCAACTCTAATTTAACCATTTCTCTAACTCCTGAAAACTATCTGACCCTGGGGCTTTGTTGTGCTGTACCTCCAACATAACAATTTGAACCTCATTAGAAAATTTAACCTCTACCCCTTCTACCACCAGAATTGTCAAAGAAACGCTCTTTAATTCCACAGTTGGCTGACCCCTTTTGCGAGGTAGAACCTATTTAAGATTTAAAGAATGCAAGAGAATATCTATGAAAATTGAAAAATGGGTGAAAAGTGAGATGTATTTTGCTTTTAGATAGTGTGGGCGTCGCTGTTGTAATGTTTATGTTGGACCATGTGTTCTGATTGCCTGACTCTGTTCTTTAGGTACCTTATTTTCTTGGGGAGTTGACTGAAAAGGTTACACAGGATGACAGGATACAGGTTCTCAAGATTTCTCAGAATCGACTGAAGGTGAACCTTGTTCTATATTATATAATACATGTACATCAGTAGATGAAGCTATTTGTAGATTTATCTATAGGCTACTGAACATAAGATCTCTCCTCCTTTTTCTAAGTTCTTCTCCCGTTTTTTAATCCTAAACTACCATACTAACCTGTTTTTCTTAAGATGCTAATGTGGCTGACACCTCTCTGATCTATTGAGGGATTGAACCTGGCCATCCTGTTTACCCCCTGGAGGATTTCGATGTCCCTTACTAGATCAGAACGGCATATGATTGCCTTTTCTTTTCTTTTATTTGTCGCACTTTTTTCTTCTCTTGTTGTTGTTTTGTCTTCTGGGTTCATGATGTTTCTTGCGACATTGTGATGTTGTATTTTATACTATGTTTTGTAGGAATTCATTTCGTTTTGTGAAGCACTGGAACTTGTGCCTGAAGAGGAGTTAGACGTGCAAGTGCAGCGCGGGCCGGACAATTCTGCATCACGAAGGGCCAAAAAGGTTTCTTTTATGACATTATCCTGTATCATCATCATCTGTCATTAGGCATAGTCTGTTCCTCATACATGTGAGCATTTTCAGGGATCTGCATGTATGTGCATCTTTTATTATTATTATTTTAAATGGTAACTGTAGTCATTGCTTTAAGAAACTGTACAGTATAAGTGGAGTATACTGAACTCAAAAGGCCCCAAAAATACAGGGGAGCAACCAAAACAGAAGGGAAGAGTCAGCCCCAAAAAGATGGCAACAAACCCAAAAAACGAATTAAACAGAATTTTGCAACTTAATTTTAAGAGCTCCCTCTTTGGCGAGCCTATCCGCTTCCTCATTGGCTGCTTATTATTATTATTATTATTATTATTATTATTATTATTGAAGTTCTATAAAGCTCACAGTTTACAGGTTCACAGGCATCAAGGTTTTATGCATTATTTTTAGATTGATAGCTGTATACTTTTGACATGTAGAGTCTGGCATTGAATTGTCAGCTGTTATGGGTTCTTCATACATCATACAAAGCAAAAATATTTCTTGAGTTTGGTGTGATAAACATTCCATGTGTTAAAAAAAAAAAAAAATCCCGTCTAGTGTGACTGTCCTCAATGTTTTATATGAGCACTTAATTCTGATTACAATAATCTCAGATTGCTCGGTTCAAACGTCAGAAGGCTGCAGAATCAAAACTGCAAGAAATCAAAGAAAGGAAAGAGAGGCGTGGGCGATCAACTAGAGCAGCAGCTTTATCTGCCCCTATCGAGGCTGGGGAGGAAGATTCCTTGGACGATGATGGTGAAGAAGAAAGAGAGGTCTGTTTTATTTCCAAGTTTAAGGAAACTAGGATATGTTTTGCTGTTCTGAATTAAGTTGCTCAATACCACACTGGACTTGGTAATTTGCTCTCAGTAGGGATGTAAATGGGTCCCAAACACCCTATTACTAGAAAGAACTGCCCCACCAGCAAAGTTGGATATAGGTCCTGGATCTTGACCATTTTAAAGTTGGTTCTAGGTCCACTGACACAAACCTGTCTAATGGAGGTTGACACCTGTGCACCTGAATTCTCTAATGCCATACGTCCTATATGTTTGTTATAGGCACTTGGGAAAAATAGTCATGTACCATTCGAAAAGGTAATATGCATTACTTGTATACTAGAAGTAGAGAAGCGTACAAGCTTACATAGCACGATTACTTTTAATTGTTATTTCTACTGTGCTTCTACCGAGTCACATTTACTGTTGTTTCTTCCTTAAATCTCTTTGGTTGATATTCTCTCCTGAGAGAGTAAAGAGATTGATCCATCCTAGAGCTGACTGCCAGCTGTTACCTACCAGTAACTATTTTAATAGGAGGGGTGACCATTCTCTTCTGTCTTCTTTTTCTTTCAAAAAATTATCCACTCCAATTCTTTCTGTGTTTAAACATGGTCCCAGAGGCCAGAGCATCAGTACTTTGGTCCATTGAAAATCTAAGATACTCTACTCCTTTTCAATCTTATTTCACTTCTTTGGTTTTCTTTCTCCTCAGTTGCTGGTTGTCTAAAATATTGAACATATTGACTGTGCTGCTGACATCACGAAGACCCATAGTCTTAGAGGAGCTAAGAAGAATTTTGGTAGCTTTTAAACTAAAATTTTAATAACTCAAAATCTGATCACAACTTAAATCGGTACATATTCAACATGTGCTGACTATGAATGCCAACCTTGAGAGGATGTGAATTCTATACTCAATGAAGAGTGAAAAAAGGGTGAAGAAAAAGGGGGGAAAAGAAGAGAGTGAACACAATTTTTTTATTTAATTATATGAAGCAAACACACTTTCAATAGGATACAGTTATAAAAATAGAGAAAGAAGTAGGTAAATTTGATGAGTTGTCTTTTGATAGAAGCAAAAGACAAAAGTGCCCCTAGTGTTGTTCTAAAGTTGTGCTCTCCAACAAGAGGAAAAACAAAAGTTGATGAGGGGGCAAACAACAAAGAACTTTTTTGTAAAAGCAAATGATAGAGTTGCCCTCCAAAAAAAACTTGCCCTAATGTGTTTTAAAACAATACTCTTTAACAAAGGGGAAAAACAAAAGTTGATGAGGGGCATACAAGACAGAACAGAAAAAAGTTGAGGGGCAGATCATGAGACCAAAGGACCCATGACGAAACTCACGTCGTTGTCTTCAATTATAAAGGAACCATAAAAAAATTGAGGGGCACCTCAACCATACTTGGCTCCGCCCCCGCTGGCATGGATGGATGAAAACATGCACATACACGGATTGTTCAGGAAGTTGATTTTCCATTTTTTAGGTGTCATTCATCGCTTGATCGCCACAAGATGATGAAACTGAAAATAAGATCCTTTCTCTTTGTTTTTTGACATTCAATTTCATTTAAATGATTGTGTGAAATCTAGTGGAAGGATGCAACCTCAGAATTTCATTTTCATCTTTTCCTTTGAGGCTTTTGGTTCTTTTTCCATTATATCTCATTTGCTCGTTTTGGGTCCACCAAGCGATGGCTCTTCCACTGATTTTTATAGAGATTAACTTTACTTTCTTTGAATATGAGATTTTCTTATACTAAAAAATAGATTATACTAATTCCAATCATAACCTCTTCACCACTTGTACCATCATTAAAATCCGAAATCTTCATTCTTAAGTTGAGATCATTGTCTCTTTCATACCTCCTTTCCACAATCCATCAACTTTGAATTGGAGAATGGTTATAGAACATATTACAAAAAGTGTTACCATTTCCCGAATCCCTTAGTAGAAGATGATAGGTGGGGATGGACACACTCCAACTGTTGAGTCAAATTCTGAACTTCTTGTTGCTAATTTTGAATCTTAAGGTCATGAGCATTGTTCAAAACTACGTAGCGGCTGCATTATCGGCATAGCGGTTGAGGTTCCTACGCTATTTTGAAAATAGCGCCGCTACGGTCTAAAACCTTGTAGAGCCTAGCAATTTTAATTTTAAATATTATTTTTCCTATTTCTTGTCCTTAATAGCTATGAGGCACAGAAACTTCAAAATGGGCAACGTATCGTGTCGTATCGTATCCATTGCTTCACTTTTTATGTTTCAAATGTGTGTCCTTGCCGTGACTATGGTGTTTCTTTGCCTTATCCATACCATATCTAGGCATCATAGATCAATAGTTTTTCCTAAAGTTGTCTCTAACCTTATATGGTTTCAAATCACTAAAAAAAAACAAGATTGGCTATTATACAGTATTGAAAAAAATTTTGACCATTTAAAAGGTCACACTGCTACATTGCTATGTATCCCTACAAACGCTATGTATTGGCCGCTACGTAACGTTGTGGCCACTAGCCTCTACGCCCAACGCAACTACTATTTTGATCCTTGGTCATGATGATCATGTTGCTCTCTGTCAGCATTCTTTACCATATGCCAGTGTGAATGGAAGAGAAATAATAAGCCAAGATTGGTTTGGACATCCAATCCCTTTTGCTTATATTGTGTTTGCAGCAAAGTAACCCTAATGCCATAGATTATATCTTAGCCATTCATTTAGTCTAGCTAATTAAGGAACTAATTACATAAATCTGTGCAAACCTTTGCAACTTCCTTAAAATAATGAAATGAACTAAAGAATATAAAATAGCTAGGGATTTTAGTCTTGGACACCCCCTTTGGAGAGAAATTCTCTCCTCTTACTTCCTTGGAAAGTCCAGTCCTTGTAATGTTCCTTGATTTAAGGAAGCCTTCCTTTCTTCGTTTATCTACTTTGAAAGTCTTCAATTTGAAATTTTAATGGCGTTAGAAGTTACTTGGCGTGCCACTGCAAGTGGGCTATGGTCCCACTTTGTTGAGCATATTTTAAGTTGCTTTGGGTCCCGACTTGTTGAGTATATTTTAAGTTGTTATGAGTACTTGACGCAGCATGGGAAAGAAGAATAACCAACGGGCTATTCTCCAAGCCAAAAAGCTTAGGATAAATTATTTAGGCCTTACGCCAAAGATAGGAATTCAACCCACAGGGAGAAGAAAACTGAAATTTCTATTCAATAATAATGTAGTCTATCCCATAAGAAGGGATTACATCTATTTTTAAGCAAACTACTTTCCAAATAAAGAAACTAACTAATTCAATCTAAATAAGAAGTCTTAAGTTAAATATAAATCCATCTTCTAAAACTTAAGAAAGCAACTACTCTGAATAAAATCAATCATTGCTAGGCTTTAGACTTGGGCCTGCGGGTATAAACTTTCAAGCGGGGTCCATTAGTCTGGCCTGCATCAATTTCTCCCCTCTTGGGGAAGAACTCGTCTTCGACTTCAGTAAATGTCCGCCTGGGTTGAAAATCATTCGAACAAACTTCCGAGTTGCTTGTTGAGCTTCATATTCATGATGAGCCGTGAAACTTTGATTTGATCTTTTCTTCCAAGTAGAAGTAGGTTTGAGGTGTGGCTTCTTTGGATGATTGCACTTTGCTCAAATGTATGATCTAACCATTAGATGCTTCGATTGTAGACGCTTTACCAATAGATAAAACCCTTTTATTAGCAATAGGTGATCTCCGAAGTTGAAGTCAATGTGAGGAACTTCAACACTAAGACTTTATTGTGGAACTATAGCAACAATTGATTTGTCTTCCGATGATTTAATTGGCTTTACTGATGGTGGTAGTACGATTAGTTCTATCAGACTGTCATTTTCCTTACTAATCATTTCCCAGTCTTCAATGTTTGTTTTAACTTCTTTTGGTGCCTGCATCTTTTGATCAACACTGTCTACGTAAACAAGTTTAGGCTCTTTGTCTTCTAATTCTTCTGAAGTATCATCCATTATAGGAGTGCTGGATGATGTCTCATTGGACTTTGTCATGATGTCCTCCATTCTTTGATCTTGCTTTGCAATGTTAGCCTTGAGATTTGTTTCTTCTTTTGGCTCTTCAGTTGAAGGGAATGATGTAGACAAAGATGGAAGGAGCGTGACCCATCGTCCTTCCTACCTGAAGGTATAAGTGTTCTTCTCATTGTCATTGTGAACATTCCGAAAAGAAATCCATGGTTTTTCCAAAAGAATGAGTTATATTCATAGGGATATTACATTACACCAAATTTTATCTTTATATCCGCCAATCTTGAAAAATACCAAACATTTGTAAGTCACATGAATGACAAAATCATGAGACCATGTGACTTTGTAAAGCTTCGTGAGCTTCTTTGTAGGCCAATTGAGCTTATCAATAACTTCCTATGCCACAAAATTGATATCACTGTCACTATCAATTGCCAAATTGGCTAACCTGTCTCCACACGTCACTCAAGTTCGAAATATCATGTTTTGCTTCCACTCTTCTTCCATTATAGTGGTGGTGAGAAGTCTGCGAATAACAAGTGTGGAATTATTTTCTTCTGTTTCCACCACATGAGCTCTTGTTCGTTGCTGAAAATTTTCTTCTTGAGACTTAAGTTGTCGGATGCAGGATTGTCGAAGGATGTGTTCAACACAACTGGCTTCGTTTTTTGCTTCATAAATGGAGTTGTAGTGATTCATCTTCTCTAAAATGCTTGGTCTCAATCCTCTAATAAAACGAATCAAATCATGTAACTCATTCTCATTGAGTGCAAGAGAATATTGTAGTTCTTGAAACTAGTAGGTATGCGCATCGATTGTCAAGTGATTTTGCTTCAATTGAGAAATTGTTCGAATAAGAACTGATTCTCAAAATACCAAGTGCCATACGTATACTCATACCGCATTTGTTGAAATTCATTGGAAGGTCCAAAGATGTGCATATTGGCTTTAATGCTAAAACACGAAATTCTCAAAATACTCAAAAATGGACCGACCTGATAGCTTGATCTTGATGACAAAAATATGCAAGTGAAGACTATGTGGCTGGCCCACTTGGAGTTTGGTTTTTTCTATCATTTCTTGCTTGTTTTTTTTTTTTTAATTGATTTGGACCAAATTGAAGTTCAAGCCTACAAACTAGGCTCAATTGAAATGCTGAAAGGGCTGATGGTGGACTCGGGTCAGGTTCACCCAACCAAACTTATCACTACACGTGTGAAGAGAGAAACAGTCTTTTGAGTTGTCTTGACTTCTGTGCACAAAGATGGAGAAAGTGCTTTACTGAAAGAAAGGAGAAGGAGAAATCCACCCTTTGATTTGTGCTTCATCGAAAGGGAGAGATGGAAGACGATGATGCGTAGTAAATGCAAGGACTGGATGGAGTTCGCCCAATCGTGGGCTGCTCAAAATGGATTCTGACCATGGTGTGGGTGATGAAGCTATGCAACGATGGCGGGTCGGCATCGACGATGGGGATGAGGGGCTGCAACAAAGAAGGCTAGACAACGTGGATGGTGGTGGCTAACACAGATGATTGGAGTGGAAGACGCATGGTGCTGCGGGTTGGACGACGATGCGTAGGTACGCTTCTTTCCTTTTCTTCTTTGTTCTCCTCTTTTTTCTTCTTCTTCTTTTTTTTTTCTTATTTTGGGTTGGGAACTAAAAATCTGAGAAAGAGGGCAGGAGGGGGTTTTGATTCGGTTCGAGGGTGAAAGTGGAGGTGCAAGGATAAGGTTGGGAGGGTGTGGGTACGAATGGGGTTGTGGGATTGGAGGTTACGAGGGATTGTGGATGGGGTTCGATATGGGAGGGCCTGGGATGCGATCAGTTAGGGTTTTTGAAGTCGAGCGATTAGGGATGTAGCTTGATGGAGAAGAGGGGTTTGGGTTGTGATAAGGTTTTAGAAATGGAGTCCGTGAGTGGTTGATTCTTGGGATTGGTTAGGTTTGGCTTGTTGTGTTGGGGGGGGGGGGGGGGGGGGGGGGGTGGTAAGTGGTTTGCTTTCAGGGTGGTGGTAAGGGGCAGCGATGGTGAAGGATGATGAGTTGAGGTTTGGTAGTAATGCAGTAGGGTGATGAGGATGAGAATGATGAAGATGATGATGATGAGTGAAAAGGAGATGAGAGATGGATGGTAGGAAAAAAAATATGGGAGGGAGTACGCTGCTTACCTCAGATCGGCGATCTGAGATCGGATCTCGTCTCTAATACCAATTGACACAGCACGGGAAAGAAGAATAGCCAACGGGCTATTCTCTAAGCCAAAAAGCTTAGGGATAAACCGTCTAGGCTTCACACTAAATACAGGAATTCAACCCACAGGGAAAAAAAAATGAAATCTCAATTTAATAATAATGTAGTCTATCCCATGAGAAGGGATTATATTTATTTATAACTAAACTACTTTCCAAATAAAGAAACTAACTAATTCAATCAAAATAAGTAGTCCTAATTTAAATATAAATCCAATTTCTAATACTTAAGAAAGCAACTCCTATTAATAAAATCAATCTTCACTGCTGGGCTTTAGACTTGGGCCTGCAGGTATAAACTTTCAAGCAGGGCCCATTAGTCTAGCCTGCATCAGTCCTACTTTTGAGCATGTAGTGTCATGCAAAGTGGTGCATCCAGGGTTTGGTCTTTCATGTCCAATATGGGCTTGGTTAGGACATTGAATTCAATTATTTTATAATCTTGTTTAAGTCCATTCAAATTTATGCTTTATTGAGCCTTGATTAAGATGGCTCAAGAGGTCATTGGACCAATCAAACTGACCAAATAATCGAGGGCTTGTCCAAACACTGTCCACCAAATAAATATATTCTGCTTCTTTGTCAATTTTTACCATATAGATTGTAGAAAAAATTTCCCTTGGTCATTGAACATGCCCAAATTAAGTTATTTGATAAAATTCAGCTGATTTAAGTAGGATGTTCAAGGACCAATGAGTTCTTGGTCCTGCATGTGAAAGTCATATTGTAGATTGAGGTCTAACCAGAATCCCATTTCTTTTGCCATGTAGTCAAATTGTTGAGTTTCTGGAACACTTAAGCTTTAAGGGATAGTTTAAATTTCTTTTTAGGTACTGCAGAAACCTTTTTACTTTATCTAAAATCTAAGAATTTTTTCTGATATTATGAAAATAACTTGACAAAGAATTAGTGTTTAATTTATTTGGTAAAATGTCTTACCACCACTCTAGGTGCTTGTTTTAGTGACTCATCACTTCTCTGAATTTACATTATTCTGTCTTGCAGGCATGGCTTACCACCATATCTTTTGCTCTCTGCAAGGTTGGGTTTTTAGTCTTTTGACCATTTTCATAATATGGTGAACTGTTGTGTGTGTGCTACATTATTGCAACAGATGTGCAAAATTCTCTTACTATTGTGTTGCTTTACTGCCATGATTGCAGGCTTTTGACCTGCTAGAAATGCTGAAAAAAGAGGAGGAAATGCTTTCAGCGGTGAAGGAGAAGCAGTTACAGGTATTGCTTTGCATTAACTAGTAATAATATCGGGAAGCATGCCCAAAACTTTCTATTTAGTTTTCACTTAATTAGTTCTATACCATACCCTGTAGTTTGTTCCAAGATTTGAACACGCATATATACTGGTGCCAGGCATGGACATGTGTCAGACATGGGACCCTGGAAATCTTGTCGCACGAACATCTCCATACAAATAAATAACGAGTAGTCTAAGTCCCAATGCCATATTTGGTACAAACTGCAGTTGCCTTTGCACTGGCCTGTGGGACCTATAGTAGATGTATTAGGCCAGCCTATCTATTAGGAGCCTTCAAGGCTGGTGGTTTAACACATGGACCTGTAATATACTTTTGCACATTCTGATCATTGTGATAGAGAAGGCCCTTAGAGCATGGTGGACATTTCCTTGTCAATGCCATTATGCAGCAAAGGTGGCTCCCATTACCATGTGCAATATGCCCTTACATTTGCATTCTGTTAGTGCATATAACATGGGAGCCATCATAGGCATGATGATGCTCTTGTTCTGTAGTAATGTTTTATAAAATCAACTGCCTTTTGTTATATAGTCTGAATTGTGCTGGTATCATCATTCATCGGGCCTATGTGTATTTTACTGACCGAGACCAAACCAGGTAAATCATAATTATCTGTTCGCATGTGATTGGGTGTGAAATATCGGGCATATTGGTCAATATTTGCTGATGCATACGCATATCAGTTGGGTGAGCCCATTTTGATTCAAAAAATCTACTTTGGTTCCTTCTACAAGGGAAAGGCTCTAAGAATTTTTTATGCCTTTCTATGCTAAGTGAAACCCTAGGAGAAGCTAATCCATTGGTAGATCAGTTAGTGAGGGACCTGCCCTCTACATAGATAACCAAGGGATCAGTCCCTAGCTTCAGTGCTTATGGTGAGGGACTTGTGTAAATGGGTGTGTGAGTACTTACCTTAGAAAAAAAAATTGTTTTGGGAAGGAATAAACTCCAAGTCACTCAAAATGCTTATTGGAGAGTTAATTTTTCTCATTCATAAATTCTTTGGGCCATTTGCTAGTTTTAGGGCTTGTTTGTGCAATGCTGCAGAAGAGGAAACCCGGAAAGTGGAAGTTTGAGGTGGGGAGTGGGGAGGTTGGACATGGGGTTATCTTGCTCCGAAAAATCACACAAAAGACTATCTTTTCAACATAGAGTCCTCTTGCACTGAACTACAGAAAAGCAGATAAAGTGGGATTTGAGGTTCCATTTCTGCATAAATGGCTATGTACAAACTTGCCCTGTGTGTGTGTTATTTATTAGTTTGGTTTCTCAAAATATCTATGGATTTTTGGGGATTTTAAAGAATATGATTGATCTTTTTAAAATAAAAAAAAAACTTACAGAGATCATTTTTTTAGAGTTTCTTTAGACTATTTATGTGTTCTATAGATCACTCTCTTAGAAGTTTTTTTTGTTATCTATATTCACTATTAAGTGTCATCTTTGAGAAATCATCCATAAATCATTTGACTATTCCCCTGTAAGTTATTAACTAGTACAAACCAACCACTAAGTAGTTAGTGGTAAGTGCTAAGTAAAAACTAGTACTAGTATCCTAAATAGTACAAATTGATGATTCTACCAATGTAATAAATACTGATACTGATTTTTCTTAAATCGTCTTTCCATAAAACTTTATTATGTTTTCACTTCAATTACTCAAGTAACATGAATAAAGGTGAAGAATTACTGAAGTGCATTGATATTATGCTTCTAAAATATGCATATATTTAGTTGTGATAATTGGGAATGCATAATGTTGAAAGGTCCTATAAATTTCCTTTGGTTGGTAATGAAGATAAACATCATATTCAAACATTTTCTAATTTTCTGTATTTTTTGGGATATTTATGTTTGGATACCCTATGCGTAATACAAAATTCACACTGATACCATGTATCATCGTTGTGGGGGGTGAATAATATGCCTTTGCAATTGCTTTTTTGATCCTTGGGTATCAAGCCTTTTGAGCTGTCATAGTTGTATGCCTAAGGGGTGCCATATATTGTACAAATATTTGTGCCAGAATGTGCTAAATTTTAAGTTTAAAAAATAAAATAAATATTTAAATATTTCAAATGAATTGCATCCCATACAACAATATATTTACTTGTAAGACCAAAAAAAGTGGCTGATACATATCTTATTGGCCAAGACCGAACTGATAAAATTTAATTATTGTTATTCACATTCAGGGCCATGGTTTAACCAGGTATTGGCTTGGACTGCAATGATATCTTGCTGTGATATCAGTCGCAATCCATATTTCATAAATATTGGAAAAATATTGGCATCTTGTTAGCCAAAACAGCTGTATCAGTTGAAAAGCAAGCAAGTGAGAGAGAGAGAGAGAGAGAGAGAGAGAGAGAGAGGCCAATCAACTTAGGGTGCCATTTATTTATAGCAACTTAGATTTTCAATAGATGGGCCCCAATGTGGAGCCTACAAATTTCCTAGATTATGGACCTTTTTTTTCAAATTGTACCTTGCTAAGTGGTCCTACTAATGAGAAATCTATTCCACTAGGCCCCGTCGTGAATGGGCCCTTGACAAATTATACTCCAATTGGAGTTGGCTCAAACCATGTGAATAAAATAGTAAGAAAATTTCGAAGGTTTATAGTGGTCGGTTGAATCTGAATGTCCATCTTATCTCACTAAATGAACATTAAGCCAATCTTTTTACAATTCCTTGATTGGAGAGGATGGTTGGGTTTTTGGTTGGAAAAGGTTCTAGGATTCTTCTGTTCCTCCAAGAATTTTGGTGTTCTTGTTGGGTGGCAAGTTTGAATAAAATTCTTACTATGGATCAGCTGCAAAAGAGAAACTATATCATTGGGAATGGACGTCCTTTGTCCTGAAAGATGAGGAAACAACAAGTCACTTGTTGCTTCATTGTAAATTTGCACATAGTGTCTGGTACTCTATTATTAGTACGTTTGATGCCTGTTGGGTTATGCCCTGTTCTATTTAAGGAGGTTTTTTTTTTTCGCACTGGATCTATAGGGGTAAATCTATTCATGGACGTATTTTGTGGAGGTTATCTTTTTATGCTGGCCTTTGGAAGCTATGGTTAGAGAGGAACAATAGAATTTTCAAGAACCAATGCAAAACTTCTAATGAGATTGTTCAATCAATTGTGTGGAATGTTTCAGAATGGGAAATCAGGAAGGCTGAATTTGCCGGCGTCTTTTTGGAGGATCTGAATAGATCTTGGGCTGCTCATTTTCAATGGGGTTGTCGTTCCAAATCCGTGCAAAAAAACTCTTTTCAAGTCCACTTCCGGTTGGTCTTCTTAAACTGAATTTTGATGGTAATTATTTTCAGCACTTTAACATGGGAGGCATTGGTGTTGTCATTCATGACTTTTCAGGGATGACATTTTTGAAAATATATTCGAGGCTATTGAGTTCTTTGGATTCTAATGGGGCTGAAGTGTTTACTTTATTGGTTGGTTGTTGCGAGTTATGAAAGTTGGGAGGTTATAATGCAATCGTTGAAGAAGATTCTTTTTCAGCAATTTAATGGGGTTTTGGATGTTCTTCTTACCCATCGTCTTCGGCGGATTTGGTGGATGAAATTCTAGATATATTGGATCAGCTAGGAGCTACTTTTCATCATGTTCTTCAGGAAACAAATTATGAGGCTGATGGTCATGCAGAGGAGGGTGTGCATCATTTATTCATTTCTTTGGATGTTTAGCTTTCTTGTGTTATCTCTTTTTCAACTTGTATTCCGTTCGTTGTTTTTTTTCCTTGTTGCCCTCTATCTTCGAAATAAAATTTACTATTATAAAAAAGAAAAAGAACATTAAGCAAAGTTTCTATATTTTGATTGTACAAAATAATGATCATTGATTGGATGGTTGGCAACATTTGATGAATCTGTTTTCTTGTAGAAGGCTAGATCCTAAATTTGTACCTAATATCCGACGATTCTAGTCATATGTCATGGTCAATTTGACAGCGGGCCTCACTCCTATTGGAGTGAGCATTTTCACAAAGCTAATATAAGAGTTGTGGTAAGTAATAACTATTTGAGTGGTTGAGATTTTACATATTGGGCTATTTTGATGAATTTATAACTTGTAAAGATAGACTCTAGGACTAAACATTAAGGGGCCATTTGAAAACTCTAATTTAATTAATAAGAGCTAATTAGATGAAGGTCTAATATACAAGTTCTAATTTTTAAGTTCTAATTTACAATTAGTGTGTTTGGTAAAATTATAAAAAAGCTCTTATTTCGTGAGATAATTGGGGCCACCTTTATGAATTGTGGTAACTGGGTCTCACCTTGTGTAGAGCCCGCCATTTGTGTCATTTTTTAAATTATGAGTTTATTTTATTCGAAGCACACAAATTTTGCATTGTCCACCTACATCTACTTTAGCTAAAAAATCTCTAAAAAATAAGTAGCATTAGCTTATTTTTTTAGAAGCAAAAGCTTTAATTCATAAATAAGCTCTATAATTAGAGGTTTACCGAATGCTCTAATTTCCAAATCTTCTATAAATCACAAAATAAGAGCTTATTTTTAGAGTTACCAAATGCCCCTTAAAACTTAACTTATATAATAATTAAGGATTAAAGTACAATACAGGAGAAAAGCGGCTTGGCCCAACGATAAAGGCTTACCAGTAGCATCCTGAAGGATGCGAGTTTAAGTTACGAAAACAGCCTCTTTAAAATAAAGATAAGACTATGTACATCTTGCCCTCTCCAGACCCCACTATGTAGGAGCCTCGTGCACTGGGCCGCTCTTTTTTTTTTTATAATTAAAGTGCAATACAGGATATATGACATATAGGGACCAACATTTTGATGCGTGATATATAGGATATATGACATATAGGTATTGATATTTTGGTGTATAGTATATATGACTATATGCTGGTTAGTAAAAAAAGAAAAAAAGATGTTTTCTAGCATTTTGCAATATTCTAGATTTGTTAGATACTCTGATTTTTGTTTAGAGATTTTTTTATTCTTTTTTTGAAATTTTTAGGTTTCGTTTTATATGGTGGGAATGAACTCCCAGTCATCCATAATGTATGTTTTGAACGCAGACTGGCTCATGTTTGCAATATGAATCATTTGCAATTTATTATTATTATTAGTTGGTTGGTTATTTGCATGAATTTACATATGTAAATGCTATGCATATTCTTGTTTGTTTGCACTCATATATGGATACATGCATGTATGAAGTGTTGAAATGGTACATTAATGAAGCCATTTTCATATGAAAATTTTCACGCATGAAAATGTGTGTTAGAGACCTTTTTGGTTCAAAAGGTACCAGTGCAACAGATGGCTAGGACAAGTCGTGGTGTCTCATTGTTTTTTTGTTTTTTTCACCACTCCCGTGGGCCCCAAACTTTTTATCTGAACCATTGAAATTTTCTGTTGATGTTTAATTTCATGTCTAAGTATTCATTAGATTTTGAAATATATGGAAATTTTACATATGTAATCTGAATGAGTCAATGATTACTCATGTGAATATGGCACTTCCAAACAAACATGGTAATGTGTTTAACATATGCAAATTCCGCTTTTATATCACAGGTGTAAAAGACAGATGATGCCTTTGTTTTTTTTATAGGGTTTTTTTTTTCATGGGGAGAGAGAGGTTAAGGGGGTGTTCTCGTAAATAGTTTTGGATTTTTGGGAATTTTTCGGAAGGATAAAGACTTTTTAAAACCGTGCTCACATAGATTCTTTCATTAATGCTTCTTGACTAGATTTGTCCTCAATGGCTCTACCCCTTACAACATGGTTGGGATAAGGCTTTGATGATGATGATGATGATGACGATGACAATGATGACATGTTTTCTATTTATTTGTAAGTTATTGACAAGTACTGACTACAAAGTGCATAGTAATAAGTACTAAGTAGTAACAAAGTACTAGTCTACTTCATACTACATGATCCAATGATGCTACTACATATATGTAGTTAGCACATATTTATCAAAATTTGGTTCAATTGTTTGTCCATTAATATTTTATTAGGCATCTTCAAATGCTATAGTTACATGAACATAGGTGAGCATATACATAGGCATTGTACATACAAAATCATCCGGTGACTATATGACATAGCTCTGATACGTACATTTGTTTTAATTGCTAATGAAAATAAACAACCAAATTCAACATTTTCTAATGTTATGAATCTTCTGATTTTTCTCATATTTTTTATTTTTTATTATACATAAATTTCACTCCAATTTTGAATATGCATTTCAGAGTATGCACCATTTGTGGAAGTCGATGGGCCCTATGCAACTGTTTTTTTTTTAAATTCTTGCGACACTTTGTTTTATGTTAGGCTCTGGAAGTGTACTGTCTTTGTTTTGGGTTCTACCATATACTTTTTAATTCCATTCATGTCCCTCTTAGATCTTCCATGTGGTGAACGAAAAAAAAAAATGAAAGAAAAGAAACAAAGAACAAAGATGAATAAAAAAGGTCTTTTGGCTGGAACAAGTGGCGTAGCACTGGATCTCTGATCGAGTGTAGATCAATCTCTCGAAGGCTTGATTGAATCCAAAGATGGATTTCAACCCTTAGGGTTTTCTCTCAAGATGAAAAAACACCATAACTGAGATAAATCTCAAAAGAGAGCTTTAATTAATAGAAGTAAGCATTGTCATTACAATGAGAGCTCTTCTATATATAGGAGTGAATGTTCTAAGTAACCAAAACATGCTAAAAATAAATTAAGCAAATACTAAATCCTATTAAGCAACTACTAAATGTAATCCATGATAAAATAGGAAATAATTCTGTTAATTAGAAGCTATCTAATTATAGGATAAGGATCCCTAATCTTGGACAGATCATGGATCAAGTGGGGCTCATAAATGTCTGCAAGGCCGTGATCTAGGCCGGATTTTGGATTTGGCCTGCATCAACCAGTCTTTTTCTCCTGTTCTGTCCAGAATAGCTTGTTCCAGTTGGAACAGAGAAAAATCTGTCAGGATATTATATGGAGCATTAGTTCTAGTTTCCTTCCAATTCAGGATATTTTGGGAGTTCTGGTTGGAATAATACAGAATTGACAAGTGACAAATATGGATTTGACATTGCATTGCAGGAAGGGAATGAGGACATTGCCCGAGCGGTTCTTGATGAGCGCATCACGAAAGCAGAAACTTGGCACCGAAATGCTGCGATTCAAGCACAGTTTTCAAAACCGGCACAGCCAATTACATGTGCTACTTTTGCTCAGGATGTAATAGAAGGGAGGGCGAAGGCTTCACAAGCTCATGAACACAAGCACCAACCACTGATATTTGGACCAGCCAGTCTTGTAGGTGGAAAACTAACTAGTGAAAGGGAAAGGAGGGCGGCACAGGTCTTCCAGCCTGGTTACAGGTCTGATTGCCTTACCTTGTCTCTAGTTGGATATAAGGTTGCATTTCAATATTTCTGACATATTATTACTTTAAAGATTTTGGTAGAATGGATGGTTAGTCATTTTTGCTCTCATCAGCATGAGATCTGAATCATGTTCAGATCAGTGGACACTGGTAAACATTCTCGTGAGAATTGAGAAAGGCATAAATCTACATTATGGTCTTGACTACAGCTTAAACCTAATTGAAGCAGCATGGTACCCACTACCCACTTTTATGTGATCCAACTTATTTGACATGCCTTCCTCTGTTTGGGTCATGCTCCAAAATTTTGCTTCTGTTGGAGTGAGATGATCCTTTGTAATGACCATGTGCAAAATATATTGTTTTATTTTGTAAAATGATCGACTCAGTAGTGTGGAGTGACTTCCACTGTTCCAGCATATATTCAGGGTTTCATTGATCAGCTGCCATCAGCACTATAGGATAATTTCTCTCTTAGAGTGTCTCACCTAACATGATTTCCATCTTCAACCTAGCCAAATGTGTAGAAAGAAAAGTAACCATCCATTTTTCCCTAGAATATGCACTGGATACCTTTTCCCTTACTGTTATGTCCTCTTGATTTATTCACAGACATGGGAACATGCCTAATGGTCTAGCATTATGGACACTAGGTTTGTTTAGGCGACAGGTTTTCTGTCCTACACCCTTCAATGAGGAAAAATACACATGTAGAATGTTGATGCAGTATAAAGAACCACAAGATGAAAGGGTTACTCAAAGGTTTTCTCCAAATCAAACCCGGAGATGGAACCCATAATCATGAAGAACATGCATAACCTGAGTGCTCAGTTCAATGTCAATTGAAGGAAGTTCCCTCATCATCACTTTTCCTCCTCGGGTTGTGAAGCTAACTCTGAAAGTTGTTGAGGGAGTATTCGTTTGCTTACACTAAGTTCATAGGAAAGAAGCAATAATATTAATCCTTTACTTCAATCCTCAAAAATAAACAGAGCAAATTGACTATTAGAAGTTCTGAACTGGAAATATAATGATAAAAATGAAAGAACAGCAACTGATAAGGGTTGCTCAGAAGACCCTCTCTTCATATAATGTGTGCAAGTGGGGCCAATGCGAGCCAGACCAGTTGCTCAGGCCTGGTGGGCCCAACATGGTTTAAAGTCACTGTATTGGTCGTGGTATTGGCCGACCTAAAAAACCAATACTGTCGCAGTGTGAAATTCTTTTTTAGCCCATACAAATTTGAAAAAATATCTAAAAATTCAAAATATTGTCAAATGCTAAAAAATAATATTTTTTTTCCATTAGTAACAACTATAAAGAAAAATATTGGTCCCCCTAAGCCATTACATCCTGTATCGCTAGTTAATTTTTAAAAATTAATTATATTAAGTTTAATGTGTAATCTTTGGTCCAATTCATATAGTTTGTAAATCAATTAATGTAATAGTTCATATCTAAAATACCCAAATCAGTTAAAATGACTACCAATTTGACAAGATCAGTTTGACTCCAATAGGACTTGGCCACTGTTTCATTGACCATTTTACGAATTTGAGTTTTTCTTAAAAGTTTATTCACACATTTTTAAGTGATTTCTTGGATAGTAGCCCAACTATAATTTAACTAAGATTTGTTGAGGGGCCATTTAATAAGGGGGATATAATTTGAATAGTTTTGTTGAGCACTGTTGATTATTGAAATCCAAACCAATCAATAAAATCAGCCTCCAATTATATGAGGTATCCTAAAATTTTATTTCAATCTGACAATTTTCCACCATTGGTTCAACTGTTTGATGGAAAACATGAGTATGGCCCATATATTAAAAACCAAATGATTTAAATAATCTAAACATATGGAATGAAGCCTACCAAAATGGACCAAGTCCTAGCCTCGCCTCAACTTTAAATTATAGTATCAAGTGTCACTGATATTCCAACTTACCCAAAGCATTAAAGAAAATAAATCAATGCATTAATAGGCCTAATAAACAAGGCGTTTGGTATTCCAACTATTCTTTCTAACTGAGACAAAATGGCAGAAATGGGAACAAAAAAGAAAAGAGGGAATGACAGAAGAAGAGAGAAGTAAAGGAGAAGAAGAAAAAATAAAAGAGGGAGAGGAGATGAAGGTACCAGTAGCAGCAACCAGTAGTGGGTGTTGCGCACTTGCTATAGCAGCAGCAAAGTTTCCTCCTACTCCTCTCTCCTTCATCTTTGTCTCTTTTCTTTGTTTCCACCTTTTTTCTAATTATTTTCTCTGCATCAGATACCCATCCGGCTTTGGTGCCTCTTTCCCCACTCTATTTTTTATATTTCAATCGTAACAGCCGGTACAGCTGATATTTTGAAAATATCAGCTGTGATGCCCCAATATTTATCTGATATTTTGGCGATACGTACTGAGACGATACTGATACCAATATCACAGCAATAAACAGTCTTGGTCTAGGCCGATACTGGTTTGTATCAGCCGATACATTCCGGGATCGGCCAATATTTTATACCATGGGTCCCGGGCATGGCCTTGCTTATCTGGCTGTAGCCTGGATGGGCCGGCTAGCATGGGCAGAGCTGGCTAGTCTGGCTGGTGTCTTGTTGGGCTTATGCAGGTCTGGTTGGACTTCTGCAAGTCTGATTGGGCTTATGCAGGTCTGGTTGGGCTTCTGCAAGTATGATTGGGCTTGTGCAGGCCTTATTGAGCTGTGATCTGCTGTTTACTTTACTTAGTCACCCTGTAGGGTATTAATTTTATTAAACACGTTGGGTGTGTTCTTTTTCTTCAAAAACTAAACTTCGCATGCCATTCAAGATTCCTCTATTTTAGTCTAACCCTCACCTACATTTCCAAAATATATTGCCAACTTCTAATCACAACCTTGGTTTGTTCACGGATGTGGGGGAGATGGGCATTACTATAGCGGAGTTTTCTACTTAACAATTTTCACAAGGTTCACCTAAAGTGACTGGAGAACATACTATATCCAATGTTACTTTCAGAAATCCTATGTAACAACCTTAGGACAATCATCATTATCATCATCAAAGCCTTATTCCAACCAACAACCTTAGGACAATATGGACATAAAATATTCGATGCCTATGCTGCCCAGATACGGCATAGATATAGTCGGGACACGGAGAGGATACGGATTTTACACACAAAAAGTCAAGTATCGGATACGATACAACACGTTACATTGCCCATTTTGAAGTACCCATGCATCGTAGTTAGATGCATCATATTTGTTTATTTATTTATTTTTGCATTGTACAAAATGTGCCATTGTTCAAATCTATCCATTAACAAAAATAGATTGTTTCCTACTTGGGTTTGTTGCAAAGTATAAGATCCACACTAACATCCTTCCAGACTGCATGTGATGTCTGATTTCATGCATAACCTGTGTTTTTTTTTTTTTTTTTTGGTTCCTTCACCTTTGTTATTTGATAGATGTGAGACCTCGTTTTTTTTGAAAGGTTAGATGTGAGACCTCTTTATGCACCTAATCAGATCTTTCCTCAATAGTGTTTTTTCCTCAATTAGCAGGGTGTCCTGTTGCCATGGATCAAATATGGGCTGATATGTATTGTTATCAACCATGTTGGTTGAGACTAGAAACAATGATTAATTGACACTCTCAATCTTATAAAGCTTTTTGGCTAATATATTTGGCGTATGGCCAATGCACACTGATAATACTGATATATCAGCCAATGCAGCTTATACAGCCAATATATCTCGCGATACAGTTGACACATATCCGTTTAACAACCTCCAAACCCTTTTTTGGGTTTTTCACGCAAAACAGCTTGTGGAAAGTGTTCTTGCCCATTTCTAGCACAATAAATCCAAGGAAATGTAAATATCTAAATGAAGAATGGAACTTGTTATTGCAACCCATTAGCTCGAAGATAAGAAAAAACTTGAGTGAGTGAAATATTTAGTGTCTTTTGGTTTTTCTTTGTGTAGGAATTGGTTCTAAATTGTAAACAGTGTAATTTTAATGAGTAAGTTGTCCTATCGTCTTCTCTCAATTTTTTCTTTGCCAATCATCTCCAGCCACCTTTCTCCATGTGTCATCATGTAGAGCAGTCCTGTTAAAAACCAGAATAAAGTTCCCTTCATAACCATCGAAACCACTTTAGAATGAAGGTTTGGATCCCGCTGTAAACTGAGTTGTTGGACAATGGTTTTTAACTGTCCTTCTGGTGTGGCTATTCTTTGATTGGATCCATGAGTTCATCCTCTTCTCTCCTACCTCCTCCATCTCTACCTTGACCATGCATCTAGTTCTTCCTCTTCTCTCCTACCTCCTTGATCTCTACCCTTGCATCTAGTTCATCCTCTTCTCTACTGACCCCTTGATCTCTACCCTTACCACGCAGCATACTAGATGCCCAGGGAAGCTCTTAAGAAAAAGGAGAGAAATGATGGCTCTGATGCTAATCTGATGCAATCTTGTGAAACATAGATATGGAAGCACAAAATGGAAAAGGGCAGGTCCCGAGCTGTAGCTCAGCTGGTTATAGATGCCGTTGCCCACCTATAAGGGGTGAGTGTCCAAGTTTGAGTCTCTTCAGAGAGAGGCCCTATAATTAATCTTAAAACATTTGGCGATTGGGGTGATTAGGATTTAGAGGGGAGTGTCTAGGAAGGGTTGTAGACATGAGATGGAATAGGGATAGAGAAAAATTCCGGGCTCTTCGTCTCTTATACCAATTGGCGCAGCCACGATCCACGATCGAGAAAAATAGGCCAATCTCCTGAATGATTGATTAAATCCAAAAGGATTTCAACCCTAAGGCACAATCATAACCATGAAACAACTCATAATTGGAGGAAAAACCAATTAAAAATTTTATTAATCAAACAAGCATAAGCAATTACAATGAAGTCTCTCTTATTTAAAAAAAAAAAGGGCGGCCCAGTGCACGAGGCTCCCGCATAGCGGGGTCTGGGGAGGGCAAGATGTAGTAAACCTAATTCTTGGCAACCTGAGTTTTGGCAACCAAGACTTGCTACTTAAAATAAGAAACTTCATAATCCTAACTAACCAAGAAATAATAATTAGTAGTAAGATAAATATAAAAGATGTCAGAATAGCTTTCAGCCAATTGGGCCTGTGGCTGAACCCAATGGACTGGGTTGACCCATGGGTCACTGTTTGGGCCTAGCTGCCTTCTTGGGCTAAGTCTGTACTGCATTAGTTTGCCCAAGTGCAGCCTGGTTGGACCGTCTGGCCTCATTGGCTGTGGAGGCCTGGCTGGAATTCATCAAATATTTAGTTACATACATGAGAGTATTGTATCCAACCTCTATAATCTGATCAATCTGTGGGCATGCTTAAATGCATCCATTCCTCATGCTGGACCATGTGCATGACTAGTTTTAAGTTTACTGACATCTTATATTCCCATGAGGGCAAGAATATATGCCATATTTTTCTTCATCTTTACTTAATTTTTTTTTTATCAGTGAGATTGATTGAGCATTTACATGAGTCAATGTGATGAATGTTTTGTATGAAACAAACACTAGCAATTAACGCAGAGGTTGATATGTATTTGCTGACTCTTTTGCTGACCTTTTTTATTGGGATTGGTAGACTGCCTACCATGAGCATTGAAGAAGCAGGTCTCCGTGAAATGGAGATGATGAAGCGATGGCAAGAAAGGAATGCCAAGCTTGTTGAAGAAGCTAATTCTTCATGGCACAAAGATGCCCGGCAACCAGCAGCTGATGATGATGATGAAGCTGCTGAAGAGAAGGCAAGAGCCTGGGATGATTGGAAAGATGACAATCCTCGTGGTGCCGGCAATAAGAAGCTCACCCCTTGCGGGTAATGTGGAAGGTCCAAAAATGTTTAATTCTGGAAGAATCTCAGTTCAGTTACCATAAGTATCCTTTTACTTTTATTGGTTTGTTTTCTACACATAGCAGTTAAGAATGCTTTGGATATACTTGTTATGTAGAATTTTTGTAAACTTGAGAAATGAGATTTTTATTCACATAAATGTTCATAATTTATAAATTGTTCTCAATGAGTCACCTCCGAGAGGGTGAGATACGTAATGCCAATCTCATCCATAGCATTTCATTTTTTAGCCCTCTCTGATTTAATACCGAGTTTGGACGAGGATTGTGACTTTAGGCCTACCGCCTAACTGATACTGCTGCCCCAGTTTTAGGCCTGATATTGTGACCAAAGAAACCAGTTGCCTTATTTATTTTTTTATTTTATTATTATTATTATTTTGTCTGTTTGAACAATTGAGGTTTTTGGGATATCATCATCTTCCCGGGCATTGGCTATATGTTCCATGTTCCATTAAAAACTTAGTTTATTCTGACCGTATCAGTATCAGGTGAAACTATTTTTAAGAAATCTGAAGCGACCATGTTGGAGGCTCTTGAGGTCTTTGCATTTCTGGGTCCATTTTAATGATGTCTCTGAATAACCCTGAAACAAAATACCAGTCAAGTCAGGACATCAGAAACAGAAAACAGGGTTAATTTGCTTTTGTCAAATATCCGTTTGGGTAGGCCTCATGGCCTAGATCACTTGACAATATAGCTAACCACTCCAAAAAGGTTCTTCTGAAGACCCCCTGGAGAATACCAGGCCTAGTTGGAATTGAATGATCAGGCACAGCAATATGGGCTTGTTTCTGTGTGTTGGAATTGGTAATCTAGGCTTTAGGACTCCAAATCTCAGAATGCAGCTGGGATGGCATTTGCATCCTTGATTTAAGGGATCTGTGTTGATCGTGCAAGTCACCCTTCCAATTTTTTTTCTAGTGAGGGTCCTTTCCATCATGTACATTGATATTTGATTGTTGCTGATCTTTTATTCTTGGTCCTAGCACTCAAGACTCAACTTGGATGCCAACTCAAACAAGAACCCTTCGTGTGTTTTGGATCCACAGATGGTTGGATCCTGTCGACCAAATCGCCGTATCTGCCACCATGTGTTGCCTCTCGGCCCAAATCCTCTCTAACAAAATACAATTTGGCATATTCTTCACAAATTATAAATGATGAATCTCATAGTGGGCCCAAGCTTAGCTCTATTTATTGGAATGAAATTCGGTACAAAGCAACCACACGGGGGTGAATAGTTTGAATTTTGGGGTTGCCCTCTCTTGAGACGCGTTAGAGTTTGAAAACTTAAAGAGTTGAAAATTGGAACGAAAGATGCAGATTGGTCTTGTTTGTGAACTTTTAATACTATTAGATCATTCTAATCCCTTGATCCCAAGGAGGATCAGAATATCTAGATGGGACTTATTTGTATGTAAATTTTTAATACGGTTAGATCATTCGAGCGGCTTGAATGTAGAGAGGATCGAATGACCTAGTTGGAGCTTATATGTTGTTTGTAACTAAAACCTAGATGCGAATTGATGGTAAACAAAAGAAAAATAGTTGAAAAAAGGAACTGGTGGTAACAAAAAAAAAACAGTTGAAAAAAGGGGCATTCCGAGAATCGAACTCGGGACCTCTTGCACCCAAAGCAAGAATCATACCACTAGACCAAATGCCCTGCAGATGACAAGGTCACTTCCCTTGTTTATCTTGAATTATTTTATACATGGTTAGACCTCCATGTCACAAATACACAGCACAGATGAGATTTTTTATCTAACTCCAGGAATAACTCGAACTTTTCAGAACCCGGATTTGGCTCTGCAGGTTAGACCCCCTAACAGAACGGGCTGGATAGCTGTTGGAATTGCACATTCCAATGGTGCGGCCCAGATGCAATGTCCTCGGGCCACGTATGATCTAAAAAGACCCTCCCTATTTAAAGAAACTCTCTTTTTCTTCTCTGTTCTTGGGCTTTCAGGTTTTTTTATTTTAATTCTTTTTTATACCCTATCTAGCCCGGGAAAGAGTGGCATATTGGGATAATGCATGTATAGCCAACTGACATCGGGGGTTGCCAACAAAGCGTTAACCCCAACTTTTCCTCCTTTGGCTTTCAGTTTAGGGTAGAAAATGGAGATTAGAAAGTGAAGAAAAGGAAGCAACATAAATTGGTTTTGCAAGTCATACTTGAATTAGAGGAGTAATCGCATAACATTAACCACTGATGTGGTCATCATCATAATCCTTTTTTTTTTTTTTGATAAATCAAGATATCCCTTGCCAACCCAGCCTTAAGACCTTTGGCCTCCGGCCTGAGGCTACCCAATTTTAATGAACAAAGACTATTCCTTGGGGCGTACATAGATAGCCGCACACATATAATCCGGATAACGTAAGGGGTATGAGTCGAACTAGAGACCTTGGGGAGTAAACCTAAGTCTCAAACCAACTGAGCCACCGCTTTAACGACATCGTCTTCATCATCAAAGTATTGTCCTAATAATGTTGGAGCTAGCTATATGAATTTTGTTTCTCCATTTCGATCTATCCTGAGGTAAATTCTCAGATTTACTTGTGTGGGTCCACCTTCTAAAGAACCAAACTGTTACAGTTGTTGGCCTATTCTATTTACCTATGGCACCTTTGATCTCTTTTCCCATGTTTATAATAATAAGATCGAAGAAAATTTTAACCAAAGCACTAATTAATAACAACTTATTAATAAACTTATCTTTTACATGTGATGTAACCCCCATCTGGGTAATCCCTACAGTCCATTGTCAATTTTACTTTTACATAACATTTTGAAATTACAGTCCAATCAAACTTGTGTTCACTGTTGGATAGGAAGAACACAATTTAGCCACATTTTTAATCAATCAATATTACTTCCACCAATTTACCCAAATTTTCGAGTGTATACCGATGCATCAAGGATGTACAGAATTTATGGTTCAGATCAATGTTATGTGAGCCTCTTAGCCTCTTTCATTTGCCTCTTCATGTAAATTATCAATTTCTTTAGGCATCAGAGGCTAAGAGAATGGGAAGATCTTGTAAGTTGTAAATATAGACTGGAATTTTGGCTCATTTTCCTTCTTGTTGAATTCAAATGAGAAGGTCCAACTTCCACCTGTTATTTTGATGCTGAAACCAATGTTCACCAGCATTAAAGGATCCTCTGGTTACCAAAGCAATGGATGGAAAAATCCAAAGAGCTCGCTTGGATCTTTGCAAATGTACAATTAAGTTGACTCAGCTTACTTGTAAATCAGGGTTCTTGCAGTTTGTATAACCAGAAATATCGATAAGATAGTAGTTATTTTGTTCTTAATCTACAATGTCTTTTCTCACTACCTGAGGTAAGGGCTTTACTGGTTTTCCTCCTTTTCCTGTTCCTCAAAAATGAACCCTTTAGTAATTCCATACCATCTCAAATGGCATTCCTTGATTTCTGTTCCTTTTTAAAGCTACCCATAAGTTACTTCCTACGTGCTCATTCTTGTTTCCTTACCTTTTTTTCTTTTCTTTTGTTTTCTATTTTTCACTCTATGAATTCTTCCTAACATGCCCATATTCACGACTTATACTTTTTCTTCTCACTTGATGACGAGCATGTTTGTTAGTTTCACCTCAAAGTAAAGTTGAAGTCATCTTTCATTTCAAGACATAATAAATTAAAAGAGTCAAATCAAAATACCACATTTGAAAAAAAAATTTCTACCTTTTACAATAAAAAGTCAAAAAGCTACTTTTTCATCTTACTAACTTGACAAAAAATATATATACTTTTAATATAAAAAGTCAAAAAGCTACATTCGCTTTTCATTTGAAGACAAATTCTCATCATAGAGTTGATTTAACCCCTCTTATTATTATTATTTTTAATCTTTTGAATCCCATATGCAGTAAAGATGTTCCAGATAAGGACAATTCGTCCCCATCCCTCTGGATTGGACGCCAGAAGATAGATACTTGTGTAGAAAATTAGAGCAGTACATATCTCTTGTTCTGTCTTGTATTTTTAATGAAATTTAGTTAGCATTCCCCAAAAAAGATTATTTGATGTAGGGTAAAAGAACCACCATTTCATTTCTAGAAGCAGGAAATCAAACATAAATTAGATTCATAAATCACCTCATCTTTTAATAAATTAAAAAAAAAAGGTGGACAATATGTGGAAACAAAGGCATATGCATAGGGGAATCGAGCCGTACACTTGATTCCTAAACCAATTGTTGATGTTGCCCAATCACACTGCTATAGAATCAAGAGATTATCAAAACCATTTACAATTAATTTTTCTTTTTGGCAAAAGCTGGGATCAAACATGTGACGCCAAGACTGGTTCTAGACATTATTACCTCATATCTGTCATCCAGTTCACAAGCCCGTACAATTTGGAAATGGCCATATCACCTTAACATCAATTTGCTCAACAGAATGTGGAGCGCTGCTTATGCACATGCATGTATCTTTTATTATTGTCACAAGAAAGACAGCCAAGGCTTCTCGCCAAAATCAAACCAGACTGGAGTTTATCTCTGTCCTAACAGCCTGAGCTCTCCTTGCGAAGATCATGATGGCCAATGAATTGATGCCTACTGCAATCCCAAAAGCCACAACCGAGCCAAACAGAATAGCATAGACTGCACTAACGTGTAACTGCAACATGGAAAGAAAACAGTCATAACCAATCAGCAATATCAAGATCATCATATATTATAACGTGCATTCGTCCGATAAATATATGTGCATTCAAACATCTGTATAGGTTACAGATTACCAGGTTAAACATCTTATCCTGGAAGAAAATTGTAAATTGAGCATTACACAACAGAAAAATAGATACATAAGTCAAGCTGTTCTGTATTTTAAATGTTTTACAGAAGCAGTTAAATCACCTTGTTGAATTTCTATGGGCCCACAACTTTTTACTTGGAAGTTGGAACAAGAAACCCTGCCTACTTAGGACAAGAAATTCCTCTTCCAGTTTTAAAATACTTGAGTTAGGTAATAGGATGAAATTTTGTTTTTTGAGAAGAGAACCAGGCAGAAAGTAGCTAGCAAACAAAGTCCAAGTGAACCCACAATCAAACTTCACAGGTAGTGCTGCAAGGTTGCAACCAGCCAATACCTGTTTATGATGCACCCAAGGATCTATGCCACTTTTTTTTATTGATAACAAAATTGTATTAAAGAAAGAGAGTACAAAAGCAACAAACCAACAAAAACAAGTTGGCTCAAGATGGTAAAAAAATATTATACCAAAGACTCGAGAAATTACAACAAAGAAGAAACAAAAGGAACCGATTGATCCAACCCTAGCTTCGCTAAAGAATCTACCATTCCATTAGCCTCCCAAAGCAAATGCTTAATTCCACATGAATCAAAGAGGACAACGATTGGGTCTTCTTTAGGAAAAACTGAAACGTTCAAGAACCCAGCCCAAGAGAGGGAACCCAAGTGACAGGCATTAAGCAAATCAGTCTCAACAATAACTTTATCAAAATGAGAATGAACAACCAAGTCCAACTGCAACGCCTCTAAGATTGCCAATACTTTTGCCTCATTAGAAATTTCATCCCCATGTTCTTAGAAAATATCATCAACACCTCCCCTTCGCAATTTCTAAGCACCCTCCAATACCATCTGATCCAATCTTACCCCTAGCCACTCCATCAAAATTAAGCTTCACAAACCCCTCTACTGGAGGAACCCATCAAGCAATATACCCATTCTTAAAAGGAGCCATCACAAAGAATGGAAGCCTCTCGATTATGCAAGATGTCAACTAATCTTAAATTGTAAAATTCCTTTCTCAAAGAAGTCCATTTAGCAACTCTTAAAAGCATTTGATAAAAAAAAACCCTCTTAAAAGCACACAAGGAAAAAGATCATCAATTGTTGTAGACTTACCCTAGAAGAATTTGTCATTCCTCTCTTTCCACACCATAAGTTGCCAAAAGGAATCATCCACCAAAAAATTGTGTCACGCCCAAAGAAAGGAACCATCCCTCATTCCTCGATCAAACCCACTAAGGACAGAGGAAATCTCCATGAGATACTGCATCTAGAGAGGAAGTGACACCATAGAAGATAGGAAAACTCGTGATGAAGAAAAAGATGATCAACTAACTCCCTCTTCTTGCCACACAATAAACAAATGTCAGATATTGCTTTAGATAAAACACCTCCTTATATCAAATTATCTGTCGTGGACACTATGCACGATGCCGCTAACCAATAGATTCCTCCACTCTAGGTGGAGCCAACCCCAACCACACAAGAGAGCATGAAGGCTTCACCACAGAATTTTCATTCATAGATCGATTTAGAAGAAAAACAACACTTGTAACGTTCGGCTTCCAAATGTGAGCATCTAACTCATCCCTGCATATCAACACATTAGATAAAATACTAGACATCAATTCAAACAAGGACACCATAGACTGATCAAAGGGCTATCCTGAAGGACACATACTTCAAGATGTTACCTTATAACCCAAACATGACCTTTATTGAAGTAATCCTTCCTCCTATCAAGAAATAGTTTCTTTTCCAAGAGGATAACTTCCTCTCAAGTTTTTCCACCACTTGATCCCAAAAAATCTTAGATCAAGGATTTCTACCAAGAGGCAAACCATGCTAAAGAAATGGCAATTTCCCCAACTTTTCAAGCAAGCTTCCTCACCAAAGGCTGAACCACCTCTTCTGAGCATCCAACACCCACTAAAAACTTTTTTCAAAATTGATCTAAAGCCCTGAAGAAAGCTCGAAGCACCACCACCTCCTCCCACTTAGACAAACTAAAAATAGTTGAATCATATGCAATTTGGAGATGTGTAATAGCCAACCCATCTCAGCCAACATTAAATCCATCTATCAAGCCACAATCATTCACTTTCCTTAATAAAGAACTACAAGCCATCGTGCTTTATACAATCTAGAAGGAGACCATTCACTAATAAAAGAAAAAGATGTCATTGAAATGCAATCTAAAATCAAAGCCCCTCCATTTGTGACTGAAGCTAAATCTACCCAGCATATAGTTCACAAACCCCCAATCCACATGATCATAAGCTTTTTCCAAGTTAATTTTAAAGATGACACCCTCTTTCTTTGCCTTCTTTCTTGAGTCTATAAGTTCATTTGCAATAAGAATCCCACCCAAAATTTTCCTATTATGCACAAAAGCCCTTGAGAAGGGCTTATGATCTAAGTAAGGACCCTCCTCAATTTATTTGCCTAAATCTCTAATAGCAACTTGGAAACACACCCCAGTAGACTATAATAGGCCTAAAGTCCTTGAGCTCCACCTGATTAGGAATTTTTGGGATTAAAGAAATTAAAGTGGCATTGATTTCTTTATCTAAACTGCCTCACTAATAGAACTCAAACAAAATGGCACAAAGATCACCTTTAAGAAAATCCCGAGCCACATGAGGATAAATGGAAAAATGAAATCATCAAAATTTGGGGCTTTATTACCAGCACATTCAGCTAACGCCACACTAATTTCCTCTTCATCAAATTCGCATTCAATCCAAACATATAAATACTGAGATAAAACTGGAAATGATCAAGACCAGTAAAGTTGGTCTTGAAAAAGACTCACCTGAGTACAAATCTTCAAAGAACTTGGCAATCTCTTTCTTGACTTCGCTCAGGTTTTCAGTAAAGCTATGGTTTTGTTTAACCTTCCCAATATAATTTCTTCTCTTTCTCATACTTGCTAATTGATGAAAGAACTTACTACTCCTATCCCCATCTTTAAGCCATTTCGCCCTGTATTTTTGCCTCCAAAGATCCTCCTCCATTCGATTAACATTCCATAACTTCCAACTGCCACCAATTTTGGCCCCTTTCCTTCTTGATCAAGCTCCCTTTCTTCTTCCACTGAATCCCACACTTCTAGATCCTTTGAGGAAGTTTAGAATTCTAAATTCTTTTTTTAGAGAATCAACTTCTCATCCAGGTTTTTTTTTTTTAGTTAACCACAAAATATATTGAAAAAAAGACAATACAAGAAATCAGCTCTAGAAAGGGCTTGTAATTATGTTTTTTCATATGTCTTGTAATCATAGGAGGGTAGACATCAGCTCTAGGAAGGGCTCTTGGGAAGAAAAGGCGTTGGGTTTAAAACGTAAAAGTTCAGCTCCTCTGAGTTTTACACCTGCTGAGATGGAGGGGCCACACAGTTTCATAGCGGCCACCACAGGCCACTACAGTTGCTAGCTGCGACAACTTGTATTAAGCATAGCAACCACTGCCACTGTGGCCAATATGCTGTTCCATGATTAGAACCACTGCTGCTGATATAAAGGAAAAGACCAAGCTGTTGTATACAACATTACCAATGACATAGAACAATTCCTCTTAGTGGTTGGGTTGATTTTCCACAAAACTCTTTGGTTACATTTGGCAATCAAATCCTCAAGGATTCCTAACCGATTTTCCACAAAGACATGGAAAGCCCACATTTCGAAATTGTAAACCTTTGAGATTTGGGCCAATGGAAATCTTTATCTATTTAGGATTTTCAAGTCCAACCTCCATCCATAGGATTTGGAAATCCCCATTTCTACAGATTTACACACCGATAGCTATATGCATCAATACATCCTAAAATCTATGGGAATACAAATCCTCAGTTGGGAATCCCTATTTCAGGGCAAGTGAGGAATTCTCAAATACATGGATCCAAACCTATTACCAAATATGCCCTTTAAATTCTCATATGAAATCAAGGGTGAATACTCACCCAAAATCACACCTTATTGATAAAAACTCACCCATGATTCACTGATTACTTGGACTCACAATGCCAAATAATTATGGGATGATTAGAATCTTCTCTCCTTGATTTGAACAATCTCATATACCCAAGATTTAACTAAATTGACTTGCCAACAAAAACAACCCTGTTTGGTAACAAGATCAGACTTCAACTACACCTGCAACACCATAAAAGTCCCTAGCTGGAAATTTTTGGATGAATATACAAATCTCAACTAAACTTAATAACTTTCCGCTTGGACCATTGAATACAGACTTGATTTACTCCATGACACATAAAATAAGAAAATTAGCACTACATCATGCATATCAGGACCACACAATTATACACTGCTTCTTGAAGATCTTCTAGTTCTAGGAATGCCCTCAACTCTAACATCCCCAAATATGAAGCATCCAGAAATAAGTGTTAACGCAGCCAAGTCCAAGTATACTCGGTCTCAGTCAAGTCCAGATCTCAACCTGTGTGACTCAGTTGAGCCACACTGTAATGCAACCCAATCTAGCGTAAAAGCGTTCAAAACCAAAGTTTTGTTTTTTTAATTCTCTCTTCATCTTCTTGCTTGGAAGGCTTCTACCACATGTGAGGAGCAATAAATGTTGATTCTTTGAAATCAAGGCCTCCTTGTTTGCGCGAGTGAGGTTGAAAAAGATCAAGTCTACTATTCCCACTAAAGAGGGGTTTATTTTTTCAATATATCTTCAGAAAAATAAATCAACCTTTTCATAATAAAATGTAGTTTGTTTCCAAAATTCATGGATAAATTATCATTTTCTTCTTTTTCCCCTTTGATTTTGAGTTAAAAGAGTGTCAAGAGTGTCTACTTCATGATCTATACATATAATCTTGGGTCTATCATTGTGTACCTAAACATACTTTTGTCCTAATAAAAAATTATTTAAAAATATCTAAAATACTTTGTCTTCGTTTAAATTTTTTACATATTTTTCATGTAAGGAAAAATAATGATATCATTAATGAGTGCAAAGAAACAACCCCCAAGGCCCTATTTGTTTAAATAGAATACATGGGAATTCATGGTTAAATGAGTTCCATATTAAGATTATTAAAGAGGTGAGGAGAGAAGAATATAAGGTATTAGAATCATAGATGAAAATATCGGCCGATACAGATACTTATCAGCCGATACGTGCCAGTATCAGCCAGTACTGAACCGCTATGTGGCTAGGAATCAATATCAGTACTGCTCAACCAAATTTTTCCCAAAATATCGGGATATATCGGCCGATACTTCAAAATATTGGCCGAATCAATATATCGGCAAATATTTTGAAAATATTAGCCATATATCTTTAAAAACGTTTATTTATTTTTAAATTTTTTAATAATTTAATATTAAAATAGAAAATTTTGAGGATTTCACCACAAATTTGTTTTTTTTAAGTAAGCATGATTATTATATACTTCATGTATGATAAATTTTCATTATTTTTTCATGCAATTAGTTTTATATTCTCAAATTTATTCTTGGATTTTTTAATAATCTAATATTAAAATAAGATTTTTGAGGATTTCATCACTATTTTGTTTTTTTAAGTAAGCATAATCATTTTATGCTTCATGTATGATAAATTTTTTCATTGTTCTTTTATGTAATTAGTTTTATATTTTAAAATTCATTTTCGGATTTTCTAATAATTTAATATTAAACTATTATATATTTAGGTTTTCACTATAAATAAGGTTTCTTAATTTTATATAATCATTGTATAGTTCATATATGCTAATTTTTTACCCATTTTCTTATCATTTATATGATTATGTCAATTTTTTTGTATTTGTTAATTCATTTTTGGATTGTTAAAACATGGTATTAGGAAAATAAATTAATGTATCATTAAAATGTGCCCTTTTGAGATTCCAAATGCTAAAATGATTTTTCGTAGTTTCTATTATTTTTTGGAGCTTGGCTCATAGGCAAAGCCAAGTGGCAAAGTGTCCTAAAGATAGTTCATAAGTTATTATTATTGTTCTTATAAAAAAAATCATAATTTCTGACAAGACAACGATACAGGAAGTCATACCTTAGGGAGACTGATAATTTGATTTATACTTGTTACTAATGAAAAAAAAAAACTTTGTTTTCCAGCCTTTTCTAATATTTTGGATTTTTTGGATATTTTTTCAGAATTTTTTAGATTAAAAAAAATTCACACTGCGACCATTGCAACGGACAGTGAACTGAGACCGACACGATACTATATCAGTTTTTAGGACCAACCGATACTGCGATTTTGATCCATGATTAGAATGGTGTCAAGGAGTACCAAAATTGTAAGACATGTATAAAAATCCTTACAGATAAGGATGACCCAATGATAGAAAATCACCCCAATCAAGGGGCTGTATACTTTCTATAAAGTCAAATAGTTGAACTAATACTCCAAGGGGAAATGACCAAACAAATTGAGAGGCGCCCAACCCATTCCATCATATTAATCTTCTTTCTTTCATGGTTTTGATATAAGGTAGTAATGTCGATGGGACTTTGACTTTCGCAGGATTTGAATCACTAGGCTCATAGCTGGGTATTCATTTCTTGTCTTCCCTTGATTCAATTTCAATAAAAGGAGAGGTTATGAGATGCTCATTTTTGGATATTCACCTCTCATCTTCATTTTTAACCCCTTTAAGCATGAGTTTCTATGTATTCTATGCAAACCCTTTGTAGTAAATTACTGAAATTATGTTGAGGAATCCCTCACCACAGTATAGAAGAGCTGGAGGAATATGACCACAAGAACAAACTGAAAGGCTGAATATGACCAAACATAATCCTTCCATGCTGCATGAAAATGAGCAAATTCTGAGTAAACCAGAGAGGTTTTCAAGAGTTAGTGCAACTCCTTTCAAGGCTCAGTTCTACCTAAGCAAATTGCAGACATAGATTGCAAAAGGCCGAGGGTGAAAGAAAATGGTGCAGCAATCAAAATTCCTTGAGATCTCATATCATCAACCTACCAAAAAGAGAAAAAAAGAAAAAAAGATGATAAGCAAACTGCTAACAAAGGAGGGAAAAGTGAAATGATCTGCATACTGGTATATGCATGTCTCAAGCTATATATCTACGTAAACAACCAAGATACATATTTATTGATTAAAAATAATGATGTATAAAGTCCTAGAATCGACCTAAATGGGGACTGTTTGAGATTAAATTTCTCTTTGATATCCGATGATCACATACCAGCAGCTGCTCAAGGAAAAAGAAATACCACATTGTGCTAATCAAAACAAGCACCACTGCATCCTGGGCTCTACAAAAACAAAGTACAGTGCCAATACAATAAAATTAGCAGATACATCCAACAAAAAATGACAGAGAAAATGCTTAATAATTGTTTTGTTTAAATTTTAAAAAAATGGTTTCCTCACTTGATCTGAAAGTTGTTACTGTATTGATTAAGTATGAAGGTCTGATGAGCTATCTTATTGGGCACATGCCAATCACATCCCAGATTGGAAGATCCCAATCCATCAATGTTTTAGCTATTTCTCATGTTGTCTATGGCTTTTTTCTCCATGACAGAGACTTTTTAGGATGCTAGCCAATAATAGGAACTCGGTATCCATCAAATCCATGAGATTTGGGCATCCAAGTCCCACACCTCTGACCACATGTAAGTCTGGATCACACAGCCAATTTGGACTGTCATTTTCTTTTTAGCATATGGTTATAGTCAACAATATGTATGTTGTAACTTATGGATTTCACTTTATTTATAATAAACCTGTATACCCACCTTTCAGAAAGAAAAAAAAAGAAAAGAAAAGAAAAGGGCACAACAGATACAGAATTCTATGCCTCAGTGGACTACAATACTTTTTGACCCAAAGGGCCTAATAATTTCTTCTTGATAGTTAGCATGATTTATTACCTCGTCAATCGTGAATTTGAGTTGTATCTGATACGCTGTTGACTATCATCCCCTTGAGCAGAACTCTGCAACCTAAACAAAGTCACAGGTAAATTGAAAATCTCTTGGGCACAAACATCACATTTATTGTTGCCTTTGCTGCCAAACCACTTTATTGCACATTCTACATGCATAAGCCTTAGAGCACCTCTACAGCAGCACTCCAACTTGAGAGAACTTTGTCCACATAGTTCCTCTAAACAGATCCTGCAAACTGCTTCATACTCAGGAATCTCTTCATCACCATCTTCCAAATGAGCAGGGCTTGCTTGACCTGATTCGGACAATGAGGGAGGACAGTGTACAATATTAGAAAGAAAGAAGAAAGAGAAAAAACAATCATTTGGGGAGCATTTAGATGTGCCCCAATTATCGTGATGGTGATGTATCGGGGTGAAGCCAAAGGCGACTGTATAGATGCCTCATTTGGGCAGCAGGGACAACGTAACCACATTAAGTAGGCCTCTTTTTCCATCAGAGTGGGAAGCACCACCCAAGCATGATTTTGACACCTTAACTTCATTGAAGGAGTAAAGTAGCCAACCATGCAAGTATTACAATTGTTAAGGTATTATATCACCAGGGGACAGATCCAAGGATTAAGTTCACGAGGGCTATAATAGTTTCAGTCTTGCCTCAACCAATAATGTAATGATTTAAAAAAGACGTAAGTATCAACATAATCAGAAAAGAGAATCCTAAACTTTCTAGAACCTTGAAAGTTCACTTTTTTCCTTTCTGATTGTTGAACATTTAAGTTATATATCAATTGGCTTTCTTCAGATCCAAGTCTAATCTGACCCATGATGGTGACAGAAACAAGATGTCTAGCAAACACCAAAGACCAGTAACAGGGGATATCTTTACCATCATTATTATCTGTCCGACCCAACTCCTTTGGGGTAGAGAATGCAGATCTCAAGAAAACAACGCTACGTATGGGTGCAGAAAATGAGCGTGGAATGTTTGCTGGAGTTGTCCGTTTCTGCAGATTCACTTTATGGTCAGTTTGCTTTAATCATTCATAAGTATCATCACAAAATGGGTTGTGACAAAAATGAAAACAACAAATGATCCATCATCAAGTTACCCACTGTAAAGGACTCAGTGACATGCCCAGCATTTTCTTTACATGCACACATATGTGAGAGTGTTCATGGGCAGGCCAGACCGAGCCGACCTGCATTGAGCTGGCTCTGGGCTCTGTTTTAGGTTTTCCAGCTGCAACTGGGCCTACTTTCTAGCCAATCATGAAATGGGTCAGGCCTCAGACTATATATCTTGAAGTCTCAACTTGACATATTTAACATGAAGGGGGTTATATTTGATTCAAATGGCCTGGGATGGGCTATACATATTGAAGCGCTATACAACTAAAATACGGGCAAAGAAGTATGGGATACCCCATCATGAGCTCTAAGAAGACGAAGACAAAGTTGCTAGAATTTATAGTCCTCGGTGATAGGAAATGCAAGCATAAGAGATTTAAAATCCCCCAAATGACATTACAAAGAAAGAGAGAGAGTGGGTTTAATGGAGGTTATAAATGCTTACATACCAGCGGAAGTTAATGTGTTTGCTATTTCTTGAGCCAAATTTGGGGTTTTATTTTCAAAAACAACAAATGTTGGTGGGAGCTTGGTAAATAGCAGCAATTGGCTCATACTCTCATCTTGAAAGACCATTCTATATTGTACACAAGTACACTTGCATAGGCCGCCTATGTGTTCATGCTTGTCATCTTGACAGACCATTATACATTGTACACGTATAATTGTATAGGCCATCTTAGTAGACTCTCTCTCTCTCTCTCTCTGTGCGCACGCGCGTGTGTGCGTGTGTGCGCATGCGTGGGAGGATTTTCTAATGAGAACCGTCTTCACTTTGCTTTGTGCTAAGTTAAGAGTCCCAAGATAACCTACAATGTCTCCTTCAACATATTGGCTCTTGAACAAGTTGTGTTTAACCCTTCTTATATGGACTGAACAACTTCTCCTCATTTTTAGTTTCCCTCTTGGCCTCTCCCATGTACATGAAAAAGCTAGATTATAACACCATGATCAACCTTGTATTCTTCATCCAATTTTCAAAGGCCCTAGGTTCCGCATCAACATTTAACTTCCAAAACCCACTTGGAGGGGTCCATCCGCCTTTCCGCCATGATTTGGGTCAGTATAATTAGGAACCAAGATTTTAGGAACAGATCAAAGTGGTTTCCTCTGTCATCAGTCATCAACCACCAAAAAATCCACTGAGGGTTAAATAGGTTAATGGACAAAGAAAGAAAAAAGGCTTTCTTAAAAAAACAATAAATAAATATATAAACAAACAAAAGAAGAAGGAAAAGAAATGGGAGGAAAAGGGAAGGAAAGATGAAAGGATAATCAATGTTGAGGATGATGATCATTCAACCATCATAGATTTCCACTTATGTACCTGTTTCTTATTCTATCATTCCTTATAACCACATCCATCTTAACATACCCATCTCAGCCATGTCTCAGTCAAGAATCATATACTACTTAAATTTTAAACTGAAGTATCAAAGCTTAGAGCTCAGACTGGACTCAAGATCCAGTGAAGTCTAGTGACTCAGACAACTTTTGGTAAGAGAGATTTTCCAGCGATGACTCTACTCAGGAGTTTTAGGACAACATTTCAGACAGAACCACTTTTCTAATAAATTGCTAAATTGAAGAGAATCATATGTGTGAAGAGGAATGTATATGTGTGGCTATTCAAAAATGGAAAATGCAGTAGCAACATGACACTTATTGCACAGCTTAGGCACCTCATATTAGGGAGCAGGTCCTGGGATTAAGTTTGTGAGACATATATGATTTTTTCCCCCATCATGGCTGAACAGATAAAGTAATGGAAATGAAGCAATTTCCCCAGCTATCCATGGATTTGGCTCAATATGGATCTGGAATAGAGAGACGAAGTTCATGTAATGACTCCAAATAGTTGGAATAAGGTTTTGATGATGGTGAAGCAGTTTCCACGGCTCAACAGGCAATAAACATCAGTAAAACATGTCACTCCAACCACTATAATACATCTCAACAACATTTTAAAAAAAAGAATAATAGAGAAATTAGTATTAATAGATAATAAAAGTTAGATGTGATAAACTAGGGTATTTATAGTCAGCAAAAAGGCTTACATGAGATGGAAGTGGACTACTAAATGTTGTTTCCCTGGCAGAGTTAGAAACTGAGGGGGATAAGTTTGAGGCGGGTGTAACAGGAAGTGACATGCATCTTTTCCAAGAAGTAAGTGCCGCAATATAACTTCTCACGCTGGAATTTTCAGAAATCATCACGTCTGATCTCTCATAATGATCCGAATTGAGGAGAGGTGTCCTCTCATCAACTACAGATACCTGATTCTTGAATCTTGGGTTCTGTGAGAAACCTCTCGCTGATGAGTAGCATCTAGAGAAACTGTCTAAGTGGAGCAGACCTTTCCCATGGGGGTTACTGCCAAAACATACAGGTCTTGGAGGTATATTAAGAGAGAGATCCATCCTCTTATTAGCATGTTCTACAGGCATAACTTCTTTGTTTGAAGGCTCCATGATTGGGTTGGAAGACTGCATGTAGCAAATTACATGAGCTATCATGAATATTTAAATGGCTTAATTGCTAAAATATAATCAAAAGACAGAAAGTTGCAACATATAGTTTTAGAGCAAATATACAACATATGATTATGAGATAGAAAGGTGCAACATATAGTTTAAGAGGAAATATACAGTATTCAATCATGAGGGATTCCAAAAAGGAGAGTAGGGCCCAACAATAAACAGATTAATCAGATGCAGTTTCTCTTTATTGACCATCATGTAATGCTTTATGTAGCATGGGTGCGACATGATTACCACTTCTATACAAACATTTGAACCACCAAAATATGATATAACATGGGTGCACAATGCATTGCCTATGTTATGTTAGATGTCTATTGTCTTGTATTCTATGAAGACTGATGATCTAGAACATTCCAAGGCAGTAGGGGTACTTCATGTAACCTTTATATATCATTGGGATTCTCATTTTAGGGTTTCATTATTGAAATAGGAGAGTAGGGAAAAACACAAAGAAGCTTTGTAACATTGTTTTTATCAAACGATGGTAAAAGCTTGATCTCATCTGTGGACATAGCCACATCACCAAACCACATAAATCCTTGTGTTTATGTCTGGTGCAAAAATTTCTTTGTTCACAAACCATATATCGTTTTTCACAACAAAATGGTATCAGAGCATCAGGTACATAGTCTACAATGGCAAAAAAGTCCTTGAGCCTATGATGTACGGATACTTCAAAATAAGTAACGTATCGTGTTATATTATATCCAAAACTTCAGTTTTTATGTGTAAAACCCATGTCCCTACAGTCTCTATAGCATGCCCTTGCCGTATCTAGGCATCATAACCTTGAGCATCAAGTTCAGAATGGACAAATAAGACAGAAAGAGAATCTTTAGCTTGTGGATGGTCAAGGTTCAGATCTGCTGGTTCAAGGTAGGCAAAAGGCGTTAAAGGGAAAATAGAATAAGTCCATCGGTATGTCCAATGATGGTTGAAATGATCTAGATCTAAGGGCCACAGTGCAGTCTGCTTGTCTCTTATGGATGACACGGTATACAACGTTAAGTACATGTCTTCTGCAACAGAGTTATGGAAGGAATTTGAAGGCATCTCATGAAGAAATTACTTCAAATTGAAGTGGTGGTTGCATACTGTATGAATGAAGGTAGAAAAAATTAACAATCATCCCTCTAAATTCAATAAAGATAATATGTGATCTGCGCAGGATTGATGTTGATCTTGATGAAGAAGCTAAAGCATTTATCTTGCTGTCTTTTCTCTCTTCATCCTCTAAACATCTAGTTACAACTTTGTGCTGCAAGGATAATATCAAGATGGAAAACATTAGTGAACCCTTCTTTTGAATGAGTTGATGAAGAAGGATACAAATGGTGAATCCCAAGAGGGAGGCTTGGTGTCTCAAGATAGAACAAAAGAAAAGGGCTCTTGTAGCAAGGGGAAACATAGATCCAAGTCCCAATCCAATAAGAGAAATGCAGAGTGCTATTCTTGTCATAAGAAGGGACAACATCAGAAAGAGCTACCCTAAATAACAAAAGAAAGATGGCAGGTGCTCTTATACAATCAGCATTACAGAAGATGGATCAAATCATGAAAGCGTACTTTATGTACCCGTGAACAATGTTCATCCCTATGGAGAATGGATTCTTGACTCGAGTTACTCTTATCACATGTCTCCCAACACCTATAGAAATCAATGATGGCAGTACCTTGATGGGTAATAATATGGCCTGTATGACTATTGAGACAAAGACAATCAGAAGCACAATGCATGATGGCATGGTGAGAACATTGTCTAAAATTCGGCATATGCCTGATCTGAGAAAGAATTTTATCCCTTTGAGTATCTTACATTCAAATGGCTGTAAGTACACAAATGAAGGTGGAGTAATAAAGGTTGTTAAGGTTGCTTTGATTCATATGAAGGGTAAGAAGGTTAAAAACCTAGATGAGTTGTTCCTAAGTACAATTACAGGAGGAGTAGTCATGTCCTCGTCAAATGATTCTGATTTTGACTCGGCTCGGTTATAATAGCATATACGCATGAGTCACAACTAACATGAGTGAACATATGCATGAGTCACAACTAACATGAGTGAACAGGGTTTAACCTATGATGCCAAGATATGGATGCAGATATAGGCACAGACACGGAGATCAGGGATGCAAGCAACTCAGCACTTCTGTAAATATAGGACATGCGTACACTAAGAAGCACAGACACTTCTAAGAAAGTGACGTATCCATGTCGAACACTTGTCGGACAACGACACTGCTCAGACACTCTCGGACACATGTCCGATACTATTTTAGCCGTGTCCATAATTAAAAAATAAAAATCTTAATTTCAGACACTTGTCTGACACTTGTTTTGCGCCGTATCCCACAATTCCTAGCCTGTGTCTATAACTAAAAAATAAACAAGTGGCTGATATTTCTTGGACACTTGTTAACCAGCCACTTGTTAACATGTAGTTACTAATACTTGTAAACTTAATATATGACAATTTTATACCATAGAAAAACATATGATTGTTAACATTAATCATATCACAAGCAAAAGACAAATAAATCTTTTACTAAAAAATAGGCTTCGAGATTGGCTTCTTTTTTGCCTTTAATGATTATGAATTACGTTTTAGTGTTGTATTGATATTTGATAATTTGATATGTTTGTTAGTTGGTACTTGAATTTTTATTTTTTGATTGTTAAATTGATTAAAAAATTAAAATGATATTATTTTTTGGTATATGATTATATATAAATAAATATATATTATTAACGTGTCCCCCTACGTGTCCGTGCCCTTTTTTTTTAGAAAGACATGTCGGCGTATCCGTATTATGTCGTATTTGTGTCCCGTATCCATGTCCATGCTTCTTTGTGCGTACAGCTACAGCTACCCTATTATTTTGTTTTTCTCTTCTTTTTTTTTTCCTTTTTCCATAGAACATCTCTGAATTAATGAAAATATCATTTGTTACATTCTTTTCTAACATTTTATATGCTAAACTTGTTCCCAGAAGTATGTATGCAGATTGAAGAAGTCAATGTACAGGTTAAAGTAAGAGGGTTTTAAAGTGTTTCAGGATGCATGGCTGTAAAACTGTTAGCACTCCTCTGGCTGCCCACTTCAAACTTTCCAAAGCCCTACCTCCAAACACAAACAAGGAGAGAAACTATATGTCTAAAACTCCATATGCAAGTGCAGTTGGATCATTATGTATGCTATGGTTTGCACTAGGCCTATAATTTCACAAGCAATCACTGTGGTAAGAAAGATACATTGACGATTTGAGCAAGGAACATCGGCATGTGGTGAAATGGATACTCCAATATCTGAATGGAACACTAGATGTTGGTTTTGTGTTTCATCGAGACAAGGACGATGGGTGTTGTTGGTTATTCGGATTCTGATTATGCTTGGGGCCTGGATTAAGGCTGTTGACTCTTCCTATGTCTTCACAGAGGTGCTGGGAGTTGGAGGCCTACATTACAGGCACCAGTTGCTTTGTCCACAGCAAAGGTAGAGTACATGACACGAACTATGGCAGTAAAGGGAGGAATATGTTTAGAAGGCATAATTGGTGATTTTGGTATGCAATAGGATACTCCAGTTGTGCATTGTCATAGTTGCAGTGCTGTGTTTTTTGCAAAGAACCAGGGGGATCATGAGAGGACTGAGCATATTGCTCTGAGATACAAACAACTTCATCAGAAAGACAGTATCAGAGGGTGCTATATATTTGAAGAAGACGCATACAGCAAAAAATTTAACATATATGCTTTATGAAGCATTTTCCTGCAAACAAGTTAAATGTTGTGCCCAGTCAGCGGGTGCAGACTGCAGAGTCATACGCCTTGTGATAGGTACAAGAAATGAAGACATTTACAATTATCATCGAAGTGGAAAAATAGAATTCAAGTCAATGTGGAGATTGTTGTTTTAGATGTCTTGTACTCTATGAAGACTGATCATCTGAGACATTATACACTGGTCCCAATTGGGAGGTATGTTTGTACATCTTAAAATATTTTGGGGGCATTATGGGTAACGTTGTAAACTTTTGTATGTCATTGGGATTCTCATTTTATGGTTTCATTATTGAAATCGAAGAGTCTGCAAGAGGTGAGAGAACACCAAGAACCTTTGTAATTCTATTTTTCTCAAAAGATCGTAAAAGAACGATCTCACCCATAGACATAGGCACATGCCCGAACCACATAAATCCTTGAGCTTCTTGTTTGCTGCATTTCTGTGATTTTTTTTTCTTTGTTTGCATAATACTCTAGATCCTTTTTCACAGCAGCCTACTTGGAGAAGAGATCTTTAAAAAAAAATGTTTAACCATATTTCCAGTGACTAACTAATTTTGTTGTTAAGACTTAAGAAAAAACAATAAATGGGCATCCAATATCCAGATTGTACGAGCATAAATTATAATCTAAATTTCATAGGTGAAACTGAAATAATCCAAGAAAAATCTAGCACACAAAAAAAATATATGATACCGATATGGAGATAGTTGAGTTTATGCTCCTGCTGTGCATAAACTACACCAAATGGTTTCCTTAGCGTTTAGATGAAAATTTGAACTTGGGCAATTTACTCCATCTTTTGTCTCATCTTCCAAACAGAAAAAAATGGGTTGCTCATACACTGAACATCAAATCACATCTCTTAATAATCAGAGTTCCATAGCTAGAAATAAACACAACCCATGAAAATCTAGAAGAAAAGGCCATATGGGGTAGTCGAGATCTAAGCATAGAGTACACCAAAACAGTACAATTTCGTCTGGGTCAGTGGATGAGGAGAAAAGGCAGAGAAATGGAGATGGACAAACTTTATACAGTTCAGATTTTTGTATTATGATCAGTCTTCCTCTTCTCCAACTGTTCTGTCCAATCCAAACGTCCCCTTAAGATTCCTATGTCTTCTTTCTTTGAAACGAAAAAAAAGCAGTATCTGAAAAGTGGGGGAGTGATGAATTGGGTGACCTTCACTTGGACGCCACTCGAGCTGCTTTCTGGTGCATCTCCAGGCATTTGCAGGCGAAGAAAAAGAGGGCTGTTGTTCAGTGACAGTGAAGGATGATTCTATTTCTTGGATGTTCGCCTAATACTCTCTCTCTCTCTCTCTCTCTTGTGAGAGTGCCAAAATTATTTCGTTCCAGTGAAGGAAAGATAACGACAATTAGCCCACACCAAGAACAGAGTCATTATGACATTCCATATTTACTGTCCTGGATTTGACATTCCATATTTACTACTATGTATATTGTATAGGAAATTTTAAACTGATATACAAACAGATCCCTACACTCGCTCTTTGCGAAAAAACCAAGATAGAAAATTTTTAGCATTAAAAAATTGTTATGTTAAATGAGCTATTGCTGGTATATAGAATGGGTGCAAATTAGGGATACCAATGGATGGGGTAAATTGGAATGCTCTTATTAGAGGTGAATTTGGTAGTGGTTTTCTTTGTGCAGGATTGGTTCGAATTTGAATTTTGTTGTCACAACCCATCCTGTCCCAAATATATAATATTTACATACTTATTAGTAAAGCAATAGATAAAACTCATGTTGAGTAAGGCCCTATTTGGTTCGACTTGTCAAAATGCACGAGTGCTTTTATAAAATTACTATTAGAAAGTTACTTTTTAATTGCAACTTCTACACTTGCTTTTTAACATTAAAGTGTTTGGTTACCTCAACTTCTATGCCTGCTTTTTAACATCAAAAGCATGTAAATTTGTTTGGTTAGACATATAAAAACCAACTATAGCATATAATGACTAATAAAAATTATACACATTTCTATAAAATAATTACTTAATATGCAAAAACTATAGATGTAAATAAAATAGTCCCACACATAACTATAACTACATATTGCTTTGAATTTATTGAAAAGAAAACATCTACATATTTTCCACAAAATCTGTAACTATGAATACTATAAAAGAGAAATTAAATAGAGATGGTGGTCAAAGGCAACAAACTCTAACAAACAAATATATTTATTCGACTCTAAATAGTCAACTCTATTATCTTAAGAATGTGCAATAAATATCGCATCAGCAATGGCATCCCTCACTTCCCACGTATGTTGGCCTTGATCACTATGCAACATGTCCTCGTCATTGGCTCCATCATTAAATGGCATAGAATGAGGCTCTTCATAATCATTCTCATCATCTCCGGTTGCACTCTCATTATTATATTGATTAAATAATGTGTCTATTATAGCTTCTTGACGAATGAAGTTGTGTACTGCCATTGCTGTGACAACTATATACATCTGTGTTGAAAATGGGTAGGGAGCCATTTCCTTCAAGATTGGGAATCGTGCCTTCAATACTCCGAAGCAACGCTCTATTACATTCCTAAGCGAGGAATGATAGAAGTTAAACAACTCCTCTTTGTCTCTAGGTCCAATACCTCGACAGAAGTCTTGAATATGATAACGCCGATTGATGTAAGGCCTAAGGAAGCTCCTAGTATTAGGGTATCCTGCGTCAACTACATAGTATTTACCTGTTATATAAAAAAGAATATTTAAATGTTCAAAAAAATTAAAAAAAAATCTGCCGTGACATAAAAGAAGAAAATGGATGAGTTTCAATATGACATTCACCTGATGGAGCATGAGGAAAGTTCCACTTTGCATTATGCACAGCATTGCCATAATCCATGAGTCATTAGCCGTGCCTTCTCAACCAGCACATACAAATGTAAATCGCATGTCAAAGTCACATGCAGCCATAACATTCTGAGTGCATTCTCCCTTTCTACCAGATCGATATGGAATTTGTTTATCTTGAGAAATTACAGTACTAATATGTGTGCCATCAATTGCACCCACACAATCCTTCAAATATTAAAACATAAAAAATCAATAGAGACCTATCAAAGAAATTTTTATAGCAACTTACAACAAAATAACTTGCTCATTACCTTAAACCATGGCCAATATTTACGATTTTTGCGAATAAAATTGGGTATTTGATCAAGTGGCGGCGGCTTTATTAGCTTCATAGATAATGTAGCCATTGCTGTCAACACCTTATTGAAATGTCGACTTATTGTCTCCCCTGAGTGTTGAAACCGCTCTTGAACCATTCTATTTCTTTCATTGTAACCGATGGTCATCAGGAATATAGCAAGTTGCTCTTCAATACTCATATTACGTGTGTCCTTCAATAAATTTTTCTCCTTAATAGCTGCACATAACCTAATGAAAACATATTTTTCCATACGAAATAATTCATAGCATCGAGTAGGATTCCCACTAAGAATTTCCAAGACAAAAGATTGTCCTGTATACCATGAATTCCTACATGGTTCTTTGACTAGATATAAATTTCGATATTCATCTAAAATCTTTGCTATTATAAGGATGATAATATCTAAATTGTCTGGGTCCATTTATTCTGTAAAAAAAAAAAAGAAAAAAATAAATCAGACAATGCTCTACTACGTGCCTATACATGTGTGTGTATATAAATATATATAAATAAATAAACAATATCAAAACATTATAACCATCAAATGTGAGCTTTAAAGAAACTCTTATATTATAATGATGCAAAACAATCAAATAGGAAAAATTTTCAACCATATGACCCATCAGGTATAAACTCATGGAAAAATAAATAAATATTTGACATATATATAGTTATAATCAATGTATACATCATGCAATATAATAAAAAAAAAAAAATAAAGACCTCAGTACTCATTTCCTAACATCAACCATACTAATAAAGATCTCAATAGTCATTTCCTAACATCAATCATACCATCTTATTAAATATGCACATAAAAGCATCAATTAAACATGCATAGAAGACTCTACTAGCTATCATCACTCTGATGATTCTTCCTTTGCATACATCCGCTGTAACCACTTAAGGCGGACATCAGGCTTTTCAAATCGCATGAATGTCATCCTGTAGTTCTTTTTGTAATATAGATCAACTACATAAAAATATAGCTTGCTTTCAGAACCCACTTGATCCATAGTATCTAGACGTTGTATGCAATCTATGATGGTTGGGGTTTTTCTTGTACCCTCTTCATCACGTAATTGTCTAGTGGCAACAACTTCAATCAATCGATCAACTTGGTTAGCCATCTTTGCTCCGACTCTTTTAGCTTCCCTTTTACTTTTACGAGAGGATGATGGCGCAGGATCCATTGATCGCTTCTTGTTAAGTCTTGATCTTCCATCATCATCATCACCCTCACCAATTTCATGGTTGACCATATTTGGAGTTAATACTATTTCTTCAGGACTATAAGGACATGAGTCTGAAGTTCGGACTTGAGTGAAATTTGGGTCCTGCAAATCTTGAGTAATATCCACAACATTATTATGAAGGACACCAGATGATGGTGCCCATGCATAGTCTCCAGTTGCAATAGTCCCTCCAAATATGATATCTAACTCTTCCTCAAATTCTAGAGGACGAGTGCGGAATTGTGCAGCTTTAGGATTTGCCTGTGTTTAAGAAGAATCTACTGCTTATTAAAAAAATTGCACTTATAAAAAAGATAAAAAAATTAATAATTAACATATAAAATAGAATCATAATGAACATGGATATATGATGTCCAAGCTTCATCTGGAGCACTAATTGTATGAAGAATAGGATCGAACCCCATTCCGCTTTTCCCTATGAGGGCTTTCCATGCCTTCCATGACTCTTTAGTAGAATCATAATGGTTTTTCATCTGTTTCTTATCATAATGCAATTTAGTTTTTTCTGTGAATCCCTTAATTATTGCATCCCACCCAGCTCGATTAAAGCAGTAAGTGGGTCGATTTCCCTTTTGAACTTGCTCCACACATAATTCCTCAAATAGTTGATGATATTGTGGACTCCAATAGGCCTTTGGCCTTTGACCAACATAGTTAGGTGTTGACATCAAAACCTATGATAAGAACATGCATATCGATTAAACTTAAAAGAATCAATTTGACTGCCGTAGTCAAATATCATTAAAAAATTAGATCAACATTTAGCAATTACAACAACATTCAATGAACAGACCTCAAATTGATAACAATTAAAAAATGTTAGTTTAGGCATTAAATGGAAGATTATGTTTTTGCTTACAAAAATCTTTTCATAAAGTTAATGGGATTCATCTTACCATGCCTAATGTACAGTAGTTTGAATTAAAATAACTTAGTTTTTAATACCAAATAGTTTTTAATACCAGAAATGTTGAAAGGTATGCAACAAAGGAGCTGCATTTAATATTAGACATGTTAATATGGCACATTTAATATATTAACATATCAAACAATGCAGACATGTCTAGCCACTTATAATCTTGACCTCATACTGGTGTACCTGCACTTGCAACTACATTACATGACTATATGATTTCTATTATGGTGCTATTTCACTCTTGGAGTTGATCCCCATGCATGTATTTAAATTGGTAATAAAGTACCCATCTAAATCTACTTGGAGAGAAAGGTTTAAGTCTAGGAAAATGAATCATTTGGTTGAAGACCATCCCCTGGTAGTGCTTTCTTCTCCATCTAAATGTTCTATCAAGCTAAGCATGAGAAAAAAAATCAAATGCCCTGAGAAAGGCCCTTGATAATGGTGAGGAGCTTGGGACACCAGATGGGGTTCTTATGAATGGAAAGGGTCCTTACCTCTACAATACTACTCTTGTTCCTATTGCTATTGATTACAAGACTATCAATGTTCAACCAAGTAATATCCATACTGACTAGTTGTATATATTATGTGTTGTGCAGCTGGATGTCTACAAGCAATCTTGAAATGCACTTGTAGTCCTCTTATCTTGGATTTTGACATGGATTCATGCACTACTTTCATGCATACAAATAATGCCTCGCACAGATCATTGGTAATTTGTAGACATTCGTGCCTAATCTTGTGAAATATGCACTTGCGCTTTTCAATAAATAGATATATTTGTCGCATTTCTTGAGAATTTTTAGTGATTGTTGTTGATTTTGCACACTTCTTTGACCAACAAACATAATTCATATTTGTTGCAAATCTTTCCATAGCCCCATCACTATATTCTGAATTTTGGCTTGTGTTGAACCATACTACTCATATCTCTCACTTCAATTTTCCTTACTCTGATCATGTTGTACAGAATGAAGGCATGGTACTTAATTACTGCTTTTCAATTTCATTTTATCTGTGTTAACTGCTATATTCATAGAATTGCATATACACTAGTTGATGATGTATTATCTACTGAACAGGGAGACACCTGCATTTGTGTACACCATGTTGGCATTTCAACTAGTTTGAACTTCAAAATACAGAAGCATAACATCATTGCCTTTCCTTCATGAGTGCCTTGGCTTTCTTAAAGGGAAAGTCAAAGGAACTATAACATCATCCTCTTTCCTCTTTGAGTGACCACTACAACTAGAATGTGAACATTTTGAGAACCAAATGAAGCCCAACCTTTATAAAACTTTGATGGAAGCTTTCCTAAATTCTTTTGAGATGGCTGTTTATTGCCTCCCAAAGCAGTTGGAATAGTTTCAAATGCAAATTAATGTTAAGAACTACCCAAACCTCTTATATATATATTTATATAGGTGGCAGTGACCTATACCAGTGGTCATTGCAGACTGCACCTACAGGTGCAGTGACAATTGCAACTGGAATGTGAACATTTTGAGAACCAAATGAAGCCCAAACTTTATAAAACTTTGATGGAAGCTTTCCTAAATTCTTTTGAGATGGCTGTTTATTGCCTCCCAAAGCAGTTGGAATATTTCCATATTCAAATTAATGTTAAAAACTACCCAAACCTCTTATATATATATATATTTATATAGGTGGTAGTGACCTATACCAGTGGTCATTGTAGACTGCACCTACAGGTGCAGTAACCACTGCAACTAGAATGTGAACATTTTGAGAACCAAATGAAGCCCAAACTTTATAAAACTTTGATGGAAGCTTTCCTAAATTCTTTTGAGATGGCTGTTGAAATTTCATCATCCGATAAGTTGACCAATTTTGATTTCTTGCCTTCAGGTGTAGTATATGTGAAATGTGAAGCACTATTTTGGCTAACTTGAACTCTAATGACCTTAAATAGCTATGAAACTTTGAAGAACTGTTTCTGAACATGTTTTAAAGCTTTTATACTGTTTTCAATTGATTTAGCATTCAAGAAGTATAACCTTTTCTCAATGACCACTGGGGCCCTACTCAGTGACCACTGAATGTAGGTTAGGTCACTGCTAAAATGGAGTTCAATTCCCTTGAAACTTTGGGAATCAATCTTGGGCCTGTTTTGAATTCTCCACATGAATTTCAACTGGTTAGTTGCAGGCATGAATTCATCTAGTGTCCACTGATGTTAGCTACTAACCACTAGGTGTGAGTATCTTCTGGATTTGAGCAAAAGCAATTCCTCTTTTTACATAGTCCCCTTCACGAGGCAATTGAGAACCAAACCGTTAGAGACGTTCAGAAGAAAACATATGGCTATGGATTTGAACAAGACTCTCTCCCTCTCTCTCACACACATCTGGTCAAAGGTTTGGCTACTTCAGAATCCATAAATTTAGTAACAAATTAAAGCTAGTCTAGATGGATTTGCCATGGATGTATCAAGTTACATCTGCCATTAAATTACACATATGTAGAACAGAGCACATAGTTGAAAATTGTCATATTATGTTTTATGTACAATGAATTTGTCAATAGCCTTAACTCTAGTTGAATTTAAGTTTGACAGAAATATAATACGTGGGTCCTTGGTTGTATGCATTTTCTGTCAATTTTTTGTTCAAGCACATGGTGTGCAACTCCAAACTAATGTTTGAAGCCAATGAAAAAATATAATGTGGACAAAACCAATTGAAATACTAAAATTGGATTCAACAGAAAAGGAACTAACTTGGTATAGGGAGAGAACTAATTTGAATGGTAATCGAGGTGGGTTCACATATCCACCATGAGAGGAAACATTTACTTATCCTCCTCAAAAGTTAAACAAAAATACACAGATTCATACCATTCTCTGCACTTCTCTAGTTAAAATATATATATATTGGTCGTGCTGTCGCATGCACCCAAAAATAATAAAACCTTTACTCCAAAAAATATATGTAATAGTGCGAGTAAGGATCGTTCCCACGAAGAGTGTTTAACCAAATTTTATGCTTTGTGATCAAAGATGGTTTTTTTTTAAAATAAATAAATAAATAAATACAAATAAGGAGCAAAGAAAAAAATAACGAATTCAATTAAATGAGCAAGCATTGGTCAAAGTCAACATCCACCATCGGAAATTCATAACTGATCATTGATGCAAAAATAAATCAATTAACACTTTGAAAATTCATCGTTGTAATTAAACTCCTATCTCCTTAATTAGTTAATTAGAAAACACGCGCTCTAATTAACCCTAATTACTAAACAACCTAAGACAAGCGCTATAGATTTAATTTAATAACAGCATTAAATTAGAGAGATCGATGAACCTAAATAACACAAACACACGCGGTTGCATTTAATTTAGCCAGGTGTTCTTCCTAATTTCTAACAATTACTGACGCAGTAAATTATTAAAAATCAGTTGCTTCGCAAATTAGAGAGATCAAACAATTACGGATTTGACTTCTAATTCAGCAGTAAATTGCAATGAAAAATATACTAGTATGCATCCTAGCAATTAAACAAAACAATTATGATAGCAAATTAAGCATAGAAGAACGACCCATATTCAAAGCATAAATTGAACAATGAAAATAAATTAGATCTCACAGTATTTATTCCGAGGCTTCAATCTCCTTCGACCAATAAAAAATTAGCCACGCAGGGCCATAAATACTTGTAAAAATAAAAGAAAAGAAGAATGAAGAATGATGGAAAAAGAGAGGAATTTCGTCAGAGGTGAGAAGAGATAAAACGTGTGTTCGTCCCGTCCTCCTCTCCTTCACAGGTTCGGCTCTTATGTAGTGAAAAAATAATCTCCTTCCTTGGTCATTGTGAGAAATCTTAGGGATGATAGAGAGAGAAAAGAGAAGAAAAAAAAAGCAAGCACAGGCTGTGGCTGGGCGTGGGATTTGGAAGAAATGAAAATTTTGAGAGATGAGGTGGCGTTGGAATTGGGGATGGAAATCAATATAATAATCACTTAATTTCTAAGTTAGTGCAAATCTTCTTTTTTGACCATATCTTTTCACTTGGGCTTTTGTTGGACTCAACCCAAGAATCAAAGTTGCACTATTTTTCATTCTGCACAATATGAGCCCAACATTGGATATGTTTCCACGCACTCCTGATTTCTTCAAATTTACTATAATGCCCTTCATCTTGATTTTTCATCTCTTTAGCATCAGGTACAAGTAGTAACTTCGAGCCCGATTTCGACCTTGATGCAGCTAGTATTTCTTAAAACTCAAAACATGAAAGTTGTAGATCTTTTTCTTGGCATTCCACAGCATCTTGAATCATCGCAATTGGAGCTTGAATGAGAGAGTTATGCCCAGATTACTAAGCATTGTCCAAACTGTCCAGAATCACCCAATTTGCTTTGTTTTGCACTTAATGCCTCCATTTGCATCCTAAATCAAAATATAAGATTAATGAGTGCAATTGGACAACAAATAGATACAAAGGACTAAATATTAAGGGAGAAAAATATGATATTTTTCATTCTCATCATATTCCCCCACACTTAACTTTTGCTCGTCCTCGGGCAAAACTCAAAATATATATATATATATATATATTTAAATTCTGTAATACCAAGGTTGAATGCCATTAACAGAGAACAACTAAGCTTTTCAAAAATCATAACATATTATGAGCAAGCAATCTTAGGCAACTTACAATTAATCAGTAAACATTCTCATTTGAAGATGAAGCAAACTAAACACGTAGACCCTCACGGATATAAGCAATCGACTCTCATGTAATTGAAGGGTAGGTATTTCACTCAAATTCAGTCCAATGGAAATGCTCTACCATAAGCTTGCATATCTTTTCATTCTCCACCACTGGGATCACATGTAGAACACGAATCAAAAGGACTTTTCAAAGGTTATAATGGGGTTTAGGTTCAAGGTGGGGAATATTTGGGAATGTAGCTCAAAAGCCATCGAAACTAGTGGAGCAAAGATGAATCAACTCAAGATCGAACATATAAGACATGTAAAATCAGTCATTCCATTCAGCAGTGTCTTCAATTTAGCTCTAAAGCATTTAAACCATGTGAACCCTTGTACTGGAAAAGAGATCGTTCAACAAGAATACTTTTTCTTTTGTATCAGGGAACAATCCTTCAACAACTTCCACCTTGTATACATCACTTATAAATATACCCCTTCTTGGAAATTTAGGAAGATAAGGATTTATGAACATGGATAGCAATTTCCTCAATCACTTCACAGATTCGTTTTTTTTTTTTTTTTTTTTTTTGAACAATGAAAATACCAACAATGGAATTCACAAATCGAGGACGAAAACCTGCTCCATTTCATGAGCCATAGCCATACTATTATTTCAGACACCCCCACACTTAATTCTTGCACACCCAACATATCATCACAATGCTCCACCATCTCTACGGCTTGGGTAAAGGTATTACTGTTTCGGTTTCAAAGCTTGTAACATGGATTTACAATAAACGGGAATATAAAGTTCAAAGGGGTTTAACAAAGGAAAAATTTTATTCAAGGTAGGCTATTTGGTTTGTTTAGCTTATAACAAAGATGGCCTTAATCATGTTCATGTTTGCATGTGTTTATGTGACCTCGAATAGAATCAAGGCAAGTTCTAGAGAAACAAATCCATGGAAGAATGTCTCTCATGAAATAAAATAGGGAGACTGATATGGATGTGTCAGTCTAAAGGCTCAAAATCTCACCGGCTTTTTGTCTACCAAATTTAATCATTACCATCCTCAAGGAGACTAATTAATTGCAAATTACGGAGATCATGTTATGAATTTTTCAAGCTTAATTGAATCTTGCTCATGTTATGAAATTTTAGACCAAATTAAAAATGCAAAAAAAAAATCAAAATAAAATTGCAAAAATAAAGAGAAAAGGAACGAACTCCCCTTGGGTTGCCTCCCAAGCAGCGCTTTTGTTTAGTGTCGTTAGCTCGACCCTATGCTTCCGTCTTTAATCAGCATAAATTGGTTCTTCAAGGTCCAATTGATCCAACTCCTCTACTTGTAAACCTTCGTAAAAAGGCTTAAGTCTATGGCCATTCACTTTGAACACCTTGGAAGTGGCTAAACTTTGAATTTCAACTGCACCATGAGGAAAAACATTAGTAACAACAAAAGGCCCAATCCAGCGAGAACGCAACTTACCTGGAAACAGACGAAGCCTTGATTGGTAGAGGAGGACTTTTTGACCAACTTTGAACTCCTTCCTAGAGATCATCTTGTCATGAAAAGCCTTCGTCTTTTCCTTGTAAATTCGGGCACTCTCATATGCATCATTGCGAATTTCCTCTAACTCTTGTAGTTGCAACTTTCTATGTCTCCACTATCATCCATCTTCATGTTGAAGCTCTTGACGGCCCAATACACCTTGTGTTCCAATTCAACTGGAAGGTGGCATGGTTTTCCAAAAACCAACCGATAAGGTGACATGCCAATGGGCGTCTTATATGCAGTCCTATACGCCCACAAGGCATCATCCAAGCGCAAACTCTAATCTTTCCTGCTTGGATTGACCGTCTTTCCAAGGATGGACTTGATTTCTCGATTTGACACTTCTGCTTGTCCGCTAGTTTGCGGGTGATATGCAGTGGACACCTTGTGAGTGACATGGTACTTTTGCAGCAAAGTTTCCACAGTTCTATTGCAAAAATGTGTGCCTCGATCACTTATGAGGGCTCTTGGAGTTCCAAACCGAGAGAATATGTTAGATTTGATAAAATCTGCAACAACTTTAGAATCATCAGTCCTGGTGGCTTTAGCTTCCACCCATTTCGAGACATAATCAACAGCAAGCAAAATGTAAACATAACCAAAAGAAACTGGGAACGGTCCCATGAAATCTATGCCCCAAACATCAAAAATTTCACAAAATAGTATGGGGTTTTGTGTCATCTCACTCCTTTGGGATATGTTACCTGTCTTTTGATAATTAGCACATGACTTGCAAAAAAAATATGAATCTCTGAATAGAGATGGCCAATAGAAACCACATTCTAACACTTTTCTAGCCGTCCTCTTAGCTCCAAAGTGACCTCCACAAGCATAAGAATGACAAAAGGTGAGAATAGAAATAATTTCATTGTCAGGGACGCACCTTCTTATCACTTGATCTGCACAATGCTTCCATAAGTAAGGGTCATCCCACACATAGTATTTGGCATCACTCTTGATCTTATCTCTTTGAGCCTTGGACAAATCAGGAGGTAACATGTTAGTAACCAAATAATTTACAATATTTGCATACCAGGGTAATGTCGCACTCGCGGAGAACAACTGCTCGTCAGGGAAAGTCTCCTGCAGACGAAGTTCTTCCTCCACATGAACTAAACGACTCAAATGATCTGCGACACGATTTTCTGTTCCTCTTTTGTCTTTGATCTCCAAATCAAATTCACTCAAGAGAAGTATCCATCGTATTAATCTTGGTTTTGCCTCTTTCTTCATCATTAGATAACGAAGAGCTGCATGATCAGAGTAAACAATAACTTTAGTACCAAGCAAATAAGATCTAAACTTTTCTAAAGCAAAGACAACAGATAAGAGTTCTTTTTCAGTAGTAGAATAATTTCTCTGAGGATCATTCAAGGTCCTTGAAGCATAATAAATGGCATGAGACGCTTTTCCAATTCTTTGACCCAAGACAGCGCCAACTGCATAATCACTTGCGTCGCACATTATCTCAAAAGGAAAGTCCCAGTTAGGGGGCTGGACAACTGGGGAAGAAGTCAACAGTTGTTTTAGCATATCAAACGCCTTTTTACATTCTTCACCAAATGTAAAAACCACATCTTTTTGTAACAATTTGCACAGAGGTAATGCTATTTTGGAGAAGTCTTTGATGAATCTTCGGTAAAAACCTGCATGACCAAGAAAAGAGCGAACTTCCCGCACACTAGTGGGATAAGGTAAAGATTGAATAATATCAATTTTTGCTTTATCTACCTCAATTCCCTTAGATGAAACAACATGACCCAAAACTATACCTTGTTCAACCATAAAATGACATTTTTCAGAGTTCAACACAAGGTTAGTTTCTATGCATCTTTGAAGAACAAGTGTAAGGTTATGCAAACAATTATCAAAGGAGTCTCCATAAACTGTGAAATCATCCATAAAGACTTCTATGATATGTTCAATATAATCTGAAAAGATACTAACCATACACCTTTGGAAAGTGGCTGGGGCGTTGCAAAGGCCGAAGGGCATGCGACGATATGCAAAAGTCCCGAATGGGCATGTAAAAGTCGTCTTTTCTTGATCTTCCGGTGCAATTGCAATTTGGAAGTAACCTGAATAACCATCAAGAAAACAATAGTAAGAATGACCAGCCAACCTTTCAAGCATTTGATCAATAAAAGGTAAAGGGAAGTGGTCCTTGCGGGTTACAGCATTTAATTTCCTATAATCTATACAAACCCGCCACCCATTTTGAACCCGGGTAGGGACTAACTCATCATTCTGATTTTTCACAACAGTTATTCCAGTCTTTTTAGGAACCACTTGAACCGGGCTAACCCAACTGCTATCCGAAATAGGATAAATCACACCAACTTCGAGAAGTTTGAGGATCTCCTTCTTCACTACGTCCATTATGGGCGGGTTTAATCTTCCTTGCGGTTGACGCGAAGATTTTGCTCCCTCCTCAAGTAAAATACGATGCATGCATGTAGATGGGCTAATTCCTTTAATGTCTACAATTGTCCACCCAATAGCCGTCTTATGGTCCTTAAGGATTCGCACAAGTGTTTCCTCTTGTGTCATACTGAGTTTACTGGATATAATCACTGGTAACTTTTCTCCTTCTCCCAGGAATACGTATTTGAGATGACTAGGGAGGGGTTTCAAATCTGGAAAGGGGGCCTGCAAAACAGAGGGTAAAAGCCTTTCATTAGAAATCGGTAATGCAGTAAAAGGGGAGTTACTTGAATGCTGTAATTGAGGCGAATCATCCAATGCTGCAACAGTCTCCTGTAATTCAGTACTCCAGGTCAATTCTTCCTTCTCTTTCCCAAGATGCATACTAATGGCCACCTCCAATTCATCTTTCCCTTCCAGTTCAAAAATACCCTGTGCTAAAGAATCAATCACATCAATATAATAAACAGGATTGTCATCGCTAGGGTATTTCATTGCATCGTAAATATTAAACTTAATAGTTTGACCATCAACTTCCATGGTAAGTATGCCACTATGAACATCTATCTTAGTCTTGGATGTCTTTAGGAATGGTCTTCCTAACAAAATAGGAGCGGTTTCACCCCCATTCTCCATATCAAGCACATAAAAATCAGCAGGAAAAACCAGATCATTAACTTGCACAAGAACATCCTCGACTACACCCCTAGGATATGCATTAGATCTATCAGCTAATTGAATCACCACACCGGTTTTATTCAAAGGTCCAAGTTTCAAAGAGGCATATATAGAATATGGCATGACATTTATAGAAGCTCCTAGGTCTATCATGGCCTTCTCTATTCTAGTGCTGCCAATCTTACAAGGGATAGTAAACATACCTGGATCTTTGCATTTTGCAGGGAGTTTTCTTTGAATAACTGCAGAAACATTTTCCCCTACTCTCACCTTTTCACAGCCTTTGAGTTTCTGTTTCCTCTTAATTGTACACAGTTCTTTTAGGAATTTAGCATAACGAGGTACTTGTTTAATAGCATCTAAAAGTGGAATATTCACCTCGCATCTACGAAAAGTCTCATATAAATCTTTATTTTGTTCATCTTTTCTAGATTCAACTAAAGCCTGAGGAAAAAGGGGTACTGGTTTGTATTCAGGAAAAGAGGAAAACTTACTCTTAGGTGTGTGATCTTCCTTTGGAATTTCTTTGTCTGCCGGAACTTCTTTTTCCTTTTCTTGCTCCGGTAATGCAGGGGCTACTTTCACCGGAATTTCAACCTCCTTACCACTTCTCAAAACGATTGCATTTGCTTGTTCTCTTGGATTTACCACCGTTTGAGAAGGTAATTTCCCCGAACTTTGAGCCTCCAAACGACTAATTGCGGTTGCCATCTGACCCATTTGATTGTCCAAATTTTGAATACTGGTCCTTGCCTCATGTTGAAATTGTTTCGTCTCCTGTTGAAATTGCAGAGTATTAGTGGCAAGAGATTTAACAATATCTTCTAAAGACATACCTGAGTTAGAAGTTTGGCCTGGTTGTTGTCTAGGGATGTATGGCTGCTTGTATTGATGGAAAATTGGCTGGTTTTGTGTCGCAGGTTGATTTATTTGTGGATTCCCATAGCTAAGATTTGGATGATTCCTCCATCCCGGATTATACGTGTTCGAATAGGGATCATACATCCTTTGAGGTTGTTCAGGAAAACCACCAACCACATTTACTTGCTCAATGGGCTCTTCTTGAAGAGTTGGACACATATCTGTTGAATGCCCTGTTATCGAGCAAATTCCACAAACCTTCGCCGTTTGTACATTACCTACAGCCATTTGACGGACAAGAGAAGTTAGACCAGCAATTTGTTGTTCAAGTGAAGAAGTAGTTACCTCATTAACATGTTGAGATGGAAGGTTAAGCCTAGTGCCAAATTGTTGAGAATTAGCTGCCATATTTGCAATCAAGTTCCTTGCGGCATCAGGAGTCTTATCCACCAAAGCTCCTCCACTAGCAGCATCAATCATGCTTCTATCAGTAGGTAGAAGGCCCTCATAGAAATACTGGATAAGCAGCTGCTCACTAATTTGATGATGGGGGCAGCTTGCACATAATTTCTTAAAACGTTCCCAGTATTCATACAGGGACTCCCCATTGTGCTGCCTTACACCGCAAATTTCTTTTCGAATGTTGGCCGCCCTTGAGGCTGGGAAATATTTCTCCAAGAATAATTTCTTCATCTCGTTTCATGTTGTAATGCTCCCGGAGGGTAGATAATAGAGCCAATCCTTAGCCAAATCCTTCAAAGAAAATGGAAAGGCTCTTAATTTAATTTGCTCTTCAGTCACCCCCGTGGGTTTCATACTTGTGCATACCACATGAAATTCCTTAAGATGTTTATGAGGATCTTCACCTGCAAGTCCATGAAAAGTAGGCAAGAGATGTATTAGTCCAGATTTTAATTCAAAAGTGGTAGTAGCCTCTAAGTTAGGAAAAGTTATGCATAAAGGTTGTTGGTTTAAATCTGGGGCAGCGAGCTCTTTCAAAGTTCGATTTCCAGCCATGACTTCTTCCTTTTCTAGATCAGAATCGCTCACAAATAGTGAATCAAGAGCTAATGCGTTTTCTTCAGAATGTCTCCGGGTTTCCCTCCTTAACATGCGCAAAGTTCTCTCTATTTCTGGATCGTATTGCAAATCACCTTGATTAGATGATCGAGTTATAGGCATAAGCTGTCAAAAAAAAAAATTAGAAAATCACAAAAAGCATAAAAATCAACTAGAATCACTCCCCGGCAACGGCGCCAAAATTTGGTCGTGCTGTCGCATGCACCCAAAAATAATAAAACCTTTACTCCAAAAAATATATGTAATAGTGCGAGTAAGGATCGTTCCCACGAAGAGTGTTTAACCAAATTTTATGCTTTGTGATCAAAGATGGTTTTTTTTTAAAATAAATAAATAAATAAATACAAATAAGGAGCAAAGAAAAAAATAACGAATTCAATTAAATGAGCAAGCATTGGTCAAAGTCAACATCCACCATCGGAAATTCATAACTGATCATTGATGCAAAAATAAATCAATTAACACTTTGAAAATTCATCGTTGTAATTAAACTCCTATCTCCTTAATTAGTTAATTAGAAAACACGCGCTCTAATTAACCCTAATTACTAAACAACCTAAGACAAGCGCTATAGATTTAATTTAATAACAGCATTAAATTAGAGAGATCGATGAACCTAAATAACACAAACACACGCGGTTGCATTTAATTTAGCCAGGTGTTCTTCCTAATTTCTAACAATTACTGACGCAGTAAATTATTAAAAATCAGTTGCTTCGCAAATTAGAGAGATCAAACAATTACGGATTTGACTTCTAATTCAGCAGTAAATTGCAATGAAAAATATACTAGTATGCATCCTAGCAATTAAACAAAACAATTATGATAGCAAATTAAGCATAGAAGAACGACCCATATTCAAAGCATAAATTGAACAATGAAAATAAATTAGATCTCACAGTATTTATTCCGAGGCTTCAATCTCCTTCGACCAATAAAAAATTAGCCACGCAGGGCCATAAATACTTGTAAAAATAAAAGAAAAGAAGAATGAAGAATGATGGAAAAAGAGAGGAATTTCGTCAGAGGTGAGAAGAGATAAAACGTGTGTTCGTCCCGTCCTCCTCTCCTTCACAGGTTCGGCTCTTATGTAGTGAAAAAATAATCTCCTTCCTTGGTCATTGTGAGAAATTTTAGGGATGATAGAGAGAGAAAAGAGAAGAAAAAAAAAGCAAGCACAGGCTGTGGCTGGGCGTGGGATTTGGAAGCAATGAAAATTTTGAGAGATGAGGTGGCGTTGGAATTGGGGATGGAAATCAATATAATAATCACTTAATTTCTAAGTTAGTGCAAATCTTCTTTTTTGACCATATCTTTTCACTTGGGCTTTTGTTGGACTCAACCCAAGAATCAAAGTTGCACTATTTTTCATTCTGCACAATATGAGCCCAACATTGGATATGTTTCCACGCACTCCTGATTTCTTCAAATTTACTATAATGCCCTTCATCTTGATTTTTCATCTCTTTAGCATCAGGTACAAGTAGTAACTTCGAGCCCGATTTCGACCTTGATGCAGCTAGTATTTCTTAAAACTCAAAACATGAAAGTTGTAGATCTTTTTCTTGGCATTCCACAGCATCTTGAATCATCGCAATTGGAGCTTGAATGAGAGAGTTATGCCCAGATTACTAAGCATTGTCCAAACTGTCCAGAATCACCCAATTTGCTTTGTTTTGCACTTAATGCCTCCATTTGCATCCTAAATCAAAATATAAGATTAATGAGTGCAATTGGACAACAAATAGATACAAAGGACTAAATATTAAGGGAGAAAAATATGATATTTTGCATTCTCATCATATATATATCTCACAGATGAACAGAGAGATGGGCAACAACATTGGATTTATAAGGGCCAAGGGACGAAAGATTATGGCGGTAATAAGGAAAAAATGGAAGGAAAAATAGCGGGAAGAGGGTTCGGATCCCGCCAAGTTTCCGTCACAACAGTCATCCGCTTTCCGCAAAAATGAATAAGCACCGTTTCGATCGTGAAGTTGCCAATCCACTGCTTCATGCTGAAGCACTTCTTTTGCTGTGCGTTCTTGTAAAGCCTCATTGCATAGTAATGACCAAACAGGCTTTTTATAACTTCTGGGCTTTTCTTGTTAAAAAGTTTTAAAAGGGCTTATGACGAGCCGAACCAAACAGGGCCTAAGTAGTTTTGGGCTTTAACATAAGCCACATTAGAAGAGAAGGTGGTGTGTTCAATATCTATTGCACATATTCTCATGCATTTTTACATATTTTAAAAGTTTTAAGTTTTAGATTCAACTTGATCCTCTCAAACAAAGCAAGTTTAGTATCACATATTAGTGACCTATCATGAGGCAACTCAGGTTTAGATGCGATAAATTTGGGATGATGCGGGTTTGAGTTATTCCAAACCATACCAAAATCAACCTGTTGTCATCCTTAGTACAAATGGGGCTCGGCTTGTCATGGAGCAATCAAAAGTGAAACTTTGGTTGGACTGGTCTAAGCTCATTGTGTCTGGGAGTTAGAACCAGATGGGAGTTGGGTTTGGATTTGGGGTTTGAAAGCCTAAATTTGACTTTGTACATGATTTATGTAGAGTGTTGCTATTTGTACTCCTCCTTCTTCTCTTCTTACACCAGCCAAAAAAACAAAAAAAAAAATCAAAATTTTCCAAATTACCCCCACCTATTCTCTTCCTACACATTTCTCTCCCTTCCTTCCCTCTGACCGGCAATGAGATCCGGCTGGCAGAGGGGCTCTCCCTTCCTCTCTCTCTTTCTTCCTCTTTCTCCTCCTCCATCTTCCTCCTCCTCCTCCTCCTCCTCCTCCTCCCTCTATTCTTTCTCTCCTTCTCTTTCCCTCCCTCTTTCCTCCCTTCCCCTTTCCCCCATCGCCGCAGCCGGCCTCCCCACTGACCGAACTCAAATTGCTAACGACAAGGTCCGGTTCTCTTCCTCTCCCTCCCCTCCTTCTTTCTTTCTCTCTTCCTCCTCCTCTTCCTCTTCCTCTCCCTCTCCCTCCCTCTATTCTCTCTCTCTTTCTCTCTCCATCCCTCTTTCCCTCTCCCACCATCTCCTCACAACAAGGAGAGCGAGATCTCCTCGTAATAAGGATATCGATCCGGTCTCCCTGCTGCGGGGAGACTAAGATCATCTCCCTGCCCGGTCTCCCTACAATAGGGAGATTGTTCTCCCTACTGTGGGAAGACTACAAGAAGGGGAGAAAGGGGGGAGGAAGGAAAGAGAGAGGGAGAGGGAAAGAAAGATAATAGAGGGAGAGGGAAAGAGAGATAATAGAGGGAGGGAGAGGGAAAGGAAGTGGGAGAGGAGGAAGGAGAGAGAGAGAGGGGGAGGGGAGAGAGAGCTCTCCGCCGGTCGGAGAAGAGAGAGCTGTGATGGAGAGAAGGGCATTTTGAAAATTTTTTAGTTTTTTTTATTTTTATTTTTTAGCCTGTATAAGGAGAGAAAAAGGCTGTGTATGAATAGAAGGACTCTTTATCTAAGGAGTTACTATATGTACACGAGTTTTGACTCATTTTATACAAGGATTTTGAATATTTTGTATTACGATTTTGCCTTGCATGAAAGGACTAAAAAGCCCTTGTCTCTTACAAAATGAAATCCCTAAGTTCTTTTCATATACACCCTATACCTTCTCCTTCCCTCTTCCCTCTAAAAGATCATCTCCCTCCTTGGTCTTCTTATAACTAGAGAGCATCACCGTACACCTTCTTCTTCTCTCTTCCCTCTAAGAAAGCATCACTCTCACAACTATTGTGCAAGTCACCATTTGCTTCAATTCTCATTACTCTTTGTCCCATCAAACACCAATCAACACTCAAATAGTACAATAGAGGAGGAGATGAACACTCAAATAGTAATTTCCAATGATAATGGCAGTGACAAGTTTAGTAGGGTTTTTACTTGTATACATTTTTTTTTCTAAAGCTCGAATTGAGTTCATCCTATGTTTTGTTCAGCCACGCAAGGCTGAACATATAAGAAGTGCTCAGCAAACAGTGGCTAAACATTTATATATGTGTTCGGCCTACTATAGCCGAACACATAGAAAATGTTTGGCCTTTTTAGGCCAAACAATGCAAAATAATAATAATAATAATAATTCACTTACACTTCATTGATTTTTTAAATGTAGGATGGTCCATCCACACAATGCAACCAAGTTGCCTTTGATTGTTAATGGATTATACAAGTAAATTTACCACTCATGAAGTGAGACACAAAGTTGAATAATTATTTAACTTGCATGAATTAATAAAAAAATTTAATGGCAATATATGCAGATAGTCAAGAGCCATGATGCATTAATCAAGTGGGCTTGTGATGTTGGCAAGAAAAACGGCATGTCGTTGTGATTAGAGCCTCAAATGCTATTGAAGTTGGTGTAAAATCCGAGAATTACCCTCATATGTGAGTGATTTGGATATTATAATGCATGCAAGACCAATGACGAGGGAACCTTTAAAAAGAAGACCAAGCAAACAGGTTCGAAGAAATGTGAATGCCCTTTTAAATTAAAGGGCAAGCAATTGGTTACACATGATGATTGGATGTTGGAGGTTATGTATGATGTGCATAATCACTCAGCTGTGGAGTATCTAGAAGGGCACTCATTTGCAAGGAGATTATCAAATGAAGAAATGGAGTTGTTAGTTGAATGTCAAAGAGCATAGTTAGGCCGAAAGAGATTTTAGTTACATTGTAATAAAGAAGTGAAGTAAATGTAACCACAATAAAATTTATCTACAATGCACTTTATAGGTAAAAAGTGTTTAAACGGGGTGGGAGAAGTCAAAAGCAACAACTCTTAGGTAAGTTGGCAAAGCACAAGTACGTCGAATGGCATAAGAACTGTGATAATAGTGACACCATTAGTGACATCTGTTGGACAAACCCAATTAGCTTAAAATTGTTGCGTGCATTTCCGCATGTCTTGATAATGGATTGCACTTACAAGACGAACTGGTATTGTCTGCCTCTTTTGGAGATTGTTGGAATGATTTCCACAAAAATGACATTTTTCGTACCTCAAAGCTAAATGTGAAGATAATTATGCATGGGTTTTGGGTGTAATACGTTCTATCATTGTTGATACTGATTATATTCTTCCGATGTTATTATGACAGACAGAGAGTTGGAGTTCATGAAAACCATTGATGGTGTATTCCCTAAGAGTTCTCATTTATTGTGCACATGACACATTAATAAGAACGTTTTGAGTAAATATAAAAGGTCATTTAAAATTAAGAAAATGTGAGACAAATTTAATATGAGTTGGAATATGGTGATGTCTTATTCCACAGAAAAATAATGCAATAAACTTTTAGTTAGGTTAAATCAGAAAAAGAGTACAATGAACTTTTAGCTAGTTTGAATAAGGATTTCCATACTTATCCTGACTCAGCATGGGGAAGAAGAATAGCCAACGGGCTACTCTCCAAGCCAAAAGCGTAGGGATAAACTATTTAGGTCTCACACCAAAGACAACTAACTCGCTTTAAAGAAGAAAACTAAAATCTTATTTAATATTGTAGTATCACATGAGAAGGGATTATATCTATATTTATAACTAAACTACTCTCCAAATAAGGGAATAATCTAATTCAATCCAAATGAGGAGTTCTAATTCAAAAATAAAATCAACTTCTTAAAATAAGAAACTTAAGAAAGCAACTACTAATAAAAAACTAATCTTCACTAGTGAGATTTGGATTTGGGCTCAATGGGCTGGCTAATCATAGATCTGGCTTGCATCAGTCCCCCCCCCCCCCCTCTCTTGGGGAAAAACTCATCTTCAAATTCGATAAACGTCCTGTTTGGTCGAAAATCATTCAAATCAACTTTTGAATCTCTTGTTGAGCTTCATTTTGAGGACATGACTTGAAAACGTGATTTGATCTTTTTTCTCAATTAAAAGTAAGTAGGAGGTGTTACTTCTTCTAAGGACTACATGTATCTTGAATATGTAATCAAACCATTGATATTTTAATTGTCAACTCCGTACCAATAGATTATACTCTTTTATTAACATGAGTTGATCTCCAAAGATAAAATCAATATAGGGAACTTCAACATTAAGATCTTCTTATGAAACCATTGGAACAATTGATTTGTTATCTGATAGTTTAATTGGCTTTGCTAATCTTGGCACTATAATCAGATCTATTGGACAGTCATTTTCTGTACAAACCATATTTAAGTCTTCATTGTTTGCTTTAATTTCTTCTGGTGCCTGCATCTTTTTATCAACACTATCCATAGAAAGAATTTTGGTCTCGTTTTCTTCTAATTCTTCTGAACTATCATCCATTATAGGGGTGCTAGATGATGTCTCATCTGACTTTATCATGATGTCCTCCATTTTTTGATTTTGCTTTACAATGTTATTATTAACAACCATTTCTTCCTTTTGCTCTTCATTTGGCTGTTCAATTGAAGGAGATGATATCGACAAAGATGGAAGGAGAGTGATCCATCGTCCTTGCCACTTGAAGGTATATGTGTTCTACTCATATCATTAGAAATCCATGGTTTTCCCAAAAAGAATATGAGTTATATTCATAGGGGTTACATCACACCAAATTTTATCTTTATATCCACCAATTTTGAAAGATACCAAACAACTGTGAGTCACTGGAATAACAAAACCATTAGACCATGTAACTTTATAAGATTTTGGGAAGTCTCTATAGGCCAATTGAGTTTGTCAATAGCCTCTTGTAATATAAAATTGATAGCACCGTCATTATAAATTACCAGATTGGCTAACCTGTCTTCACACGTTGCTCGAGTCCGGAATATCATATTTTATTTTCATTACTCTCCTTCCATTTCAGTGGTAGTGAGAAGTGTGCGAATGACAAGTCTGAGATTATCTTCTCATATTTCCACTATATGACTTGTCACATGCAAAATTGTCGAAGCATGTGCTCAACACGAATAGCTTCATCGTATAATTAATAAATTATGGTACAGTGATTCATCTTCTCTAAAATATTTGGTCTCAAGCTTCTAATAAAGCGAACCAAATCATGCAACTCATTTTATTTCAATTCATATATTTGATGCAATCTTGAAAATTGACCTAAATATTCATCAACTAATAACTCATTTTGCTTCAAATTGAGAAATTGTTTGAATAAGAGTTGATTCTCAAAATACCAATTGCCATATGTATGATCATACTGCATTCTTTGAACTTCATCAGAGGACCCAAAAATGTGCATATTGACTTTGATGTAAGAGCACAAAATTCTTAAAATTAACTAACCTGGTGCCTTGATCAGATTGACAAAAAATGTACATGAAGACAGATTGTTGATCAGATGTTAGATGGCTAAGATATCACCTTGGGAGAATCAATGGATGAGATCAATCAACCTAATAAAATACTATATGGTGCTCCTATTAGGCTTTGCTTGACTGTTGGCTAGGCTCACTAGGATTTTTTTTCTTTTTTCCTTTTTTTCCTCTTTAGAGAATTGGGTCGAACCTGACTGAAACTGAGGCTAAAAGGGGAGCTAGATTGTGAAGCTGGCTCGTATAGATTCCCTCGAAGTCGATGCAACAGGAGGGAAGAAAAAGTGTTTTAAAAGCCCCTATGTTTTCATGAACTGTTGTTGTGTCAAACAGAAAGAGAAGAGGGAGAGGGTGCTGCAACTTAGTGTAAAGGTCATGCAATTGTATCATTTTAGCATGAATTAATATGAACTAGGGAATTAATTAGGTGATTTGCATGACAATTATTTTTTTTCTCACCGATGCATTGGAATTCTAAAAAATTTTACACATTTTTTTTTCATTTTTAGCATTTTATGCATATTTTCTTTTCCGAAGAGTCCCATTGGAGTAAAACTCTATACAAACGGGTCCCACTTCAAATGGGCTCTTCATCATTTGATGATTTTGATGAGAATATACAAGAAGATATAGGACCCGCAGAACCACAGGAAAGTCTAGAAGTGAGAAGGTACCACTCATTCACATGTTGTGATCCACTTGGCTAGGACTCGATCTTGCTACCAGTCTATAACGATCAAAATCGAATCGCGAGCCTGTTAATGAAGCAAACTCAATGAAGCAACAACTGGTGCCGTAAAGAAGCGGCCATAAACTAAAGAGTCTTGACAAATTCAAAAGATCATTCGATGTAGCTGAAATAATTGAGTTTTGGGTGGTTCGGTTAAGTAATGGAAACTCAATAGAATTCATAATTGTTTCAACATAATATTTTCCTTCTTCTTTATTTTAATTGTCTAAATATTCAGGAGCAGAGATAATTCCAATGCTTTTTCCCGCCATGCCCAAAAAAAATGCTTGAGGCAAGGAACACATTTTTTGAGAGAAAAGGCAAGAGGAAGAATTTTCTTTAAGAAAACTGTGAAAATGATCATCACGTGGAGCCTACACGCACATGTGTGAGTGCACACATGTGATAGTCCAACGTGGGGTCTACCACTTTGGCAAGTTCAAATCAGCAGTATCTTTTGATATAATTGAAGGAAATCTCCAAGATGTTGCTAAAAGATGTGCATTGCATTGATTGCTTCAAGTTGACTTTTCAACAATTTCTCTTGAACTATTCTATGAAAGAAAATTTGTGCAAGATGGAGACAATGAAGAATCCAACTCATGTGACTGGGCATGCAACCATCAAGCCCAAGCAACCTCATGACTACCATGGAATAGTAGGTCTCATTTCATATAAACGACAAGAAAAAAGATTTGGTCGAATGTAGACATGGAAAAGAATCAGCATATGTATTGCACATTCACAGCAAATCCAACCAAGTGGGCCCCACCTCTCTCAAATTCAATCAATTTATAGATTTTATAAAGGCTAGCAAAAAAGTAAATTGGAGGCTAAGAAAAATTATTTAAAGTCTTTTATTAGATGTTAGGGGGCCTCTCATTCTCCACCTAACGACCATCCCATCTATACAACACCCTCTCAATCTCTCTTTCACACGTCCATCCTCTCTCTCTACTATGCTCTCCTCTCTCTACCTTCTCTCTCTAAAAAAAAGAAAAAAATCTATCGATATTCTGGAGCCCCATTCCAGAATTAGGCTAGAAAAGTGTTGAGAGAATCACTATACTCACTGTGATAACATGAATGAAGTTTACTTTCTTTGCAATTGAGGAGTAGATTTTTGGGTCAGAGCACAACGATGAAGTCAAGTGACTTTACTTTCAATTTATGTTTTTAATTTATTCTTTTAAATGTCTCTATAATGCATGCTTAGAATAATAGATCTATCATCACGACTCAGGTAACCTCTGTGTTGTGTTCATAATAAATTATTTTCTAATCATATATTCTTATTTTGATAAAAATAAGTTTAGGCTTATATGCTTTTGATATTATATTCTTAATTTGATAAACAATGCTTAAAATAACTTTTACTTTAGTGAGGTGATGGAGATCTTAGGTTTTTTTTGTTAAAAGTTGGTTTTAAAAAGAAAAATCCTCTAAATCAGAAATATTGAGATATTTCTTATTTGAGTTATTTTCGAGAGTAAAGATTAAGTTAAATTGTATAAATTGGTTATTACATTCATTTAATGGATTCTTTGTTGCTCTGATCTACTTTTATCATCATTGTCATTAGCTTATTTGCATAGTAGTTTTATTTTGATTTCTCATTTATAGCTTGATTTATTTTGATTCATGTTTATATTATTGTTATTTGTGATGAGTCCTGAAAATTTCACTTTTTCATGTATAATTTCATATATTTTAAGGACTTAATCATTCTAAATCTGTATCAATTAGGGAAGAATCATGATTAGTGCACTTGAAATCCATTTATTATGTTTTAATGCATAATTATTTCAAAAATCATCATTTTAACACAAAATCATGAAAACTGTTTTTTTAACCCTAATTTCTTAAAATATCTGCCAAACCTTGATTTTTCATAAAATGATTTGAAGTTCCTTCATTGTTAACCTCGAGGTATAACACACGTATTCCAGTGTAATTTACACTCGAACCAAAGTCAAAACTAAATTACACAAGAGATATTCACATACTTACATCTGTGAAGCACTTAAACGGACATCTATCCAAGCATTTAATATGCGGAAGCCTGTCAATATAGCCTATAATTCTTCACTTTTCATTGAATAGTTCAAAAATATTATTCTGTCCATAAAACAGTCCAAATCTTAACATTTAAAGAGCATAAGATTATTATAACAATTCTACACATCACCTATACAACTCAAATGTGATATGCACATGTATGCAACTATGACAATGATAAACGTTTTATGAAAAGAAAGTAGAACAAGGAAGTACAAGGAAACGAAGACATACATCACGAGATCAATTTATGCAAATAACAGTCTACATGGATGCAATTATATGTATATGGTAAAAGTCCCAAAATACGCAAAATACTCATCCCTAAGACAATAGTGTGTCGCTCTCGGTATATGGATCAGTCAGTAAGCTTCTGTTGTCCATTCATTATAGCTTGAAGGAACCACGGCAGTCTCCTTCTGTGACTCCTAGGTCTCTGCCAGACCGGGATAGGGATCTAGGCTTATGATACCATTAGATAACTGTAAATAAGATTATTCAACAAAGTATAAGTATAATTAAGGTAATACGCATTGTATCTAAAATAATTAATAACATGTGATCAATAAAGGTTAATTTAGCATACTATGCATGTTGTGCATTAAAACAAAGCATGATATAAGGATCAATAAGTGAACATATATAGCATTTGCTATATCCTCTCTATAGGGATCTTTGCGTTGAGAATATCATCAACCAAACTAAGGTACAGGTGGGTCTCTTCATACAAAGAGTCCGAAAGCTCCAAAGGCATATTACAGCTGCACCGTTCATATACTACACTAAAGTTAACCCTACCGGCTATCATAAGGCTGAAGCTGAGTAGAGTCAGATCATTTCGGTTTATATGATTAAATCTGTGTAAGTCATACCATTTATTTCATTGAGAATCATACATTATACGTTCAATTCGTTCTTACTTAATTCAACACTGACAATAAGGGAGCGTATATCAATAACATTTCAAGTCAACACTGATAATAGGAAAGCGTAAATCAATAATATTTTTAGTAGAATCAATTCCTACTATGATCATTTTAATTCAAAATCATTCCAATAATAGAAGGCAATAATGATAATTCAATATGCTATGCAATTTAAATTAATAGAATTAAGGTAATTTACAAGCCAACCTTAATTTAGTCATTCACTGTTTCTAACTGTGCATGATAATGTAGTTTTAAGTTATCCTATACACGATTGTCTCTCTTTTGATGTCACATTGTATAAAGAATGCGTATCGAAGTCCCTGTCACGACCCGAGCCCAGAATTCAGGGGTTAGCGAAAAGCTAAACCGGTGACACACGTACTCCCGTGCACGTGCACCCAAATCCAGTCCAGATGCACGCACACAAGGGATCTAACACGTGCGAACTAAGCGTACGCGGAAGCTGTACATATCATAGCAAGCAACAAAGGAAAATAAAATAGCGGAAGCCAAAGCAAATACGAAACGGAAAAGACAAAGACAAATACACTGAGATAAAACCGAATACACACCAAAATCAATATACACAAAATATACAGAATACAAGTCCAAAGTCCAAAGTCCAAATACAAACTCTCAAAAACCAAAACGCAAAATAAAAGCCACTGGTATGCATGCACGCACTTGGCAGAAGTGATCAGGCCCACTCTGCCAGACCGGAGGGTGCCTCTACACTCGCCCCTGCAGCCTCCTCGACCGCCGGGGAGCTGGGCAAGGTATCTGTGCCTGCAACACCACAGACAACACAAATGAATACAACGATCCAGCAAATATAAGTAACAGGAAAGAAACACGCATAGTATCAAAGCGAAATGAAATAGGGACAGAAGATTAAATACAGAGTCCATCTTAGTATGCTAAGCAAATCGTGCATAGGAGTAAAACATGATAATGGAATCAAAACATAGAATACTGAACTAGTTGGCTACTACGTTAACCATGTTCTCTCCAATAGAGAGCAGAGCAAAGCAGAGCAGAGGAGAACACCGCTGTCCAGGCCAAAGGTACAACGGGTCTCGGTTCCTGGGTTCCGGGGTCCCAAGACAAAGCAACACTGCAGTTAAAACAGAGATACAGAGATCTACGCCAGAGGTAACCCCGTCGGGTATCCTAGGGCTGAGGCTGAGTAGAGCCAGACTAATACCAATCAAATCAAAGCTAAAGAAAGGAGATTATCCGCTTTGGACTCACCGATGACAAGGACCGGATCTTATCCTCACGTATTAACCTCTGGGCAGAGCCACCAGGGAATACCCAAAAATCAGAGATATACAAAGCCAGAGAATATACAGAGCATAGCATAGATCAAAACAGAGTACAGAGCGAAGAATAATACAGATATACAGAACGAAAGCAAAATGACTGAGGAAATGCATACATAGATTAACAGAACAGAGGGCAAAACTATAACCAATATGCAATGCATCTCAGATTAATACGGATTCAAGGTTCATTACAAGCCAAGTCTAATCTAGTTGCATCACCGTCACTAACCGTGCATGTTGATGTAGTTTTAAGTTATTCGATGCACCGTTGCCATCCTAGTGTTGCAATATAATCCTTATGTGCATCGAAGTCCCTTAAACCAACACCCATGGGGAGGTGCTTAACAGTGATCAACGCTCACATGAACAAGTCACAGCCTAACAGATTATTCATGCGATCCAAAGAGTCCATCGGGCCGGTGTACGGGTATGGTTAACCTGTATTTGAGCCCTACAAGGTCACACCATTAGCCTAAGTTTAACTGATATTTAACAGGTCTTACGGTTTAGCCATGGGTGACCTACGGCTTAGCCGTGGCATCCTACGGCGTAGCCGCAATATGCACTACGGCTTAGCCGTGGTTCCCTTCAGAACACGGCTAAACTGTCAGCTTTTCCACCTCTGATCTGATACATCTCACGGCTGAGCTACAGTCAGTATACGGCTTAGCCGTAGACCAATCCACGGCTTAGCCGTAGCATTCCACGGCTTAGCCGTAGCCTCACCGTAGGAGTACTGATATCAGAAAAGTTTCGACTGATCAGAGATTTAATTCACGGCTGGGGTACGGTTGGGTCACGGCTAGCTTACGGCTCAGCCGTAGGACAAATTACGGCTTAGCCGTAGCCTAGCCGTAGAACAAATTCAGATTTTCGAGTCTCTGGAAAGCGAACCGTAGGAATTTACGGCTTAGCCGTACAATACAGAATACGAGTTCGGGAAGATTACAGAAACGAAATTTTTGTACAGAAACTGGATAAAACAAGCTCAACTGATTCTCATAGCTTAGAAAATGGCTGTAAAACATTTCTTTACAGAGAATGAGAATGAATCCAAGTAATCAAACAACACCCATATGTGTTATCAAAGCCTGTACTTATACTTGCCTCAAATCTGACAAATCCTCTGAAATCAAGCTCCAAGCAACTAAAATCAAAACAAATCAAAGCAATCACACATGCATGAGATGAAGACAAAGCAACAGAGAATGGGAGATGTAATTGGAGAGGAAATACAAAGAGTTGGGAAAGAACCCACTTACCTAAGGCAAGGACAGAGAGAGAGGAGAAATTCCAACCAAACAGTCCAACCAAACAGAGATTAGCAAACCCAATCGAAGGAGAGAGAGAGAGAGAGAGAGAGAGAGAGATGGTGGAGGGAGCTTCACCTGGAAATCTCTCTAGCATGCAACGTGGGAGAGAAAAGAGCAGGGAGTTGGACATCTGGAGTAACTCATCTTATATAGGTTTGGAAGTTTTAAAACAAGGTCCAATGGGTTTAAGCAATTTACAGTTTAAGTCACACAAAGGTCCATCTTCCCCAATTGACTCCAAATGGTTCTGACACAGTTACGGAATTTGTCGAGCTCAACGAAATACGCGTGCTGACACCAAGATGATGCAAAGATGAGATGAGCAAAGCCAAAGCAAAATTACGAAAAAGGGCTTAGAACTACCTATTCCAGGTCAAAGGTCACTCAACTACCTATCCATGACCCAAAACAAGTCCAAAAGAAATAAACAAAACAAAACACACACTAATGAGCCACTAATCCGGCTCAAAGGGGATCGGAGTGTTACATCCTCCCCCACTAGGAATCATTCCGTCCTCGGAATGACTACCTACCTGCGCAAAGAGCTGGGGGTACTGGCGCGCTAGCTGCTCCTCTAGCTCCCAAGTAGCCTCATCCGGACCGTGATGCTCCCACAACACTCTAACCCATCTGATAGTCCTGGTACGGAGAATCTGCTCTCGTGTCCCAACGATGCGAAGCGGACGCTCAACGTAAGTCGCATTAGGCTGAATCTGAATGTCATCGTAGCGAATCACATGGCTCGGATCTGGCACATACTTACGGAGCATCGACACATGGAACACATCGTGAACACCGGAGAACTCAACTGGAAGTGTCAACCGATAGGCTAAATCTCCAACTCGGCTCTTGACTTCGAACGGTCCTACATATCTCGGAGCTAACTTGCCCTTCTGACCAAATCGAACTGTGCCCTTCATCGGAGAAACCTTAAGAAATACCCAATCTCCGACTTGGAATGCCAAAGGTCTCCTCCGAGTATCAGCATAGCTCTTCTGCCTGGACCGAGCAATCTTCAGATTCTCTATCACTTTCTGCACTTTCTCTGTCGTCTCAGCTATGATGGTCGGACCATGGAAACTTCTAGTTCCAACTTCTTCCCAGCACACTGGGGTCCTGCACTTGCGTCCGTATAGAGCCTCATAAGGTGCCATACCAATACTCTCATGGAAGCTGTTGTTGTAAGCAAACTCACACAATGCTAGATGCGTATCCCATTCCTTCTCAAAGTTCAGCACGCTAGCTCGGAGCATATCCTCCAACGTCTGAATGGTACGCTCCGACTGTCCATCAGTCTGGGGGTGGTATGCCGTACTAAAACTCAGCTTCGTACCCATAGCTTCCTGAAATGCTCTCCAGAATGAAGATACAAAACGACTATCGCGATCTGACACAATCGATACTGGGGTACCATGCAATCTGACTATCTCGTCAACAAACTTCCTGGCCATCTCCGTGAATGCCATCCCTTTCTTGAACGGAAGGAAATGTGCTGACTTAGTCAATCTGTCCACTATGACCCAGATAGCATTATTCTTTCTACTGGTCGGCGGAAAACCGGAAACAAAATCCATAGTAATGTGCTCCCACTTCCACTGCGGAGTGTGCAATGGATGCAATGATCCTGGAGGTCGCTGATGGTCAGCTTTCACCCTCTGACAGGTCAAACATCGAGCTACGAACCCTGCGATCTCCCGCTTCATATTATTCCACCAAAATCTATCCTTCAAGTTCCGGTACATCTTCGTACTCCCGGGATGCATCGCATATCGGGCATCGTGCGCATCTGTCATCAATTTCTCTCTCAACTCATCCACAGCGGGAACACACAATCTGTTCCTGAAGTACAAAACTCCATCCACCAAGCTGAAATCCGGTCGATCTGCAATCCGATCTCTGAACTTCACCAGGAGGGGGTCCTCAAACTGGCGATCCTTGATCTGCTGAATCACCTCAGGCTGAAACACGACGGTAGTAGCTAATGTCACCGAGTCTCCTACCATCTGAACCTCTACAGGCTGATCATGCACAAGCATATAGAATCCTGCTAACACCTAAAGACTGTCTGTCCTCCTGCTGAGTGCATCTGCAACTACATTGCCCTTGCCTGGGTGGTACTTGATCGGAAAGTCGTAATCTTTGATGAACTCCAACCATCTTCGCTGCCTCATATTCAAGTCATGCTGATCAAACAAGTACTGCAGACTGTGATGATCGGAATGGACCTCAAACTTCACACCGTACAGGTAATGTCGCCACAACTTCAATGCAAATACAATGGCTGCTAACTCCAAGTCATGTGTGGCATAGTTCTTCTCATGTTCTTTCAACTGTCTGGATCCATAGGCAATCACCTTCTGATTCTGCATCAGTACACAGCCTAGTCCAACTCTAGAGGCATCTGAGTAAATCATGAATCCCTCACTACCATTCGGGAGAGTCAACACTGGCGCCGTAGTGAGCTTTTCCTTCAGCAACTGAAAACTACGCTCACATTTCTCTGTCCACTCATACGGGACCTTCTTCCGAGTCAACTGAGTCAGCGGGGCTGAAATCTTCGAGAAATCCTGCACAAACCTGCGGTAATATCCCGCCAAACCCAGAAAACTCCGAATCTCTGTCACTGATCTAGGACGGGGCCAATGGACTACTGCCTCAATCTTAGCTGGATCCACCATCAATCCATCTCTAGAAATCACATGTCCCAAAAATGCAACTTGCTCTAGCCAGAAATCACATTTAGCCAACTTTGCATACAACTTGTGATCTCGAAGCAGCTGCAATGCCTTCCTCAGATGGTCTGTATGTTCCTCAACAGTCTTCGAATAGACCAATATGTCATCTATAAAAACCACAACGAACTGGTCCAAGAAGGAAGTAAACACCCTGTTCATCAACGCCATAAAAGCTGCGGGTGCGTTCGTCAAACCAAACGGCATGACAAGGAACTCGTAGTGTCCATACCGAGTCCTGAAAGCTGTCTTAGGAACATCCTCATCCTTCACCCTGAGCTGGTGATATCCTGACCTCAAGTCAATCTTAGAGAAGTAAGCTGCACCCTGAAGTTGATCGAACAACTCATCAATCCTAGGCAATGGGTATTTGTTCTTGATAGTCACTTTGTTCAACTGCCTGTAGTCAATGCACATCCGGAAACTGCCATCCTTCTTCTTGACAAACAATACAGGAGCTCCCCAAGGTGAAACACTTGGGCGTATGAACCCTTTATCCAACAAATCCTGCAATTGTTTCTTCAATTCCAACAACTCTGCAGGTGCCATACGATATGGAGCTCTACTGATGGGTGCTGTACCTGGCATCAAATCAATCGCAAACTCTATCTCTCGAGCTGGTGGTAACCCTGGCACATCCTCCGGAAAGACATCCGGGAACTCGCTGACTACTGGAATCTCGCTGAGCTGTCGCTGATCTTTCTTCTCTGAAATGAATGCAAGAAATCCTTCACATCCCCTACGAAGCATCCTGTCTGCCTTACAAGCAGATATCACACGCCTGGGGCACTTCGTCTGGCTGCCCTCAAATCGGAATCCGCTGCCTAAATCAAAATAAATAGCCTTGCTGTAGCAATTGATACACGCATGATATCTCGCAAGCCAGTCCATACCAAGAATCACATCAAAATCCAGTGTCGTGAGCAACACGAGGTCTACTGGGAGCTGATGACCAGCTATCCGCACAGCGCACTGAGGGTAGAAAACACTGCACTCCACCCGCTTACCAACCGGAGTGGATACTAGCAACAAGTATGGAAGTGGTGTGGGTCGCTGTCGAAGCTGCACAGCAAAATGGGGTGCTACGTACGAACGCGTAGACCCGGAGTCAAATAAAGCTAAAGCTTCTGCATCGGAAATTAAAATTTTACCTTCCACTACCGTGGCCTCCTCCGCGCCCTCATGCGTAGCAGCATAGGCTCGGGCTGTCTGGCGATTCGGCTTCTGACCTGGGCGAGCTGGCTGAGATCTGCCCTGTGCTGTAGGTCCTGTCTGTCTCGTCTGTGGAGAGGACTGAAACTTCGGGCATTGGGCCCGCCTGTGGTCCGTAGAGCCACACCCGAAACAAGCCCCAATCTTCCTCCAACATCTGTCTGTGGGGTGATCCTTCCCACAGTGACCGCATACCAACGGAGTACTGCTCGAACTGCCCTGCTTACCCTTGAACCTTTTCTGAAACTGACTTCTGCCACTGGAACCTGCTGCCCTCTTAGCCTCTGTTCGCTCCTCCTCAAAGATGGCCTCTGCATCATAAGCCCTGTCAATAGCGTCATCCAATGTAGCCGGCCACATACAAGCAACCACGTGGCGTTTATGTCTCGGATTCAGGCCGTTGACGAAGCGAGTCACTTTCTTATGCTCTGTGTTCACCATGTCCTCTGCGAAATGAGACAACTCTGTAAACCTGTGTACATAATCTGAAACTGACATCTGTCTCTGCTGAAGGTTGAAGAATTCCACTTCCTTGGCTCGCTGAATATGGAGAGGCATGAACTTACGACGGAATTGCTGCTTGAAGGTCTCCCAAACTGTGGCACTGGGCATAGTCTGAAATGAGGTCTTAACACTCCTCCACCATGTCTTAGCTACACTCCGAAGCATAGAAGCTGTGAGGACTACCTTCTGCTTGTTACTGCACACAATCGTATCAAATAGCTCTTCAGTCTGCTCCAACCATTGCTCAGCCTGCAATGCATCCTCTATCCCATGGAACTCAGTCGCCCCTCGCTTACGGAACTTGTCGAAAAGCGCATTAGGATCTGATTCCTTAGGCTGGAAAATCACCTGCTGATCTACATGAGGTGATGCTACTGCAGCAGCCTGACTCTGCCTATCTACCATGGATGCCATCTGCGCCTGTAATGACTGCATAGACTGCATCATCATCATCAAGCGCTCCTCACTGCTGATATGTGGGGGTACCGATCCACTATCACCGTTATGGCCCTGTTGATTCTCATCCCTAGATCCTGATCCTGATGCCATCCTGTAAAAGGAAAAGAAACACAACACACAAATATAACATGCCCTGAGTTAGTCAAACCCCAAATCAACATATGAGACCTCGAGTCAAATAGTTGATATCGTTATCTCACCACGATCTTAGATGCCTACATGCTTATAACTAGCATGCTCTGATACCATACAATACGTATGTCACGACCCGAGCCCAGAATTCAGGGGTTAGCGAAAAGCTAAACCGGTGACACACGTACTCCCGTGCACGTGCACCCAAACCCAGTCCAGATGCACGCACACAAGGGATCTAACACGTGCGAACTAAGCGTACGCGGAAGCTGTACATATCATAGCAAGCAACAAAGGAAAATAAAATAGCGGAAGCCAAAGCAAATACGAAACGGAAAAGACAAAGACAAATACACTGAGATAAAACCGAATACACACCAAAATCAATATACACAAAATATACAGAATACAAGTCCAAAGTCCAAAGTCCAAATACAAACTCTCAAAAACCAAAACGCAAAATAAAAGCCACTGGTATGCATGCACGCACTTGGCAGAAGTGATCAGGCCCACTCTGCCAGACCGGAGGGTGCCTCTACACTCGCCCCTGCAGCCTCCTCGACCGCCGGGGAGCTGGGCAAGGTATCTGTGCCTGCAACACCACAGACAACACAAATGAATACAACGATCCAGCAAATATAAGTAACAGGAAAGAAACACGCATTGTATCAAAGCGAAATGAAATAGGGACAGAAGATTAAATACAGAGTCCATCTTAGTATGCTAAGCAAATCGTGCATAGGAGTAAAACATGATAATGGAATCAAAACATAGAATACTGAACTAGTTGGCTACTACGTTAACCATGTTCTCTCCAATAGAGAGCAGAGCAAAGCAGAGCAGAGGAGAACACCGCTGTCCAGGCCAAAGGTACAACGGGTCTCGGTTCCTGGGTTCCGGGGTCCCAAGACAAAGCAACACTGCAGTTAAAACAGAGATACAGAGATCTACGCCAGAGGTAACCCCGTCGGGTATCCTAGGGCTGAGGCTGAGTAGAGCCAGACTAATACCAATCAAATCAAAGCTAAAGAAAGGAGATTATCCGCTTTGGACTCACCGATGACAAGGACCGGATCTTATCCTCACGTATTAACCTCTGGGCAGAGCCACCAGGGAATACCCAAAAATCAGAGATATACAAAGCCAGAGAATATACAGAGCATAGCATAGATCAAAACAGAGTACAGAGCGAAGAATAATACAGATATACAGAACGAAAGCAAAATGACTGAGGAAATGCATACATAGATTAACAGAACAGAGGGCAAAACTATAACCAATATGCAATGCATCTCAGATTAATACGGATTCAAGGTTCATTACAAGCCAAGTCTAATCTAGTTGCATCACCGTCACTAACCGTGCATGTTGATGTAGTTTTAAGTTATTCGATGCACCGTTGCCATCCTAGTGTTGCAATATAATCCTTATGTGCATCGAAGTCCCTTAAACCAACACCCATGGGGAGGTGCTTAACAGTGATCAACGCTCACATGAACAAGTCACAGCCTAACAGATTATTCATGCGATCCAAAGAGTCCATCGGGCCGGTGTACGGGTATGGTTAACCTGTATTTGAGCCCTACAAGGTCACACCATTAGCCTAAGTTTAACTGATATTTAACAGGTCTTACGGTTTAGCCATGGGTGACCTACGGCTTAGCCGTGGCATCCTACGGCGTAGCCGCAATATGCACTACGGCTTAGCCGTGGTTCCCTTCAGAACACGGCTAAACTGTCAGCTTTTCCACCTCTGATCTGATACATCTCACGGCTGAGCTACAGTCAGTATACGGCTTAGCCGTAGACCAATCCACGGCTTAGCCGTAGCATTCCACGGCTTAGCCGTAGCCTCACCGTAGGAGTACTGATATCAGAAAAGTTTCGACTGATCAGAGATTTAATTCACGGCTGGGGTACGGTTGGGTCACGGCTAGCTTACGGCTCAGCCGTAGGACAAATTACGGCTTAGCCGTAGCCTAGCCGTAGAACAAATTCAGATTTTCGAGTCTCTGGAAAGCGAACCGTAGGAATTTACGGCTTAGCCGTACAATACAGAATACGAGTTCGGGAAGATTACAGAAACGAAATTTTTGTACAGAAACTGGATAAAACAAGCTCAACTGATTCTCATAGCTTAGAAAATGGCTGTAAAACATTTCTTTACAGAGAATGAGAATGAATCCAAGTAATCAAACAACACCCATATGTGTTATCAAAGCCTGTACTTATACTTGCCTCAAATCTGACAAATCCTCTGAAATCAAGCTCCAAGCAACTAAAATCAAAACAAATCAAAGCAATCACACATGCATGAGATGAAGACAAAGCAACAGAGAATGGGAGATGTAATTGGAGAGGAAATACAAAGAGTTGGGAAAGAACCCACTTACCTAAGGCAAGGACAGAGAGAGAGGAGAAATTCCAACCAAACAGTCCAACCAAACAGAGATTAGCAAACCCAATCGAAGGAGAGAGAGAGAGAGAGATGGTGGAGGGAGCTTCACCTGGAAATCTCTCTAGCATGCAACGTGGGAGAGAAAAGAGCAGGGAGTTGGACATCTGGAGTAACTCATCTTATATAGGTTTGGAAGTTTTAAAACAAGGTCCAATGGGTTTAAGCAATTTACAGTTTAAGTCACACAAAGGTCCATCTTCCCCAATTGACTCCAAATGGTTCTGACACAGTTACGGAATTTGTCGAGCTCAACGAAATACGCGTGCTGACACCAAGATGATGCAAAGATGAGATGAGCAAAGCCAAAGCAAAATTACGAAAAAGGGCTTAGAACTACCTATTCCAGGTCAAAGGTCACTCAACTACCTATCCATGACCCAAAACAAGTCCAAAAGAAATAAACAAAACAAAACACACACTAATGAGCCACTAATCCGGCTCAAAGGGGATCGGAGTGTTACATCCTCCCCCACTAGGAATCATTCCGTCCTCGGAATGACTACCTACCTGCGCAAAGAGCTGGGGGTACTGGCGCGCTAGCTGCTCCTCTAGCTCCCAAGTAGCCTCATCCGGACCGTGATGCTCCCACAACACTCTAACCCATCTGATAGTCCTGGTACGGAGAATCTGCTCTCGTGTCCCAACGATGCGAAGCGGACGCTCAACGTAAGTCGCATTAGGCTGAATCTGAATGTCATCGTAGCGAATCACATGGCTCGGATCTGGCACATACTTACGGAGCATCGACACATGGAACACATCGTGAACACCGGAGAACTCAACTGGAAGTGTCAACCGATAGGCTAAATCTCCAACTCGGCTCTTGACTTCGAACGGTCCTACATATCTCGGAGCTAACTTGCCCTTCTGACCAAATCGAACTGTGCCCTTCATCGGAGAAACCTTAAGAAATACCCAATCTCCGACTTGGAATGCCAAAGGTCTCCTCCGAGTATCAGCATAGCTCTTCTGCCTGGACCGAGCAATCTTCAGATTCTCTATCACTTTCTGCACTTTCTCTGTCGTCTCAGCTATGATGGTCGGACCATGGAAACTTCTAGTTCCAACTTCTTCCCAGCACACTGGGGTCCTGCACTTGCGTCCGTATAGAGCCTCATAAGGTGCCATACCAATACTCTCATGGAAGCTGTTGTTGTAAGCAAACTCACACAATGCTAGATGCGTATCCCATTCCTTCTCAAAGTTCAGCACGCTAGCTCGGAGCATATCCTCCAACGTCTGAATGGTACGCTCCGACTGTCCATCAGTCTGGGGGTGGTATGCCGTACTAAAACTCAGCTTCGTACCCATAGCTTCCTGAAATGCTCTCCAGAATGAAGATACAAAACGACTATCGCGATCTGACACAATCGATACTGGGGTACCATGCAATCTGACTATCTCGTCAACAAACTTCCTGGCCATCTCCGTGAATGCCATCCCTTTCTTGAACGGAAGGAAATGTGCTGACTTAGTCAATCTGTCCACTATGACCCAGATAGCATTATTCTTTCTACTGGTCGGCGGAAAACCGGAAACAAAATCCATAGTAATGTGCTCCCACTTCCACTGCGGAGTGTGCAATGGATGCAATGATCCTGGAGGTCGCTGATGGTCAGCTTTCACCCTCTGACAGGTCAAACATCGAGCTACGAACCCTGCGATCTCCCGCTTCATATTATTCCACCAAAATCTATCCTTCAAGTTCCGGTACATCTTCGTACTCCCGGGATGCATCGCATATCGGGCATCGTGCGCATCTGTCATCAATTTCTCTCTCAACTCATCCACAGCGGGAACACACAATCTGTTCCTGAAGTACAAAACTCCATCCACCAAGCTGAAATCCGGTCGATCTGCAATCCGATCTCTGAACTTCACCAGGAGGGGGTCCTCAAACTGGCGATCCTTGATCTGCTGAATCACCTCAGGCTGAAACACGACGGTAGTAGCTAATGTCACCGAGTCTCCTACCATCTGAACCTCTACAGGCTGATCATGCACAAGCATATAGAATCCTGCTAACACCTAAAGACTGTCTGTCCTCCTGCTGAGTGCATCTGCAACTACATTGCCCTTGCCTGGGTGGTACTTGATCGGAAAGTCGTAATCTTTGATGAACTCCAACCATCTTCGCTGCCTCATATTCAAGTCATGCTGATCAAACAAGTACTGCAGACTGTGATGATCGGAATGGACCTCAAACTTCACACCGTACAGGTAATGTCGCCACAACTTCAATGCAAATACAATGGCTGCTAACTCCAAGTCATGTGTGGCATAGTTCTTCTCATGTTCTTTCAACTGTCTGGATCCATAGGCAATCACCTTCTGATTCTGCATCAGTACACAGCCTAGTCCAACTCTAGAGGCATCTGAGTAAATCATGAATCCCTCACTACCATTCGGGAGAGTCAACACTGGCGCCGTAGTGAGCTTTTCCTTCAGCAACTGAAAACTACGCTCACATTTCTCTGTCCACTCATACGGGACCTTCTTCCGAGTCAACTGAGTCAGCGGGGCTGAAATCTTCGAGAAATCCTGCACAAACCTGCGGTAATATCCCGCCAAACCCAGAAAACTCCGAATCTCTGTCACTGATCTAGGACGGGGCCAATGGACTACTGCCTCAATCTTAGCTGGATCCACCATCAATCCATCTCTAGAAATCACATGTCCCAAAAATGCAACTTGCTCTAGCCAGAAATCACATTTAGCCAACTTTGCATACAACTTGTGATCTCGAAGCAGCTGCAATGCCTTCCTCAGATGGTCTGTATGTTCCTCAACAGTCTTCGAATAGACCAATATGTCATCTATAAAAACCACAACGAACTGGTCCAAGAAGGAAGTAAACACCCTGTTCATCAACGCCATAAAAGCTGCGGGTGCGTTCGTCAAACCAAACGGCATGACAAGGAACTCGTAGTGTCCATACCGAGTCCTGAAAGCTGTCTTAGGAACATCCTCATCCTTCACCCTGAGCTGGTGATATCCTGACCTCAAGTCAATCTTAGAGAAGTAAGCTGCACCCTGAAGTTGATCGAACAACTCATCAATCCTAGGCAATGGGTATTTGTTCTTGATAGTCACTTTGTTCAACTGCCTGTAGTCAATGCACATCCGGAAACTGCCATCCTTCTTCTTGACAAACAATACAGGAGCTCCCCAAGGTGAAACACTTGGGCGTATGAACCCTTTATCCAACAAATCCTGCAATTGTTTCTTCAATTCCAACAACTCTGCAGGTGCCATACGATATGGAGCTCTACTGATGGGTGCTGTACCTGGCATCAAATCAATCGCAAACTCTATCTCTCGAGCTGGTGGTAACCCTGGCACATCCTCCGGAAAGACATCCGGGAACTCGCTGACTACTGGAATCTCGCTGAGCTGTCGCTGATCTTTCTTCTCTGAAATGAATGCAAGAAATCCTTCACATCCCCTACGAAGCATCCTGTCTGCCTTACAAGCAGATATCACACGCCTGGGGCACTTCGTCTGGCTGCCCTCAAATCGGAATCCGCTGCCTAAATCAAAATAAATAGCCTTGCTGTAGCAATTGATACACGCATGATATCTCGCAAGCCAGTCCATACCAAGAATCACATCAAAATCCAGTGTCGTGAGCAACACGAGGTCTACTGGGAGCTGATGACCAGCTATCCGCACAGCGCACTGAGGGTAGAAAACACTGCACTCCACCCGCTTACCAACCGGAGTGGATACTAGCAACAAGTATGGAAGTGGTGTGGGTCGCTGTCGAAGCTGCACAGCAAAATGGGGTGCTACGTACGAACGCGTAGACCCGGAGTCAAATAAAGCTAAAGCTTCTGCATCGGAAATTAAAATTTTACCTTCCACTACCGTGGCCTCCTCCGCGCCCTCATGCGTAGCAGCATAGGCTCGGGCTGTCTGGCGATTCGGCTTCTGACCTGGGCGAGCTGGCTGAGATCTGCCCTGTGCTGTAGGTCCTGTCTGTCTCGTCTGTGGAGAGGACTGAAACTTCGGGCATTGGGCCCGCCTGTGGTCCGTAGAGCCACACCCGAAACAAGCCCCAATCTTCCTCCAACATCTGTCTGTGGGGTGATCCTTCCCACAGTGACCGCATACCAACGGAGTACTGCTCGAACTGCCCTGCTTACCCTTGAACCTTTTCTGAAACTGACTTCTGCCACTGGAACCTGCTGCCCTCTTAGCCTCTGTTCGCTCCTCCTCAAAGATGGCCTCTGCATCATAAGCCCTGTCAATAGCGTCATCCAATGTAGCCGGCCACATACAAGCAACCACGTGGCGTTTATGTCTCGGATTCAGGCCGTTGACGAAGCGAGTCACTTTCTTATGCTCTGTGTTCACCATGTCCTCTGCGAAATGAGACAACTCTGTAAACCTGTGTACATAATCTGAAACTGACATCTGTCTCTGCTGAAGGTTGAAGAATTCCACTTCCTTGGCTCGCTGAATATGGAGAGGCATGAACTTACGACGGAATTGCTGCTTGAAGGTCTCCCAAACTGTGGCACTGGGCATAGTCTGAAATGAGGTCTTAACACTCCTCCACCATGTCTTAGCTACACTCCGAAGCATAGAAGCTGTGAGGACTACCTTCTGCTTGTTACTGCACACAATCGTATCAAATAGCTCTTCAGTCTGCTCCAACCATTGCTCAGCCTGCAATGCATCCTCTATCCCATGGAACTCAGTCGCCCCTCGCTTACGGAACTTGTCGAAAAGCGCATTAGGATCTGATTCCTTAGGCTGGAAAATCACCTGCTGATCTACATGAGGTGATGCTACTGCAGCAGCCTGACTCTGCCTATCTACCATGGATGCCATCTGCGCCTGTAATGACTGCATAGACTGCATCATCATCATCAAGCGCTCCTCACTGCTGATATGTGGGGGTACCGATCCACTATCACCGTTATGGCCCTGTTGATTCTCATCCCTAGATCCTGATCCTGATGCCATCCTGTAAAAGGAAAAGAAACACAACACACAAATATAACATGCCCTGAGTTAGTCAAACCCCAAATCAACATATGAGACCTCGAGTCAAATAGTTGATATCGTTATCTCACCACGATCTTAGATGCCTACATGCTTATAACTAGCATGCTCTGATACCATACAATACGTATGTCACGACCCGAGCCCAGAATTCAGGGGTTAGCGAAAAGCTAAACCGGTGACACACGTACTCCCGTGCACGTGCACCCAAACCCAGTCCAGATGCACGCACACAAGGGATCTAACACGTGCGAACTAAGCGTACGCGGAAGCTGTACATATCATAGCAAGCAACAAAGGAAAATAAAATAGCGGAAGCCAAAGCAAATACGAAACGGAAAAGACAAAGACAAATACACTGAGATAAAACCGAATACACACCAAAATCAATATACACAAAATATACAGAATACAAGTCCAAAGTCCAAAGTCCAAATACAAACTCTCAAAAACCAAAACGCAAAATAAAAGCCACTGGTATGCATGCACGCACTTGGCAGAAGTGATCAGGCCCACTCTGCCAGACCGGAGGGTGCCTCTACACTCGCCCCTGCAGCCTCCTCGACCGCCGGGGAGCTGGGCAAGGTATCTGTGCCTGCAACACCACAGACAACACAAATGAATACAACGATCCAGCAAATATAAGTAACAGGAAAGAAACACGCATTGTATCAAAGCGAAATGAAATAGGGACAGAAGATTAAATACAGAGTCCATCTTAGTATGCTAAGCAAATCGTGCATAGGAGTAAAACATGATAATGGAATCAAAACATAGAATACTGAACTAGTTGGCTACTACGTTAACCATGTTCTCTCCAATAGAGAGCAGAGCAAAGCAGAGCAGAGGAGAACACCGCTGTCCAGGCCAAAGGTACAACGGGTCTCGGTTCCTGGGTTCCGGGGTCCCAAGACAAAGCAACACTGCAGTTAAAACAGAGATACAGAGATCTACGCCAGAGGTAACCCCGTCGGGTATCCTAGGGCTGAGGCTGAGTAGAGCCAGACTAATACCAATCAAATCAAAGCTAAAGAAAGGAGATTATCCGCTTTGGACTCACCGATGACAAGGACCGGATCTTATCCTCACGTATTAACCTCTGGGCAGAGCCACCAGGGAATACCCAAAAATCAGAGATATACAAAGCCAGAGAATATACAGAGCATAGCATAGATCAAAACAGAGTACAGAGCGAAGAATAATACAGATATACAGAACGAAAGCAAAATGACTGAGGAAATGCATACATAGATTAACAGAACAGAGGGCAAAACTATAACCAATATGCAATGCATCTCAGATTAATACGGATTCAAGGTTCATTACAAGCCAAGTCTAATCTAGTTGCATCACCGTCACTAACCGTGCATGTTGATGTAGTTTTAAGTTATTCGATGCACCGTTGCCATCCTAGTGTTGCAATATAATCCTTATGTGCATCGAAGTCCCTTAAACCAACACCCATGGGGAGGTGCTTAACAGTGATCAACGCTCACATGAACAAGTCACAGCCTAACAGATTATTCATGCGATCCAAAGAGTCCATCGGGCCGGTGTACGGGTATGGTTAACCTGTATTTGAGCCCTACAAGGTCACACCATTAGCCTAAGTTTAACTGATATTTAACAGGTCTTACGGTTTAGCCATGGGTGACCTACGGCTTAGCCGTGGCATCCTACGGCGTAGCCGCAATATGCACTACGGCTTAGCCGTGGTTCCCTTCAGAACACGGCTAAACTGTCAGCTTTTCCACCTCTGATCTGATACATCTCACGGCTGAGCTACAGTCAGTATACGGCTTAGCCGTAGACCAATCCACGGCTTAGCCGTAGCATTCCACGGCTTAGCCGTAGCCTCACCGTAGGAGTACTGATATCAGAAAAGTTTCGACTGATCAGAGATTTAATTCACGGCTGGGGTACGGTTGGGTCACGGCTAGCTTACGGCTCAGCCGTAGGACAAATTACGGCTTAGCCGTAGCCTAGCCGTAGAACAAATTCAGATTTTCGAGTCTCTGGAAAGCGAACCGTAGGAATTTACGGCTTAGCCGTACAATACAGAATACGAGTTCGGGAAGATTACAGAAACGAAATTTTTGTACAGAAACTGGATAAAACAAGCTCAACTGATTCTCATAGCTTAGAAAATGGCTGTAAAACATTTCTTTACAGAGAATGAGAATGAATCCAAGTAATCAAACAACACCCATATGTGTTATCAAAGCCTGTACTTATACTTGCCTCAAATCTGACAAATCCTCTGAAATCAAGCTCCAAGCAACTAAAATCAAAACAAATCAAAGCAATCACACATGCATGAGATGAAGACAAAGCAACAGAGAATGGGAGATGTAATTGGAGAGGAAATACAAAGAGTTGGGAAAGAACCCACTTACCTAAGGCAAGGACAGAGAGAGAGGAGAAATTCCAACCAAACAGTCCAACCAAACAGAGATTAGCAAACCCAATCGAAGGAGAGAGAGAGAGAGAGAGAGAGAGAGAGATGGTGGAGGGAGCTTCACCTGGAAATCTCTCTAGCATGCAACGTGGGAGAGAAAAGAGCAGGGAGTTGGACATCTGGAGTAACTCATCTTATATAGGTTTGGAAGTTTTAAAACAAGGTCCAATGGGTTTAAGCAATTTACAGTTTAAGTCACACAAAGGTCCATCTTCCCCAATTGACTCCAAATGGTTCTGACACAGTTACGGAATTTGTCGAGCTCAACGAAATACGCGTGCTGACACCAAGATGATGCAAAGATGAGATGAGCAAAGCCAAAGCAAAATTACGAAAAAGGGCTTAGAACTACCTATTCCAGGTCAAAGGTCACTCAACTACCTATCCATGACCCAAAACAAGTCCAAAAGAAATAAACAAAACAAAACACACACTAATGAGCCACTAATCCGGCTCAAAGGGGATCGGAGTGTTACATCCTCCCCCACTAGGAATCATTCCGTCCTCGGAATGACTACCTACCTGCGCAAAGAGCTGGGGGTACTGGCGCGCTAGCTGCTCCTCTAGCTCCCAAGTAGCCTCATCCGGACCGTGATGCTCCCACAACACTCTAACCCATCTGATAGTCCTGGTACGGAGAATCTGCTCTCGTGTCCCAACGATGCGAAGCGGACGCTCAACGTAAGTCGCATTAGGCTGAATCTGAATGTCATCGTAGCGAATCACATGGCTCGGATCTGGCACATACTTACGGAGCATCGACACATGGAACACATCGTGAACACCGGAGAACTCAACTGGAAGTGTCAACCGATAGGCTAAATCTCCAACTCGGCTCTTGACTTCGAACGGTCCTACATATCTCGGAGCTAACTTGCCCTTCTGACCAAATCGAACTGTGCCCTTCATCGGAGAAACCTTAAGAAATACCCAATCTCCGACTTGGAATGCCAAAGGTCTCCTCCGAGTATCAGCATAGCTCTTCTGCCTGGACCGAGCAATCTTCAGATTCTCTATCACTTTCTGCACTTTCTCTGTCGTCTCAGCTATGATGGTCGGACCATGGAAACTTCTAGTTCCAACTTCTTCCCAGCACACTGGGGTCCTGCACTTGCGTCCGTATAGAGCCTCATAAGGTGCCATACCAATACTCTCATGGAAGCTGTTGTTGTAAGCAAACTCACACAATGCTAGATGCGTATCCCATTCCTTCTCAAAGTTCAGCACGCTAGCTCGGAGCATATCCTCCAACGTCTGAATGGTACGCTCCGACTGTCCATCAGTCTGGGGGTGGTATGCCGTACTAAAACTCAGCTTCGTACCCATAGCTTCCTGAAATGCTCTCCAGAATGAAGATACAAAACGACTATCGCGATCTGACACAATCGATACTGGGGTACCATGCAATCTGACTATCTCGTCAACAAACTTCCTGGCCATCTCCGTGAATGCCATCCCTTTCTTGAACGGAAGGAAATGTGCTGACTTAGTCAATCTGTCCACTATGACCCAGATAGCATTATTCTTTCTACTGGTCGGCGGAAAACCGGAAACAAAATCCATAGTAATGTGCTCCCACTTCCACTGCGGAGTGTGCAATGGATGCAATGATCCTGGAGGTCGCTGATGGTCAGCTTTCACCCTCTGACAGGTCAAACATCGAGCTACGAACCCTGCGATCTCCCGCTTCATATTATTCCACCAAAATCTATCCTTCAAGTTCCGGTACATCTTCGTACTCCCGGGATGCATCGCATATCGGGCATCGTGCGCATCTGTCATCAATTTCTCTCTCAACTCATCCACAGCGGGAACACACAATCTGTTCCTGAAGTACAAAACTCCATCCACCAAGCTGAAATCCGGTCGATCTGCAATCCGATCTCTGAACTTCACCAGGAGGGGGTCCTCAAACTGGCGATCCTTGATCTGCTGAATCACCTCAGGCTGAAACACGACGGTAGTAGCTAATGTCACCGAGTCTCCTACCATCTGAACCTCTACAGGCTGATCATGCACAAGCATATAGAATCCTGCTAACACCTAAAGACTGTCTGTCCTCCTGCTGAGTGCATCTGCAACTACATTGCCCTTGCCTGGGTGGTACTTGATCGGAAAGTCGTAATCTTTGATGAACTCCAACCATCTTCGCTGCCTCATATTCAAGTCATGCTGATCAAACAAGTACTGCAGACTGTGATGATCGGAATGGACCTCAAACTTCACACCGTACAGGTAATGTCGCCACAACTTCAATGCAAATACAATGGCTGCTAACTCCAAGTCATGTGTGGCATAGTTCTTCTCATGTTCTTTCAACTGTCTGGATCCATAGGCAATCACCTTCTGATTCTGCATCAGTACACAGCCTAGTCCAACTCTAGAGGCATCTGAGTAAATCATGAATCCCTCACTACCATTCGGGAGAGTCAACACTGGCGCCGTAGTGAGCTTTTCCTTCAGCAACTGAAAACTACGCTCACATTTCTCTGTCCACTCATACGGGACCTTCTTCCGAGTCAACTGAGTCAGCGGGGCTGAAATCTTCGAGAAATCCTGCACAAACCTGCGGTAATATCCCGCCAAACCCAGAAAACTCCGAATCTCTGTCACTGATCTAGGACGGGGCCAATGGACTACTGCCTCAATCTTAGCTGGATCCACCATCAATCCATCTCTAGAAATCACATGTCCCAAAAATGCAACTTGCTCTAGCCAGAAATCACATTTAGCCAACTTTGCATACAACTTGTGATCTCGAAGCAGCTGCAATGCCTTCCTCAGATGGTCTGTATGTTCCTCAACAGTCTTCGAATAGACCAATATGTCATCTATAAAAACCACAACGAACTGGTCCAAGAAGGAAGTAAACACCCTGTTCATCAACGCCATAAAAGCTGCGGGTGCGTTCGTCAAACCAAACGGCATGACAAGGAACTCGTAGTGTCCATACCGAGTCCTGAAAGCTGTCTTAGGAACATCCTCATCCTTCACCCTGAGCTGGTGATATCCTGACCTCAAGTCAATCTTAGAGAAGTAAGCTGCACCCTGAAGTTGATCGAACAACTCATCAATCCTAGGCAATGGGTATTTGTTCTTGATAGTCACTTTGTTCAACTGCCTGTAGTCAATGCACATCCGGAAACTGCCATCCTTCTTCTTGACAAACAATACAGGAGCTCCCCAAGGTGAAACACTTGGGCGTATGAACCCTTTATCCAACAAATCCTGCAATTGTTTCTTCAATTCCAACAACTCTGCAGGTGCCATACGATATGGAGCTCTACTGATGGGTGCTGTACCTGGCATCAAATCAATCGCAAACTCTATCTCTCGAGCTGGTGGTAACCCTGGCACATCCTCCGGAAAGACATCCGGGAACTCGCTGACTACTGGAATCTCGCTGAGCTGTCGCTGATCTTTCTTCTCTGAAATGAATGCAAGAAATCCTTCACATCCCCTACGAAGCATCCTGTCTGCCTTACAAGCAGATATCACACGCCTGGGGCACTTCGTCTGGCTGCCCTCAAATCGGAATCCGCTGCCTAAATCAAAATAAATAGCCTTGCTGTAGCAATTGATACACGCATGATATCTCGCAAGCCAGTCCATACCAAGAATCACATCAAAATCCAGTGTCGTGAGCAACACGAGGTCTACTGGGAGCTGATGACCAGCTATCCGCACAGCGCACTGAGGGTAGAAAACACTGCACTCCACCCGCTTACCAACCGGAGTGGATACTAGCAACAAGTATGGAAGTGGTGTGGGTCGCTGTCGAAGCTGCACAGCAAAATGGGGTGCTACGTACGAACGCGTAGACCCGGAGTCAAATAAAGCTAAAGCTTCTGCATCGGAAATTAAAATTTTACCTTCCACTACCGTGGCCTCCTCCGCGCCCTCATGCGTAGCAGCATAGGCTCGGGCTGTCTGGCGATTCGGCTTCTGACCTGGGCGAGCTGGCTGAGATCTGCCCTGTGCTGTAGGTCCTGTCTGTCTCGTCTGTGGAGAGGACTGAAACTTCGGGCATTGGGCCCGCCTGTGGTCCGTAGAGCCACACCCGAAACAAGCCCCAATCTTCCTCCAACATCTGTCTGTGGGGTGATCCTTCCCACAGTGACCGCATACCAACGGAGTACTGCTCGAACTGCCCTGCTTACCCTTGAACCTTTTCTGAAACTGACTTCTGCCACTGGAACCTGCTGCCCTCTTAGCCTCTGTTCGCTCCTCCTCAAAGATGGCCTCTGCATCATAAGCCCTGTCAATAGCGTCATCCAATGTAGCCGGCCACATACAAGCAACCACGTGGCGTTTATGTCTCGGATTCAGGCCGTTGACGAAGCGAGTCACTTTCTTATGCTCTGTGTTCACCATGTCCTCTGCGAAATGAGACAACTCTGTAAACCTGTGTACATAATCTGAAACTGACATCTGTCTCTGCTGAAGGTTGAAGAATTCCACTTCCTTGGCTCGCTGAATATGGAGAGGCATGAACTTACGACGGAATTGCTGCTTGAAGGTCTCCCAAACTGTGGCACTGGGCATAGTCTGAAATGAGGTCTTAACACTCCTCCACCATGTCTTAGCTACACTCCGAAGCATAGAAGCTGTGAGGACTACCTTCTGCTTGTTACTGCACACAATCGTATCAAATAGCTCTTCAGTCTGCTCCAACCATTGCTCAGCCTGCAATGCATCCTCTATCCCATGGAACTCAGTCGCCCCTCGCTTACGGAACTTGTCGAAAAGCGCATTAGGATCTGATTCCTTAGGCTGGAAAATCACCTGCTGATCTACATGAGGTGATGCTACTGCAGCAGCCTGACTCTGCCTATCTACCATGGATGCCATCTGCGCCTGTAATGACTGCATAGACTGCATCATCATCATCAAGCGCTCCTCACTGCTGATATGTGGGGGTACCGATCCACTATCACCGTTATGGCCCTGTTGATTCTCATCCCTAGATCCTGATCCTGATGCCATCCTGTAAAAGGAAAAGAAACACAACACACAAATATAACATGCCCTGAGTTAGTCAAACCCCAAATCAACATATGAGACCTCGAGTCAAATAGTTGATATCGTTATCTCACCACGATCTTAGATGCCTACATGCTTATAACTAGCATGCTCTGATACCATACAATACGTATGTCACGACCCGAGCCCAGAATTCAGGGGTTAGCGAAAAGCTAAACCGGTGACACACGTACTCCCGTGCACGTGCACCCAAACCCAGTCCAGATGCACGCACACAAGGGATCTAACACGTGCGAACTAAGCGTACGCGGAAGCTGTACATATCATAGCAAGCAACAAAGGAAAATAAAATAGCGGAAGCCAAAGCAAATACGAAACGGAAAAGACAAAGACAAATACACTGAGATAAAACCGAATACACACCAAAATCAATATACACAAAATATACAGAATACAAGTCCAAAGTCCAAAGTCCAAATACAAACTCTCAAAAACCAAAACGCAAAATAAAAGCCACTGGTATGCATGCACGCACTTGGCAGAAGTGATCAGGCCCACTCTGCCAGACCGGAGGGTGCCTCTACACTCGCCCCTGCAGCCTCCTCGACCGCCGGGGAGCTGGGCAAGGTATCTGTGCCTGCAACACCACAGACAACACAAATGAATACAACGATCCAGCAAATATAAGTAACAGGAAAGAAACACGCATAGTATCAAAGCGAAATGAAATAGGGACAGAAGATTAAATACAGAGTCCATCTTAGTATGCTAAGCAAATCGTGCATAGGAGTAAAACATGATAATGGAATCAAAACATAGAATACTGAACTAGTTGGCTACTACGTTAACCATGTTCTCTCCAATAGAGAGCAGAGCAAAGCAGAGCAGAGGAGAACACCGCTGTCCAGGCCAAAGGTACAACGGGTCTCGGTTCCTGGGTTCCGGGGTCCCAAGACAAAGCAACACTGCAGTTAAAACAGAGATACAGAGATCTACGCCAGAGGTAACCCCGTCGGGTATCCTAGGGCTGAGGCTGAGTAGAGCCAGACTAATACCAATCAAATCAAAGCTAAAGAAAGGAGATTATCCGCTTTGGACTCACCGATGACAAGGACCGGATCTTATCCTCACGTATTAACCTCTGGGCAGAGCCACCAGGGAATACCCAAAAATCAGAGATATACAAAGCCAGAGAATATACAGAGCATAGCATAGATCAAAACAGAGTACAGAGCGAAGAATAATACAGATATACAGAACGAAAGCAAAATGACTGAGGAAATGCATACATAGATTAACAGAACAGAGGGCAAAACTATAACCAATATGCAATGCATCTCAGATTAATACGGATTCAAGGTTCATTACAAGCCAAGTCTAATCTAGTTGCATCACCGTCACTAACCGTGCATGTTGATGTAGTTTTAAGTTATTCGATGCACCGTTGCCATCCTAGTGTTGCAATATAATCCTTATGTGCATCGAAGTCCCTTAAACCAACACCCATGGGGAGGTGCTTAACAGTGATCAACGCTCACATGAACAAGTCACAGCCTAACAGATTATTCATGCGATCCAAAGAGTCCATCGGGCCGGTGTACGGGTATGGTTAACCTGTATTTGAGCCCTACAAGGTCACACCATTAGCCTAAGTTTAACTGATATTTAACAGGTCTTACGGTTTAGCCATGGGTGACCTACGGCTTAGCCGTGGCATCCTACGGCGTAGCCGCAATATGCACTACGGCTTAGCCGTGGTTCCCTTCAGAACACGGCTAAACTGTCAGCTTTTCCACCTCTGATCTGATACATCTCACGGCTGAGCTACAGTCAGTATACGGCTTAGCCGTAGACCAATCCACGGCTTAGCCGTAGCATTCCACGGCTTAGCCGTAGCCTCACCGTAGGAGTACTGATATCAGAAAAGTTTCGACTGATCAGAGATTTAATTCACGGCTGGGGTACGGTTGGGTCACGGCTAGCTTACGGCTCAGCCGTAGGACAAATTACGGCTTAGCCGTAGCCTAGCCGTAGAACAAATTCAGATTTTCGAGTCTCTGGAAAGCGAACCGTAGGAATTTACGGCTTAGCCGTACAATACAGAATACGAGTTCGGGAAGATTACAGAAACGAAATTTTTGTACAGAAACTGGATAAAACAAGCTCAACTGATTCTCATAGCTTAGAAAATGGCTGTAAAACATTTCTTTACAGAGAATGAGAATGAATCCAAGTAATCAAACAACACCCATATGTGTTATCAAAGCCTGTACTTATACTTGCCTCAAATCTGACAAATCCTCTGAAATCAAGCTCCAAGCAACTAAAATCAAAACAAATCAAAGCAATCACACATGCATGAGATGAAGACAAAGCAACAGAGAATGGGAGATGTAATTGGAGAGGAAATACAAAGAGTTGGGAAAGAACCCACTTACCTAAGGCAAGGACAGAGAGAGAGGAGAAATTCCAACCAAACAGTCCAACCAAACAGAGATTAGCAAACCCAATCGAAGGAGAGAGAGAGAGAGAGAGAGAGAGAGAGATGGTGGAGGGAGCTTCACCTGGAAATCTCTCTAGCATGCAACGTGGGAGAGAAAAGAGCAGGGAGTTGGACATCTGGAGTAACTCATCTTATATAGGTTTGGAAGTTTTAAAACAAGGTCCAATGGGTTTAAGCAATTTACAGTTTAAGTCACACAAAGGTCCATCTTCCCCAATTGACTCCAAATGGTTCTGACACAGTTACGGAATTTGTCGAGCTCAACGAAATACGCGTGCTGACACCAAGATGATGCAAAGATGAGATGAGCAAAGCCAAAGCAAAATTACGAAAAAGGGCTTAGAACTACCTATTCCAGGTCAAAGGTCACTCAACTACCTATCCATGACCCAAAACAAGTCCAAAAGAAATAAACAAAACAAAACACACACTAATGAGCCACTAATCCGGCTCAAAGGGGATCGGAGTGTTACATCCTCCCCCACTAGGAATCATTCCGTCCTCGGAATGACTACCTACCTGCGCAAAGAGCTGGGGGTACTGGCGCGCTAGCTGCTCCTCTAGCTCCCAAGTAGCCTCATCCGGACCGTGATGCTCCCACAACACTCTAACCCATCTGATAGTCCTGGTACGGAGAATCTGCTCTCGTGTCCCAACGATGCGAAGCGGACGCTCAACGTAAGTCGCATTAGGCTGAATCTGAATGTCATCGTAGCGAATCACATGGCTCGGATCTGGCACATACTTACGGAGCATCGACACATGGAACACATCGTGAACACCGGAGAACTCAACTGGAAGTGTCAACCGATAGGCTAAATCTCCAACTCGGCTCTTGACTTCGAACGGTCCTACATATCTCGGAGCTAACTTGCCCTTCTGACCAAATCGAACTGTGCCCTTCATCGGAGAAACCTTAAGAAATACCCAATCTCCGACTTGGAATGCCAAAGGTCTCCTCCGAGTATCAGCATAGCTCTTCTGCCTGGACCGAGCAATCTTCAGATTCTCTATCACTTTCTGCACTTTCTCTGTCGTCTCAGCTATGATGGTCGGACCATGGAAACTTCTAGTTCCAACTTCTTCCCAGCACACTGGGGTCCTGCACTTGCGTCCGTATAGAGCCTCATAAGGTGCCATACCAATACTCTCATGGAAGCTGTTGTTGTAAGCAAACTCACACAATGCTAGATGCGTATCCCATTCCTTCTCAAAGTTCAGCACGCTAGCTCGGAGCATATCCTCCAACGTCTGAATGGTACGCTCCGACTGTCCATCAGTCTGGGGGTGGTATGCCGTACTAAAACTCAGCTTCGTACCCATAGCTTCCTGAAATGCTCTCCAGAATGAAGATACAAAACGACTATCGCGATCTGACACAATCGATACTGGGGTACCATGCAATCTGACTATCTCGTCAACAAACTTCCTGGCCATCTCCGTGAATGCCATCCCTTTCTTGAACGGAAGGAAATGTGCTGACTTAGTCAATCTGTCCACTATGACCCAGATAGCATTATTCTTTCTACTGGTCGGCGGAAAACCGGAAACAAAATCCATAGTAATGTGCTCCCACTTCCACTGCGGAGTGTGCAATGGATGCAATGATCCTGGAGGTCGCTGATGGTCAGCTTTCACCCTCTGACAGGTCAAACATCGAGCTACGAACCCTGCGATCTCCCGCTTCATATTATTCCACCAAAATCTATCCTTCAAGTTCCGGTACATCTTCGTACTCCCGGGATGCATCGCATATCGGGCATCGTGCGCATCTGTCATCAATTTCTCTCTCAACTCATCCACAGCGGGAACACACAATCTGTTCCTGAAGTACAAAACTCCATCCACCAAGCTGAAATCCGGTCGATCTGCAATCCGATCTCTGAACTTCACCAGGAGGGGGTCCTCAAACTGGCGATCCTTGATCTGCTGAATCACCTCAGGCTGAAACACGACGGTAGTAGCTAATGTCACCGAGTCTCCTACCATCTGAACCTCTACAGGCTGATCATGCACAAGCATATAGAATCCTGCTAACACCTAAAGACTGTCTGTCCTCCTGCTGAGTGCATCTGCAACTACATTGCCCTTGCCTGGGTGGTACTTGATCGGAAAGTCGTAATCTTTGATGAACTCCAACCATCTTCGCTGCCTCATATTCAAGTCATGCTGATCAAACAAGTACTGCAGACTGTGATGATCGGAATGGACCTCAAACTTCACACCGTACAGGTAATGTCGCCACAACTTCAATGCAAATACAATGGCTGCTAACTCCAAGTCATGTGTGGCATAGTTCTTCTCATGTTCTTTCAACTGTCTGGATCCATAGGCAATCACCTTCTGATTCTGCATCAGTACACAGCCTAGTCCAACTCTAGAGGCATCTGAGTAAATCATGAATCCCTCACTACCATTCGGGAGAGTCAACACTGGCGCCGTAGTGAGCTTTTCCTTCAGCAACTGAAAACTACGCTCACATTTCTCTGTCCACTCATACGGGACCTTCTTCCGAGTCAACTGAGTCAGCGGGGCTGAAATCTTCGAGAAATCCTGCACAAACCTGCGGTAATATCCCGCCAAACCCAGAAAACTCCGAATCTCTGTCACTGATCTAGGACGGGGCCAATGGACTACTGCCTCAATCTTAGCTGGATCCACCATCAATCCATCTCTAGAAATCACATGTCCAAAAATGCAACTTGCTCTAGCCAGAAATCACATTTAGCCAACTTTGCATACAACTTGTGATCTCGAAGCAGCTGCAATGCCTTCCTCAGATGGTCTGTATGTTCCTCAACAGTCTTCGAATAGACCAATATGTCATCTATAAAAACCACAACGAACTGGTCCAAGAAGGAAGTAAACACCCTGTTCATCAACGCCATAAAAGCTGCGGGGTGCGTTCGTCAAACCAAACGGCATGACAAGGAACTCGTAGTGTCCATACCGAGTCCTGAAAGCTGTCTTAGGAACATCCTCATCCTTCACCCTGAGCTGGTGATATCCTGACCTCAAGTCAATCTTAGAGAAGTAAGCTGCACCCTGAAGTTGATCGAACAACCTCATCAATCCTAGGCAATGGGTATTTGTTCTTGATAGTCACTTTGTTCAACTGCCTGTAGTCAATGCACATCCGGAAACTGCCATCCTTCTTCTTGACAAACAATACAGGAGGCTCCCCAAGGTGAAACACTTGGGCGTATGAACCCTTTATCCAACAAATCCTGCAATTGTTTCTTCAATTCCAACAACTCTGGCAGGTGCCAATACGATATGGAGCTCTACTGATGGGTGCTGTACCTGGCATCAAATCAATCGCAAACTCTATCTCTCGAGCTGGTGGTAACCCTGGCACATCCTCCGGAAAGACATCCGGGAACTCGCTGACTACTGGAATCTCGCTGAGCTGTCGCTGATCTTTCTTCTCTGAAATGAATGCAAGAAATCCTTCACATCCCCTACGAAGCATCCTGTCTGCCTTACAAGCAGATATCACACGCCTGGGGCACTTCGTCTGGCTGCCCTCAAATCGGAATCCGCTGCCTAAATCAAAATAAATAGCCTTGCTGTAGCAATTGATACACGCATGATATCTCGCAAGCCAGTCCATACCAAGAATCACAACAAAATCCAGTGTCGTGAGCAACACGAGGTCTACTGGGAGCTGATGGACCAGCTATCCGCACAGCGCACTGAGGGTAGAAAACACTGCACTCCACCCGCTTACCAACCGGAGTGGATACTAGCAACAAGTATGGAAGTGGTGTGGGTCGCTGTCGAAGCTGCACAGCAAAATGGGGTGCTACGTACGAACGCGTAGACCCGGAGTCAAATAAAGCTAAAGCTTCTGCATCGGAAATTAAAATTTTACCTTCCACTACCGTGGCCTCCTCCGCGCCCTCATGCGTAGCAGCATAGGCTCGGGCTGTCTGGCGATTCGGCTTCTGACCTGGGCGAGCTGGCTGAGATCTGCCCTGTGCTGTAGGTCCTGTCTGTCTCGTCTGTGGAGAGGACTGAAACTTCGGGCATTGGGCCCGCCTGTGGTCCGTAGAGCCACACCCGAAACAAGGCCCCAATCTTCCTCCAACATCTGTCTGTGGGGTGATCCTTCCCACAGTGACCGCCATACCAACGGAGTACTGCTCGAACTGCCCTGCTTACCCTTGACCTTTTCTGAAACTGACTTCTGCCACTGGAACCTGCTGCCCTCTTAGCCTCTGTTCGCTCCTCCTCAAAGATGGCCTCTGCATCATAAGCCCTGTCCAATAGCGTCATCCAATGTAGCCGGCCACATTACAAGCAACCACGTGGCGGTTATGTCTCGGATTCAGGCCGTTGACGAAGCGAGTCACTTTCTTATGCTCTGTGTTCACCATGTCCTCTGCGAAATGAGACAACTCTGTAAACCTGTGTACATAATCTGAGAAACTGACATCTGTCTCTGCTGAAGGTTGAAGAATTCCACTTCCTTGGCTCGCTGAATATGGAGAGGCATGAACTTACGACGGAATTGCTGCTTGAAGGTCTCCCAAACTGTGGCACTGGGCATAGTCTGAAATGAGGTCTTAACACTCCTCCACCATGTCTTAGCTTACACTCCGAAGCATAGAAGCTGTGAGGACTACCTTCTGCTTGTACTGCACACATTCGTATCAAATAGCTTCTTCAGTCTGCTCCAACCATTGCTCAGCCTGCAATGCATCCTCTATCCCATGGAACTCAGTCGCCCCTCGCTTACGGAACTTGTCGAAAAGCGCATTAGGATCTGATTCCTTAGGCTGGAAAATCACCTGCTGATCTACATGAGGTGATGCTACTGCAGCAGCCTGACTCTGCCTATCTACCATGGATGCCATCTGCGCCTGTAATGACTGCATAGACTGCATCATCATCATCAAGCGCTCCTCACTGCTGATATGTGGGGGTACCGATCCACTATCACCGTTATGGCCCTGTTGATTCTCATCCCTAGATCCTGATCCTGATGCCATCCTGTAAAAGGAAAAGAAACAACAACGACACAAATATAACATGCCCTGAGTTAGTCAAACCCCAAATCAACATATGAGACCTCGAGTCAAATAGTTGATATCGTTATCTCACCACGATCTTAGATGCCTACATGCTTATAACTAGGCATGCTCTGATACCATACAATACGTATGTCACGACCCGAGGCCCAGAATTCAGGGGTTAGCGAAAAGCTAAACCGGTGACACACGTACTCCGTGCACGTGCACCCAAACCCAGTCCAGATGCACGCACACAAGGGATCTAACACGTGCGAACTAAGCGTACGCGGAAGCTGTACATATCATAGCAAGCAACAAAGGAAAATAAAATAGCGGAAGCCAAAGCAAATACGAAACGGAAAAGACAAAGACAAATACACTGAGATAAAACCGAATACACACCAAAATCAATATACACAAAATATACAGAATACAAGTCCAAAGTCCAAAGTCCAAATACAAACTCTCAAAAACCAAAACGCAAAATAAAAGCCACTGGTATGCATGCACGCACTTGGCAGAAGTGATCAGGGCCCACTCTGCCAGACCGGAGGGTGCCTCTACACTCGCCCCTGCAGCCTCCTCGACCGCCGGGGAGCTGGGCAAGGTATCTGTGCCTGCAACACCACAGACAACACAAATGAAT